>CM052894.1:53865946-53959798 GCA_028534135.1 Potos flavus | reverse complement strand
AGGAGCTAAGCCAAAGTTTTGAATATATTTCATTACAGGCTAGTGTTTCAAGACCAAACTCCCAGATCTGAAATAATAGAGGCATATGTTCCATAACATGCTAGGAAGAATCTTCAAGGAGACACTGAAAGTCTGTCTGACATCTGCAAAGCATCAGAGATTTGTGAATGGACCCTCGTTATGTTAGAAACAGAGAGTAAAGTAATGGGAAATGAGGATAGATGAAGCTTTGATTTATTTGGCCATTTGATACCACCTTTGACAACTTTGTCTACCTTGACATGTCAATAAAGTTATTAAAATGAAATCTGAAAAAAAGTGGAGAGCATCGGAGCGTAACAGAGTTTCATTTCTAAGTCATAGTGCCCAGCAGACCAAGAGAAGCTAAGCCCAAGGCATAGAGGGACTGCTTTAATTTCAGGCTGCCACTCACCTCTGCTTGACATTTGACAATGTACTTAAAAGTGCTCCTAAGCACATCAAGGGAAATGAATGAGTAAATAATTGGTTTCTCCTTTAAAAATAGAAAATATCAGGCTCGGGTTTAATTAACTGCCATAAATTATCCTCAGGCTAACTGTGCAGAGAGAAGCCACTTTTACCCTTTGCCTCCAATGAAGGAAAATTGTTCAGGTCACTTACAGTTTTACTTTCTAAAGTAGCAGTATGAGGTAGTGTGTCCCATCACTGAGAATATTTGAGGGATGATCAAATTTCTGCACTATTCTGCACTATTCAAGGCTGGACTTGAAAACTAGGAATATTTGGAAAACTAGGAATATTTGGGTGCTAAGTTATCTTTTTGATGCTTTTCTTGAAGCCATTCGTGACAATGTTTTCGTGATATAACCTAGTAAAATGAACAGAGCACCCAACCCCTCTCTATTTTTGAAAAATGTTGCCCATCTCTGCAAGAACTCATTATTAATGTGAGGAAAAATAAGGCTGATCATGTAGAGTAATGGCTATCAGGGAGAGAATAGTTCAACTCAGTACGTGTTTACTAGCAGACTATTTGTAAGGCATGGTCCTAGATCCCATGGAAAATGCAAGCATCAACACTTATACCATCACTAGTAAGAAGCGACATGGCAGGTTCTCAATAATTATACTATGTGTAGCAGATGATAAGAGATTTAGAAGTGATACAAACAAAGTGCTGTGGGTTGACAAAAGAGGGAGGTATTAATTTTGCATAAACTAAGAGTGGTAGATGACAGAGCAGTTATGGAAAGTTTCTTAGAGGGGAAGGCATTTGAGCTGAGACTTCACAAATAGGAGGCTTTTACAAGTAGAGCTGAGAAAAGGGCAGCTCATGCCCCGGGCACTGTAACAACCAAGGCTCGGAGTTTGGAAAGCAGCAGGGCATTGAGTGAGAGATGAGATTGGTTTGGGAAGATCATAGAGAAAATTAAATGCCAGGTGGAAGTGGCTGGGCTGATTTTATAGTGTTCGAGGCAGGAAATAGCAAACAGGGGCTGAGTTTTAGCAATATGCCAGCAGCATGGGAATGTATGTAGTGGTGTTTTGGGGAAAAGGACTAGAAACTGGCTCAAAGCTGCTCCCAGAGCCCACAGAAATTGTAATTTGGCCTGGACTAGGTTTTCTGAGAGGAGGCAAGTGCTGTGAAGGTAGGAATAGAAAGAATGGTGTATCCATGTTGGCTGGACACTCTGAATGTGAGCAGAGTTGGGCCAGGGAAATGTTAGTGCGAGGTTTTATTCTCAGTGTGTAAATGATCCCTGAGGACTTGGTATCAATTTAAGTCTTTGGCTGGGAGGTGTTCAAAGAACACCTTAGGTTCGAGAGGTGAGAAGTGTTGCTCTTGGCCCAGAGCCAGTTAGACCCTGACATCCCAGCAATTCCATCTTGTTGCTAAGCTTCTAGAAAGATATGACTGTTTATGGCTGTGTATCCACAAGGCACATGCTGGTGATTGGTATTGTGGGCTTGATTAAAAGCTCTCATTGTATGTCTGTGTGTGTATACATAAGTGGTGGGAATCCAAGAATAGGCCTAGTTATTGGTAAATTTGGGACTTCCTCAGATGACTAAAATGCTAAGTAGAAAAGAATATTCCAATAACCCAGAATCCCAGCATTTGCCTTGTTTTTGCAAATATCAGAAAACTCCTGAGGTGGGAGTCAGTGGGCCAAGTGTCAGGATTGGGAAATCATTGTAGTAAGGAAAGGCATTAATCCTTGGTTAACTTATTTTTCTTTTTTTCTTTTGTTGACCCTCAAATAATCTGAATTGCCTTCAGGTAACCCATGCAAACTCTTTTGTTGGAAAAATGAAGAAGTTGGAGAAGAAGAGGCTTCAGATCTCTCTGGAACAACCTGCCATGTTTGAAGTTTTAGTCCTTAGGCAGAGTGCCTTTCAATGTCAACTCCACCATTTGGTCCTGGGTCCCACTGGCCAGCTTACATCCGAACTTGCTGGTTTCATATTTGCCACAGTGACAGAAAAATAGACCTTCACCAACTCTGCCAAACTCACAGGCTGTAAAAGAGAGAAAAAAAATAGATGGTGGAGAAGGGGAACAACTGGCTTTGAATGATAGCATGAAGCTGAGGTTGGGACGGGCAGATATTTAGAAAGTATAACACAGACACCTGGAACTGGGGTGGAGAGAGGTAGATAATTGGAGGAAGCCTTTCCTACAACTTAGTATCTCATATACTGAGATACCGAGATACTGAGTAACTTAGATTACAGAGAGTCATAGACTCAATGGGAGATGTAAGAGATGTTATTCTGGTGAGAGCAAAGAGTGGTCCTCAGATTTGTAGAAATTTGGAGTTTTGTAGTAGGCAGTTCATCAAGGCAAAGACCACATCAGAGGCTGACTTGATGCCGAATAACTTGCTCTGTGTTTCATTGATATATCCAGCAGTAAAATTGGAAAGGACACAAAAATATTCTAGTCCAGCCTTCTTATTAAGCAGATGAAGGTATGAAGGCTCAGTCAGTAAGTGGTGCGGTAAAGATCACTAGAGCTTATCTTCTCATAGAATCATCTGTAGCCTGTTATATTTTTCAAATTTCAGGGTTGTAGTGGAAAAAACACAAGAAAACCTGGAGTATACTTCTGACAAATAATAATAAGTTGTTATTGACCTTTTTGATTATCTCTTTTCTCACCTGTCATGACCGCCAACTAGGATAGTTGTGAGGGTCAATGAAAGGAATGATGTGTATGAAAATCAAATTCCAAAATTGCTGAGCAAATATAAATCTCTTTGGTGATGCTGATAATTGATCACAGAGACTGAATATTGGAAGTGCCCTGAGAGCATGCCCCATCTGGTCACATGGACTGATAAAGAACCTGAGGCCCAGAGAACTCAAAAGCATTGTCCAAGACCCACAGTGAATTACTGGTTGCCGCCTCAAATCTTTTTCACAGTATGCTTAGTATAAATTAGTTTATAGTAAATAGTGAGCAGCAGAGCTGCCCCTAAAACCCAGCTGTCTTTACTCCTAGCCCTGGGCAGCTTTTCTCAACAGGTTAATGGTGTCTTTTCAGTTTTAAGTCTGAAAATTTCCCCAGGAGTGGGACTCAACTCCATCTAAAGAGTGTCATCTTGCCCTTGATTTTTTTCACCGGGATGTGGCATAGGGAGCATGTCTCCATTTTCTGACTGGAGCTGTAGTGTGACATGGTTCAGAGGAATGGGTTTTTCTGTGGGGGAAGAGACCGGCTCTAGGCGGCAAACTTGAGCTGTTTTGGCTTAGATGCAAAAGCATTTTCACATCAAATCATAAGCAACAGGAGGAAAACCCATCTAATAATTTGCCTCTATCTCCTTTTATTCATAAATCAGTTCAATCAATAAGTATTTGAAATGTGAAACCCTTTATTTGGCATGGCACCCAAAGGGAAAAGGGAATATTCCATCTTTTCAGAGAAAGAGCAGCATGTTTTTTTAAGTTTGAAAAAGGGGTAAGCATCGAAATTTGGCCTCTTGCTCTATTCTGGGGATTCGGCAATACTATTGTGAGGTATGGAGTTCATGCACTAATTAAAGTGTCTTACTGAGGACTTGTTTGGATTCCAGGATAGGCACCAGATGTCACTCAGCCCACAGCACGGAGAGTTACTCTTAATTACAACTTGAAGTTGCCCTAGTTGGAGGTGCTTCCTCCTCCTCCCTGGTTGAATAAATTAATTCACACCGAAGAGTCTATTTCTGCTCTCATGTTGTTTTCCTCCATCTACCAAAGATGGTGCCTTATGATAGCACTGGCCACTTCCTAAGGGTTATCCAAAAATTTTAACCCAGGCTAAAAAGGATTTCCAGTTCAACAGGAGCTCTATTACACGTGCCCTTTGCACGTTCTTTGTGTTCCCTCCTACCTTCTCAACACTTGAGTCACATGTAACTTGTGCAAAGGCATTTTCTTCAGAATGTGTTCAACTGCCCCATTCACATGTCCTAAGCTGACGGTACCTTTATCACCACTGATTAGCACTAGAGAAAGGCAGCTGTCTTTAGCCAACTGTCATCTGGCTTGAGTTCAATAATTCTGATTGCTTCTGCCCATGAACGTAAATGAGAGGAAAGAAAAAGCTTTGCTTTGAGTAGAGCTGACTTCACTTCACTTCCCAAAGCTACAGATGCTGCTTCCAGTAGAGACAAGCATGGCTTTCATAATCGACTCAGAGGGCACTAAGCTCTATAGGGCACAGATTCTATGAAGACCTGATAATTTGGTCTACCTCAACAAGGCTAATCTTTCACAGGGCCCCAGGACCAAGCCTTCAATAGTGTTTGGGCCTTTAGTATTATCTGAAAAAATTCTTTAACTTGGAGTTTTATAAGTATAGTAACTAAGAGAATTAGAGGAGAAAATGGCAGCGACATGGGGAACAACTTTATAAGGTATACTGAACTATTTGATTTGGTCCATCCTCAGTTGATACCGGGTAGTAATACACTGGCATTCCTTTTTGTGCTATTCTAGGGTAAACCAAGAATACCTTATCGGTAGGAAACTGACTTTTGAAAGCATTAGCTAGGGACACTGGTCATAATTTTGTTATTTCTTACGAGTCAAGTGGTGTGGAAAAAAATACAAGTTTTGTACTCAGAAAGATCTGAGCTTCAGTTTCTTTATCTGAAAAATGGGATAAAAGTACTATATACCTTAAAGTGTTGCAATGAGTGTTAGGGAAAATGCTGGTTGATAATAACAGGGTTGGATGTCATTGCCATTACCGTCCTTACAATACTTGTCTTCATTTATTCTTTTCTATTTTGGTACTTGGGCTCCACTGAAGTCTTCATTCCAATCGTGGTTTTATTGAGAACAAAAAAACAGGACCTTTGTTCTAAAGAGTTATTGATAAGTAGTCAAAAGCTTCTTGCTTTAAATTGGTGGTTCTCAAAGTGTAGTCCTTGCATTAGTAGCGTGAACATCGCCTAGGAACTTGAAAGAAATGCAAATTATCATCCACCATAGACTTACTAAATCAGAAACTTTGAGGAGTTGGTAAAAATGAAGATTATCAAGCCTTGCCCCAGACAGACTGAATCAGAAAGTCTGGGGCGGGTTTTAACAGGCTCTGTAGAGGGTTCTGATGCCCGTTATAGTTTGAGAACCACTGCTCTAACCTGTAAATTTGTCAGCTGAAATTAATCTTTGTTTGATGCTTCTAAATATATTACAGTGTAAATATGGACACACAGGGCCTCTCTAGAGTAAAATGGGTACTATCTTGCAGAAGTTCTCCTGTGATCCACTTTCTGAACCTCTTGGGGAAAAGAACACCTCCCAGTCAGAATGCCTCTTAGGACTCACCCTTTTTCTGGGGGCACTTTCCTGCCCTCCTGACTATGGCATTACCACATTGACTGTAAGGATGAGCACAAAACAAAAAGGAGAACGATGTTAAAGATAACAGCAATCAACCCCCAGGTATTCCTGTCCCTGGGCTATGAGTCGGAGAGCAAAGTCCTTTTTTAAGAGTCTGACTTATAAGGATTTCATTATCTATTATTTGAGTGTTATACTGGTTTATTGTGATACTTCTGAAGTCTGGGGTCTCTATCTGGAGCCCCGAGAGACATGACAATAATCTTAATAACTAACAATGCCTGTGATTATCTGTAACTCATGGGGTAGTTTTTCTCCATGAGTCCTGCCATGAATACCCTTCCCAAACTTTTGCAACTCACCTTTAAAGGCATCTGAAATCCCTGGGTATTGAAAGAAATGAATAATAGCATTTATTGATTTTCAAAAGTAAGGAAATACGGTGGCATGAAGCTGTGAATAGGAAAGTTAAATTTTCCATTACACATTCACTTTTTAAAGGGTATTTGGAAATGACTTTCTAGGGGGAATGCCAGTGAGTTTCTAAATATTAAAAATCTTTTCATTTGATGTGTAAAGGTGACAAATGCTCACATTTATATTGCTGTTCTTGTGTCCTATGGCACAGAACAATCTCTTCCAAATATATCCAGACCAGATAAGTTATTCAGAAGAATCTTTCGACTTTCACCACTGTACAAGTTGGGTTAAAGGGAAAATGTGCATGGAAATTTGATCATTATATGCATTTTGTATTTTTGTATGTATACTTTTAAATGGTATCTTTCTACACATAGCCTTTTAATTGCTCATGATATCCCTAGAAGGTCTGTCCTCCTGGGGCATGGCAGACCCTGCATTATAAAAGTAGGGAGCCAGGGCCCACGCTGCTTAGTAGTGTCATAGATCGGGTGCACATTTGAAACTAAAACCTAGGTCTTCCAGTTTCCTTGAAGTTAAATAATTTCTGTGGGAATTCGGTGTTCCTGGAATTATGGATGCGTCCTTACAGAGTGATTTTACACTTGCTTGTGTAGTGATTTGGGGTTTTCATGGGTTCTGGGAAAATTATGTCAACTTCCAGGCTTATAACTCATACCACCTACTAAGCATACATTTGTATATCACACCTACATGTGGTGCGGCCTTAGCATTTCTCTTTTTTATATTTCTCTTAGAAGGTGTTTATTTCTTCCCCACTCAGTGCCTGGAGTAGACAGCAAAATTTTTTATAAGTTTTTAACTTACTGTGTAGAATTTTTCTAATCCTTTTTTTCCTATAGATAGGTCATGCTTTGAGAGTTCTCACCTTACACAAAGGTGTCTTCCCAGCTTCTGTCTCTTAGGTTAAGACTGTGGAATGATAGACTGAAAGATTGGCCCAAAGATATATCTATGCCCTAATCCCTAGAACCTGTAAATATTACCTTATTTGGAAAAGTGTCCCTGCAGATGTGATTAAATTAAGGATCTTGAGATGAGACGGTCATCTTGGATAATTAGGTAGTCTCTAAACCCATCGACAAGTTTCCTTATAAGAGAAAAGCAGAGGGAGATTTGAGACAGTCGGAAAAGTAGAAGATGTGGACGCACAGAGGAGACAGCAATTTAAGACAGAGGCAGAGACTTGAGTGATGCATCTGTAAGCTAAGGAATGCCTGCAGTCACCGGAAGTAGGAAGAGGCAAAGAACAGATTTTCCCTGAGAGCTTCCTGAGGGAGCAGGTCCTCCTGGCACCCTGATTTCAGGCCTCTGGCCTTCAGAACAATGAGGGAATAAATTTCTGTTGTTTTAAGCTACCACACTTTTCACAACAGCCACAGATAACTAATACACGTGGCTTCTGCTCCATCTAGAGCTTTAAAACCTCAGCCTGCAGCTTCTAGGATCTATATTCCAGCATGTTATCGCTTCCGTCCCCACCTGTCAGGTTAATTCCAGGAACACCATTTATCCTAGAATAAAACCTCCCTGGAATTGAGCAACCTGCTACACTTCCACTCTGGATTTATGTTCCCTCTTGTTTTAACCAGGAAAAATGAAGAGTTTGTTGTATTTTGTTTTGTATCCAGCTACAATGCTTAAGATAGTTTTTTTGTTATATTTTATCCAGAGTTTCTATGGTTATTTGTAGTGAGTAATTGATCTGCATTAACTCAGTCTACTATTTTTTGGGAACAAGGAATCCCTGTGTTAGGTTCTCCAAAGAAGCAGAATCACTGTCTACCAGGAAGTCTCATGATCTGCCATCTGCAAGCTGGAGAAATAGGAAAGCCAATAGTGTAATTCAGTCTGAATCTGAAGGCTTGAGAAACAACAGTGTCGGTGTTCTAGGGGAGAGAAGATGGATGTCCGAGCTCAAGTATAAAGATCAAATTTGCCCTTCCTCCACCTTTTGTACTCTTCAGGTCCTCAGGGGAGTGGATGATATCCACCTACACTGGTGAAAGTAATCTTCTTTACTCAATCTATCAGTTCAAATGCTCAGTATCTTCCAGATACATCCTCCAAGACACACTCAGAAATAATCTTTTATCAACTATTTGGGCTTCCCTTAGCCCAATCAAATTGACACATAAAATTAACCATCACAGTCCCCTTATTTTTTTTAAAGAAAACTATTTAGAAGCCTATATGATTATCGTGTGAATAAAGATTTTAACTATTTCTGTATGTCTTTACCTTTTTATTTCTTAACTAACTTATTATAAATGACAGTGAAATCTGTTACTAGTGTTGATTTCCAAAGGAAATGTGACTTGACATTTCCTCATGATATGAAGAAGAAATAGTGTTAGCAAGGTGGTCCATTAATTATGCTGGTATCTTAATTCAACAGCATTCAAGGGCAGTGAAGCGGAAATCATAATGGGTTTTGAAAGAAGCTTAAATTAGAGTTATGTCACTGAGGTGGGGATGGACTAGCTGAAAAGTCAGCAGGAGAGGAGAGAGGAGTTTCAAAACAAATGAGATGATTTAAAGTGTTTAAACCAGGAGCAGAGTCTGGCTGTGTTCTGCAGTATTAATTCAGAGGTGCTAGGAAAGTATTTTTATTCAAAAATTTCTTCTGACTTGTTCACTGGTTCTTTTCATTCTTCAATTTTAGATGAGACTGAAACTGCAACTGTATCAGAGGAAAGTTGACTCAATGATGATGATTCATACTAAGATTATTATGACTATTATCACAGAGCATTAGATGCCTGAAATAAGATTGGGGGAAGGGAGCTTCAATAAATGCTGCCTTGTTCCATAGAGATCTCTGAATTGTCTTATTTTCCTTACTGCATTCGTTATCTATTGCTGAATAACAAATTACTCAAAATTTAGTGGCTCAAAACAACATTTATGATTTCAGTTTCTGCAGATCAGGAATCTAGTCAGGGCTTAAAACTACATTTATTATTTCATGGTTTCTATGGATCAGGGATCTAGTCATGGCTTAATCGCTTCCTAGCCTTTCATAGCCTTCAATCAAGGTGCTGACCTTGAGTCTGTGATCTCATCCAGAGAAGGATCTGCTTCCAATCTCACTCAAATAGTTGTTGGAAGAATTCAGTTTACTCAAGGGCAGCTTACTCAAGGGCAGGGTTTTAGTTCCTCATTGTCTGATTGTCTAGAGGTTACACTCCGTCCTTTGTTAAGTGGTAGTGTTCATCAGGGGAAGCATGTAAGAAGAACTAGAGAGAATGTTAGCAAGATGAAAGTCTCAGTCTTCTGTAACTTAATCTTAGAAGTGACCTCCCTTCACTTATACCATATTTTATTCATTGGACGCAAATCACTAGGTCCAGTCCATATTCAAGAAGAGGGGATTACACAGAGTGTGAATATTGGGAGGACTCATGGATAGCCATTTTAGGAGACTGACTAGTGTAGCTATTCAATGTGCTACCTTAGAGAGCAGTAACATTTTTATTTCATTTACATGTTGTCACAGAGCCCAGGCAGAGTAAATTACCTATAATGATTAATGACTAATTATAGGCATAATACTATATTTTTATTTATACTAGAGACTTTCTTACTCATACCTCATTGGACGCTATTTCTCAGTATCCTCTGCTAAGTTGTCCTCATCTTTCAGATGTCTCTAAATTGAATGTCCCTGGGTATAGGATATGATCTTCTCTATATCTAAATCATTCCTTTGGTGATCTCATCTACTCTTATATTTTAAATGCCATCTGTGACTTCCAAATATATACAGCCTGCTTTGACTTCACCTCTGAACTTCATACATTAGTCACCTGCCCACTCAAAATCTCCATTTGACATTAAGTACTTATCTCAAACTAAAATGTCTTAAAAAATGAATTTCCCAACCTGCTTCTCTCTTAGTCTTCCTTTGCAGTAAATGACAACTCATTCTTCTAGTTGCTCAGTCCAAAAACCTAGAAGTCATTCTAGGTTTTTCAACTTCTCTCTTTCTTTCCCATTCTAGATCAAAAAATACTGTTGCCTCTATCTTCTGTTTCCTCTGCCCAGTCCCAAACCAGCATTTCTTGCCTGGATAATTTCAGCTGTCACTTAACCATCTTCTTGTTTGCACTGCTAGCCTATCGGTTGTCTTTTCTCTACTCAGAAACCAGAGTTATTTTTAAAAATAGAAGTCAAATCTGCCCAAATTTTCTAAATGGACGTATCACGTGGACTAACATCCATACCACTACCTATGTGGACCTAGATGGTTTTCCCTCTAGTTACCACTCTGAGGGTATTTCCTTTAATCCTCTCTGCCTCCTCCATGTGCCCCGAAGGATATATTGATCTCCTTTCTAGAACACACCAAACCTGCTTCTCCTCAGGGTCTTAGCAACTGCTCCTCACTTTTTGGCATATATTATAAAATGGATATAGATACATATTATAGTGTATAGTAGATGTATGAGATATCTGTTATAGTATATCATAGATATACATAATATATATGTAATGAGATATATATTATAGTATCTTACTATTTAGTATGTAGTAGTATAGTGTCTCATATATGTATTAGAGAGGGTATTCAATAAGATATTGTATATATATGATATTGGAATAAGGACTCTAAAGTGAGTAAGTGTTACTACAATGCTCAAATGACCAGCAGAGTCTAATCATGTCTTTTACGCTCGGTGATCTCAGTGATATATATTCCTCTATTTCTATATCCACCTCTCTTATCTATCTACTTAGAGAGATATTTATCATAGAAACAGGCTTATGTTATTACAATAGCCGAAAAGTCCTTAGCCTACTTTCTGTAAGCTGGAGAAACAGGAAAGCTGGTGGTGTAATTAGGTCCAAGTACAAAGGCCTGAGAATCAGGAGTGCCACTGTTTGAGAAGATGAACACTCTAGCTCAAACAGAGAGAAAGTGAATTCACTCTTCCCCCTTCTTTTGGTTCTGTTGGGCCCTCAGTGAGTGGGTGATGCCCACCCATACTGGGGAAGGTCCTCTGCTTTACTCACTTCACCAATTCAAATGTTAATCTCTTCCAGAAACACTTTTACAGACACATGCAGAAATAATGTTTGCCAGGAATCAGGGCATCACTTAGCCATCACAATTGATATCAACAGATTATTATAAGAAGAGATATAGAAGAAAGTAGAAGGATGCCAATGAGTCTCAAATGCTTGTGTGGTATCAGTGAGGCAGAAACCAAGGCTAGCACGTCCCCAAAGAGCATTCTTGAAATTGTTGATGAGAGAACTTTGTCTCCTACCATCTGACCATTTCTTACTACCTGTCAACCAATTAGGTTGTGTGGACGAGTCTAAATGTCCGGTGATTAAGAGGTCATCGTGGTACGATCACTTCTCTATTCCTTTCAAGTAAAGTGTTAGCACATATCCTAATGGCTCCAGAGTTCAGGACAAAGATATTTAATCTGTATGAGCTATAATGTTGCCTCAAGAAACCTCAGAACAAGAGAGAAGCTGTGATATTTTTTCAGTTATTATCAAATGCCAAAATGGAAAGTGATGATCACTTCTAATAAAAGAATTAAGTTTGCAATTTATATCAAGGCAGATCCAATTAATACCTAATCCTTAAATGTATGTAATTGGATTTGCATATTCACCTCTTTGCAATTAGAAGTTGGTATTTAAAGGGCATGCTTCCCATTTCCCATTTCCTTTATCACAAAAAGCTAGGGGGGCTTTTTGTTGTTTCAGAATTACAGAATCAAGGTAAATACCTTTGCCTGATAATTCTAATCATGGGAAAAGAAAGGTTTTAATATAGACCCTTTAGAGATACAGAAATATTCATAGTTGATTTAAATGGTATTCAGCCCTGACATTCACAATTTATGTTTCACAATGCTCATTTATAATTGCAACCGGTTTCCTTTTAATTTATATGTCAGAAATACTTAAGCATAAAGGTTAAGTTCTTCCTTGTAAATCTCAGGAATGAATAAGACTCTTCCTTTACAGCACTTATGATGAAGAGTGCTTCAATCCTTCTGACATAGCAGGATACCACTACGTAAATTGCTGTTACCTGGGTATCATTTAGTTTAGTGAAGAGGCACTTTACCTGAGAGGCTGGGTAGAGCTTGACTCTACCAGTCTCTTCAAACTGTTGGTGACATGCCTTGTTATAAGATACCCCAGAAGTAGGTCAGGCAACTCTGCAGTAATGCCAGGTTAATAGGCCCATGATGAAGGATGTAGACTGGTGCTACACACTCTCACTCTTGGAAAAAACATGATTATGATTACACTGTAAGCTGTTAGGTCTGAGAGAATTCTTGGATGAATCTCATGCTCTGGAGCTACCTGATCTTTAAGGAAGAAAGATTCAGAAATTAAAACATATGTGTTATAAGAACCAACATTTAAAAAGCGTTAATAGTATTCTGTCCTAGAGAGCACAAGGAAATGTCAATAGTTTCTTATAGTGCTTATAGCATATAAATGGGTATTGGAAAATTGTATCAAAAACCTTAAACATGTGCTTTGTTTTGACATAGAAAATACCACTTAGAGGAAATTCTCAGAAAGAGCAATTATATATATGTAAAGACAATTGTATTATGATAGTCACAGCAAGTGAGCTATCCAAAATCCCTAGTGGTGGGGACTTATTAAATATATTATGTGAAATTTAAATGATAGAATTCCATGTAGTAAGGGAAAATAATGATGTGTTGATATGGGAACATATTCATAAAATAATTTTTAGTGAACAAAGTTTAAATAGCTTGTAAAACAGTATGATAAACCAAAGCTCAATAGTGGTTATCTTTGGGATATGGGCATTTTCTGTTTTTATTTTCTATTTTTCTTTACAAACAAGCATTGGCAAAGGTAAGCTATGAAATGGACATAGTACTATATTACTGCAAATCTTAAGTTACATAAGAAAGATATGTAATTTTCTACAAAAGTTTCTAAAAAAACTGAGCTACGAGTTACCAGTGAACTGTTTTCCAATCTCTTTTTGCCAGAGAACAATTCCTCATTATGTAGTAAACATATTGTGTTTTAATGAACAGAAAGCTTTCTTTGTAGTTCTTTACGACTCATTCGGAATGAAAGTTTAATTTTGAACAAGGAAGTATTATTTTGCCACTCTGTTAACAATTACTGATGGATGTGATTATCAGGTCGGCCATTTTAGTTTTAAAAATCCTTTTAGACATTTCCTTTAGGTCTTATGAAAGGGCATTACATCAATGACTACAATGAAATTAATAATTCAGAGTTTCAAACGGTCGATTCATACAAATAAGTCTGTTGGGTTCTTGATTTCCCCAATAATATGTTTTTGTATGGATTGCCTTTTTATCAGCTGACAAAAATGCTAATGGAGTTGGTATCCATACATTATAGCCTTGCTTATTTTACTTATTTTACTGGATAAGCCACAAAAGAATGAGTAATCTCCTCTATCCTTCAACAAGTTACCAAAATAAAAGGCTAAAGAAAGCCCAGGAAGAAGATAAAAGCATATTTTATTTATTTAAAACACATACCCTACCAATGTGCAAGAATGGACTTGAGGAATCTTATGATAAAAATACAGGCATGAGATTTACATAAGGTAGTAAAAAATGACCAAGGGCAAAATCAGAAGACTAAAGAAGAAAGGTGGTGGTGGAGGACAAAGTCTGAGATGATTTCCAAAATTAAACATTATATTTATCCAGATCTTTCACTCAAACGCAGAGAAAGAAGCATGATAGGTCACAGTTTACTGTCTATTAAAGGGAAGGATTGCAAATTTTCAAGAAAGAGTATTTTCTTGCAGCTAAAATCTGGGAAAAATGTAGTGTAGATCCATATTTAAAGGATCTTGAGTAATGTAAATGGCCCAATTCAAATGTCAACTGTTCCTTGAAGTCTTCTCTGATTTCTCTCTCCTTCCTTTCCAGTTACACTTGTTTTGTCTTTCCTCCTTTGTTCTTCAATAGCACTTTATCTGTGACACTCTCAAAGCATTTAAACATTTTGCTTTTATTATTGGGTGAAGACTCCTTTTTGTATGTCACTTGTGTGTTTTGTAGAATGATAGAGTCAAATACCAACTTTTCAGTGGGACAGATGTTAGGTACAGACAATTCTGCTTTGATTAAAACAACCTAATTCTAAAGGACAAGACATGTTATATCTTAGTGGTCAGGGGTTTAGACATAGTTTGCAAGAAACATTTGCTTTTCTTGCTGTACATTACTGTGTTTACTGGGCAGTTGGAAAAATAATGCACCCTGAGGCAGATCATTCTTTCTGTTGGCTGGATAAATTAATGCTATTGTGATGTTTGGCTCACTTGGACATTCTGGGTCACCAGGCCTCCAATATAAAGTGAAGCAAAGAGCTGTGAGTTGGAGTGGGGAGAAAATCTCAAAGATTTTGCAACCATTGAGCTGGGGAAATTGGGCAAAACATTAAACCTAAGTGGTTAAGAATGAAGAGGAATTTTCATGTATCTGACTGAGCATAAATATATGCAAGATGATGTTTTAGTGTTCATCATTGATACGGATCATGTGTCCGGGGAGTGGGAGTGAGAGATTCCTGCTGGGGAGGCAGACTGTTGATGACTTTGGTTTATGAATTTTCTTTGGACTGGTTTCTGGGAAGACACAGAGCTTGGCAAATCTTATTGTCTGTATGGCAGGCATTAAAATTACCATCTCAAAAAGGCCCCATGAATGAGACATTCCCTATCTTTTTGGAAGGATTTCAACTGTTTGGGGTATCTCGACAGTGAAACAAAGTAGTCACTGGCTTGCTGGGCAGACCTTTGACAACAGGTTGCCTACTAGACTGCAAAATGTGAATGAAAATAGAGCTGTTTAGTCTATTTGAGTTGATTAGTTTGATTTGTTTGACTAGCATTTCAAAAGTCAGCTGAAATTGGAAACTTGTTAAAAATGCAATTACCAAGGCTTCACCTGGAGCCCATGGAATCAGAAATTTTGAGCCTGGCGAGTTGGAGTCTTTAAGTAAAAGCTTCCGGACTGCTTTTGACATAGCCTCTCCATGGAAAGTTTGGGAACCACTGGATTAGAGCATGTGGCTGATGAAATTTTCTCCTCTTACAGATCCCTTGATTGTTGAACAGAGAAACAGCAAGCAAACCAACACATTAAAATCCAGTAAAAAGTCTCCCTATGTGTGAACTAACACCAGTCGCTACTAAAAGGAAAAACTCTAAAAGAGTAAAGAGGTAAATTTTCATCTGTGATTAATATTGACTATTAATAGAAAAATGACTATGTCTGAGCAGGACATTTGGTTTAGTTTAAAATATTTATTGCCGGAGCGCCTGGGTGGCTCAGTGGGTTAAAGCCTCTGCCTTCGGCTCAGGTCATGATCTCAGGGTCCTGGGATCGAGCCCCGCATCGGGCTCTCTGCTCAGCAGCGTGCCTGCTTCCCCCTCTCTCTGCCTGCCTCTCTGCCTACTTGTGATCTCTGTCTGTGTCAGATAAAGAAATAAAATCTTAAAAAAAATTTATTGCCTGCAATTTGCCAGGTTCTGTGCTAGTTTCTATGGAATATAAACATAATCTTTGATTTTTCTTTCTGTAGAGTTTACAATTCAATTGCTATTTTGAAAAGGTCTGATTACTCTTTTGAAATATTATAGGGGTCCTGAGGGGAAGGGTCAAGACCTATTCTCTTCAGATTTAATAGGGCAAGAAGCCTTATCTGGTTGGGTGGAAGGAAGAGGCATCAAAACCAGATTTCCTAACGTGTTTATGGTAGACAATGCTGATACTCAAAGCCATGACCCCTTTGGTCTGCCTCCCATTCTAGAGCCTGGAAAGGCAGGTACCAATATCTCCTGCTGCTGTATGTGGCCATGTGACCCAGTTCTGGGTCTTCTGAAGGTTTCCAGGAAAGAGATCTCTTTTCTAGATCAGAAAGAAGTATACAAATTGCTCTAAACTGCCTTTTGCTTCCTGATTTTGAAAGTATGTTACTTAGAGTTGGTGTGACCACCTTGCTGGATATACTATCTGAGCCTCAGAGTTGTCAACCCAGTGACCTGACACTGTTAAACTTATGAATCAGGGCTAAAAGTTGTTCATTTTCTCTGTGAGAAAAATGAATTTTATGTTGTTTAAGCAGGTATTTGTTGGTTATTTAGTTACTTGCTGTCAAAAGAATTCCTGACAGATATAGTATAATGCAAGGCATTTTCCAAATGTTAGCTTTATTTTAACCTTCAAGGTTTTGGAAAAGAAGTCCTTAACTCCCTTTTCTGCTTCAGGATATGAAACAAGATAGCGTGTAGTGAACTTTGTTGTTTTTTCTGCTTAATTTTCATTTTTCCTTCTTCTTAGTGATATTATTCTGATTTCTTCTGTGGAGCTATCCCTTTCTCACTCTCAGAACTTAGGGTTTACAGGTACTGACTCTGTTCCTGACAACAGGATTGGATATGAGTCTTGAGCTTGGCCAATCGGAGTTATGCAACCTGTGATATTATGACTGGTTCAGAGATAGAGCTAAGGAATAGAGGGGGTAAGATCAGATCCTGATGGGAGTAGTCAAGCCCCTTTATTGGGAAATGCCTGAAACCTGGCCTAAATTCAGAGATTAGTATATGACAAAAGATATTCTATTTGGCATGGGTAGTTTGAGCTAAATTTCTGATACCAGCAACCAAAAGGGGGCTGACTTCTAAAACCACGTCACCAGAGCCACAACATTCTCCTCATCAATGGCATCTGTGCTGGAATGTTCTGTCAGAAGCTAGATGGCCACAAATCAGGGAGGTTAGAAAGGGAATTCTAGTTCTGAGTAGGAAGTTAAAGTAAATTACTGTTATGGTTTCTTTCAATTCTCAAATTATATGATATTATAAGCATCCTGTGTCTGTAGGCACTGGGAGGAACATGGTGCCTTAAGGGATGGCAAACACTTTGCTTTTGCGTAAAACCTGCTTGATGAATGCTGGATGAACAGAAAGGATTGTGGAGATTTGGGCATCATGGAAATAATACAAGATCATTAGCTTAGAGACACAGATTATGATTCCATTTCAGAACTAGGTCCCATTTTAATCCCTGGCTAGTTAGATTGATCTGAGCAAGTCTTTACCCTTCAGTGACTCAGTAAACTCATATGTAAAATGAGAATATAAGTTCATGGTTGAAGTGAAACCTTGGGAGAAGACAAATGTAGTGGCAAGGAAATTCTGTTTACTGAGAAGTACACATGACCCAAATACTATGGGTCAAGCATTGTGCTAGATGTTTGATCTTTATTTTGTTTAATTGTTACAACAGAGTGAAGAACATGTTACCATCCCAATTTTTCAGATGAAGTAAAAGAAACTTAGGTAAGTTAATTACATTTACCAGAAGTTATACAGCCTACAAATGGATGAGCTAGACTTTAAAATAATGTTTCGAAGGTCAAAGGTTGAGTTTGCATTTCCCATACCAGACTAGCTCAAACTCCTTATTTTACAGATGCGCTTAAGCCTGAACAGTGAATGTGTGACAAATCTGGTAATAGTCTTCATGTTTCCAGACTTCCATACACTCTGCTAATGATACCAGCCTTGCCTGTCTCATTGGAATTGTTATTTGAAATCAGACAATGGCTAGGAAAGGGATTTGAAGGGCGTAATATGCTCTACAATATCAATCGGATCCCTGAGCTTGAAAGCTCTCAGGTCTGTTTCTCTCTGTTTTTCTCTCCATCATTACTCTTTGCTTCTCTGCGGCTTTTTTTCTTTCTTTCAGACTGGTTATCTCAGTGAGACTGGCATTCTAGCAGCAAGTAAATCCCAGGCTCATATCTTCTCAATTTCCCACCCAAAAGAATTGGCTTAAATGAATTTAGAGGCTTATATGTCTCACGTGACAGGGACTACAGATGTAGGCAACTGCTAGAGTTGACTCAGTAGCTCTGAGATGCCAAAGAAAGCATTTCAGTGATTTATACCTAAATTTGTTTAAGCCAGTGATCATTTTTTCTATTACTTGGAGCTGAAATGATGTTGCCTGACTCAAGCTGACCAATGGAAGGACTATAGAGATTGATCCAGGAGTGGGCACTTCAGACAGTCAGGTTAGACAGAGTCCTCCAGGGACTTCTGAAAGTAGGCTGGTAAAGAAGAGAAATTCCTCCAACTCCCATGGCTACACTGAGCTGCAAGGGAAATGAGTATGTAGCTTTCCAGGCTCTAGATTAAAAGATGTCACAGACATTACCAGCATCTACTGTTACCCAGTTCTCTTCTACTTCTGGGAACACTTTCTTATCCCACGAAGTTAAATGTGGGCCTGTGGATAGTTTTCCCAACATGGTATATACAAAAAGGGTCACTTTTAGGCCAAGGCATTCAAGAGCCACTGTGAGTCTCCAAGCTCCCTTCTACATTGGATAAAGCATGGAAACAGGGCAAGCATGTTACTGCTATGTGGTTGCCACAAGCCCAGAGCAGCTTGGATTACTGAGCCCGAGTGTTGGGGACAGCTGCCCTGGACAGTTGCCTGGTCCTACAGTGGATTTGCATAGGTGGTAAATGCAGCTTTTTTACATAAATCACAGAAATTTGGGGGTTAGCATCCTGACTAATACAGAAAGCAAGGGGAAGGAAAAAAGGGTTGGAAATAGGTAATATGTGAGCCAACTTAAGGTGTCTGTCAAAGGTGGGCCATGAAGTAAATTAAACCATGTGTTAAAGTGAGGACGGGGTAAAGAAAACACAGCAGAGACAGGACAACCATGACATTGGCGTGAGCCTAGCTACCATACACTTGAATATGCTACAGTTGACCCTTGAACCACATGGGGTTAAGGGCAACAACCCCCACCCCGTGCAGTTAAAAATTCACATATAACTTTTGACTCTCCCACAACTTAATTACTAGTAAATTACTGTTGACCGGAAGGCTTACTGACAACATAAACAGTCAACACGTATTTTATATACTATATGTATTACGTATTATATTTTTAAAATACAATAAGCTAGAGAAAAGAAAATATTATTAAGAAAATCATATAGAAGAGAAAATACATTTATAATATACAATATTTATTGAAAAAATCCACATATAAGTGGACCATGCAGTTCAAACCTGAGTTGTTCAAGGGTCAACTGTACAATTGTCAATGAATTTTCCTTTATATTCATCCAGAAAATTCACCTAATCACTTTCTAGGTACTGAGGACATCATTGTCAATAAGGTAGATATAGTCCTTGCTCTCATAGATTTTCCTCTCAGGGAACTCAGCTAGTAAATAACTAATTGCAAGTGTATTAAGTGTCTCAAAAACAAAAGTGCTGTTGGAATCTCTAACAGAGAGATTGATCAGGGAATGCTTTCTGGAGGAAGTGATATTTAAACTGAAATCCAATGAGTGAGAATTATTAGCTAGTCTTACAGGTAGGAATGGGAGAATTCTGTGGACAGTGAAAGTGTAAATCCTCAACCATAAGCGGAGAAACTTTATGTTATATTCAGGAACCAAGAAAAGATCTGTAGGAATAGGATATAGAAAATGTAGGGAAAAGGAGGATACTTACTGGTCAGTTATAGTGTTTGATTCATTGGAATACATTTTTCACCTTCTTACTCATTTATTGGGCTTGTTATTCTTACATCCTGTGTTCATTTCTCCCCTTTCCCTCATAAGTCTGGAAGAATCTGTGTGCATGTACTTTTTCTTATCTCTCTTCCTAGACTATATTCAGCTCTACAGTGCTTGCCTGTTTCCTCCCGGGAACTCTTCCTTGTCCCACTCTCTTTTCCCCTTTACTTCCATCTGTAGCTAGTGTAATATTTTGCCCAGGTCTTTGAATTACACCCCCTTTGGTGACTCCATCTAAAGATTCATGTTCCTTTTAGAGAAATTCCAATCCACTGAGGTTTTACTCAGGGGGTCCTCTGAGCCTGCTGGGAATAGCACTTACTGCTTATGCTGTGGGCTGTCTTTCTGTGTCTTGTTGGCTAGATCCCTTAATCCATCCAACTTCGCTCTGTTGAAATCCAATAGTCCTGGGTGGCTGTATTCTTTGAACCCTTTTCTCACAATGCCAAATTCAATAACATCACCTGGCAGAGCCAAACTCCCTCTGAACTTGTTTGGGTTTCTTTCATTTCATAGCACATATTGCTTCTGTTTGTTTGATTTCTTGTGGAGAATTTAATACTGGCTGTAATCTGAATTTTGCAAAGAAAATTGACTGAATTCAAATTACTTGTGTGTAACAAATACCATCACCCTGCTAAATTGCTATTTACACCGATAAATATAAACTCAGATACCTTTGGTTAGGCTGAGTGCAATAATTTTAGAACCCTCACATAATGCATAAACTAGAAAACTTAAATTGAAAACTGAAACTGTGAGGTGGGTGAGACAAACTTTAATAAGCAACTGCTCAGACTCCCTCCATTTTCTAAGCAGGAAAATGGTCAATAATATATTACTCACATCTTCTACACAGCATTTCATCAATTGATTTGGTGAGTTGATCGACATAAAATGGGCTTGCTTGAAGAGAAGCTTTGGCACCCAACCTGATTGATCATAGTCTTTATTTCACCAGGGGGTGGAGAGAGTTTGATATCAGTTCAGAAAGAAAAAGCTAGACTCCAAACGCTATATTTTCAGAATAAAGGTACCACTTGGAAAATAGCATATAAAGAAGTCTGGTCAACGTCTGTGTCTAGTCGTAAGTGATCTTAAGATGTAAGACCTGTTTTCAGCTAGGCAGTACTTCAATCATTTGGTAATATTAACATTATCAGAGAAAGTAAAGGAGAGATATTCCTCTATTTACGACACTTCTAACACCTAATATGTGGGGTTTTCACACCAAGAAATTTTCTAAATGTCTGCAGCTACCAACCAGGTGTCCTACAATTTGTTTATTTTTATTTAGTTATTATTTTATGATTAACACAATTTATTTTAGTAGGGACTTTATAAGTTTGAGAGAGGGAAAGGAAAGGAAATAGAGAAAGAGGAAGAATATAAATACATTTATTGAGTATTACCATGGGCCAGAAACTGTGCCAGGTCTTTATATCTATGTCCTTTTACATATGTCTTTTCATATTATCTTCATCATAGCTCTGAGAGAGGTATTACATTATTGCCGATTGGGGAAACTGAGACTTTGAAAATTGTCTGAGTCCATGCAACTAGTAAGTGGGACACTTAAGAAAATCTGAATTTAGGGGTGCCTGGGTGGCTCAGTTGTTAAGCGTTTGCCTTCAGCTCAGGTCATGATCCCAGGGTCCTGAACAGGGAGCCTGCTTCTCCCTCTCCCTCAGCACCCCCACTTGTGTTCCCTTTCTCACTCTCTCTCTCTCTGTCAGATAAATAAATAAAATCTTAAAAAAAAGAAAAAAGAAAATCTGAATTTAAAGCTGTTATTTGAACTGCACTGCACTGACACACTAAAGAGAAGGCTAATGGGAAATTGACATTAGGACCTTTCTTTTCGTTTCTTTTCCTTTTAATGCTCTGAATGCTCGTCCTAAGGAAAAAAAAATTCAAATAAACAACTTAACATTACACCATAAGGAGCCAGAAAAAGAGGAAACTTTGCTAAAATTTAGTAGAGGAAGGAATTAACAAAGAAAAATCAGAAATAAATAAAATAGAGATCATAATAAATAATAACATAACATTGAAAGTAATGACCAGTTTTTTTTTTTAAATAAACAAAATTGGTAATGCTTTAACTACATTAACTTGGAAAAAAAGAGAGAAGACTCAAAAACCAAAATGAGAAGTGGAAGAGAAAACAATACGACAGATAACCACAGGAATGCATAGCATGATTAACAGATGACTATAAACAATTATGTACTAACAAATCAGATAACTTAGAAAAAAATGCCAGATAATTCCTAAAAATTCACAAGTTACCGTGATTGAATCATAAATCTTGAATCCAAGAAATAAGAAATCTTCTTAAACCAATAACAAGAATGAAAGTTGAATTAGGAATTAAAAATCTCTCAGCACAGAAAACTCTAAGACTACATGGTTTAATTGGTGAATTCTACCAAATATTAAAAAAAAAATTAATGACAACCTTCATCAAAATCTTACAATTAATGGAATAGAGGAAACACATTTAAAAATCATTCCATGAGGCCAAGTACTACCCTGATGCCAAAGCAAGATAAAAACAATACAAGAACAAAAAGCTTTACTTTGTCCAATATAAGTATTTCTACTCTGACTTTCTTTTGACATCCATTTGCATGATCAATGTTTCTCTACTCACTCACTTTCAATCTACAGGTGTCTTTAGGTCTAAAATAAATCTCCTCTAGGCAGCATATAGATGGGTCTTATTGTCTTTTGATTGGACTGTTTAGTCCGTTTACGTTCAAAGTAATTATTGATAGATATGTATTTATTCCATTTTATTACTTGTTTTGTCACTGTTTCTGGAGGTTTTCTCTGTTCTTTCGTCTTTTTCATTTAGAGTTTCTCCTTCGCACTCAAAGAATCCCCTTTAATATTTCTTCGGGGCTGGTTCAGTGGTCACAAACTCCTTCAGGTTTTTTTTTTGTCTGGGAAACTCTTGATCTCTACTATTCTGAAATATAGCCTTGCTGGATAGAGTATTTTTGGCTGCAGATTTTTCCCATTTAGCACTTTGAATATATCATACCACTCCCTTATATCTTGCCAAGTTTCGGTTGAGAAATATTCAGCTTGCCTTATGGGTTTTCCCTTGTAAGCTAAGGACTTCTCTTGTCTTGCTGCTAAGATTTTTTCTTTATCACCATATTTTGAAAATTTAATTACAATATGTCTCAGTATTGGCCCGCTTTTTTTTTTTTTTTTTGTTGGGAGATCTCTGTGCCTCCTGGACTGGATGTCTGTTTTCTTTCACAGATTAGGGAAGTTTTCTTCTATTATTTCTTGAAATAAATTTTTATTTTTATTTAACTTCCAATGCCCTTCCTGTCTTCTGTTTTTTAAATGAAGCTCTCTATATTCCAGAGAGTTATGCACTGGCTGGGGTGGGGTTGAAGGCCCAGGAGCCTCCTTATCTAGTATCCTCACCTTTATATTCTTGCAGTACTTCCTGAAGGACTCCATGGAACCCTTAAAATCCAGTGAAACACACTGGTATTGAAGAAGAGTATCAATGATTCAAGTTATCTGTTGATGAGGGAGGCTATCTAGTTTAGATAGATTACTTGTTTTTTTTTTTTTTTTTTTTTTTTTGCCACTGGCTAGAGTCTAAAAATGTGTCTGGAACTCCCTGGACAACATGTTCTGGTGATGTTAGAACATTAGTGGGGTCTCAATTTTATATCATGTTCTTCAAGGGCTGGTCAAATTCTCCTAAAACGTGTTTACCGGAAGGAGCCAATAGCTTAGTAGCTAAAACCTGACATACTGAAAACCAAAGGAAACTCAGGTATGAAATGTGGAGGTATTGATTGGATCTTGAAATGTATGTGTATGTTTTATGTCTAAATTTTGAAAATAAAGTGAAGGAAATTAAAGCAAAAATCTCCCAAAAAACTCAAAGCTTTCCCTGTATCAGGCAGGGTCATTTTAATTTTTGTGTTCAAGAATTCAAAATACTAGCAAATTTCTCAATGTCCAAGATATGAACTGGATTCTCATTTTGTATAATAACCTGATTCCTTCCCACTTAAAAAATATCATTGGTACCAACCGTATCCCATATTGGGAGAGGAATACTGTATTAAAAGTGTGAGGAAATAAGTCCATAGGTTTTATTTCTCTCTTGCTTTTTTCCTCCTCTCAAAACATAAGCAGAGCAGTTTGGAGGATGATATTAGGCGAGTAGGCTTTTTTTTTTTTTTGAGAACTAAGATACCCCTGGTGTTTATTATCCTATTGTACCAGAAATTTGACATCCTAGTAACAAAGGTCTTTTGATTTTATAAATTCATTAACTTAATACCTAATGAAGTGGATTAGTGTATTTGGCAACTGTTGTGTTTTGTTAAGCACTAAACACAGACATATCAAAATCTTGTTTAGCTTTATAAGTAATGGCTTAGCCATTCTTTTTCCCAGGCTGCAAACCTGTGATGACCTTCTAAACATTCCATCTCAGAAAATATTTTAGTATGGTAACTTTTTATTTTTTTAAGTTTCTTTTCTCATGCTGGACAGATTTTCAGCAGTCTCAGAAGGCTAATCAACTTTCTTCACATGAGTGAACTTAATCTTTTTACATTTTAAGCTTATTCCATTTGGGGAGAAACAGTTTCCTATCTACCTCACATTTGAACCTGTATGAAAGATGTGACCTTGCTGCCATGAAAAGTTTTTTTCTCAAGGTGAGTGTATTTAGTGAATTAAATGAATTCATCTGAGGCCATAAACACAAATTTGTATTTTGGGTCATTCATTTTTTAAATGTATCCAACAGCATTTATTGAACATCTATTTTGTTTTATTCACTTTTTTTTTATGTTCTATGACCAACACAGGGCTTGAACTTATGTCCCTGATATCAAGAGTTGCATGCTGTACCAATTGAGCAAGTCAGGCACCCCTTAAACGCCTATTTCTCGAAAGCCTGATCATATGCTAAGTACAATAGAGCATTAAAACGAAAGTATTTTATGCCAACATAGTTTACCCCAAATTTTCCTTTCCAATTATGCATATTTGTGTTGTGATTAGCACAGGAGAGTGTTTACATGGAAGACTTGATTAAATGGCTTAAGTGTTATGATTAATCTCAGATATTTACAAGACATTACCTTATTGTTCAGAATTGTTTCCCACTCTTTAAGTGAGAATCAGTACCTGATCCTAATGGCAGGGGATGAAATAACCTGGTCACAGAGCTGATATTTGGCTGGCTTGCCCTTGTATAGATATAAAGGTAGTTGACTGGTGAATTCCCCTGCCATATTGAATGTTATATATTTTGAAAATTATCCCTGACTGTGTATCATTTTTTTCTCTTATTGGGAGAGGTACAAGATTTACTTGAAAAGGCTGTTGGGCCACTGTTAATAGAAGACAATCCTATTTTATTTCAGGAAATTTCCTTTTAATGGCAATTTTGAAGAAGTTAGGGCAGCCATAAATTTTGAATATCCAGAAGAAATATAAAATCTTGCATTGAGAAAAAAATAAGTTGGGAAACTTCTAGTATTATTTTCTTCATCAGACCAGATTGGTTTATTGTGCTCTGTCAGTAAAACCTCTCTTTTCATCAGTTTTCCACACTCCTTTCTAGTGGGAAGGACCCTGAACTTGAAAACAAGACAATTCGTCTCTCTGGGTCTCAGTTTCTTTATCTATTAAATGGGTATGAATGTTACAGATATGGATTTTATTGACTGCAACTCAGGTTTGCATAGACTATAATTTCATTTTCCTATTAAAAAAAGGTTACTTTCCATTTCAAGACCTAATACCACATGGTTGAGGAAATTTAATCCTGCCTCTAGAGTTCTTCAGCCTTTTTTTCTGTCATTTTTTGCTTATAAATAATGAATTTGGGATTTTAGCTCTCCGCCTTCTCTCCCCAGAGTTGTTGGTGGGGCGAGTGTGCTTATGTGTGCTTAGGCCTTAGGAGGAGTGCCGGGAGATTGTAACTGCCAGCCTCAGTGAGGTGTTCGCTCATCCTGCCTGTCCCTTGTCACTGGCGTCCAGACAACTCTCCATCAGATTTCCACGGCATTGGCCTGCCTCCCTCTCTCAGTCTACTCTGCCATCTGTGCCCACTTCCTCCTCATCTTGCCCAGGAGCTGTCTTTGGTTCCACTCACTCTTTTGGCCCCTTCTGTGGACACAGAAAGATCTTGTCAAGCTACTGTTCATGGTTAGAATCTAAGCTTTGGATTTTTTCCCCCAATATTTATTATGGAAAACTTCTAACAAACAAAAAAATTAAAAGGATTTCACACTGAACACTCATATACTTACCACTCAGATTCTGTACTTAACATTTCACTATACTTGATCTGTTGAATATCCATTTCTCCATTCCTCTGTGGTAGGCAGAACATTGGACCACCTGACGATATCCATGTCCTAAACCCTGGAAACTGAAGACTTTATTTTATATGGAAAAAGGAACTTTGTAGATGTGATTTTTGTTGAGGACCCTGTGATGGGGAGATTATCCTGTATTATCCAGTTGGTTCATTGTAGTCATAAGGATCCTTAAAAGAGTCAGAGAAGGCAATGTGACAGTGGATGCAGGGTCAGATAACACTGGCTTTGAAGATAGCGGAAGGAGCCATGAGCCAAGGAATGCAGGCAGCATGTAGAAGCTGGAAAAGGTAAGGCAATGGATTCTCTTCCAGAGCATCCAGAAGGAGCACAGCCCTGCCCACACCTTGATTTTACCCCAGTGAAATTCATTTCAGATTTCTGATCCCCAGCAAGATAATACATTTGTCTAGTTTTAAACCACTAAACTTCTCACATGTAGCAGCATAAGTAACTAATACATCAACCAGCCATCTAGCAATCCATCTTTTAAGATTTCTTAGACATTTGGAAGTAAGTTGCAGACACCATTACTCCTCCCCTCTTAATACTTTAGTATGCCTATCATCAATAAGAGTTCAATATTTGTTGGTGATTCTTTTTTCTTTTGAGCTAAAATTAACATACAGTGAAATGAACAAATGCTTAGTGTACTTTTTCGAGAGTTCCAAGAAATGCTTATACCTGTGGGACCCAAACTCCTGTGGAGATAGATAGGAAACATACCATTGCTCCAGGAAGTTCCCTCTGTTTCTTTCCAGTAGATGCTCCCTCTCCACCACATGTAACCATTTCTTCTTACTTTTTGCTTCTTCTGGAACTTTGTATTAATGGAACTATGTAGTATGTACTCCTTTGTGTTAGGCTACTTTCTCCTAGAATAATGTTTTTGAGGTTTATTTCTGTTCTTGCATGTATCAATAGTTTGTTCCTTTTTGTTGCTGAATACTATTTAATTACATGAATATACCACATTTATTTATCCATTCCCCAGTTGATGGATGCCTAGGCTGTTTCCAGGTTTTGGTTAATATGAATACAGATGATATGAACATGATTGTATAGGTCTTTTTGTGGACACATGTTCTCATTTATTGGGTAAATATCTAGGAGGAAAACCCTGGGCAAGTTTAGTTTTCTAAGAAACTTCTAGAACTTTTCCCAAGGTGGTTTTAGAGTTTTATACTCAACTGCTCTACATCTTCTTCAATTCCTGATGTTGGCAGTCTTTTTAATTATAGCTATTGTGTAGGGTATGTAAGAGCACCTCATAGTGATTTTAATTTGCATATTTTTGATGACTAATAACGTATGCCAGTCTTTGCCTACTGAAGCTAAAGAGCCCAGCTGCTTCTGAATCGAAAACTTATTTTGAAACTTAAGTCACCCTTATATCCTTATATAAGGAAATAGCTATCTGGTACTAGATGAAGTAATGATGAGGGTGAGGTCCTGCAAGTCCTAGGTTAATAGTTCGGAGTTCTTTCCTGAACCAGAGATCTGTTCTCCCTAACTTACAGGCTCATTGGGAGGAGCACAGGAGATGATGATTGAAATATGAGCTGTTATTATTTCAATCTTACTGAAATAAGGATGAAGATTTCTTTTTTTGTTGTTTTTAGAAAATATCTCTTAATCATAGGTTATCATTTCTCAATATTTAGGACTATTTTGGTTACTCTAAATTGAAAAGCAAAGGAAAATAGTCAGTGTAAGAGAGCACTTGATAGTTAAGACTGTCAGTATTATTTATTTATTTATTTATTTATTTATTTATTTATTTATTAAGACTGTCAGTATTTTTTAAGGTGTATTTGGAGAAGCCTGCCAGAGCAGCTTCGCTGAAGGACAGAATGTTTGTATGTCCTACAGAATGAATGTATTGTTTGGTTGTGGGGTGCATGTATATTTATCAGAATTCTCTAACAATTTGGAAGGGATATACTAGTTTTGGATTTCATTTAACTGAGACCACATTCAAATGGGAGACCAATTTTGTTGTATCATCAGTACTGAATACATGGTTTCTTCTTCCTTTTTTATTCTCTTTGTATCTAGATTTGTCATGACCCTTCTATACTACAGAAACTCCGCTCCAGGCAAAGTTTTACAGCACAAAGTGTTCACAAACCAATTCTATCTCCTGCCAAAGTGAAGAAAAATCTGATTTTTAGAAGGAAAAAAATCTATATCTATCTTCCTGGAGGGAGAATAATGCATTAGAAAGAATAGAAAAATGTTATTTTCCCTCTCCTTTTCTGACCCCCTCCTGGTTTTTTTTTTTTTTTTTTTTTTTTGGTCTCAGCTTCTCTTTGAACTCAACAGGTTCTTTTCCTTAAACAACAAACGCTCTTGAATCTATAAGGGCAGCCTCCCCCTCCTCTGTTGAAAGAAATCTCTCTCAAATGTTGAGGCAATAGGGAAGCCAGTCTTGTAGCCTCTCCCAAAATGTTTAAAGGAAAATGAACTGTGGATACCAGGAGAATTTCCACCATGCTTTCAAATCGTTAGATCCCACAGCTCAGCCTTGAGGCTTATAGTCTCACTTCTTGGGTGGCAATTTGAAACTTTTCAGTTAACTTTAGGGATGGACTCTGAGAACTCCATGTAATGTGGACCTATGCTACAGTTTAGCTTGTGAGAAAATTTCCTATTTTTAGAGTCTTCTGTCATATTCGGAAAATCTCTTCTCAGCTAAAAAATTCTGACTTTTGATCAATAGTGTGTTTCTTAACCTTTTAGTCTTGACTTATTCCTGTGTTGTGCATACTTAATTGGTTTGGGTTTGTGTGTGAAGGGTGAAGGGGGTAGCAACTGGGAAGATATATGCTTCTCTCTCTCAATTATTTTCAGGCTATTAGAGATGACTGAGTGAACTATTTAAAAATTTCAAAAGGGGAGACCTATTAAAAAGTAAGTGACCTTGTGCTGAAACAAAATGATTAAAATTTCAAAATTAGGTACTGAATACCAATGCTAAGTATTCTCCCTACACTTTGGGAACATTCTGCCAGACTAAGGCATGGCACAGGAGTCTGGTTTTTCTGGAATGAACTGCCTAATTGAAGCCAAATTAGAAATATCTGAATGTAAAGCTTATGGGAATTTGATATTTTGGTTGCTAATTTAGATTCATAAACAAAAGTCATACAGATGGTCTACAGATAAATGTATGTAAGTTGATAGACAAAATACTATGAGCAAATTTCTGAACTTAGAAATGTGTTCATTCAAGTAGTAATTGTTCTATCACGATTTGTATTTGTATAGAATATGAAAAATAATGTGTTATCTTGAAAGCACAGACAACAAATCCTGTGTTTTCTAACACTGTTTCAATTTTAATTATTCTGTTTAGTTGTCCCAGTAGATAAGCTAGTATTTGTTGGATTATGACATAGGCAACATATCATGGTCAACTGGAAATTAGGGAGAAAAAAAGAAAATGGGAAATAAATTTGCTTTCTGGGCTTTCATGTATAAACGAAAACCTAATAAATCAGAGCAGAGAGATGTGGTCCCCCTACAGAGGAGCAGTGGCTTATGGTGGGGGGGAACACTAGATTATTATTTGATTGATGTTATTACTGTGAAGCGAGAAACTGTGTGTAAACTCATGTTTGCAATTAATACAAGGCATTGTTTTCCTATAATTCTAATTTCTTCTGATTTGAATTTCCATTTCTCCCAAATGGTAGAAATTTATTTTTATTTTATATTATTTTATTTTTAAAGATTTTATTTATTTATTTGACAGGGAGAGAGAGAGAGACAGCAAGAGAGGGAATACAAGCAGGGAGATTGGGAGAGGGAGAAGCAGGCTTCCCGCTAAGCAGGGAGCCCGATGTGGGGCTCGATCCCAGGACCCTGGGATCATGATCTGACCCAAAGGCAGACTCTTTTTTTTTTTTTTAAGGATTTTATTTATTTATTTGAGAGGGAGAGAGTATGAGAGGGGAGAGGTCAGAGGGAGAAGCAGACGCCCTGCTGGGCAGGGAGCCGGATGTGGGACTCCATCCCGGGACTCTAGAATCATGACCCGAGCTGAAGGCAGTCGCTTAACCAACTGAGCCACCCAGGTGCCCCCGAAGGCAGACTCTTAATGACTGAATCACCCAGGCACCCCCAAATGGTAGAAATTTAATCTCAATCAGTTCATGTGTCTATCTCTCTTTCTTTCCTAGGGGGACAGGGACAGGCCCAGGACACATTTGTTTGAGGACGAACAAGCATCTGATATCTCATGGGTTTATGCTTTGACTCTTCTCTTGTCCCCAGACCAGGAAACTTATTTGATGTCTGGGACAAGAAGTCTTGCTCTTATAGCATTATGTTCTTCCCAATCTATTGTCCTGGCAGGATTCTTCCCTTTCCCCACAGAGCCTAAACTGTTGAAACTCAAAAAGTCAGATGAATCCTTTTCTCTGGACTTCTGCTCTGTCATCCCATCCCTAGAGACAGTGATTACTGAATGCATAAGTTCCTGAATGGAGGAAGGTTTAAGGGATGCCAGAGAATGTTGGGAAAATTCACTTCCTAACATTGCAAAATATCATCTTGCCACTGGTGTAAACACGTTAGTGGGTTGGTATGGTGTGGAGGTGGGAGGGACGGCAGGTATCTGGGTAGGCTGTGGACAGACTGCGTAGGAGAAAGACAAAGATCTAAATGACTCCCACAGGACCAATCTTCTGGTCCCCGAGCAGCTATATCTTTATTATAGTGACAGCTGCAACATTCTCTCTGAACCTGCTACTATTAACCATTTAAACTGCAGGGCTAACTCACCCTATTCTGGTTTTACCATTATAAGTAAACCGCAGACAACCTCACTTTCCATATGCATTGTTTTCAGGGAGACAGTGAGCTAGTCAGAACTGTGTGAGACTTTGCCCCAGGTGATGGATATGGTGCTTATTTAAAATGAATAAGTTGGCTTTTTACTTTATTTATATAAAATATCTTCCCTTGACACTCATGTACTTGATTTTGAATTTTTTCATTTTTTCATTCTTGATTTTCCTCTGTCAGTCCTTGACCTTGTGGGCTAAAATGTAATTTAGGAGAAAGCCAGGAGACTATACATGGATTTCTATCAAGCATCAGGTGGAGAAAACAATAGAGTGGCTACTGAATTGATTTCTTGTACAAGTAAAGGTCAGCTCAGGGATTTTTTGAAAGCCAATAATTTTGTGTGTATCATGTGAATCTCCTTGGGCCAACCTTTGTTGGCTTTTGCTCCCACCTGCTCACTCAGGACTTCAGTCCCCTTCCTATCTGTTTTCCAAGATTTCTGGAAATTTCTACTGATCTCCAATGACTTTATAAACCATCCAGTCAGTTACAACATGGCGTCTACCAAGCTGCTTCTCTTGCCAGGTATATCACTAGGTCCCTTGCTTGGCTTTTTTTTTTTTTTTTTTTTTTAAGATTTTAGTTATTTATTTGACACAGAGAGAGAGAGCACAAGCTGGTGAAGTGGCAGGCGGAGGGCAAGGAAGAAGCAGGCTCCCTGCTGAGCAGAGACCCTGGCATCATGACCTGAGCCAAAGTAGATGCTTAACTGACTGAGCCACCCAGGTGCCCCCCATTGTTTGGCTTTTAATTTATACAAAACGTACTTCTATTATTAATGTTAGTTAATGGTTGTGTAGTAATTATTATATGCCAGGCAATGTGTTAAGCACTGATGCACATGAATTTATGTACTTCTCACAAAAACACTAGGTTGAATTGTGTTCTCCTGGATAAATATGTTGAAGTCCTAACCCTAGTACCTCAGAATGTGACCTCGTTTGGACATAGGGTCTTTACAAAAGTAAACAATTCAAATGTGGTTATTGGAATGGGTGCTAATGCAATATGACAGATGTCCTTATAAAAAGGGGAAATTTGGACACAGGGACAGACATGCACAGAGGGAAGATGATATGAAGACACACAGGGAGAATGCTAATGTAAAGATGAAGGCAGAGATTGGAGTGATGCATCTGCAAGCCAAAGATTTCCAGCAAACCACCAGAACCAGGACAGAGTCCTGGGACAGATTCTCCCCACAGCCCTCAGAAGGAATCAATGCTGCCAATACTTCGGTTTTGGAATTCTGGTCTCCAGAAGTGTGAGACAATAAATTTCCATTGTTCAGGCCATCTAATTTTTAGTACTTTGTTATGGCAGCCCTAGGAAATGAATATGTTCCATGAAGGAGGTGTTATTAATTATTCCCATTTTGCAGATGAGGAAACTGAGGCCCGGAGGAATTAAGGGATTTACCCAGCTAGTAAGTGATTCAAACCCACGCACTCTGACTCTAGTATCTGTGTTTTTATCCATTATACTCAATTGCCTCTTGTCTCTTTTTTAGTTAATGCCCTTTCCTTTCTTAGATTTTTCACATTCTTTTCACTGCCTTTGCCAGGCAACATTGCACACATTACTTCGTCTGTAGTCTCCCACTGGGCACCATGGCCTCCGCTTGCCCAGAGCTACACTGTGGTCTGCAGCACAGCAGGAAAATCTCCCTCAGTGCTCTTTCCCACTCTGTTGGAGGCTTCCTAAAGTAGCACTGTCTGAGCCCCACGTTTGGCAGAACTTTTAGGGAAGCACCTCTTTAAGATATTCATTCCAAATCTCACTCCCCAGAATCTGGACATAAATCAGTGGGGAGAGGGTGTAGAATAGGGACAAATATGAGTACTGGCTCACAATAAACTCTTGCTAATCTCTTCTCCCTGTTGTCATGTATGTGTATGTCACAAACACACATGTGTATGTGGCGAAAAATACACAGCAGGTTGTTGGATGAGACGGGTGTGAGACAACAGGAACTAGCTATCTGTGATAAAAACAATTTGTTGGGGGTATCAGCATGTTTATTTGAAATTATGGATATGAAGAGGCGCCTGGGTGTCTCAGTCAGCCAAGCGCCCGACTCTTGATTTCTACTTACGTCATGATCTCAGGGTTGTGAGATCGAGCCCCATGCCAGGCTCTGCACTGGGCATGGAGCTTGCTTAAGATTCTCTTTCTCGGCTCCCCCTGCCCACCACACACACTCTCTCTCTAAATAAATAAATAATAAAAAAAATTATGGGTGTGTACTCATGAATGTATATATAAAGCAGTCATTAAAATGTTAATAGTGATTGTTGCGGGGTCATAGAATTTCTGAATTTTTTCCTTCTCCATTTCTATGGGATATAGGATAGTTATTATTTTTCTCATAATAATGGTGGCTCCCAGAAAGAGCATAGAAATGATAAAGATGGTCTTGTTTCCTTTATATTGGATTCACAAATTGGCTTGACTATAAGATTTCTGAATCTCCTTGCACTTTCTTTCTGTATGATGTTTCTTTTTCTTTAAAATCATCTTCAAGATCAGAAGTGTGATGCACAGGATAAGTGCTTAGAAGAGATTTGAAGAGGTGATATTAAATGAATCAGCAGATGGAGAAAGTGGAAATGCTCACATGGTTAGCTTCTTCCCTTTCTCTTTCATTTGGACAGTCTGAGTGACTGTGACATAGAGTAAGGACCCCTCCTTCCCCGCCTATTCATTTGTGCTTGGCCATATGGATCGTAATGACTGAGGCAGTCTGTTCAGGAACTTCGGCCCATGTTACTGGCCAACACACAACAGTCTTGCAGCAAATGAGTACTGGCAGGTTGTCATCAAAGCAATAAGCCCATGGTCAGAAAAGAATAAAGTTGGTGCTCTTAATAAACAGTTATGGTACTGTTTTGTACACTGAGACCTCCAATATCTAAAAACCATCATGTTGTCAATATGCCTCCATTTGGTATGTAGAGTTAGAGCATTGCTCATACCTATCTGGTTTTCAAGGTCAGTGAATTTTGTAAAATTCTTTGCCAAGTAGCTGCCGTGATATGAATAAATTTATGTGAAAATGAACTCAGCCAGCTAGTTATTGAACAAGATTTTTTTTAATGGAATGTACTGACAGGAGAGAAGAAAAGGCAAACATAAAGAGTGAATAATAACCTAATGAAAAGAGCTTTTTTTTTTCTCCCACTGTTCATGAGAAACAGTAATCTATTTTTTAAAGACAAACTTTCAAAAGTCAAAAGGGAAGGAAAGTGGAACTTCAACTCCATTGAGATAGAGGAAATAAATAAGGCATCTTCAAGGAAAAAGAATTAATGGCATGGATGTAACAAAACAGAACTACTTGACTTGTTTATTATGTTTTTCAGATATAGGAGGGTGTGAACAATGATGCAAAACAACAAATGTATAGGTTCAACCCAGACTTTCTTAAGTTATATTAAGTACTTCCTCCAAAATACCCAGCTGCAACGAGAATAAGTTTCCTACAAATGCCAAGTTGTCAAAACAAGGGCAGAATGGTGCTTTCAGGTGGGCCAAAATCAGAACAATGAGAGCTACCTGGCATATTACTAAGTGAAAGAAGCCAATATGGGAAGGCTACATACTGTATGATTCCAACTATATGACATTCTGGAAAAGGCAAACCTATCCAGATAATAAAAAAGATCAGGGGTTACCAAGGGTGGGGGCCAAGTTGGGGAGGGGAGATGAATAGGCAGAGCACAGAGGATTTTTAGGGCAGTGAAAATAATCTGTATGTTATAATAATGAATACATGTCAGTATACATTTGTCTAAACACACAGAATGAACATCACCAAAAGTGAACCCTAAGGTAAATTATGGACTTGGAGTGATTGTGATGGGTCAATGTACATTCATCCTTGGTAACAAATGTACCATGCTGGTGAGTGGTATTGATAATGAGGGAGGCGAGGCATGTGTGGGGGAAGGGAATATAGGGGAAATCTCTGTATTTTGCTCTCAATTTTATTGTAAACCTAAAACTGCTCTAAAGTAGTCTTTTAAAAAATTATTGTAATACCATTACCATACCTAAAAAAGAAAAAAATAAAGAAAGAAATAAAGAAAGAAAAAGAAAGAAAGAAAGGCAAGAGAGATATTTTAGATTTCTCTTTTTAGGCAATAATGGACCAAGTGAAAAGAAAATTATTAAAATATTTTGCTAGAGAGGTTTTTACAAAGCACTTTATAACATTGTCTATGACCATTCTCTGTTAAATGCATCAATAGGCCAAATCCCTTGGAGATTTAGCAGATACTTGTCTATTTTTTCCCCATTCCAAATCAGAAACAATTTTCTCAGCCCAAATTGTTTGGATCAATAGGTCTACCATGAAAGCGCTTTCCTGAAGGGTGTTTTCAGTTTGGGGGATCCATATCCCCAAACTTGACAGGGGCTAAATTTCCAAAATTAACTTGCAGTCTTCCCTTTAGGCAAGAGATCCCAAATTACTGTGGTGTATTCTTGTTTTTGTTTTTGACTGTTTCCTTCAAGCTTCAGTTTCCAAATATTTTTTAGGACTATGCAATTTTTGGACTAGACTGTTGGACCTCAGACATAAATTCTGATTCCAAAGCCTTCTTCTATGAATGTCAATCTCTAGGCAAACACTCGATTTCCTAGAGTGCCCCTCCTTTGTTCTTTCAAGGGAAGTTAGGGCAGAAATTCATCCAGGTTATGTTACTAAATGGCCATCTTTGGGTTAATTTTCCCCAAACAAATAAAATCACCTCATGAAATTTTCTTCCTAAAGTTTGTCAATTGGCATCATCATTTTGGTGATACAACTTATTTTAAGATTTCCTGGGCCTTTCTATCAGAAGACACTGGAGTTAAAATAGTAGATATATTTTAAAATTGGATTATTGAGGATTAAATCCTTACTTTTATGGTAGAGACTTTTTTCCAATATCTGGAGATGCTTGGCTTTCTGTTCATATTTAAGAGCCAGGAATGAGACACCACTCTGGGAGTCCTGTGCATACAAGGGTGGCTTGTCAACTGAAAAATCTAATAATATCATCGGGATAGAGAAGGGATTTTGTTGTTTTACTGGAGTGCTCCCAGATGCTGTTATCTATAGCTCTTTCCCCTGGGCCATAGCATCCCCAAAGAAGAACCCTCCCCATTCTTGCCTGAGGGTTGTATGCTCGGTGGCCCGGGTCGTTAAGGATCTAGCTGGGAGAAAGTTGCTGGAGCTGGGTGCAGGCGGGCTGAGGGTTTGGTTTGTAGAGACTCAGGTAATCCCTTTTATTTCCAGTGGAGCTCTTCACTCCCTTCTTTCTTTGGGGTCAGGGTCTCTTAGTTGTGAGCTCAGGAGCCTCTCTGATTCAATTTATCCTGAGACAAAAATCTGTCTTCTGCTGGAGTGTGCAAGTGCTCCTTTTCCTGAAACATGAGAAAGCTCTTTATCTTTTAGATCTTTAATTCATTCTTAGTTTGTCTCTTTGTAGCTTCAACTCTGAATTTAGTTATACTGCGTGAACACATGTGAACACATGTGAACACATAGGTATCCTCCTTTATATAATCCTTTTGTAATCCTTTCTTTTTTCTTTATATAATCCTTCATAACTTGGAATCACTTCTCATCTTATTCATCATTGCCACTGAGTTTTAGAGTCCTTGTTTTTAATCAATTGCTAGTGTCTTAGTTTCCTTATCTGTAAAGCTGGACTTGATTGCCAAGGTCCTTTGCAAATCACAAGTTCTGATGAGGTAGGAAATAGGCTGAAAGGGCAAGCACTGGAGTTAAATGCACAGATTCATCTCACTGCTTCACCACTGTGCAGTTGAGGTGCTCTGGTTATAAGCAACAGAGGCCAACTGGGCTTCCTTAAACATAAAAGGAAATTACAGGAAGGATCATGAATAACAGAGTCTGTGTTTAAGCTGGAAAGCCAGTCTCAAAGAATGGGCAGAAAACCAAGGAAGCTAGGCAGTGGGGAGGTCAGCCCAAATTACATGCCAGGAACAACCTGATGAGGAACCTGTCCCTGGTGCCACTGCCATGGGATGTTTGCTACCAGCAACCCTTGGTGTCACTGCCACTGCTATTGTGAATAATTTCTCAATTCTCCCTCTATCTTTATAATGGGTCGTGTTGTGCTCTTATGACTCAAGAGATGAGGAGAGGAGATTTACCTCCCTGTTTGCATTAGAGTTCTCCAGAGAAACAGAACCATATTTTATTTTATTTTAAGGAATTCTATTTTATTTTAAGATATTTTATGCTCAAGTGATATGGGGATTGGAAAGTTTGAAATTTGCAGGGCAGGCTGGCAGGCTGGAAATTCAGCTAAGAGTTGGTGTTGCAATCTTGAATGTGAATTCTGCAGGCCAGGTAGGCTGGAACCTCAGGCAGAATTTCTGTGTTGCAGCCGTGAAGCTCAATTCCTTCTTTGGGAGACCTGTCTTTGCTCTTAAGGCCTCCAATTGATTCATGAAGTTCACCTACAAAATGGAGAATAATTGGCTTTACTCAAAGTCTACTGATTAAATTGTCAATTACAAAAAAAAAAAAAAAATCACCTTCTCAGTGGCATCTAGACTAGTGTTTGACTGAACAATTGGGCACCAAAGCCTCATGAAGTGACATATAAATTTAGCCATCACGCCACCCCGTGTTCATAGCAGGATCCCCCTTCAAACATCTCCTGAGTTAAAGTGCTGGGTAGGGAGATGGAAAAAAAAAAAGATAGCTGTCCACGCCAGCCACTTTATGGCTTGACTTTTCAGCCAGACTTTCAGATTCCAATTCTGTAAAATGGGGATAATAATAGCAATTACACATATGATTGTCGGGAAGATATGTAAAGTGTATGCTAAGCACTTACAAAAGTGCTTGGAACAAGATAAGTGCTCAATAAATTAAAGTGCTATAATTTCTCATCTACACGTTGCAATAGGATACTTCTCACAGTTCATATACCCAAATTCCCACCAGGTAGGGCACTTGAGGATGAAACACCTAAATTGTGATTTGCATCCATAAGCAAAGGCCTTTAGTTTGCACATGCAAACCGTGATACTAACGGTTGTGATTTATTGAGCCCTTACTACCTACCAGGTACTATTCTGCATACCTTCCATATATTTACTTGTATAATTTGGTTCACGCAATAATCCAGTGAGGTTTGTGAGTCCTCATTTTATAAAGCAGATGCTGAGATTTAGAAAAATACGTATCACACCCAGAATCACACGAGTAGCCCAACGCAGGGCCTGAATTAAGGGTTTTCATGGGGCGCCCGGGTGGCTCAGTCAGATAAGTGTCTGCCTTCAGCTCAGGTCATGATCTCAGGATCCTGGGATCGAGTCCTGCATCATCAGGGAGTCTGCTTCTCCCTCTCCCTCTGCTGCTCCCCCTACTTGTGCTCTCTTGCTCCCTCTCTCAAATAAATAAATAAAATCTAAAAAAAAAAAAAGAAGTCAGGGTTTTCTTAGTCTAAATCCTGCTCTCTCAACTACTTGTCTGTGTGGTTTCTGTGTTAGTCCAGGCAGAGGGGTCATCTCCTTTCCCAGCTCCAGTTCCTCGAATGTTACCTTGGCTTCACTGGTCTGGAAAATGAAAATCCCGAGTTCTCCCCTAAACATCAATTCAGGATGCTAAACCCTTTGGAGGAAGATCTTTGTCCTTTTTTATTAGACGCTAGACTTTTTTTTTTTTTTGGTGGTAGCTCTGCTTCAGCTTCTTTAAAAGATGGTTCATGCAATTTTGAATTTTTTGAATAAGTTCACAGATGTAGCAAAGAAAGAGAATAGAATTAAAAATAAATCTCCTTTAAAAAAAACACCAAAAAACCTCCTTTTTAAAATTATTTTTTATTTTTTATTTTTTAATTAACACGTAATGTATTATTTGCCCCAGGGTACATGTCTGTGAATCCTCAGGCTTACACATTTCACAGCACTTACCATAGCACGTACCCTCCTCAATGTCCATAACCCAGCCACCCTATCCCTACCTGCCCCTACCACCCAGCCACCCTCAGTTTGTTTCGTGAGTTTAGGAGTCTCTTATAGTTTGTCCTCCTTTTATACAATTAGAACAATTCAAAATGAAACAAAATTCCTTTCATAAAAACTAAACTATTTAAAACTACTTAAATAAATTTGGGGTACCATGGAAATTGTTAATTTTTGGATGTTAATTAAAAACAGTTTTGAAGGTTGGGATGGTAGAATACTTCATAATATCCATCATAAAAAAATAAACAAAAATCACACACAATCCCTTTCTCTATGGACAAAACATCTAAGGGCTAAGTGGATCTGAACAACATTAGAAGTAGGAAGTAAGCCCATTTCTCAGAAGGAATTTGGATGTTAAACATTTTATTCTTGAAGTCAAGTCTACAACCAGTTTATATGGAGAGCAGAACAATTCTTTGGATGGTAGGAAGTCAGACCCGCACTTCTCAAACTTTAATGTCCATGGACACCATCTAGGGATATTTTCAGAATGTAGATCCTAGTTCAGTGGGTTTGAGGTGAATGAAACTCGAGATTTTATATGTCTAACAGGCTCACAGGGTGTATGTAGCCCACACTGCTGTTAAAGGACCGCACTTTTAGTTGCAAGGGCCGACTACCAATTTAGTGAGCCAAGCACCAACTCATTTATTTTCCTCAGTCGTTTGTCATCTTTATAATGTCATGCCTCTGGAAGCCAAAGTTAGAGATGGCTTCTAAAATGGCTTCAGAGACCATTCCTTCTAGATGTCTGGAGGCGAAGGAAAGGAAGGAATTGATATCTATTGTTTGACTAGAGCTACTGCTCCTACCTCTTGACGGGAAGTGGCTCATTTCATTCCTATAACCCTTCCACGAGAAGCTTACGCAAGAGCCCCTTTTCACAGATGAGGAAGCAAAGTTTCAGAGAAAGTAACCTATCAGGGCCAGTAAGTGGTAGAGTCAGCATTCGCACCCTGGTCTGTCTGACCTGACAGCCCATGTTTTCTCCAATCATATCTGGACGGCTTTACTGCGATTGCCTTTTCTTTTGACATCACTGGTTATCCTCTATTTTTAAAGTTTCCTTAAAGAGAACCAAATTCAATTTTAAAAATTGACACAAAATTGTTCATTAAACTTCCCTCTTACATCCTATTTTCCCATTTCATTTTGTGTCAAAATTACTCTCTACCCAGCAAAGGCCTTGATGCTTTGTGCTGAGCTGACTGACAAAGCATTATGATTTAAAAAATGATTTAAAAACCATCCTATTCCTCTCTCCACAAAGCCCCAACCTTTGATCTTTTCTCGGGAGCAATTTCCAATCAGCCCTTTTTTCAAAGCTTGTAAATGTTTGGTATGCAATCTTATCCAGGCTCTCTCCCTTCCCCCAAAGGAGAGGTTGAGACCTTCAATTCCCTACTGTCATTACCAGTCTATTGGAAGTCTTAGTGTAGGATTTGGTTTTCTACAGTGAAGGTGAAATCAAATATAGCAAACTTCATGCTCTGGCTGTGTTTACGCACTTTAAAACTAAGTGGGATTCTGGCAATTACCTAGTTCATTTGCTCTATGCAGGTGAAATCAGATTATTTCAGCATGTTTGATTATTATTATGTTTGTTTGACCCTCTTTACCCAGAAGCATTGTTAGCATGATTCAAATTAATCAGATAATTGCTGAGTCACCATTTTACCTTGTCATACAAACTTGTAAAGATTCCAGCATTCTAGAAAAAAGAGAAGAAGGAATAAATAAGTTATCTAGGACTTTTACATTTCTTTTTTACTGCTCAACTTTACTTAAAGGCAAGCCAAAAGGTAAAATGAACAATAGTAGGGCTACCTGGTTTAAATATGGGATGGAAATTTTGGAGCCTCATCTTCTCATCCTTCTTACTCTGGGCATATTCCCCTGAGATGGAATGAAACATTGGAAAAGACACCGACTGTTACGTCAGACAGACCCAAGTTCAAACCCTGACTCCTAAAAAGTTATCACAGCTCTGATTGATGACTGCTGGCTTAGGCTAGAGCATAATGTATACTTTTATCCCAAGACTATTCATTTTTGCTAAAATATGTGACTTTTGACAAAATAATTAGTATTGATAAATAACTTACAGAAGTGTTTCAATATTTCTACGACTATTTGAATTTTCTTTGCTGGTATTTTATTCAAAGACCCAGATTCAGCCATTTATATATAGTCTATATATAATTTCATCCAATTCTCACAAAACTCTATGCTGTAAGTGTATAATCCCCCCTTTATTTACAAATGAGAAAACAGTCACGGAAAAGCCAAGGCTACTCATCCAAGGCTACACAGGTCATGAGTGTAGAGTTCTGGCTCCGTATCTTTATTTATTTATTTGCCTCTGTATCTTTGGATAATATAAATAGTATTTAATATGCTCTCATTTACAAATGAAAATAGGTAGCAAAGAATGTAAATAGTTAAGTAACAAGTATTAGATGCAACCTAAAGTCAAACCCAACTAATATTTATTTATTGAACATAAAAGAGTATCTCTCTCTTCCCTCCTGGGAGGGCTTGAAGAGCCATACCCAAATAGAATTCTCCCCAAACCAATGTTACTTTGAAAAGAAAAACCTAGTAAACACTGTGAGTTTAAAGGTTATATATATCAAAATAATCAAAACACCTGGATATGAGCTTTGGGGATTATAGAGAAGACAAGGATGGGAATCAGCTTATATCCCCTGCTTTAAATTTCATGGCCAACATTATTTTGAATCTAAAAGTATGCTAAGTCATATAATTCCCTGGGTTATTTACATTCTAGTCAGGGTGACTATTGAAGGATAGTGTAATTACAGAGTACAATTTCCAAGCTGAATGAAATTGCTTGTTGTGTAATAGGCCTGCTGGGGACTGACCTCTGAAAATGCCAGAAACAAATACTTGTAAGTCAGGATTAGATATAATGATATACAACACCCCGAGTTAATATATGAAGTGAGAGGTGGTCTTTAATTTGGATAGAATATTTTCTTCTGCTATTCGTCAAACTCAGAGAAAGGATCAGAGCAGAAGTACATTTTCCTTTCTTTCCTATTGCTCAGCATAGTGCTTGAAATTTGCTACTTTTCCATCACCTTCATGAACTACATGAGGGGCAACTCTTTGGGAAAGAGGTTGAGACATAGGTATTCACTGATGTTCAGAGTCTGTGAGATTTTATTGTCTGAGCAGAGATTAGTTCTGCCAGCCAGTTCTGGTCCAGTCAGTTCTAATGTACCATCCTCCTCCTCTCTGCTCCATTCCAACATCCCCCTACCGTGTCTCAGTTCAGCTTCGTGGGTAGATTCAGTGAATGGTGGGCAGGGGGCTGAGGTGTATACAACAGCATTAGGTATTAGAGGCAAAATATCAGCATGGGAGGGGCGCCTGGTGGCTCAGCCCGTTAAACTTCTGCCTTCGGCTCAGGTCTTGATCTCAGGGTCCTTGGATTGAGCCCTGCATTGAGTCCCTGTTTCTCCTTCTCTCCCTCCCCCTGCTCTCTCTCTCTGTTAAATAAATAAATAAAATCTTAAAAAAGTAAAAATATCAGCGTGGGGTATGTAATTAGAAGAAAAGTTAGAATAGCAAAGATGTTCCCATGTCCTCACTGATACTATTTTTCATCCCTGTGTGAGATGAATTATCATGTACAATTAGTGCTTATCTGGCCCTTTCCCATTTGATCATAATGTTCAATCATATAAGTATATAGTTTATGTTGAAATGAGCAGATCTTTACTTTTCTAAATTCATTTTCATTTTGACCTCAGTCTATAATATAGGTTTTAAGATTTTATTTATTTGTTTGAGAGAGAGAGAGAACACAAGCAGGGGGAGAGGCAAAAGGAGTGGGAGAAGCAGACCCTGGGACCCTGGGATCATGTCCTGAGCCGAAGGCAGATGCTTAACTAACTGAGCCACACAGGTGCCTCAATATCAATCTATAATTATATTTATCTTTGTCCTTTCATCATTTCATTCCAATCTGTAGGAAGGAAGGAAGAAGTTTCAAAGACTAAATTCCCAAAGCATTTTTTCTGGTTATCTATTGCTTTATAACAAACTATACCAATGATACTAACTATATCTCATTGTTTTGTGGGCCAGGAATGTTGGCAGAGCTCAGCTGGATGAATTTTTTCTTCTCTGTGTGATGTGGACTGGAAGAGCTGGTTTGATCTGGAGGGTCTGGGATGGGTTTGCCCACGTGCCTACAACCTTGGTGGGATGTCTAGAAGGCGGTTCTCAGCTGGCAGCTCTCCTTCTCCATGCAATCTCAGGGTCTCTCCATCTGGTCTTTCAATAGGATAGCTGGACTTCTTACATGGCAGCTCACAGCTCCAAGAGACCCACGTGGAAATGCCAGTTCTCTTAAAGCCTAGCCTAGAATCTTTCATAGCATAAGTTCTGCCCAGCATTCACTGGTCAAAACCACCAGAGATCAGCGAGGATTCAAGTGGAGAGGAAATAGACTCTGCCTGTCTGTGGGAGGAATGTGAAAGAGTTTGCTTCCCACAGCATCCCTTAACGATAAGACATGTACATGTGTCCTCTAGATGCTCCGGAATGTGATGGGGCAGGAAGAGAGCTGGATAATATGGACATCTTGATCTAGGCTTAAAGAGATTGTGTTTTGGAAAGACACTAGAGATCATCTCGTCCCACCTCTCAATTTGACAGATAAGGAAATTGGGTCATAAAACTTAAGAGATTTGTTCAGCAAACAGAATAAATTATGCGTGTGTGTGGGTGAACTCAGGGCTTTTGATTTCTGGTCCAGTGTTCCTCTACAGAAGAACTTCACTGGTCGTGTTTTGTTAGTTTATCGCTGGAGTAAAGCTACCCACTTCCATTTGTTCTCAATTTAAAAAGAAATTAATTTTAGTTTAGTTTATGGGATACATTCTCAGTTATAACAGAGACTAGGAAATAGGGGGAGTACTCCGCGTGTGCAGATTACTTCAGGAACCATAGTGTTAGAAAGAGTAGGTATAAAGAGATAGAGAAAGAAAACCTTGGCTTGTTAACTTTGAGTCCAAAGTCTTAGCTATGAAGAAAGCCCTCAATTCTTTTTTTTTTTTTTGTTAAACTTGTGGTAAAATACACCTAACATTAAATTTACTATCCTTACCGTTTTTAAGTGTACAGTTTGAGTATGAAGTACATTTACAATGTTGTGCAATATATCTCCAGAACTCTTGTCATCTCATGAAACTGAAACTCTATACTCATTAAACAGCAATTCCCTATCCTTCCTCCCCTGGTCCCTAGCAACCACTCTTTTAGTTTCTGTTTCTATGAATGTGACGATTCTAGGTATCTCCTATAAGTGGAATCATACAGGATTTATTGTGTTGTGACTGCCTTATTTCATTTAGCATAATAAGGTTCCTCAGTATGATAGCACATGTCTGAATTTCTTTCTTTTCTAAGGCTGAATAATATTCCATTGTATGTATATATCATATTTTGTTTATCGCTTCATCCCTCAGTGGACACTTAGGTTACTTTCTTTTTACCTTTTGGTTATTGCGAATAATGAGTGTACAAATATCTCTTTGAGATCCTGCTTTCAATTCTTTTGAATACAGTCTCAGGAATAAGATTGTTGGATCATATGGTAGTTGTATTTTAGATTCTTTATGGAATTGCCATACTGTGTTACATAGTGGAATCATAGTGCACCACTTCAGATTCCCACCAAGGGTTCTAATTTCTCCACATCTTCTCTACTACTTGTTATTCCCTCTCTTTCTTTCTCTCTTGGTTTTTCTGTCTTTGGAGTAGAGTAGCCATATTGGTGGGTGTGCAGTAGTGTCTTGTGGTTTGAATTTGCATTTCTCTAATGATCAGTGATGTTGAACATCTTTTCATGTGCTTGTTGACCATTTGTATATCTTCTTTGGAGAAATGTCTACTCAAGTTCTTTACCCATTTTTAAATTGGGTTATTTGTGTTTGTTGTTGTTGAATTGTAGGAGTTCTTTATATATTCTGGATATTTTCTCCAGTTCTGTAGGTTACCTTTTTTTCACTCTGGTGAGTCTGTCCTTTGATGCACAGAAGTTTTAAAATTTGATACATTCTAATTTATCTATTTTTACTTTTATTTTTATTTTTTGCTTGTACTTTTGGTGTCATAGCTAAGAAATCACTGTCAAACCCGATGTCATGAAGCTTTTCTCCTATGTTTTTGTTAGAAGGTGGGGGAGGGACAGTAAATTATCCTCCGGACTGAGAAAGTGCTTTGAGATTAAAGAATGAAGGAAGCCTCTCCATATCATTTACAGAGAGTTTTGTTCTGGGCAACTTACTGACAGGGGTGGATTGGGCAGATGGAAGATCCAGACACTATGCAGCTCTTCTCCACCAAGTCTAGACCTTAATCCACAGCTTTTATAAGGAGCAAAGGGCATTGTGGTGAGGTCAAAGGGTAATTATCTAAAGTGACACCACCTGGGGGTGCCTGGGTGGTTCAGTCGTTTAAGCGTCTGCCTTTGGCTCAGGTCATGATCTCGGAGTCCTGGGATTGAGTCCCATGTCAGGCTCCCTGATCAGTGGGGAGTCTGCTTGTTCCTCTCTCTCTGCCCCTCTCCCTGTTCGTGCTCTCTCTCTTCTCTCAAATAAATAAAATCTTAAAAAAAATAAAGTGGCATCAGTTAGATGTACTCATTATCTAAAGTAGTGCCTTTGGTGAGTCACTTTAGGGAAGTTCAGAAAAAAATCTTCCTGCGTTCCAGTCAGGACATACATTAACCACCAAGGGGCCTAGAACACACAGGCTTGAGGGAGGTCATTGTGTGGTCATGAACAAGATGGAGGGACAAAGATGAATAGAGTCAATGTTGTCAGCACTCCTACAGTTTTCTTCTAAGAATTTTGTTGTTTTAACTTTTATTTAGGTCTTCGATACCATTTTGAGTCAATTTGTATACTGTGTAAAGTAAGGGTTCAATTTTATTCTTTTGCATGTGGATATTTCATTTTCCCAGAATTATTTGTTGAAGAGACTATCCTTTCCCCATTGAATGGTCTTGGCACCCTTGTTGAAGATCATTTGACCGTATACGTATAGGTTTATTTCTGGGCTCTTTGGTTCTATTGGTTTATATGTCTTTGTGGCAGTATCACACTATTCTGATTACTGTAGCTTTGTGATAAGTTTTGAAATCAGAAGTGTGAGGCTCCTAATTTTCTTCTTTTTTGAGATTGTTTTGGTTATTTGGGATCTCTTTAGATTCCATATGACTTCCAGGATGGATTTTTTTTGTATTTCTGCCAACAGTGTTGGGATTTTGATAGGGATTTCTTTAAATCCATAGATTGCTTTGGATATTATTGAATCTTAAATATGTTAAGTCTTCCAATTCATGAACACAAGATGTACCCTTCTCCCATCTATCCTATCCCCCTACCGACCTCCCTCCATCAATCCTCAGTTTCTTCTCTATCATTAAGAGTCTCTTACGGCTTATTTCCCTCTTTCCCTCCCCCTCCCCTTCCTATATGTTCATCTGTTTTCTTTCTTAAATTCTACAATGAATGAGATCATATGATATTTGTCTTTCTTTGACTGAATTATTTCACTTAGCATAATACCCTCTAGCTCCATCCATGTCATTGCAAATGGCAAGATTTCATTCTTTTTGATGGCTGATATTCCATTACACACACACACACACACACACACACACACACACACACCCCAAAAATATATATATACCATAACTTCTTTATCCATTCAGCAGTCAATGGACATTTGGGCTCTCTCCATAATTTGGCTATTCTTGATATCTATAAACATGAGGGTGCATGTACCCTTTTGAATCTGTATTTTTGTACCCTTTGGTTAAATACCTAGTAGTGCAACTGCTGGATCACAGGGTAGTTCTATTTTTAACTTTCCGAGGAAACTCCATACTGTTTTCCACAGTGGCTGCACCAGTTTGCATTCCCCTCAACAGTGCAAAAGGATTGCCTTTCTGTGCATCCTCACCAACATCTGTTGTTTCCTGAGTTGTTAATTTTATTTTTCATTTCTTTTTTAATTTAATTTTTTAATTTATATTTGATTAATTAACATATAGTGTATTATTATTATTATTGGAATTTTAGATTATTCAGTAAACAATTATCGAGAGGGAATGTGGGGGTGAATAGCAGCCAACAGGAAGGATGCAGAAGTGGCTCGTGAAACAAAGGGCTCACTTTGTTGATGAGATAGAATTGAAGAACAGAGGCATTGTCACCACCTGCAGGAAAACCACCATTCTGCGGCTTAGTCCGAAGGTCTATTTTCCCACCATTCAGGTATTCCCTGAATACCCTGAGCTTCTACAACTCCTCACACTTAGAAGAATTAAGTTCATTGAATATATATATTCATATAAATATATAAAATATATAAATATATATTCATATAAATATATATATTTCTTTCCTATAAAATTTAAATATATATTTCCTCAGTATGTTTCACCACTTGTTAACTATTTAGGGAGGTTGAATTTTGCTTATTTAATTTTTAACCCCTGAGGTAAAAAAAAATTGAAAAATACCTTTATTTATCCCAAAAAACCACTTGGTTTCATTATCTTCTGTAGTGAGTACAAAGCAGACTTTGAGGAAAACCTTTGGGACAACCAGCCTGTTTTTTTTTTTTTTTCAACCAGCCTGTTTTATACATATTCACAAGTCCGTTCAGAGTGAAGTACATACTATGAATGATTGTGTTTAGTTTCATTTCTTTTTAAAGGACCAATCCTTATTTCCACATAATTAAATCTAATGACTTTACATCGCAATCCTTCTAAATATCAAGGTATTACCTGTACCTTGAAGGTTCTTGAACTTTTTTGAAATTGCCCTTTAAAAAAGGATCACGGGGTGGCCACTGGAAGGTTTTCTTCTCGATTTACAACTCAGGCATAGATTTAAGGAGAGTGTAATTACCAGATACAATCCCTAAACAGAATTGAATTGCTTCCTGGATGCCAAGCTTGTTGCAGACTGACCTTCAATGGGAACAAAACAACAGTGCAGCTCTGTGTCCTTGTTACATTTCAGCAGGATCCAATTTTCTTCCTCTTCTTCTGGGCAGAGGTGGGAATCAGAAAGCCGGTGTTGCTTGTCCTTTGGTAATTTTCATCTACTTGGTCAGAGGACCAGAAATCCCACTTATCATGGCCCTTCCTTAAAACCAAAAGAAAACATTAAAAGAGCAATTCTGGAAGATCCACAATAAATCACTTGTTCTGGAAATTGAACCAGTCCAACAGCCTCTAAATCAACCACCTACTTGTTCTTCTCTGAAGAAAACAAAGATCATTTATTGTCTCTGAGGTCATGCTGGAAGATTGACCATGGAAAACCCCAAATCAGGAAATAGGGTCGCCTCTCTTAGGTTAGTTCAGATCCCACAAAGAGTCACATCGGATTCCTCTACTTCACTCTGCAAAATACGATTTCTTCCCTGACATATTTTGTTGTTTTATTCCCCCTTCAACAATCATTCCACATAATAAACATTAGGTGGTTATACCCATTCTTTTTTTCTGGAAGTGGAGCATTTTGTTATATTTAACATCCTAATTAGCTTTTGGGTAATTAGCTGGCTGGGTGGGCAGAAAAATTCTATAAAAATCCATTGGCCAGTGGGATTTTCAGGCCGGCAGGATTTTCAGGCCGGCGGGATTCTCAGGCCGGCACTTTTAACTGCCTACACACACACACACACACACACACACACACACACACACACACACACACACATAAATACATGCTTGCAGGTAGAGGCATACACCCAAACCTCTGGATTCCTTCATATCATACAAAAGAGCTAAAATAAAATGCAATGCCTACCAATATCGAGGCTTTTAATTGCTTTTCTGAGGCAGAGACTGAGGGCAGGCGAGGTGTCTGTAGGCATCAGATTAGACGATGTGCATTTACCTGTCCTTTCTTAATCACCATCATCTCCTTTCCCTGCTCACCCACTTCCCCACCACTGCCCCCCCATCATTCCACTCATCTTAATAAAAGTAATTGACTTTGTTCTTTGTAAATAATTGTTTTCACCCTCTTTAGAAACACATGGGCACATACACTCTTCAGAGTTGTTTTTTTTTTTCTTTTAACTTGCAGTGCACATGACAAAATATGAGGCATCTGACAGGCAGCCAGCCACCTGTGAGGATCATTTTTAAACAGATGGTGCAGTAGAAAATTAGTCCAAATGTAGACATCACTGTATAACCCTGGAAAACACTCACAGATGGGGATTATGACAATTCTGATGATCCCGACCCACTGGTAGGTTGGTTCTGGTCAGAAGGAAATGATTTGCCTTGTGACAACAACAAAAAAATTAGCCACTTCATACTTTGGGAACGAAAGGTGGCCCCGAAGATTAGAAAGGAGACTTTTCTGCAAACCCCGAGTGCCTCATCCTTTCTGGCACTTGCGTTGTTTTCTCTTGGCAACCGTCTACTCCTCATCGACCTTTGTGACAGATGAATGAGGCTCTGGTCGCCCTGGCGTCTGTCCACCTGTCCCAGGCCCGCCTCTCCCCACCTGGTCCGAAGCGGGTCATGCTTCACTAGGTTGAAGCACTTGTCCAAATGAGCTGCCCTATTCTTGCCTTCCCTGGGCCTTCGCAGATGCAGTTTGCATTCTGGGATGCATTTTCTGCCTTGCTCGATCAGGAAATTCCCAGTTGCTCATTGACATGCGCCTTGTGTGTTACCTCTTCTGTGAAGATTTCTCAGATACACTCTACCCTCCTACACCAGCGAGGCAGAATGAAGAACTTCTGTCTCCCCATACTCTATCTCATGGTACCGAAATCGTTCTTAGGCCACCTCCTTTCCCACACCATGGGCTGCTCTGAGAGGGAAGCAGCTGCTTCTTACCATCCATCATCCCTAGCACCTGAGACAGTGTAACATAATAGGTCGTCCATAAACAGCTGTGGAACAGAAGTTAGACATGATTTCGTATCTGTGCAGATTTAAATTTCCTTGTGGGTCAAGACCACGGTTTGTTTAATCCTCCTTTATATGAACCAGCATGGTGACATATACATAAGTACTTAACTAACGTGTTGCATTTAGTTGTGAGGGAGTGGCAAAAACAAAGAACCAGGAGTCAAGAGCATAGGGTTCTATTCCCTTCTTTGCCAATAATTCAATAGGCAAGCCAGGATACATGATAGAACTTTCCAGAACTTCAGCGTCCTTTTTAGGAAAAATGGAGAGTGACCACATTATTTCCTATTTCCTTACAGCCCTCGTATGAAGATCAAACACATGTTCTAAGTTGGGAAGTGCTTTGTGAAGCAAGAGGCAGTATGGTATAACGAGAATGAGATCACGCTCTGGAATCAAACTGACTCCCTTATTTTTTGGCTGTGTGATCTTGGGCACATTAGTTAATGTCTCTGAGCCTCGATTCCCCCATCTGTAAAATGGGGATCATGATAGTATCTACTTCATGAGGTTGCTGAAGAGTTTAATTTGTATAAAACACCTAGTACAGTGACTATAAATAGTAAGTCCTAACAAATGCTAATTTTTTTAAAAAGAATTATAGCTTAACAATTTATATAAATACAAGATGTAATTAACACTCATTGATGAATTATTGTTCTTCCTTTAAGACCAATAGGACAGCCCCTCAGATCTTGAAAAGACAATGCCCTACTCTCTCTTTCCTTTTCATGACCTCTCCTCCAGCCAGCTTTAGACTCTGCTGTCACAAGCAAGATAGTTCACAGCAGATGACCCAGTCAATTCCCTTTCCAGAATGGGGCAAGCCATGTGGACAGCATAGTCTCCAGCTTTGCCCAGTTTTCTTCCCTCAGAAATATCCCACTTGGGAGATGAGAGCCCTGTGACATATAGGAAACGTATCTAGACAATTCCCAGGAATAGTCTGTTCCATTTCAACATGCTGTTGCTTGCCATCTCTGGCCGCAGACGGCTCCCCTAGGCAGCTCTGACTGGTAAATTTTCTAGGATTTTTCTTCCCACTTTCCCCAAGCTAGGAAACAGCTTTTCTCCTTGTTAAATTAATCCAAAGCAAAATTAATATATCTTAATTACAAGACTTGAAGATAACATAAGGCAATTGTAAAAAGAAAACATGAAATTCACTAGTCTGATGATTAATTTGATATGACCCTTCACAAGAGTCCTTTACAATCCACCTGTCTCCTAAACCCTGGCTTAGGAGAAAGGTCTCATTTCCCTCTCTCAGATAGGAGATGCTTTGATCATGTCCCCACTGCTCCTTGGAGTTTAGACTCCTGTTTCCCAGGACAAGTTAGAACAGAAGCCTTCGTATCATCTGAAACTGCCCTCATCTCCACTGGTAGAGGGTTTGGCAGTATACTCTTCATTCAGTCCTAAAGACTGCCATGTGTGGCACTTTAGTAATAAACTTATATTTTGGGGGGAAAAAGGCTCCTCAAATTACAGTTCTTCCAAATATACCCCTGCTTTCTATCTCTGGGTAAAATACGCATCTATCTGTAATGAAAGGGGGGATGGGGGACCTGGGTGGTTCAGTCAGTTAAGCCTCCAACTCTTGATCTCAGTTCAGGTCTTGATCTCTGGGTTGTGGGTTCAAGCCCCACACTGGGTGTGGAGCCTACTTAAAAAAAAAATTAAAAAAAAGGGAGGGATTTAACCTAGAAGACGCATTCTAGCCTACTTCTAAGTAGACGCTCGCTGTGACCGATTTCCTCTCTCCATCACTTTGAAATCAAGATTCAGAATCCATCCCCAGAAACAGAAAAATGTTCTGGGAGCTTGAAAAGGGCAGCTTGTCACTCCTTCATTCCTCTATGGAGAATGAAATTTTACTATCAAAAACCACGGACAGTATTAAGCAATTAAACCTGTCATCTAATTCAGAATAAAAACAAGCTCAGCATCAATTATTTCCTCATGCATTTTTAACTGGCAATGATTTTAGATTGTCCTTATATGAAAAAAAAATGGCCTTCGGAATTTATTCAAACACACTTGCCATTTTAATATACCCAATAATGGGACGTGCTTAAATACACTTTTCTCTGATACTTCAGGGAATTTTTTAAACAAGACACATTGGGAAAGCTGAAAATAATGAGATCCGCCAATAAAAACTGTTGCTTCCCAAAGTTTATCCTCAGGGAAAGATGGAAAAATAGTAATGTAAATGTGAATTGCCAGTGGATGAGAATGAACTCCTACCCGGAAGAGAGGGTAGTGGGAGAGGCTTGGACGGGAATCCCCGCTCTACCACTTTACTAGCTGTGGGTCCTAGAGGAAGTTATTTAACCTCTCCTTGCCTAAATTACCTCCTCTATGAAATGAGGATAATAAAAGTAACTTCATCATGGGGTTGTGATGAGATTTAAGACAGAAGGTATACATAAAAATGACATATAGGCTGGCACGATGCCCAGCATGAACCTCAATGCTCCAAATGCTTAGCTCTTGTTGACATCATTATCGCTGTTGCTGTTGTTGTTAGGATAACAAAAAAACCTGGCCCAAAGGAAAAGAAACGCATTGCTTTGGCTTGTCAGACACTCTTTCTTTCCATGATCCTTCCAAATCTAGTTCTACTCATATCTGATATGATATCTCACATGGATGTTTGGATGGATGGAGTGTTCTGAATGGGGTAAAAACAATTCCTGCTTTGGAGCAATATGCCTTCTAGAATCCTGGAAAACAAAACAAAATAGGACAAAACAAACGCAGCAAGCCTTTTCTGAATCTTTTGGAATTGGTTCGTGCCACCTTGTGCGTATCTTCTTTAAAATTCCACGCTGTATTTTTTTATACCCTTTGAAGTTCATATAAAATCAACATGTAGAAATCAGCTTTATGAGTATTGAATTTCTGCAAAACATTTCTGTTTGGAATTCTAGTCTCAGGAGGCACTGATCCATGCTTTTTATTACTATTAGAATAAATGAATGTGGTGCTTTATTATACTTGTTGAATAGTGGCTAAAAGACCATGAAAAATCCAAATAATCCAGGAACGGCTGTCTTCAAGTCCCCTGGGAAGACGAGGGATGGCTTGCTAAGAGCCTTTAAAGACCAACAGGTGCTAAGAAATTTGTTTTGACCCATTAAATTTATATTGGCTTCACAGCTTTCAAGACTCTCCTGCTGTCTGCCATTGCTGCTATCGAAAAGCCGCAGGCTGGAAATGATTAAGTTTTCATGCATATGTTAAGTGGGCAGATGATTAAAATGAGAACAAACGAGATACTAGATGGTTCCACCCTGGCTCTCGCATTGCTGCTTGTTCAGTACTCTTTACGACCAGTATTCTCTTGTTGGTAAGAGCAAATGGTGAAGAGATCTTCATGGATTTTACTGCCCTTGTGGAAGAGTCTTAGGGACTTGGGAGAGGCCCCTCCTCCAACATCACCCAACTAGCTCTAAGTGAGAGGTCACAAAGGTATCTCCAACTGTTAGCTTCAGCATAGCTCTTCAGCACAGCAATGGCGTCTTGATGAGAATGTCTGCTGGAAGACTGAGCTAGAGATGCAAGGTAGTACAGCAAGGCGAGGCTTCCTGGGTTGGGAGGTGAGTAAGAGCAGGGCTGCTCTAGGGAGGAGCCTGCAGGAACCGAATAGACATTAAGTCTAATATGGGTATAAATGTCTGAGTTTTTGAATGGACTGTGTAACTGGACCACATGCTCCCGTTATGACTGTCAGTTGTGTGCTGCATAAACCTTTGTCTTTACTGCTGCATAAAACATTGCAAGATGCAGCTGTTGGGGCCCTGGTAGCAGATGGCAGATGGTGGTCACGCGCTTTCCAGAACCACCAGTTTTGGAAGAATCAAAAAAGTGGTTTCATTAACTGTTGATACCCTTTAAATTTTCTCTTCCTCCAAACACTAATTCTCACAGAAACAAAATTGAAAGGATTTATAGGAACTAGGTAAGTGCATTTTTTTTTCAATAACTGGGGCTGATTTATGTCCCTTCGTTGGGAACACAGGCACATAACTAGCGATATAATGTTAAATCCTGCAAAAAAAAAATTTAAATAATTTTTATTATCAATAAAAAATTTTTGTATGTGTGTGCCTAAACTAACTGAAGATCCTTGGTGAATTTGTTGATTTCAAAAATGCATGAATACCACCTGTCTTAGTCCTTTTGGGCTGCTATAACAAGATACCACAGACTGTAGCTTATGAACTACAGAAATTTGCTTCTTCCAGTCTGGAGCCTGGGAAGTCCAATATCGAGGTGCCAGCATAACTGTGCTCTGGTCAGGGACCTCTTCCTGGTTCATGGCCTGTGCTTCTCTCTGTGATCTTACATGGTAGATGGGTTAGGGATCTCTTTTGTAAGATTCCTAATCCCATTCATGAGGGCAGTTCCCAGAGGTCCTTTCTTCTAAAACCATCACCTTTGAGGGGGTAGGATCTCAACATATGAATTTGGAGGGCAAGAAGGGCAGTTGGGAAGACACATTCAGACCATGATACCATCTTTTCGTATTAGAATTCTGTTTTTCATAAAAGCTCATCCAAAGTAAAATAAACTTCAGAATTAGAAAAGATGAGAATTAACCAAATAGGGTGTTAATTTTAGAGAAGAAGTAAATTCAAATGACAGAATGAAGAATAGAAATGAATGTAAATACACTTTCAAATGGACCACAGACCATATTTATTAAATTCAATATGGGGCTCAGAAATCATAGTTTGGTTGCATATGGGTCAATGCTACCCCATTCTTAGCCTTTCAGTTTGGGTAGAATTATCTACATAGCCAATTCCAAGAGTGGGAGCCAACTGGTGTAAGCCCTTGGGCATGTCCCATCTCCTAGCCACAGGAATGTGCGAAGAGCCTCAACTCAGGTCATACAGTTGCAGGAAAAAGTTTGACAATAATTCCAGGAAAGAAATTTACTTTCCTCATCCATCTCCTGTGAGAGATGCTTGTTCTTTTTCTCTAGGCTGTGGTGATCATGTCAGGCCTTGAACAGTTTCCTGGAAGGCAGCCAACCATTAAGTTTAAAGCTGATGCGCAGAAGGACAGAGCTGAGAGCAGGACACAAACTTCTTTTTTTTTCTGTTTTTTTTTTTTTTTTTTTAACCCAGTAATGGGGCTGCTGTGGGACTAAACTGGCTCGCTGTTATTTTGAGTGCTATTACTGTTGCCATCCCAAACTCACTTTTCCATAAATTCATTATTCATTTTAAGGAAGCAGTGCAGTTTCAAAAGCGTAATAAATGCTGCTCTACTTCATATACCACTTGATTCTATAAAACATCTCTGGATTCTCTAATCAATCCTCTCCATGTTACTCACTAGAGCATCAAGTTTACCCTTCCCTTGTGAGGAAACCGGGCACTCGTCTTTGCCCTAAAACAGAGGGGAAATCAATGAGAGGAGAAAATAGTTTTTCCCTCAAGTACTGTACCTATGTATTTCAGGACAAATCAAAGCATTTGGAAAGATCAAGTCACTGTAAGAACAAGGTATATCTGCTTACATGGATGCCACACCAAAGGGAATGGTGTCTGGTTATTTACTGTTCTTGGGCTCTGTATTCTTCTGGAAAAACTAGATAATGAAATTCTTCAGTCCTGTCTGATTCTACCTTATACCTTTATAAAGTCTAGCTCCTTTAATAATTACTGACGAAATGACCACAGGACACCCTGGAAATGAGTAGCTTGCTAACAACTAGTCACACCAATGTTGAAACATCCCTATTCCGTTCTTTCAAAGCTTTCATGCCCTTGTAGGCTTGTATAACTTGAAATAAATAGCTCCTTTCTTTTCTACAACATATTTACAAGCTTTGAAATATGAAGTCCAAATTTATATGCAAATTTTACACTTCAATTATGTTTTTTATTAGATTTTCTAGAACTTGTTATTTGGAAAATAATTATAGATTTCTTTCTTACTTTGCTACATTACTTTGAAATTGTAGTCATATAAACACATCCATTAAGTTCGCATACATTCTTAAATATCTCATTTAACTTCCAGGCAACTTATAAATCCACACTTTTTAGGGGTGCCTGGGTGGCTCAGTTGGTTAAGTCTCTGACTTTTAATTTCGGCTCAGGTCATGATCTCAGGGTCTTGAGATTGAGCCCTGTGTCGGGCTCTGCGCTGGGTGTGGAGCCTGCTTAAGATTCTCTCTTTCCCTCTCCCTCTGCCCCTCCCCCCCAAAAAGAAAAAAAAGTAAAGTTCTATTATAAATCCACACTTTTTAGCATGTTATTTTCCTAATATTTAAAAAACTTTCAGTTGACATTCTATCAAATATGTCTAATTATATACATTTTATATTTGACTGACACATCACAAGCAAATGTTAAACTTTTTCAGATTAGTTTGGAAAATTTGGAAATCTTAGTTAAAAAAATTTAAACCCTAACTCATTATTAGAATAATTTTCAACAGAAAGTATACCAACGGCATAGCTATACTGATGTATAAGACAAGTAGAAAACCATTAAAAGAATTTAAAATTTTAAGGACAGTTTTATTCTTCTGAAGAGCAACAGAAATGTTTCCAAACTTTACATCAGGATTTATATCAGTATCGACTGTGTTTTAAAAAATTGTCTAACCTTTGGAATCAAGGCAGGGTATGTGTGTAATAAACTGGAGAACATAACAATTATTTTGGTTGTGAGGATAAGTATTTAGATAAACTACTTAGAGTGTGGGATGAGACTCCCAAAAGGTATACAACTTCTAGAGGGTTCCAGTCATTTCTCGAACTACACTCTAATAGAAGGCTGTTTGAACGGAGGCTCTCTTTAGCCAAGTGGGCAACATTAGCTTGGAGCTGAGTTGATTGGTTGGCGCAGTGGAGGTCCTGTGTTTAGCAGATGTGTAGGGTCTGTGAATGAGAACACCTGACTTTGTTTACAGAAAGAACAGAAGCCTCTAATGGGAAAGTCTGTGTTATTTGCTGCATAGTGTGCTATGGGACTTCTATAGCCAAGCACCAAAGACTCAAATGAAAAAATAAAATACAAGAACATTTACTCAAGAAGGGATATTGATTACTTTAGTGCTGGTGAGGGTGTGGAGAGATGCCCTGTGAACTGCTGTAATTTCATTAAAAAATAAAAAAATGCCTACATCATTTGATAGGTAAGGACAAACATGTGTGCTGCAGGAAATAGCTGAGATCTGAACTTCCAGCTCAATGGTTGAATAAATTATGAGGTAGTAATACTAGGAATTACTATATGGATATTAAAAAAATGTGTTAAATCTATAGATATTGGCCTTGAAAGGTATTTTGATTCTATGAAATGAAAAATCAAGCTGTAAATTAATATGCATACCACGATCCTTTTATTGATAGAAGTGAAAAAAAATCCTATTATGACCGCATAGGCTTTTATGTTTATTTATGAACATTGGAAAAGATGTGGAAAGATTACATTTGTTACCTCGTGGACCTGGGGCTAAAGATGGGAGAAAGAGATTAATAGTAACTCTTTTATACTCTTCCATATTCTTTGATCTATTGCAATGAATATGTATTACTTTGGAAATAAAAAGTGAGAACAATAAACAGGTGGGCAGCAGAAGCCGAGTAAAAGTTGCTAGTTGGGATTTTGTTTCATACATGTATTAGGCTTCCAAGAACTCCTGTGACTTTGAGTCCTTATTAAGTGCTACAAAGTGAAACAGATTAGGATTACACAGTGACCAAAAAATGGAATAATGCCTATCACCCTCGATGTTTCCAGATGTCTAGGTGCTACAGTCCACAGGGCTGAGGCATTGGTGGAGCAGCTGAAAATAACATCACGTCCACCATCCTGGGACCCTGTACAGTGAAAAAAAAAAAAAAGAGCAACTTGATCCACTCGCCAGTACTTTAAACTTCCAGCTGGGCAGTATTCATGTGACCATATAGTGAGGGCAATTAATTGTACTGTGATGAACAAATCTGTTATAGGCTGAGTTATGTTCCCTCCAAAAAAAAAAAAAAGATACGTGAAGTCCAAATTTGCAACACCTGCAAATGTTACTTTATTTGGAAATAGGGTCTTTGCAGATTAATCGTTAAAGTGAGGTCAGTAGGGTGGGTCCTACCCCGATGTGACTGGCTGTATGGTATATGCTGGATAGCTGGTTTGTGCCAGCACATCCTGAATGCCCCTGTCAATCACTGTCTTCATAATGTAGCAGTCCTGTCCTCCCTCTATATTCCCATCAAGTTGAATGTGCAGAAGAACGTGTTAGTGTTCAAGGTCAGGAGCTCCGGGGATGGCCAACCCTGGAGCATCTCCCTTGTAATGGAGAGTGTTCAGGTGGCAGGTCTTGATCTCCTTGGAAATTCTGGCCATGCAAGGAGTGGAAGGGCCCCTCATATTCGCTCAGCTAAGTTGCTGTGATATAAAAACTTGTTGCACACAGATTCCAGCAACGGAAGATTTGTCCAGTCGGCTGCTCCTGGATTCTATGTAAGCTCTCACAATAAACCTGTGCCTTGATTTCTATCTCTGGGTCTCTTCTTTGGCCTCACTGGACCATCACCCACCCCAGGCGTAGAGTCTTGTGGGGTGCAGTTGCACACTGGCATCCTTATGAGAAGGGGAAATCTGGACACAGAAACATACAGGGAGAACTCCATAAGCAGATGGAGACAGAGATTGGAGATACACCACTGCGAGTCAAGCACAATGGGTGACATCAGAAGCTGGGGAAGGCGTGGAACAGATTCTCCACTAGACCCTTAAGAGCAAATGGCCCAGCCAATACCTTACTTTTGGACTTCCAGCCTCCAGAATTGTGAGACAAGAAATTTCTATTTAAAGTCACTCACTTTGTGGTACTTTATTATGGGAGCCCAAGGAAACAGAACAAAAACCAAATATATTGCCAGAGAGAAAAGAAAGAAAAATTAACGTGACCAAGAGGAGCCCCTATATTGCCAAAACGACATGACCAGTTATTAAAATATTATACTTAATAATATTTCTGGAATGATGCTCAGGAGACTGAGAGAGCAAATGCACCAGCCACTTTGGAAATGTTGTCAACATTTAATTATTATACTGGAGAATGTCTTGAGAAGAATATTCTAAATTGCAATAAGATACAGGTTTGCAAAAAACTTCAGCAAGACCCAAAAATGATTGACAGTTTACATTTTTCTGATGTTTGATAATCAGCTTGCTTCCATCTAAATATTTTGATGTTATTTTCCCGAACCCAAAATCTGGTCACACTTCCTTCAGTGAGAAGGAGGTTTTCCACTTAAGGAAGCAACAATTGCAGTGTAGGCACAGAGTAATGAGGAGAAAAATCACGAGCATGGTGATCGTCAAATGAGTGGGGAGTGGGCTATCTGCATAGTTTTTGAGGGATAGGATTTTCCTAAAAGTGACCGTTGTTACTTCTTAAAAACATTAGCTTTGTGTTTTACTCGCCAAAGCAGAAATGCATATATTCTATAATATTACTGCTATCTTTGTCTACTAAAGATGTTGCTATTTTCTTGTTTGGTTGCTTGGTTGAGTGATTTAAAGGCAGGGTAATAAATGCTCTCTCGGCAGTACTTCTGACTTTAGTGAACTAACAAGTAATTTACTAATGAAATGGATCGCAATTATATAAATATGGGGTTGAGGGTGGGGGGGCTTTTATCAAGCTGGCGATCAGCTAATTGGTTAAAGTGCTTCACAGGAAGGACTCTGTGGGAGGTTGAAGGCTGTGCAGACAAGCTCACACTTTATGAGCTACTTACTCTCTGGGATGAATGTAGAAAAGGCAGCCCATGACAATAAGCAGACGTGTCAGGTGGTAGGGGGAGTAAATTCTATGGAATGGAATCTGATGGGCCAACTCAGTCCTGAGGGCTCTGCCCTAATCCAGGGAGATGCTAACATAGGGTACCCATGAGGAATATATTTGCAGTTTCCTATTCTGTGAGTTCATTGTTTGCACAGACTACTGGATTTCTTTCAAGTCATATTTCTCCGCAGTCATAGGTCTCGTGAGCATAGCTTCACACCACGAATGGACCCGAATAACTTAAAGAAGGTTTTAGGAGCAATACTACCCTGGTGCATAGACAACTGCAAAGCAATTTTTGTGATGTGGGCACGGTGAACTTAGAGGAATAAGGGGAAAAAGTCTGGAAAACAAACAGGCAGACTCTGTTATCCCTCTGAACTGTAGCCACTCGATTTCCTTTGCTCTCCACTGTCTTCAAATAACAGTGAATGCTCATTGTAATTTTCCTCATCATCTGCTCATCACTTATATCTGGCTTTTGCTCCTATTACTCTAACGACATCTCATTTTTGATGGGCCACACGATCGCCTGGTTGCTTGATCCTATGATGTTTCCCAGTCTTCACATTCCTGACTTTTATAATACCTCTTGGTACTATTCAGTAACACTTTTGCTCTCTTAGCTGTGCCAAGCTGGACAAATCTCAATCTCCTCCTGTCTTTCTCTAGCGTTGGCATCTTTCCTTCTTTAGCCTTTGAATGTAGGGTCTCTCTAAGGTGATCCTCAACTCTGGCATCCTCTAGAGGCAGATGTGAGGTAGGAGGAGAGAATAGGCCTACAGTAGAGGGGTTCTGGCTCTCAAACTTATAATTGCAGGGAGGGGGAGAGCAAGAGAGAAAGAGAGGACTTAGAATAAGGTCCTCTTCTATTCACCATTCCTCTCCATAAGCATATGCCTGGGATGGTGGGAGCAATGAATCTGTTATCTCTTTAGTTGTATATGTGCCCAGTCATCTCTTACGACACGAGTATCTCTCAGTGCTGAGTGTGGTCCCTGTGTTTAAATGATCAGGAAGTATTTTTGTGTGTGTGTGTGTGTTTTAAAGATTTTATTTATTTATTTGACACACAGAGAGAGATCACAAGTAGGCAGAGAGGCAGCCAGAGGGAGAGGGGGAAGCAGGCTCCCCGCTGAGCAGAGAGCCCGATGCGGGGCTCGATCCCAGGACCTTGAGATCATGACCTGAGCCGAAGGCAGAGGCTTTAACCCACTGAGCCACCCAGGAGCCCCAGGAAGTATTTGTTTTTTTAAGTTAAAATGTGGTCCTTAAACTTCTCCATCCAGGGTTCTATTAAAGAAGCAAATACTGACTGGGCTGGAATCACCGAAGGCCGGTACTGTACTGTCTTAATGGAAGACGTAAGGCATCCAAAGGGGGTTTTTAATGCTACAAGATATGCATTGACTTTAACACTTAACCCCCTGCATAAGATGAAATGTTACTGACTTTAAGTAATTTACTCAATGTCTCTGAAGCGCAGCATCAAAATGTGCTTCCTGTAGGTTGTAATCAGTTTATAATGCTCCCTTAAAATGTTGCAGAACATCCCCATAACCTGGAGAAATATTTTTTGTAACCAGCTGTAGGTTTTGAACTTTACTATTTTGGAACAGTTTTAAATTTACAGGAAAGATTCAAGTATAGTACGAAGCATTATCATTAAGCTCTTTATATTCTCTCTTTTTTTAAAAAAGATTTTATTTATTTATTTGACAGAGAGAGCCCAAGTGGGCAGAGCGGCAGGCAGAGGGAGAGGGAGAAGCAGGCTCCCCACAGAGTAAGGAGCCAGATGCAGGGCTCAGTCCAGGACTTTGGGATCATGACCTGAGCTGAAGGCAGACATTTAGCCAACTGAGCTACCCAGGCACCCTAATTCCTTTATATTCTCTTAATATTTCCCCATATTTGCTTTATCTCATTTAAAATATGTATAGATTACATATACAATGCAGGTATATATATATATACACATATATTTATAATATATGCATGTGTATATATAGTGTAATATATGTGGTTACATGTATACAATAATATACATTTATATATAAATATAATTTATAATATATAATTTATATAGTTATAATAATATACATAATATATAGCACATATATCTTCCCAATTCTGTACTAAGTGACTTCTCATTGGTATCCTAAAATTGGCCATGGTGGGAGCATTTACACCATAGAAATAAACAAACACTACAAACTAGGGTTTTGACTTATTGTTATTTGTTTCCAGAGAGCTGGTTTACCAGTATTACAACTGCTTTTAACTCTAAACATTTCATGTCCTTAGGAATAACAACATTCTCTTACCTAACCACAGTAGAAAGATCAACATCAGAAAATTTAACACTGATAAAATGCCATCACATAATCCAAGTCTATATTAATTTACATCGATGGTTCTAATAAAGTGCCTTATAACTATTACCCCTTGGTCAAGGATCCAATCTAGGCTCACATATTTTATTTATAGTTGGCATGTCTCTTTAACTTTTTTTTAAATTGGAATAGTGTCTCTTCCATTTATTTTGTCTTTATGACCTTGATATTTTTGAAGAGACTAGGACAATTTCAGTTTGCCTGTTTTATTCCTTTTTTGGCAGGAATATAACTTAAGGGACAGCATGTTTTCAGTGCATGGTATTAGGAGGCAAATGATGTTTATCCCAGTTTTGGTGTGTTAACTTTGATCATTTGATGAAGGGAATGTACACCAGGTTTCTTTACAGTAAAGCTAACTGTATTTCCTTTTGCAATTAATCACTTAATTGTGGGGCTGTATTATCAACTAAGCTTCGATAGAACATGAAACATTACAGTGCATGAAATAAGCCACATACGTTATGAAAGAAAAGTCAAAGTTTTATTTGTTCTGAAACAGTTTAAACGTTACAGCTTTGTTTGGTCGTTGTTAAAACAGAAACAAAAATTAAAATACAAATGGTGAGCCACATGTCCCAGAGAGAGTTTTCTTTTTTTCTTTTTAAGATTTTATTTATTTGTTTGACGGATAGAGAGAGAGAGAGAGAGAGAGAGAGAGAGAACACAAGCAGGGGGAACAGCAGAGGGAAAGGGAGAAGCAGGCTCCCCACTGAGCAGGGAACCCAACTCGGGGCTTGATCCCAGGACCCTGAGATCATGACCTGAGCTGAAGGCAGCCGCTTAACCGACTGAGCCACCCAGGTGCCCCACCAGAGAGATTTTCATGTTGCAATCATGTTCTCCTTGTGGAGTGTGCCTGGGTGTGAAAGAGAAGAGAGTGAGCCGTGACGGCGTGGTGGGGAGGGAGTGGTCGGGATATGCCTACTCCCTGCAGCACCCCCTTGCTGCTGCCAATGCTATGAGATAGTCTCTGACTTTCAGTTATTTTGTCTATAAAACCAGGATACAAGTTCTTCCTCCTGGGGGCAGTGGGGGAGATGAAATTCAACGGTGAGCATAGGTAACATTTACCAAATGCTGGGCACTTGCTTGTTTAATCCTCCTCTGAGCAGGGTGCTCTTATTACCCTCAATTTACAGATGAAAAAGTGTAGGGAAGCTCTGAGATGAGAAAGGTTAAGAGCCCAAATGGTTCCTACCACGCTCTTGAATGACTGTCCCCCAAATAGGCATTTTCTTCCACAAATTTCATTTTACCCGCTTGCTAAGTGTAGGATAGCAGAACATCATGTATCAGAGATCAAGGGACAGGGACGGATGAAGACTTTTATAGGCTCATTTATCACATCCCACCACCCTTCCCACCCCTCCAAAAATTGATTTTTGTTGTTCCTTCTTGCTTTACTGTCTAGAAGAGGGTTTTTCCTCTTTGCACCACTGACATTTTGGGCTAGATAATAACTTGCCAGGGGAGGCCATCTGGTGCATTCCTGGGTGGTCAGCACAGCCCCAGCCACTACCCATTAGATACTGGTACCCACCCTACAACTGTGACAACCAAAAATGTCTCCAGAAATTGTGAAATGTCCCCTGGATGGGCAAAATCTCACACAGCTGAGAACCATGGCCCTGAGGCATTGCCCAGCGTGTTCGTCGGATAACCACAGTTGACCAGGTAGAGGCTCTGTCTGCCCTTGGTGGCTGTGTGATCTTAAACCACTCCGGGCCTAATTTCCTTTGCAGCTGAATAAACTGTGTTTTTCAGATCAAATATACATACCTCCTGTGGAGTAAAATTGGAGGGCAATCCTCAAGATTTTAGCTCTTCTCTCGCTGTTTGAAAACCAAACTCTCGTTGCTTATTTGAAATGTCGTGGGACCACAGTCCAATGCTGAGGCTCTGCTCTAATCTCCCTCTCCCTTGGTGCCCTTCTTTGAACCCCAGTTGTCGCAGCCTTCAGGGTGCTGTCCCTACTCAGAAGTCACAAATGCGAATGCTAACAGCACCGGCCATGGTGTGGAATACGGAATCCGCTTGTGTAAGACAGCAAGTACCAAGGCCCATAGAGAACCCAAACACAGGCCCTGACTAGAGGCTTCCAAATCACATTTTTAAGTACAAAGGTCTAGCTGGACTACATTTGGCCTGTGGACAGTGGGCTCTAAGATCTCTTTCAGCTCCAGAGTCACTTCATTTTTCTGCTAGATGAAATACTCTTTAGTGACTTTACCCTAGGAAGGCTTTCTAAAGTTACAGATACCCAATAGGAAAAGGTCCAGAAAGCCCACACATTAATTTATACTTCAACACTCTGACAATCCTAAGAAGGATATTGAAAGTTAAAACTAAATGTGTTTATTTTATTGACCCACTAAATAGCTCGCGTTATGGCGGTATGCATGGTGGCGAGGGTGTTTTGTACATGACTTAAATATATCAATGAAAACACTCTCATGTGTTCATGCATTCATTTCTCCTATCAATAGATGTTTATGCAACACCTATACTTTGCTACTTGAACTGTGCTAGCTTAATGTTTTTCTACAGACTTGGTAGTACCCGTGAAAGGAAAAAGATTCGTAGAGTGTATAACTAACTATGTGTTTCAATGTTGCACATGCAGTATGATTTTCCCAATAAGCTCCACAGTATCATCAAGAACCAAGTGCAAATATTCATATTTGGTCAAAGCAAAAGAGAGGAGAGATCTCTAACACCCTCACATAGGCCCTCACTGGAGTCTAATTTCCGATTGTGCCGCAGTGGGAGCTCAAGAGTTAATTTCAGAAAGCACTTAAAATCTGATATGAGAAATCTCTGTCTATAAAGAAACGATATCCTGAGGCAGGCAATTATCTGCCTAAATGAAAACAGAAAGACAAGCCATAGGATAACAGCTGAAACCTCAAAGAACAGAAATATTTATCAGTGGTAATTTAAAAATAAAATACATAAAATTAATCTCAAGGTCCTCTAGGATTTTTCTTTCAGTTTAGTTCTCTATTTTTGGCAAAAATTCTGCGAGCCTGAGTTGTGGGCAATTTTACTAGTGATGTAGAAAACAAGGGCCCATCCTTTCTCTATAGTTATCAGAAAAAATGGAGACATATTCTTTATTGGGAGCCCAGATGTATTTATTCTGATGCACAGTGACTTCTAGAATGACTGCCCTTTCTGAATGCTGAAACCTAACGGGTAAAGGATAAGGAAGCTATGACTAATCGGCTGTAATTGCCATAAATTGGAGCTGCACACCAGGGTAGCAGGAAAAATTACTTCTAGGGAGTTTATCACCAGCAATTTTAAATCCAAGGGGACACCAATGAGGTCAATTTTCCATGTATAAGCACAATGACTGGTAACCAGAGTTAATGACCATTTGATGGCTATTGGATAAAGCCTGGGAGAGGGGAGAACACTATTTCAACTGAGGAATTTGTTGAACCACAGTTATGGAAGGATCCTTAGAGATCACATAATTCAATCACCTCATAGTATAGAAAAGGACACCAAGGCTCCTAGTGGTAAAATTACTTGGGGAAATCATTAAGCTTGGTCTCATGACTCTCTTCCAATGTTCTTTCTGCTTCTTCAGTTTGCCTCTCTGGATGTCTCTTCTCTAAGACAGATTCGTAGTTGGAATTCAGAATCTAATTGGTTACTGACATCAATCTGGCATTCGTATCACCGAGACTGACCTTCAGCCTGAATCCTCCCTGCATCAGTCATCTGCTATTTCATGTGGCTGTCCCTCCCACCAAAACAGTCACTGAGTGGGCTGTTTTTTTTTTTTTTTTAAGATTTTATTTATTTGACAGAGAGAGACAGCGAGAGAAGGAACACAAGCAGGGGGAGTGGGAGAGGGAGAAGCAGGCTTCCTGCTGAGCAGAGAGCCTGATGCGGGGCTCAATCCCGGGACCCTGGGATCATGACTTGAACCAAAGGCAGAGGCTCAAAGACTGAGCCACCCAGTGTTTTAAAATGTACTATAGCAGACTGCCTGGGTGGCTCAGTCGTTAAGCTTCTGCCTTTGGGTCAGGTCATGATGCCAGGTTCTGGGATTAAGCCCTGCATTGGTCTCCCCGCTTGGCGGGAAGCCTGCTTCTCCCTCTCTCACTCCCCTTGCTTGTGTTCCCTCTCTCACTGTGTCTCTCTGTCAAATAAATAAAATCTTTTTTTTTTAATAAATAAAATCTTAAAACAAAATGTACTATAGCAGATAGGGGCTGAGGTTTATATTAGAGTGTGATTTTTCTGTCTCAAAAACACTTAGATCATAGCCTTTGGAACTTCTGAAGATATATATTTTACATTTTTCTATTTACCGAGTGCTTTGACATCTCCCAGACTGATGGTGGGGGGCTGATGACATTTCCTTTTTCCATCTCATCTCCAAGAATCAAAGGTATTCCCCTGGGTAGTACTCAAAGCATTACAGCCCACTTGGATTTTTTTTTTTCATAATAAAGTTTATCAATAATACCCATAAAACAACATCTAGGACTCAAAACATGCTTATAACTGGAAGTTTGAAATACAATGTTAGTCTGCTAATATTAAAATAAAAATGGATCTCAGGAATAATTTTAAAATCATTTGGTTATTCATACTGAATCATTGGGAAGTATGAAATGCCGAGCATATTAGATAAACATAAACTGAAATTTAAATGTCACAATGATTTATGTTAACTTCCCAAAATCTGAATGAAGAATTTTCATGTTTTTCTCACATAATTATACAGTAGAGAACTATGGTGAATGGCTTTTCTAATTTTTTTAGATTTTATTTTATTTATTTTATTTTATTATTTTATTTTTTTTAGATTTTAAAATGGATGCATATTCACTAAAGAAATTTTGAAAATTAAGAAATATATAAAGAAAAGTAATTTAAAAAATCACCCATATCACCATTTGGACTAAACAAATGTTATAAAAGGTATTTTAAAATTAATCCAACACATTTCATTTAAGTTGATGTTACAAGAAGCCTGCCTGTCTGGGAGACAAAAACATTGGATAAGAGCTACAAACATATCATGTTACATGACTAGGGGTAAACCTATTTATATACAACTCATGGTCTTAGATTAAGGGTGTTAGAGGATTACGTAGAGAAAGATAAAAAGATAACAAGCGGAGTGATTGGATGGAAGAAAATCAAGAATAGGATCACCAAATGGAGGAGACAGAGAACATCGTCATCATTACTGTGCGCTAGCCATGGGTGGTTGAAAATTGAAAAAAGGAACTTGGATGGTTGCATGAGTCATAAGATCCATAATATGCAAAACTCATAAAATATATATGAACTGTATGAGAATACCTTAAACAACATACTCATGATATATGTGACGATAAGCCTTTCTTTAAAATGATCTCTTGGCAGAGATGATTTCTTGCCAAGAAATAATTCATGAAAATCAGTTTTTTTTTCCTAGTGGTAGAAGGTGGGGATCAGTATAATTCAGTCTTGGTACCTCTCCCTCTGCTCATCTGGCTTAATTCCTAGAGTGTGATAAGTTACTCCATGGGCAGATTAAGCTACTGTTTGAGGCACCAGGAAATTATTTGTCTATTAAAAAAAGAACGGCAAATTTATCCAGTCAGAAAACCAAGAAAAAAGATTTTTGTTTTTAGCATTCACTTGTATTTTACGTAATTTTGGAGAATGATTTATTTCAAATTGCCTATGGCAGGAGGATGCACTATAATCTCAGTTCTTATGGCCTTTAAAGTGTTTAACCTGGCCCAGTTTTAGGGTCATATCTTAGACTATCTAGTAAAAGGGAAAATAATTGTTCTTTAAGTAATTGCACTGAGTATTTTTTCTCTTGGTCAAGTTTTTTTTTTTTTTTTGGTCAAGTTTTGATAACTACTAAATAGCAATGAGCTTGAGATCACATTTCCTGGCAAGTACCCAGAGTGTAGCTCTCTTCAGACCTATATTCCTTAAAAAAACTTCAGAGCTGGAGACAGAATAGGTGAAAAGTGGGCCTCTGCCCTCCTCATGCCCTCCTTCTGCAGCAAGGGATCCAGAGACAGATTTTAAGAGGAACCAATAGTCTATTCAGACACTCTTTGAATACCGTATAGCACAGATGGGTAGTTGTTCTAGGTCCTCAAGTGTTACCAAATAGAGCCCGTCCATTGTTATTTCGCACCAAGAAATTCCATTGCATATATAATTGTATATTTCTGTTGGTTAATTTCCTGCGTCAACTTGACTAGGCCACAGGATGTCCACCTATCTGGTTAAACATTATTTCTGATTATGTGTGTCAGGATATTTTTGGAAAAGATTAGCATTTGCATCGCTAGACTGACTGAATAACGAAGAGGATGCCCTCCCCAATGCCAGGGCATCGTCCAATCTGTTGAGAACCTGAATGGGACAAAGAGGTAGAGGAAGGTTGAAGTTGCTCTCTCCACCTGACTATTGAGCTAGGACATTGATGTTGGAAGTTCTCTGGATGAAACCGACACCTGATGGTGCTTCTGGTTCTCAGGACTTCAGATCTGGATTGGCATTTCTGCCACTACCTTTCCTGGGTCTCTAGCTTTCAGACAGCAGATGGTGGGATTTCTCAGCCTCCATGATTACGGAAGCCAATTCCTTATAACAAATTTCACTCTATCTATCTATCTACCTATCTATCATCTATTTATTGATTCTGTTTCTCTGGAAAACCCTAACATAATACACTACCTTGTAACAATGAAAATAAATGCTGTATACCACTCACAGAACCCAGAGTAACTCCAGTGATGCCCATTTCTAACTTCCATGCACATTGGTGCGAAAAAGGAGGGACAATACATTTCATGAAAATATAAAGAATATCTGAGTATAATCAATCACACACTATTGCCAGAGATGGAAAGAAGTAAGCTGGGAAGGCATCTTGAAGAATGTAATCTTTGCCTGTAGTATTACACTGAAAATGTGATATTCCATGCTGAATAACTAATGGAGATCAAATGTTAAGCAATTCTACTCCTTTCCTGAATTTTCAAATGTAGACACACATAGCACTAGAACCAGACTAAAGGACAATATGTGGATCACTATTTTACAGGTGTATGCTTAATACTATCCCCTGATCTTGCATAAAAACCACGTTATTAAAACCTGTTCTAAAACTAAAAACAAATATTAACTCATTTTCTAGAATTAAAGGATTTTTCAATTGTCTTTTTAAAGTATAACATCAGCGTGCTATGTTGAGGGTAACATCAGTATTCAACTAATGATGCAGGACTTTGGGACTAGCTTCTTTCAGAGAAACTACCTGAAACCTATCCACAGAGATGCAAAATCTTTTCTTAGCAGATACCTCTATAGTCACAATTCCAAAACAAAAGGAAGCATCCTTTGCCAGAATATAGTAAGACACAGTGCAGGCAAGTAGAGGAAAATGATTTCCATTAATACTACAGTGAGTTGCATAAGTTTGATGCCACTTGTATAATGCATTGTCTTTGCTGATTTGGAGTCCTGCTGCCCTGCTTAATAAGTTAGACTAGGATGGCAGAAGGGCACATATCTTTGGTCATTTGTTGGAATTTAAAAAAAAAAGGCAACACAACTGAGTGGTTAATTTGTTGCTATTTTGTCAAATCAATTAACTTGAAAAGACACTGTTGTCAAGGAATGACCTGTTTGCCAATTTCAAGGTCACCATATACAGCAGAGCAACTTCCATGGTGCACCTCCATGGGTCATTTTATCTTTAGCACTGTAATTGGCTTTTCTTCTTTCCTTTTATAAATTGTATGAAATTTGGGACAACTCAGGCTGCTGACTCCTTTGCAGGCTATTTCCATAGATCAGAAATTCCCATTTAGGCATAAAAATATATCTGTGCTTGGCCGGTTACAGTTGCTTATAGGGTCAGCCTTACCCTGGATGTGCATTGGAAGCCACTGGTATTGGTGTGATTGAGGAGCAAAAAGAAAGCTCCCTCTTGCAAGGACACAGAAAGAACACAGTCTTAGGGTGATTTCGTGCTATTTAAGAACATTCTCTAAACCTCACTTCCCTCATCTTTAAAACAGGATTTCTCATTTTAGGGTCATTTGTGGATAAAATGAAATAAATAAACTACACTTTACATATAGTAGGTGCTCAATAAAGACTAATGACTTACATCCAAATAATTATCATCTCCACTAACCTGTGGCAGATTCTAGAAAGGACCCATCTCTGATTGAAATGCCTCTGGGAAGTACTTCACTTTAGGCCCAAGCAGACTTTTACTTCTCTGGGTAAATGCACTTCTAAGATCCTTTCTAGTTGGCAGCAGAGGAGAACCTAAGGCTGAACTTAGTGGCCTAGGGCCGAGTTCAGTCTTTGGCCACTGTGATAATGCTTGTTGACAATAAAGAACAGAGTCTCAAGAGAGACAGAGACAGGCTCTAGGACCGCTCTTTGATAGAAGCGGTCTTTGATTCAGAAGGCAGCAGGACCATCACTGGGGAGCAGGAATTCATCTCTCAATGGGCTGAAACCAGGATGAATCCAGAGATAAAGGCAAAGGATCAGGGGTCACAGGAAACAGAGGGTCAGGGGGTGGGGCATGAGTGCAAACTGAGAACCAGGTAAATGAAGCCACTGGTTCCCACAATCTGGAGTTGGTCGGGAGTATGGAGACGCAGCTGCTTCATAGGCAGTGATGTAAGAGGCACCTGTTGCTGTTGGTCTTCAAAGGACCTCACCCTTGCTGTGCAAAAGAACAACCCACGCCTCAAGGCCAGCTACCTGGAATCGGGCTTTATTATGTGGAGGAAGTGGAAGGCACTGTCACCTTCAAGCAGTGGGCGGCTTAACCACCTGTTAAGAGGGATGACAGGTGCCTTGTAAAGAGAATTTTCACCCATCTCACAAATGGTATAATACCAGCTTTGTCCACTTACTTGTTGTTATTCAAATTAGATCCAGGTTAAAATACCACTTCCGTTGTAGTCTATAAACTAGCAACTGTTTAAGCAATTCGTCTCAAAATCAGCCATAGGTTCATTCTTGTTTACTCAACTTGAAGATGCTTCTCCATGTCTACGTTCACAGATTTAGGAAATGGCTTAAGTTTTTCCGCTCAATTCAGAAAATGATTTTATTAATAAAGGATGTGATTTCATGCAGGGATCTTGGTAGCAAGTGATGGGGGATACTTAGAGGTGATGCTTTCTTGGCACCTATCCTACAGAAGGCTGGGCCACGTGGTGTGTCCACATATGAACCCACATTTAATTATTGATTAAAAAAGCAAAAAAGAAGAAGTGAAAGGGAACGGATTGGTAATCTCAGTTTATAAAATGTTGGGCATTGTTATAGCCTAAAATATGTGATATATGTGCGTACATATGTGTATATGTATATATTACATATTATATAAGTGTGTTATGTATATATGCATACATGTATATATAATGTGTGCATATATGTGTATATATTTATATAATATAATAATAAATATATATTATGTATAATACAAAACAGTCTTTTTTATTGCAAACTCTTTATGGTCAAGACCTGCATTATTTTTTAGCCATGAGTGTGGTGTTGGCACATAATCACCAATTAGCAAATGTTTGTAGAACTAATTAATTATATCCAACTTTACAGGTGCTTAGTAAAAGTGAACACATAGCTATAAAATGCTTATTATCTTCCAGATATTATTCTAAGTACTTTACATATATTACCCATTTTAGTGTCACAAAAATGCTACAAAATAGGCACTATTTATTATTATCCCATGTGACAATTGAAGAAACTGAGGCACAGAAAGTTCAAGTAACTTTCTCAAGGTTGCACAGACAGTTAAAGACAGAAAAGAGATTTCGGCTCAGGCAACCTGGCTGTCGTGTCTGTGCTTTCAACTGTTCTGCCGCAGTACGGAATTTGATGCTATGGTGTTGCTGAATCGGTCTGAAGGGGACCCCTGCAGCAGCCAAAGCTGGTCAGCTTATGAGAATCTAAATGAATAAGAATAAGCTTCTGGCTGTCTATTACTTTCTCTTGTGAAAACATGTCGGTGTCAGGTATAAGCCCAATTTAAACTACAACCTACGGGTCAGACACAAAATTTGTTTTAGGAGTCCTGGGATGACACTTCAGGAATTGGTAGTTAGCTTCCAGAAGTTAAAACTAAGATACAATGAAGGTTTGTGAGGCTGCTGATACCAACCCACACAGCATATGTAAAAGGATTCTGAGGCCACATGTGCTGGGCACAGTGCTAAGTGACTTATCTGTATTGTGCCATGTAATCATCACCAAAACACCAAACCAAACCCAAAAAACAAGAAGTCAACGCAATTACTTTTGTTTTTCAGATCGTGAAATTGAAACTTGAAAAGGTTAAATAACTTGCCCTGCATCACAGAGTTAATAAGTAACAGAGCCTGGATTCAAATCCAGTTCTATCTGGATATATTTTTAAAGATCTATTTTTGAGGGGGGGAGGGGCAGAGGGAGAGGGAGAGAGAATCCTCAAGTAGATTCCCCACTGAGTGTGGAGCCCGACTCCGGGCTCAATCCCAGGACTCCGAAACTGTGACCTGAGCTGAAATCAAGAGTTGGCTGACACACTGACTGAACCACCCAGGTGCCCCAAGTTCTATCTGACTTTAAAGCCCAAGCTCTTAAACACTGTCATACACACAGACTTGGAATTTATTTGGCATGGAGTTGCATGTGGTACATATTGATAAGTTTGGGGAAAAGAATAGGAGAGGAAGAAAAGGAAGCAAAGTGTAGAGGTATTAATTTTTGATGACAGGTGAGACCTAGTAGAATTAGTTCTTGTTAAGATTCTAAATGAAACTCAGGTGTCATTCTTGGAGTCGTCAAAGAGAATGTGGCGTGAGGGAAGAGAGACTGTATGATAATTACATTTGGTAGTGGCTCACAGTTCTTGTGCCCTTGGAGCCAAGTCTTCTAGAACCAGTTCAGTGCTTTGGGACTCAGAGGCTGTTAAAAAATCAGTGGTCTCAGCCTCCTGACTCTCAGTTAAAGGGATAACATAGTAGCATCTCAATGTTTTTTGTTTTGTTTTTTAATGAATGCCTTCCTCACAGAAAGAATCTGGTACGATATTAGAAAATAAGGTTTTAGATATGGGCATCATTCATTAGGGTTTCTTGACCCAAAAACAACTATCTAGAAAATTGTTCTAATCCTGCATGCAGGTGGAGGTGTTGTCTATTCAGAAATAGAATGTCTTTTCCAGGCGGAGTTGTCCCAACCAACTTAATCTAGAAAGAAGCTTTGTCTAGGCACCTGTGGACCAAGCAATTACCCAAAGTTTACTCACACTGAAAACAACAAATGTGGGTATAATAGATTATCGAGGGAAATCTAGGGGATAATTCGGACATATCTGAGATCTTTTGCAATGGACACCATTATGCAATATCACAGGGCACTTTCTTCATAGATAGGTCCTTTCTATTTAACTGCTGAAGTATTTTTACTCTGTAAAATACAGAGTAAAATACACATACACATACTCTGTGTATGTGTCAGGCACTGATCTAGGTGCTGAAAATATGACTCAGTAATGCTGAGACTTAAATTCAGATAATATTTTACAGTTTATGGTGCATTAATATACATTACCTCATTGAACATTGAGCCAGTTCTGAGAGTTTGAAAGAGTATGCATGTTTGATCTTATTTTATTTTATTTTTATTTATTTATATATTTATTTTTGAGAGAGAGGAGAAGGAGGGGGAGTGGCAGAGGGAAAGGGAGAGAATCTTAAGCACGCTCCACTCTGGGCATGGAGCCTGACGTAGGGCTCCATCTCATGACCCTGGACCCTGAGATCATGACCTGAATTGAAATCAAGAGTTAGAAGCTTGGGTGCCTGGGTGGCTCAGTTGGTTGAGCGGCTGCCTTTGGCTCAGGTCGTGGTCCTGGAGTCCTGGGATCGAGTCCCACATCGGGTTCCCTGCTCTGCGGGGAGCCTACTTCTCCCTCTGACCTCTCCCCTCTCATTCTCTCTCTCTCTTTTCAAATAAATAAAATAAAAATAAATCTTTAAAAAAAATTAAAAAAAATAAAAAATAAAAGATTAAAAAAAAAAGAGTTGGAAGCTTAACTGACTGAACCACCTAGGCACCCCCCCTTTTTAACCTTATTTTATTTATTATTTATTATTTAATTTAATATAATTTAATTTTAATTTTTTAAAAGGAAGGAATAACTTTCGGTATTCTTCAAGTTGTTACCTGTGTTCTAGGCTTTGTCATCCCTCTCTTCAGTTTCTAAATTCATAAAAGTTTGGTAAAAAAAAAAAAGTTTGATGATAATGCCTTTTCTACCTATCTTAAAGGATTATTGTACCATTTAATATCAGGTGAATGTTATAAAACTAGTTAATAAAAATAAAATTAATGCAAAAACCAGATCACTAATCAGTACCAAATAGTTATGTATTTATTTATTCTTATCTTCTAAAAAGTACTTTATTTTTTAAATTCATGTATAATTAACATACAGTATTATACTAGTTCCAGTTGTGCAATATAATGATTAAACAATTCTATACATTTCTCAATGCTCATCAAGATAAGCGTACTCTTTTTTTTCAATTTTTTACAACTTTAGTTTTTTAAGTTTTTATTTTAGTTCCAGTTAGTTAACTAGAAATAAATATTTAGAATCACTGATTTTAAAACATTTTCCCATTGCTTTTCATTTTCTTTGTATATTTTTTTTCCACTGTGATAGAGTAGGTTATACCAAAAGAATGGTTTTCCAAGTCCCACAGCTGTAAGTAGTAAAAAGTTATGACCAAACCACAGTGTTTATATAAAGGTACCATCTGAGTGTCATGTTTCTCTTTATCTAAATATTTAATTGGCCAACCTAATGTAAGAGAAGCCTAAAAATGTGGGACCACATCACTGAACTAATCTCTTGTGTGAAATGTTATGATAGCTCTGTCTACATCATGAACCAATGTCTATCATGTTTGAATAGGCAATTTTGTTCCATAACAATATTCTAGATGCATAAACATTTATAATGAAAAATACATATGCTTATGAGGCATGTGCGTTTACTCTAGGAACACTGCAATTAGGGGATCCAACACTCTAGCCTCCGAAACATTTGTGGAGTCCCTAAATGCAGCTTAGGATTTAAAATTCTACATCTTCTTCTAGCTATCATTATATTTTATAATTTCCCTTTTACTGCCAAGCTTTTTGAAAAAGAAATAGAAAGCATATATTTCTACTGCCTCATTTTCTATTCATTCTTCAATGAATCATAACTTGGATTCAATCCCATTCATTCTCTCGCCAAGGTCACACATGAACTCTTAGATGGTAAAGCCAATGGGTACTCTTGAATTCTTGTATTTCTGTTGCTGCTGCAGGGTTTGACACTACTAATATATCCTTTTGAAACTGTCTCTTCCCTTGGTATACATGTTTCTCTTTTCTCTTGATTTTTCTTCTTTAGATGCCCTAATTTAATATTTTTGAATTCAACTTGTTTGGCCTACACTTTAAAAGTTGATTATGCAAGAGATTCTATTTGTGACTTTTACTTTTCTCATTCTTTTTTTTTTTTAGATTTTATTTTATTTATTTGACAGAGAGGAGAGAGATCACAAGTAGGTAGAGAGGCAGGCAGAGAGAGAAGGGGAAGCAGGCTTCCTGTTGAGCAGACAGCCCGATGCGGGGCTCGATCCCGGGACCCTGAGATCATGACCTGGGCCGAAGGCAGAGGCTTTAACCCACTGAGCCACCCAGGCGCCCCTACTTTTCTCATTCTATTCACATTTTTATGTATTCCCATACCTACGATGATCACCTCTACCCTTGATGACTCCAAAATTCCTACATATCTTCATATCCGTATCTTAGACTTCTCTCTTATATCATAGCCCTGACAGAAGCTGGTCATTGGCTACTGAAAATTTTCACGTAAGTATTTCATGTACGCATCCATATGTCTATTTATTAATTTATGATAGCTTTTTGTATGTCCCACAGGTATCATAAACTAATGTGTCAAAACCAAACTCTACATCACCTCTGTTTCTCCTTTATTTTCTATCTGATCCCTGCCATACAAGTTTAAAAACCTGTTGATGTATTTGATCCACTAAGCTCATCTCTGGAAAACGTACCTTCCCTTTGTATTATTATTATTATTTTTTAACTCTCCTCAGGTGTTTCTAATGTGCATACGGGGTTGAGAGATCTGCAGTAGATCGGTGCTCCACCCAATGCTAATGTGCACAAGAATCACCTACGAATCCTATTAGCTATAAATCCTGATTAAGTAGGGCTAGCTTGTGGCCTGAGCCACAGCATTTCTAAAAAGCTCCCAGGTGATGATAAAAGGTATTTGTGGACAAACTTTGACTATTAAGGCTCTAAATGATTTTGTGATAATATAACCAGTTGACTTGCCCTGTCTTAGGGTTTTCTTTGGGGAATATGCGAATGTTCCAAAGATGTAGGTTCTTTCCCCTATGCTTCTAGCAGAACAACTTTTGTGTGAATCAGGTATTAGCTATGCCTTTGTTTTTTCTCTGTCAGCATGTTCTAGTCCTTACTTCTGAATTAGAAATGTACCAGGCACTTTGGCTATGGGATTGCAAGAGCTGCTTAGAGTACCGAGTCATTCTACAAATAAAAAAGACCATTTAGGACGTGGCTTTTTCTCCATCTCCAGCTTCAACTCCTACCTCTTGTCTTTTGGGTCCTACTCTCTTGCAAGCAAAACCATTTGTACATCAATATATGTACCATCAACTTGTAGGGTTCTGTGTTTTTATATGTATTATACCCCTGCCTGAAAAACTTTCCTCTATACCCTATTTATCTTTCAAATTACAGCTCAGAAAACATTTCAAGTTAGAATTTATTCCTGTGTGCTCCCATGATGCCCTTTATTATCTCCACCAAGCACACTTATGCTAGAGTTTTGTAGATATTGGTTTACTTGACTAACTCTCAATTAACTGTAAATTCTCTGAGGGTAGTATAACTTTAGTACCCAACAATGTGCCTGGCATATTGAAGGATCCAATAACTTTCTGTCGAATTAATTGTGGTTCTTGTTGAAATTTAAGATGACAAATGAATTTACATAGCCATCAATTTATTTATCAAGCTTTTGCATCTCTGGATATTTTTCCTGCTATGATATAGTCAAAATGAGAGTACATTAGGATTAAACATGAATAAAGCAATACAATGGGGTTGTTTTCAATAATTTATATTAGTTTATCCCTTGATGGTTCATAGGACATCAAGTCAAACTTCCTTGTCTATTTCAGTTCTCAAATATTTTGAAGTTCCCTGGTAAACAAAGTCTATAACAAAAAGATCATAGGAGAGTTGGAGTTTTATAAGAAAAAGGCTTAAAATAGACCGCAAACTTTTATTCCAAAGATCATTCTCTTTTACCAACAGAGCAACAATCAATGTTTGCCTAGGGAATAAAAAATTAGTTCACACATAATGGTCAGTGGAGTCTCAGTTCCTATCTTTATCCCAGGGATGTTCTCAGTCACGACATCTGGCACTTGACACCCAGCCTGATGTTATTGAACTTGGCCTGTATGCTTCATCATGTTTCACACACTGCAGGCCACCATTAGCCTGAATAATTAAGAGTTGGATAAGTCTTCCTCTTCCAAGATGCTGTCACGAATTTGAAGGGTTTTGAAAGAATTTAAGTAATTTGGGTAACTTTGCAAACTATTGAGAGTCTTCAGGTGAGACTCTAAATGAAGATGCTTTTAAAACAAAAGATTCACAGGCAAGCAAGTTTTCAAAATAATTTCTTTTAGAAAAATCTCATAGCTAAACTTGTGCCTAATCTGAATTTGTCTTATTCAAGAAATCCACAAATGAAATATATAGATTTTAAACTTCTATTCCCTTCCCTTACCATGAGTTATTGAAAATATACTTGCAGTCACTTACTATTATAAAAATCAATACCTTCAAACAAAAGGAACTGTCTGGTAGCTGAAAGCCTAAGGCAAAGGAAAGCTCCATTGAGAATGACACTTCATTTGTTTGGGTGAAATGTAATTGGCTTGAATAAAACTGAAATGCATCTGATCTTTTGTTCATTTAAAAAATTGAACTTCTTAATTGGTGACTTAGACATGGCTTTATGGTTTATCAAGTTCAGAAGATAACACTAATTTCGAAGCTTTAAAATCCCATTTAAGTGCAATCAACCAGTTTTCTAAATATTCAAGAAAGTAAATGGTGCTTCATCACCTCACAGACTCAACAAGCTATTGCTATCTTTTATTGAGCCAATTCTTCCTAAGAAAATGGCTGTGAGCATCTTCTCTCTTGTGAGTATAAACTCCATCAAGGTGGAGTGTTTCGACATTTTTGTTCAGAGCTCTATTCCAGTTTCGGAACAATGCCTGGCTCATATCAGACCGTCAGTGAATTTTGGAGGAATGTGAGCCATGAGGTACCTCCTCGTCCCGCTCCAGAGTGCTGTGGAAGTGCCACTTGTCAATAAACTCTGTAAGAGGGTCAGCCTCCCACAAGGAGCTAGTTTACTGATGAACATGGAGAAAGTAGAAAGTGAGGCTTGTGAAAGGCCAATTTAGAAAGAATCCCATTTTCAACTCACTACAATAGTGGTATCTTCAACCTCACCTTTTTACCCCCTTAATATCCATGCCTTTGCAAAACCCTTAGGGCAAAGTTCCAGATCATACCATGGCTTTCAAGCTCTTCCAGAAGTTGCCTGTATCATAATTAGGTTGTGTTTTCCCTCCTTGAGGAAAAACTATCCCCTTAGCAGGACTGAACCATTGGGCATTAGACCCAGTAGAAATATTGGCTGTCTGGCAAAACATGACGCCCAGAAGAGGATATGTTGATGCACGAGGCCCAGAATGAGCTAGCGGGTATGTGTAGTGGAGGCAGCAAGCCAAGTGTGTGAGCAGAAAATAGGAGAAGATACATATGCTGTGGTTAATATTAGGCAGCTCTTAAGGTACCCTATCCTAATTCAAAGTGAAGAGTTCACAGGAAGACTTCAATCTTCACCGGGATTAGTTATATTAATTTCCCAGGGTTACCATAACAAATTACCACAAGCATGGTGACTTAAAACAACAGAAATTTATTCTTTCAGAGTCTGGAGGCCAGAAGTCTGAAATGAAAGTGTCAGCAGGATTGGTTCCCTTTGGAGACTCTGGGGAAGAATCTGCTCCTTGTTTCTCTCCTAGCTGCTGGTGGCTGCTGGCAAACCTTGACATTCCTTGACTTGTAGATGGATAACTCTAATCTCTGTTTCTGTCTTCACATGGCTTTTCTCTCTGTGTTTCTCCTGTGTCTCTCTGCATTTCAAATCTTTCTCTTCTTTTTTTTTTTTTTTTCGACAAACAACAAATATTTATTGAGCGCCTATTATGTGCCAGCTCCTCTTCTTTTTTAAAATAAGGACACCAGTCATTGGATTTAGGGCCCACTCTAAATTCAAGATGACTTAATCTTGAGATTTTTAATTACATCTGAAAAGACACTAATTCCAAATAAGGTTGATTCACAGGTATTGAGGAGAGGGGTCAGACTTAGACATATCTTTTTTTTTTTTTTGTCCATTATTCAGCCCACTGTATTAGTAAAAATAGGATTAGATCTGAGGCTAGGAAAACAAAGGTCCAGATAAGTCTCAGGGACAGAGAAAAGAAAACAAGAGTCTTCTTGCAGGAACTGAAATTCAAGGTCAGAATAGAACCAGTAGCAAATGGAGTGGTAGTTTAGTTACCATTCTAGGAGAGTTCTTTCACATTCTAACAGATCAGAAATAGACTTTGTCAAATAGCCTAGGACATGGAAAATTCATCAGCTGCAACAGCAGGGATAGTAGGTGAATCATAATATTAATTCCTAAATGGAATAATCTGGGTGCTATAGATTCAGTAGAGTAAAGTAGACACTGAATTTTTAAAAGAATGAACAACTTACCTTGCTAATGGTTTTACTAGTAGTCTGTACAAAAATTCTAACCAGCTCTTCAAGATTCCTTCTTTGCAGTGGTTGGCAGGAGTTGGAGGGTTGGGGAAGAGATGAATATGTGGAACAGAAGATTTTTAGAGTAGTGGAAGTACTCTGTGCAACACCATAATGATGGATACTTATCATTATCCATGTATGCAAACCCATAGAATGTACACTTCCAAGAGTGAACCACAATGTAACAATGTAAACTATGGAGAGTGAAAGTGATGTATCAGCGCAGGTTCATTAGTGGTAAGGAATATACCACTCTGGGGCAGGATATTGAGAGTGGCAGAGGCTATGTATGTCTCCCGGAGGGGGATATGGAAACTCTCTGTACCTCCTCCTCAATTTCATTGTGAACCTAAACCTGCTCTAAAAAAATTGTTTGAATAAAAAAAAAATCCCCCTCCTCAAAAAGATTTCTTTTTTTTGTATTCCACAAATAATTTTCCCCAAGTTAATATGAATTCTGACTTTCCCCTTTACTCCAATCCCAAATATAGGAAAATGGGTGTATAGCTGTTCAATTAGTCCTATTGTGGATTATACAAAATAAAACCAGACAAAACTTGATTAAAATTTAAAGTCTTCACTGATTTCCTTTTAAACTTCCTTAGCATTTGAATCACTCTGAAAAAAATCAAACTTTTTAGTATACAATTAAAAAAAAGTATATCACAAATACCATCAATTCCTCATTTTCTCAGCAGACAGAAGTTTCCTGAACACTAAACTTCTTATTCCATTTTTAGGAGATTTCTTAAGCTATGATGTTCCACTTTTGAAGATATTAAAATATGCTTTAACATGGTCAGAAATATATGTCTTGTCATTCTAAATTGGGTCTTTTTTCCTACTGTCTCCCCAAAATGGAAAAAAAATAGTTGATGAAATTGAGCAGCTTCATTTTTCTTTGAATGAGTAGTGCAGTTTGGAACAGACATGAATATTAGTGATCATCTGAAGTCAAGGACTGGTGGGTCAGAGAAGCAGAATCAAAGTTGCAAAAATCACTTAACTTTGGAATATAATGACATTTTGGTGCCCTCCATATCCAAATAGTGTGTAAGTTGGCATACCACATCTGTTCAAATGACAGGCAGCTCTCTGTCCTTTAAGAACAAATAAATTTCTTTACCTCTTCAATGACTCTCGTTGGTTAGGCATCTGATGAACCAAAGCCTTTGGAGTCGGCGTGCACGGAAAGCAGTCATGGCTGGGGTCTGGCCGGGTTCCCCACCGCCTCAGGAAATGACCAGCTGTCTCTCTAGGTGGCTTAAAGAAACAGCTTTCTGACTCATCTGGAGGTTAACAGCTGTAATAAAGTGCTACATTCCATTGGGTTCTTTGGTGCCATCGCTGGCCTTAAGTCCACAAGAAGACAGAAGCTTTGAAACTCTGGTCCACTGACAGGAAATCAAAGGGTCACCTTTTCACCTCTAGTCAGTTCACAAGAAAAGAATTAAAAAGTGGCCACTTCACAGAAGCTCTTGCATAGCGCTTGCATCTTTTTGATTTTCTTTCTCACTAGATACTTTAGAAAGCTTTTGGAAAGTGCATTTAATATATTCCAAAGGTCACAGAAACAAAGGTTTTTGCTCCATTGCTATGTCCATGCTTGGCCAGGCTTTAACATTTCAATCTTTGTGTTTTTTTTTTTTTTTTGACATCAACTGTACAGCAGTGAATGAAAATTACTGGTGTTCAAGGCTGCAGATGAAACAGGACCGTTTCTCTGTGTGTATTAGGTTGCATAGAAATAGAGTTCTCGTATTTTCTGAACCAAAAATCAGTTCTGTTGTCTGACAAATATGAATGACCTCATGGGGACAACAGGACAGAATATCTGTAATTGAGAATGTTATGGACAATCTGGGGGACATGTAGTTTCTGTACCTACTAGGGCTTGACTTCATTCAAATTTAGTGAAAGCTAAATGACTACTTATATCTGTTTAGGTTCACGGTTGGGGTAGACTTACTACCTGCTATTGCTTGCTTTCCTTCTCGTCAGTCTCTGAGTGATGTTAAGAGTATATAATAATAAAAAAAAAAGAGTATATAATAAAAAGCAGCTTTCAGAGGTACCACATTTCCTTTGCCAACCATTAATAACAGGGAAACACAATGCCTGTTTGCTAATCAAATGCAATGCACAGGTTAGTAAAAAACACATTCCGAGTTCCCCTAAGTAATGATCTTACCTCTCTCAAGTCACCAGGGATGGTTTGACAAGCACGTGGCTTAGGGTACTCTGTGATAAGAATTTAGTTCATTTGCTGGGTTTCCTTCCTGAGGAAATAATACAAATAGCACTTTTCACTTGGAATGTGGGTCAGGTTTTTCAAAACTGCAATGTCATTACAAGGATGTAAAACATAAATTGGGAGATAAACATTTGGCGAATATCCTTAGCCCTTCAGACTGATGAGGAGACTGAGGCACACTGTGGGTGTGTGGTTGATCCATGCTGACTACTGGGTTGGAGCAATCAGATCTGCCTTGCTTTTGGCAATAATAATAATGTATGCTAAGTGCTTTTCATTATTATTGCAATCAATTCTCACAGTAACCCTATGAGCTAGTTTGTAGTGTTATTCCCAGATTTAAGATAATGAAGCCGGGGGTCAGAGAGGTTAAGTAACTTCTTCATGGTCACACAACTAAGTGGTGGAACCAGGATTTGAAGTTGAAACTGCTTACACAAGTTCTCTGAGCCTCTCTGCTCCTTAGACAACCATTTCTTAACAACACAAGTCAGGACTGCAAATAATTACAGCTTCTCCATTCGGGATTTTTGTTATAGTTTTGGTTCACTCTATGGCAATCGTTATACTTTGCTTTCCATTATACAAAATGCTTTGCTCACAGAAGTAGCTCAATAAACATTTGCAGAATGAATTTAATTTTTCGATCGTGTTTTAAGACTTTACATTCCACTTGTGTGCTAAGAAAAATATGGCAGTTAGATAAAAAGGACATGCATGGATTAGACAAAGTCAGGCCCACTAACTCTGCTGTAGATCCAGGGATTAGAGTGTAGAAAGCCTGCTGTTATGGGTAGGTTAGGAAACATGCCCTGACTGTGGATCTGCAGAGGGGCTTGGGAGCTCCATATGGCCAAAAGAAAGGCCAAATGCCTTCAGTTACTTCTCACCCTCCCACAGCAGCAGGTGAAGTCAAGAGGACACACTCAACATTTTTTAGCTCTCAGAGATTTCTTAGTTCAAACAATCCTTGGAGAAAATTGGAACCAAAACCATCTAATTGTGCTAGTTAAACTTGCCTTCAGACAGAATTAGAGGTAAAAGTAGGTTAATTAGTTAATTTATTTATTGCCCTCTTCTCCAGAGGCAGTAAATACGTTTTTGTCTTTACAACAATCTCACTCCAAAACTCACATGAGACCTTGAGATTCACCAACAGCTCTGATGTTTATCAAGAAATATGAGCCTCAAATTCTGTCTATTAATCTCTCTCTTTCTGGATCTGAGGGCATGTTGCCTTGTGACCTATTATGGGTAAAATGTGCCCTATGTGAGACGATATAAGTAATCACTGTATTTGAGTCATGGCTTCTCATTAGCCTAAACCAAAGGCAGCCTCTTTCTCTTAGAGATACAACGTTAACTTTGAGCTCGCTCTCTCTCTCTCTCTCTCTCTCTCTTTTCATCAAAGCTTGGGTAAATTTCCTGTTCTAAGAGGATTTTAAAAAGTTGGTGTTGGTAGTCCTGAGAAGTGAAGTCAGGGACATCATAAACTCAGGGTAAGAAAAAATGACTTCTTCTTGACATTTTAGTGACAAACTTGCTTTTCATCTGGCAAGGGGGTCCAATAAGCTTGTCAATGGAATCTTTCTTAGAGGGTCCCAATGTGAGCTTTGCTGCCCAGCCCAATTACAGTGTGACTGAAGAGAGTCTCTATTTCCCATTGGACAATATCTAGAAATGTAGCTACCATATTCTTGAGCAGGAAATCATGACAGCTGGCATGACATTTAAGAGGATAATGGGACAGAACTTTTATATCAAGACTGTCTAGTAAAATCCATGAAGTTTGGGGATAAATATCATGTAGTTTGCTCATAATATCACTAACAATAATATTATTTGAATTAGCTAAACCTACTGAAAGTTTACTATACACTAAATACAAACCCATCTGATCCTTACAGTAGCACTAGGAAGAAAATGCTATTATTATCATGAACATTTTGATAATGGGGAAACTGAAATACAGAGTGGTTAAAAATCTTCGCTGACTTCACACAATCGGTAAGTGGCCAAGTCAAAATCTGAACACAAGCAGTTTCCATGAAGGGCATACACTCCTAACCACTTGCTGTAGTGCTTGTATTAACTAAAGAACCAGGTTATACAAAAGACCCTCAATAACAGCAACAGAAGATCCTGAATAACAGCACTATAAAAACAAAAAAATTAACATTTTTTAGCACTCTGTTATGCAAGGTACTTTTCTAATCTTGCTGCACACATTTCTGTATTTAGTCCCCTCAAATCCTGTGAGGAAGTACTATTATTTCCATTTCACAGATGGAAAAACCAGGGCACATGAAATATGAGTAACTTGCTTCATGTCAGTCAGTATGCAGGTGGTATGAGTGGGATTCGAACCCAGATAAGACTAGGCATTTTGACCTAAGTCTCTAACTTTTTGTTTGTTGATGCCGAAGAAATATTTTGAAAAGTAGATCCCATATACTAGATTCTTAAGTTCAGTAAAAGAGAATTTCCTTACTATTAGGAGAATCTATCTAAAACAGTTGTTATCATGTCCCCTATAGAACTAAACCTAGAAAATTATAGCTGTGTGTGTGTCTAAAATTTCAAAGACATAATAAATATTGCTGCTCAAATACTCCTATCTTTAAAAAATGGAAGGCATGAACACTTGCTGCCAAATATATTTGATAATCATCAAACAAAGCATATCAATCACTCCATTCATTAATCACAGTGTATGAATATTCCAGAGTTACAGCAAGTGCTAAGTTCGGAGTTAATTATCTCTTTATGAATGAAATTATACTATATCTTAATTGTTTTAGATATTAAGTTTCCTGGTAGGTCCGAAAGTAGACACTTGGTAACACATGATCATAGCCACACGTTTTCAGCATAAATGACCAGACCAATAATATGATGCTATTCTCTGTATTCTGTTCTCTGAAGACATTAGACAAAGAACCGCTACATGCAATATTCATATTCAATTGATAAAATTCACTGGGTTACACTGTTAGAGACTGAGTGAGACATTAAGGAAATTGGTATGGATATTTAGGTAACATTTGCATATGGATTCTGGAACTGGAAAAGGAGCCTTTTATCTAATTCAACTGCCATTTATGACTGATGAGGAAATGGAAGCCCAGAGAAATTCATCAACCAACCCTAGATCACCCAGAGAGTAAACAGCAGAACCAGGATGAGAATTCAGACCAATGAACTCAGTTTAAAGAATCTGCCTCAGTTGGAAGGATAGAAGACTCTGAATCTGATGGTACCAGCTTTCCCCCCAGGATCTTGTGTCTAGTCAATTTTTTTTTTTTTTTTTTGGCTCATTGAGAGTGGAGCCAAGATGCAAGCCTTACATCTAGGCTTTCCCATACAACCTGGGGGTATGTTGAGGCTATGAATTTAGCATGATACAGATGAAAAGCACTGAAATTAGATTATGAGAAAGACCCAGTACTTGTAGATTCTTCCATTAGCTGTTTGACTTTAAGAAAGCTTTTAAATTTCTCTGGCCCTCATAGTGATGTATTTTAGAGATTGAATTAAAATTAAGTTTTTGTGTGCAGTTACACTACTTCGACTAACTAAAACATATTTCTTTGCCGTTAGCAGAAATTAAAGCAATATTCATGGAGATAATCTTTGCTACCTCATGTTACTAAAAAGTTCTGAATGGAAGCTAAATGTAAAAATGGGAAAACAAACTTTAGAGCAAGAACTATTCTGGATAGTCATCTCATTTTTTCATACTAATGGTATAATATTTTGTATATGAAAAAGCTTACTTCCAGAAAGGTAAGGAAGTTGTTTGAAGCTCTGGTGCTACTAAGGCACAGGGCAAGGATTCAAAATGTGTTTTGCAGGACTCTAAATCCACATTAAACTGTCTTTCAGAGAGCAACAAAGCAGGGCCAACTGGCAAGTAAAGGGACATAATGAAATCAGGTATACAATGACTCAAAAATACAAGACTCAGGGTCATCCAATGTTATTTAATGTCGGTCAGGCTCAATAGCCTTTGAGGATATCTCTATATTATAAGAGGGCAGGTTGATTGTTTTTCAAAATGATGGAGTCGTTGACTCCTCAGTGAAGAGTAAATTCTGGTTTATATGTTCTCCTTAAGAAAAATCATAAGGTTCAAAATCAAATGCGCTAAATATAAGCTTATCAGCAAAGCTCAATTATATGGAATGATTAATTTCCGGAAGATTCTGTGTGGCAGAATACTATGGCTACAAGTTATTTCCATACAAATATCCCTGCTGTTATTCTGGAGAAGAATTTAGTAACTGTTTTTTTTTTCTTTTTTTTTTTTTTTTAGGTGACAAGGTTAAATTTGAGGCTTAATCAATGGTCCAGTCATCCAAAATGCTACATCCTGCTTTTTCTGCCTGTACCTATTCATAGAGTTTATGAGGTGTGTTAGACCTTTAGAGTAGATGCTTCAGTTGAGTGGTTTGTCAGAAAGAAGTCAGTGTGCTCTTTTCTCTTTAGTTCAGTGGAATAATGGTCATCATTTAAAGTTAAGGATCAAGTTCCATCCAAATTGCCTAAATAATTTTTATTTTGTCACTTCTTCCCAAAGAATTTATTCAGTGCATCTATCCATGTTTGCTGTAGATTTTCATTAGTACCTTAAAAGAAAATGTGAAAAAAATCTTTCTAGAATGATGAGAAATATGAGCCCTGCGGTTAGTTCTCATATAACCCCTGCTAAAAATAATAGAAGGTAAATTACAGTGCTCCTAAAATTTCATCCCAGTTGAAAATAGCAGCCTAGTTTGCCTCATGTCTACAGACATAGAAGTATAATTTCAAATGTATCCAGCTAATTAGGCAATCTTTGTGTTTAAATCCTTCATACCACTTTCATTACATTTGGTAGTTTTTGAGAAAACAGCTGGAAATTTCTATCAATGAAAACAGATTTTTGTTTTATTATTATTAAATTTTTTCATCTCTGCATGCCAGTAGGATGTGCAGCAAATCATTTTAAAGACCTATACAAGCTGGACATACTGACATTAAAATAAAAGCAGAACATTTTGCTTGCAGATATTAAAGTATTAAATATTAAAGTTGATTTACTGACAGGTTTAGCATAAAAGACAGCTGAAATAAGCTATGAAAGTGAAAGTAAATTGGATTATATTGTTTGTGGTTTGAGCTGACTGGGGGAGAACTAATTTTACTTCATAACAATAAAACAAAAATGAACGTTGACATTAATTGTCTTAAATAGTCAGTAAAGCAATGATGTGACTACTTACAAAAATTAGTGCAAATAAAATGCACAACATCTCTATGGGTCTGTCTTCTATGTAGAATCAGGGAAAATATTAATCTTCATCCAGGGCAAAGACATGTGTCTGTCTCATGTGGTTTTGGAAGTGAATCATTTAATGAATTCAAGAGAGAAACCGGTTCTTAGACAAAGTTTGAACTGCTATAGAAATTCTCTTCTAAGTCTTTAAAAAGGGAAGCAGTAGCAGATTGTTTGGAAATTCAGAGTAAACCAAAGAAAGGAGAGAAAAGAACTAATAAGAACCAAGCACCTAATTATACACCAGGCAGTGTTCAAGATGTTTAATACATGGTATCATGGAGTCTTCCCAATCAACCTTGACAAAATTATTATCATACTTATTCAAAACACTATTCTCTCTCTTTTTTTTTTATCCATCTCATTCAACCTCACCTTGTTCCATTCTTTGCTCGTCTATTATGCTCCAGGCATAACAGCCTCCTTTTGTTTCCTGGAACACTAGAAAATCTTCCCTACCTTTTGAGGCTTTGTACATACTGTGTCCTCTGCCTTTCACATCCTTACTCCTCAGTCAAAACTTATGACCCCACTCTTCAAATGGCTAGTTCCTTTCATCTTTAAGTTCCTGCACTATTTTATTTTGGGGAAAGAACAAAGAGAGTCTGTAATACTATGACTTAATAATATGAAAGTTTATTTCTTTTTCATGTGAGAGCCCAAAGAGATTGGTGATCCAGGCTTGGTAGGCAGTTCAGCAATTGTCACACATAACTTTATTTTTTTGAGTTCAATCCCAATGTGTGCCATGTCCCAACTAGTTGGCACTATGATACATTGTACTGTATTATGTGTGTAAACGCTTAAGAGGGTAGACCTCCTGTTGGGTGTTCTTACAATAATAATAATTGTAATCGTAATAATAATAATAATACAATACCCAGAAATGACACAGATCACTTCTGCTTATATCCCATTGACTAGAATTTAGTTGCTCAGCTACTCTTAGCTGCCAAGGAAGCTGGAAGAATATTTTGTTGGGGAACTGTGACATTAGTTAAGACCACATTAAAATGGAAAAGGAGGAATCCAATTATGGGGAGCAAGTAATAGTTCAGCATAGGCTTTTGTGCAGATATCATCTTTGCAGAAAATACTTCTTTGACCACTCTAAGTAAGTCTCATGTTATTTATATTTTTATCACTAAATTTTGTAGGTATTCTTTGTAGCAATTATAATTTTTTGACTTTTTGAGGTTATTTAAAAAATTCCCAATTTTTTTAACATTAAACTCCTAGACAGTAGCACCATGTTTATTTGGTTTTCTATTGTATCCTTCATTTCTATGCCTGGAATATTTGACATATCGAAGTCATAGTTGACATAATGAAAATTGTTGAATGAATGCATAGAAATTCAAACAAATCTCCAGTTAGATAAGACCTCAAATCAGATAGATTTATTGAGTGAAAATCTGAGCATTTCATAGGAGAGGCAGTGAAATTAACTTTGAAAGGACCAGGCAAATCCCTAGTGCTGTGGTATCTGAAGTGTTGGTCAACTATCTTTTAGAGTTTTAAATCCATTTACTGAGCCACAGTCAGCATTAAAAATGAAAGAAAGAGAATTGAACAGAATAGACTAGAAGAGAATAGAAAAAAGGTAAAGAGAGGGCGTGATACATGGTTAGGGTAGATATTCGTTCCTAAAACTTTAGTCTCAGTTATAGGTATATATGTATGTGAATGTGTGTCCATTCTGGGTTACAAGATAATTATTACTGTGAATGATGTAAAAAAAAGTTTGAAATGCACTGCGTTGTGTACTTAGAATAGGACCAAAGGCAAGGCCGTATAGGAGGGAAAAAGTTGATCCTTCTGGAGCTTAATGTGACCTGCCTCACAGGGTAACAAAGTGACATCAAATGGTGACTCATCTCTACACCAATACCATGATTTTCAGTTGCATCTTTTCCAGCAATGCACAAAGTCCGCTTCAAAGGAGAGAAGAGTGTGTGTTTCAAAGTATTGTTTCATCTTCTCAATCATAGTGGGCTATTATCTTCAAATATGAAAACTTCAAAAATAACTTTGAATTATAGTTCAACTTGAGAACATCTTTTTATTTTTGAAATTCAGATATACCGAGGGAACTCATGTACTTGCTCTGGTGTTTGGTCCTAGTTAATTGATCAGTGGTCTTTTCTAATGTGCCTGCCTGTGAGGATCTCATGTTTTATTTAGAACAAAGTCTAGTTGTCTCCTTTGAGCTCTTTACATGAATGCGATTTTGCTCTTTTTGAATTCCCATATTGCTAGTGGATGTTTCCCCTTTCTCACTTCTTTTCTTACTATGGGAATCGGAAATGAAAGTAGTATTCATCTTCTGATGTTATTAAGATTTCAGTCTTGAATTTTACTCTCCTTTTTAAATCAATACACCGTTTTTCTTCTGAGTCCATCAATTTCACATGAGACTTACCAACTCCCAAGCACTTTATAAAAGCACTCCCAAGCACTTTATGAAACGTGTTCAGTGGACAATATAGAGCCAGAAGTAAGAGTGATAGTTCTCTAAGCACATAGTTTTTCAGAATTTAACCTGCTGCTCCACACATACAAACATCTTTGAAATCAGCTGTGAATCATGTCTACCATAATCAGGAAGAACAAAAAAATTGAAAATGGCAAAAAATTTCTTCCTTCAAAATCAGTTTTATTTGCTATTTTACTGAACAAGGACTGATCCTCTGTAATAACTGAGTTATTGGAATTCTGAAATATCTACCCAGGTTTCTGTAAGTGGACTTAACTCTCCCACTCACTCACCTGCACCAGGTGGGTAAAAAAGGCCCCGCCCCCCAACTATTGGCAGGCCATCATTGGAATTCAGCCAGACCTCCACTCAGATTTACCAGATTCTCAGCCATCTTACCTTCCTTTTGGTCAGAACCTCATCCAATATCAGCAGTAAGTTTTTGTTTAGTGCTTATTGTGTTTCAGGCATTATGCTAAACCCTTTATTTGTATAATCTAATTTAATCCTCACAACAACCCACTGGGGTAATTACTTGAATTAATTATCACTGCATGACAAATAACCCTAAGACTTAATAGCTTGAAACATCATTTATTATCTTTCTGGGTTTCTGTGGTTCAGGAATTTAGAAGTTTCTTAGATAAGAAATTCTAGTTTAGTTTCTCACATGAAGCTGTGGTCAATCTGTGCCTGAGTTTGGGGTCATCTTGAAGCCTTCTTCACACTCATACGTCTGATGCCTGGTTATCTGCTCAGGCTCCTCAGACATACCTCTCTATAGTCATATGACCTTGTCACAGTGTCTCTCTAACCTACTGGGTTCAGGATGGCTAGACTTCAAGGTGCTTGTCTCGAGAGAGAGAGCCAGACAAAAGCTGATTTGCCTTTTCTTAGTCTTAGAATTCGTGTCCCTTCAGCTTCATTCAGTATCTTTTAGAAGCAAATCACTAAGAGTAGTCCATACGCAAAAGGAAGAGGATTAGACTCTACCATTTGATGAAAGAAATGTGAAAGAATTTACAGGCAACTTTTAAAACCACCACAGTCTGTCCTCTAGTCCCAAATTATTTGTATTCTTCCCACATCAAAATATACTCACCTCCTTTTGAGACCCCTGCCCCCTGAAGACTCATCTATTATGGCCTCAGGCTCAATTCTGAGGTCTCAACTTTGGGGTCATCTAAATCAGATCCAGGTACATCCAATGTGTAGGCTGTGTGACATTTCCTTATTGTATTTTATTCACATTTCTTTGATTACTAATGAAGCTGATTACTTTTCATACATATAATGGTCATTTATACTTTGTACAATTCCTATTTAAGTCTTTTGTCTATATTTCTATGGGCCTGGACTTTTCGTAATGATATGTTGGAGATATATATATATATATATATATATGAATACGAGCTCTTTGAAGCTTTATGCATTGCTGAAACTCCCACCTACATATTGGGGCTTGGTTTTTTTTTTTTTTTTTCTTTTCATGTTGTATTTGATGAAGAGATACAGTCTTAATGTTAAATGTAGGCAAATTGATTTGCTTGATTCTTTTTTCCAACTTTATTGAGATATAACTGACATATTATATCATGTAAGTTTAAAGTATACAGCATGATGGTTGGATACATGTGTATATATTGTGAAATTATTACCATGATAAGGTTATCTAATATAGGCCTCACCTCACATTATGACTTTTTGTGGTAAGAGTATTTAAGATTTTACTTTCTTAGCAACTTTCAAGTATATGATATAGTATTGTTAACGATAGTCAGTATGGTGTACTGGTGTTCATCCTCAGAACTTATTTGTCTTGTAACTGTAAGTTTATACCCTTTGACAGACAGATCCCAGTTCCCCCATCCCCTGGTCCCTGGCAGCTACCATTATGCTCTCTGGTTCTAGGACTTTGGTTTTTAAGAATTCCATATACAAGAGAAATCATACAGTATTTGTCTTTGTCTGTTTGACTTATTTCATTTAGCATAATGCCCTCCAGGGTGATCCATGTTGTCACAAATGGCAAGATTTTCTTCTTTTTTAAGGCTGAATAACATTCCATTGTGTGTGTGTGTGTGTGTGTGTGTGTGTGTGTGTGTGTGTGTGTGTATGTGTTTTCTTTATCCATTCATCCATTGATAGACCCTTTGGTTGCTTCCATATCTTGGCTCTTGTGAATCATGCTCCAGTGAACATGGGTGTACAGATATCTTTTTGAGATAGTGATTTTTCCCCCTTTGGATACATGCCTAAAAGTGGAATTGCTAGACCATACGGTAGTTCTATTTTTAACTTTTTGAGGAACCACCATACTATTTTCCATACTTGCTGCACCAATTTACACTCCCACCAAAAGTGCGCAGGGTTCCCTTTTTTCCTTATCCTCATCAACACTTGTAATCTTATCTTTTTGGTAACTATTCTAACAGATGTGAGTGATATCTCATTGGGTGAGAATCTTCTACTCAGAAAAATTTATTGTGTAAGTTTTGACTGACCCAGGTCATGGTCTCTTTGAGAAAATATCAGATCACTCTTCCTAGAATAATGATTCTATGTGGCACAAAAATGCTCCCAGTGTTATAAGTTTACATGGGAGGGAAGTATCAAGTGATAACTTGAGAATGGTCCTGTGCAGGCAAAGAGAAAAGAAAAAAAATATTTGCGACTGAGTGAGATGTGTAGTTTCTTGATTATGCTCATACTTTAAAAGGCTGAAGTATCAGTTTGGATGGGCAGGGTGGAGGGAATCAAAAGGATTTTAAGAGGTAGGTGTAAACAAGTGACAGATTTCCCAAGAAGATTTCATAGCACTCTATGCATCTTCTATGAGTTGTTTCTGTTTCAGGTCAAGCCTAGTCAAACTCCTGTGTGGACTTGGCCAGTATCTGGGATGAATTAGGATTGGTAAGTCTCCTGTCAGTTGCAGTTTCTTGTCAAAGGGTCGCAGAAATGGAGACTGCTACTTGATGAATTGTTTTAGTCATCTTCAGCTTGATTTATTGGCAATTGATTTGATCTAGCCCAACAATTAAAGAAAAGATGAATCATTGTTGAATCACTGCTGTGAAGAAACCTAGTTTCCAAAGAACAATACACTTCTTTTAGAGCTTTGAAACTTTATGAGCCTCCAAAGAATGCCATGGAAGATTTCTCCAATGTTTGCTGGCCTCTTGGCTGGAGTCTTGGGATATTTTGTATAATTGATCATATTTTTCTGAGCAAAAAATTCAACTTTTCTTATTTGAGTTTCTTAAGTGGATCACAACTGACAATACTGTCAGCTTTCTTACTTTCTAGTGTGGATTTTATGTTTTTAGAACTTGTCTTCTTTTAAAAATATTTGTCTTTTTTTCCCCACACAAACTAGTTTTACCAGCAAATATTATCCTATTAGAAAAAAATCACCTGTCCCTTCCTCACTTTCTCCTTGTTACATCC
>CM052894.1:53841082-53865446 GCA_028534135.1 Potos flavus | reverse complement strand
AATTACAAAAAAATCCAAATAAGAACTATATCCTGAAGAAAAAAATGTTTATTTGCAGCAATAAGTACCAGCAAATAAGGTTTACATGTGCATATTAAAATATGTACTCAAATGTTCTTAGTGAAGTACAATGATGACTAATATGTAGCTTCTAATTGCTCAAGTGATTTGAAGTTTAGTGGGTTGGTTAGGGACATAAAATGTAGGCAGTGATATCTAGATCTCAAGTTAAAAGTTTTGGGCTTGAATTCCAATTGAACTGCTCACTAGCTTTAAGTTCAGATAACATCCTAATCCTCCATTTGCCTCAGCTTCCTCAGGTGTAAGAATCTCTGCTTTGTGCAGGGGCCTTACAGAGAAGTTCTGAGTAGGTGATGCTATTACTAGAATTTGATTGTACAGTTCTATGTGGAGTTAAAATAATGAAATTCCCTCAAGTGCTAAGAGGAACAAAATGTGGTGGAGGCTTAAAAGAAAGAGAAAACAAATCTGGGGATGGAGGTCAGAAATACAAGAACAACTTTGTGAAGATGGCAGGATTTGAGTAAGCTGTGAAGAATGGAGTCCATGTGATGGCAATTGATGGGATGGTTGGTAGGTGTGATGTTTCAGGTGGTGGGGGGAACAGCATGGTTGAAGCTCAGAAATGTAGAGGCATTGAGGGTTATTGGGGTGAAAGTAGTTTAGATTGAATAAAATATTAGGTAAAAATGGAGATTTGGGGGAATAGAAAAGGTGCTAAGATTCTGATTTTTTTAAATGTATATTAGTATTTTTTTCTTTATTGTATTTGATTTAAATTCAAGTTAGATAACATATAGTGTAGTATTGGTTTCAGGAGTAGAGTTTAGTGACTCCTCAGTTACATGTAACAACCAGTGCTCATCCCAACATGTGCCCCTTTTAATCCCCATTACCAATTTAGCCCATCTCCTCTCCCACCTCCCCTCCAGCCATCCTCAGTTTGTTTTCTTACTCTAGAGTCTCTTACGGTTTGCCTCTCCTTCTGTTTTTATCTTATTTTATTTTTCCTTCCCTTTCCCTGTGTTCATGTTTTGTTTCTTAAATTCCACATGTGAGTGAAATCATATGATATTTGTTTTTCTTTGACTGAATTATTTTGCTTGCATAATATACTCTAGTTCTATCCATGTTGTTGCAAATGATAAGATTTCATTCCTTTTGATGGCTGTGTAATATTCCATTATAGACATATACCACATCTTCTTTATACATTCATCTGTCAATGGACATTTGAGCTCTTTTCATAATTTGGCTATTGTTAATAGTGCTATATAAACATTGGGGGTACATGTGCCCCTTTGAATCAGCATTTTTGAATCCCTTGGATAAATACCTAGTAGTGCAATTGCTGGGTCATAGGGTAGTTCTATTTTTAACTTTTTGAGGAAACTGTACTGTTTTCCAGAGTGGCTGCCCAGTTTGCATTCCCCTCAACAGTACAAAAGGGTTGCCTTTCTCTGCATCCTCACCATCTGTTGTTTCCTGAGTTGTTAATTTTATTTTTCTTTTTTAATTTAATTTTTAATTTAAATTTGATTAATTAACATATAGTGTATTATTAGCTTCAGAGGTAGAGTTCAATGATGTATCAGTTGTATATAACACCCAATGCTCATTACATCATGTGCCCTCCTTAATGCCCATCACCCAGCTACCCTATCCCCTACTGCCTCCCTTGTAGCAACTCTCAGTTTGTTTCTTATGATTAAGAATCTCTTATGGTTTGTCTCCCTCTCTGGTTTTGTCTTGTTTCATTTTTCCCTCCCTTCTCCTATGCTCTTCTGTTTTGTTTCTTAAATTCCACATGTGAGTGAAATCATATAATTGTCTTTCTCCGATTGACTTACTTCACTTAGCATAGTACCGTCTAGTTCCATCTCTGTATCATTCCAATTTTAGTATATGTGCTGCTGAAGTGAACACCTGAATTGTTAATTTTAGCCATTTTGACAGGAATGAGGTGGCATCTCATTGCAGTTTTGATTTGTATTTCCCTGATGATGAATGATGTTGAGAATCTTTTCACGTGTCTGTTAGCCATTCGTATGTCTTCTTTGGAGAAAGGTCTGTTTATGTCTTCTGCCCATTTGTTAACTGGATTATTTATTTTTTGGGTTTTGATTTCATTGAGTTCTGAATACTAGCCCTTTATCTGCAAATATCTTCTCCCATTCTGTCAGGTGACTTTTAGTTTTGTTCAGTGTTTCCTTTGCTGTGCAGAAGCTTTTTATCTTGACGAGGTCCCAATGGTTTATTTTTGCTTTTGTTTCCAGAGATGAGTCTAATAATAAGTTGCTGTGGCAGGGGTCAAAGAGGTTGCTGCCTGTTTTTTCCTCTAGGATTTTGATGGTTTTCTGTGGCACATTTAGGTATTTCATCCATTTTGAGTTTATTTTTGTGCATGGTGTAAGAAAGTGGTCCCATTTCCTTCTTCTGCATGTTGTAGTTCAAATTTCCCAGCACAAATTGTTGAAGATACTGTCTGTTTTCTGTTGGATATTCTTTCCTGCTTTGTCAAAGATTAGTTGGCCATATAACTGTGCGTCCATTTCTGGGCTCTCTATTCTGTTCCATTGATCTATGTGTCTGTTTTTGAGCCAGTATCATAGCGTCTTGATGATTATAGCTTTGTAATATAGCTTGAAGTCTGAGATCGTGATGCCTTCCACTTTGTTTTTCTTTTTCAACATTACTTTGACTGTTTGAGGTCTTTTCTGGTTCCATACAAATTTTAGGGTTGTTTGTTTATTCTAGGAAAAAATGCTGGTGTTATTTTGATTGGGATTGCATTGAATGTGTAGATTGCTTTGAGCAGTATAGACATTTTAACAATATTTGTTCTTCCAATCCATGAGCATGAATGTTTTTCCATTTCTCTGTGTCTTCTTCAATTTATTTTATAGTTTGCAGCATACAGTTCTTTTTCCTCTTTGGTTAGGTTTATTCTGAGGCATCTTATGGGTTTTGGTGCAATTGTAAATGGGATCTATTCCTTGATTTCTCTTTCTGCTGCTTCATTATTGGTGTATAGAAATGCAACTGATTTCTGCATGTTGATTTTATATTCTGGGACTTTGCTGAATTCATGTATCAGTTCTAGCAATTTTTTTGGTGGAGTCTCTTGGGTTTTCTACATAGAGTATCATGTTGTCTGCAAAGAGTGAAAATTTGACTTCCTCCTTGCTAATTTGGTTGCCTTTTATTTATTTTTGTTTTCTGATTGCTGAGGCTAGAACTTCCAGTACTATGTTGAACAACAGTGGTGAGAGTGGACATTCCTGTTATGCTCCTGACCTTAGGGGAAAATCTCTCAGTTTTTTCCACTGAAGATGATATTAGCTGTGTGTCTTTCATATACGGACTTTATGTTGTTGAGATATATTCCTTCTAGCCCTACTTTCTTGAGAGTTTTTATCAAGAAAGGATGCTATATTTTGTTAAATGCTTTTTCTGCGTATGGTTCTTATCCTTTTTTAAAAAAGTAATGTAGTATACCATGTTGATTGATTTGCAAATATTAAACCACCCTGCAGCCCGAGAATAAGTCCCACTTGATCATGGTGAGTAATCCTTTTAATGTGCTGTTGGATTTGATTAGCTAGAATCTTGTTGAGATTTTTTGCATCCATGTTCATTAGGGATATTGGTCTATAATTCTTTTACTGGTGGTCTTTGGTTTTGTGATCAAGGTAATGTTGGCCTTGTAAAATGAGTTTGGAAGTTTTCCTTCCATTTCTATTTTTTGGAACAGCTTCAGAAGAATAGGTATTAATTCTTCTTTAAATGTTTGGTAGAATTCCCCTAGGAAGCCATCCACCCCTGAACTCTTGTTTGTTAGGAGATTTTTGATTACTGACTCAATTTCTTTGCTGATTATGGGTCTGCTCAAATTTTCTATTTCTTCCTCTTTCAGTTTTGGTAGCTTAAATGTTTCTAAGAATTTATCCATTTCTTCCAGATTGCCCAATTTGTTGGCATATAATTGCTCATAATATTCTCTTATAATCATTTGTATTTCTGCAGTGTTGGTTGTGATGTCTCCTCTTTAATTCATGATTTTATTTATTTGGGTCCTTTCTCCTTTCTTTTTGGTAAGTCTACCTAGGGATTTATCAATTTTGTTAATTCTTTCAAAGAACTAGTTCCTAGTTTCATTGATTTGTTCTGTTTCTTTTTTAAATTTCTATATCATTTATTTCTTCTCCAATCTTAATTACGTCCCTTCTTCTGCTGGTTTTAGGCTTTACTTGCTGGTCTTTTTCCAGCTCCGTTAGGTGTAAGGTTAGGTTGTATATTTGCAAATTTTTTTTGCTTCTTGAGGAAGGCCTGTATTGCTATATGCTTCCTTCCTATTACTGTCTTGCTTAGTCCAAATGTTTTGGACTATCATGGCTGCTCTTTCTCATAGGTCAGTCCTCTGCAGATATCCTCCTTGCTTGAATGGGGAACGTTTGGGCTAGGTGTGCTTCGATTTATTTGTTAAGATAAACCTGATTTAAAAAAAAAAGCCCAATCAAAAGAAAAAAGAAAAAGGAACAAAAACAATCAAACAGACAAAAAATAAAACAAAACAAAAAACAAAAAACCAAAAAATCCACACCACCAAAAAAACAAAAAAAGTGAACTAGAAGTCTGATATTAAAAAAAAAAAAAAAGTCTGGTCTTATTTCCACCAGAACTGATGCTTTGGAGCATTCTATGGTCAGTAGACTTGGTACATGCTGGGGGCCTGTGTTGGTCTTCTGAGGGAGAGGCCCACTACACTGGTTCACAGTTGGACCTGCCCTTATAAAGATGCCCCTGCCAGGTGCATGGGGGAGGGGTTTGGTGTAAGTGACTCCAGACTCCACTGGAGGTGCTGTGTTTCTCTCTGAAGTTCAGGGTGCTAGTGGGCAGGGGGTGGGGAGGAAGGGGTGGAAGATGATGTCACCCTACCCTCTCAGCCCCAGAGAGGGGAACTTGGGGCTACTGTTGTTCAGGAGGCCCTCAGAGAAAAGTGAACAATCTCCCCTCCTGTGTTCCAGCTTTTCCTCAGATCCCTGCCCTCAACTTTGTCTGTGCCTGGCCCTCAGCACACCTGCCACCGGACTTTTCTTCTGTTGTATCTCTAGTTGGTGGCTGGGATTCAAAACTCCAAATCCTAAAGGACCTGGCAAGGTACGGACCCACTTCCACCCAGGAGAGGAGAGCCTCGTAGCACTGCACTTGGCGCCATATCATCCCAGAAAAGCAGTAGCACACTTGCACGAGTGTCTGAAGTCAATGTGAAGCACTGTGAAAAGCTGTCACATTATCTCCCTTCTGCATGAGTCTCTGTCCCCTGCTGTTGAACAGGGGAGCTCAATGGCTCCCCGCAGGTCTTTTGTCCTTGGAGAGGCAATATACCCATTTCCAAATGTACTCTAGGAAGGGGAACATTCTCTCCCCATGCAACTCAGGTGATCCCTACCATGGGGTCTTGTGTGAACCCTACATCCTGCTCTCTCTCCCTCTGTCCCTGACTTCTCTCTGTGAAAAGAGCTCCCTTCCCGCCGTAACACCAAGGCTTTTCTCTTCCACCATTTACATCTCCAAATCTCACATCTGCCGTGTTTTGTTCCTCCAATTGTGTGATTGTTTTCTTAATCCTCAGATTGGTTTCCTACTTGTTTGAAATGATTTGATGTTGATCTAGTTGTGTTCAAGGGACAAGGCAAGTCCAGGGTCTCCCTACTACTCTGCCATTTTAACTCCTCCTGCTAAGATTCTGATTTTGAAGAATAATAAGGTATCATACTGCTTTTATAATTCATAATTTATATGCATTCCCTTCACTTTCACTATGTGTTTTGGCACACAAAATTCCTTCTTTCAATTGCATGCCTTTCAAGATAGGGCCATTAACTTATTTGAGCATAGATGTTTCTTGGTACTATGAAAAATAAGTATACCTTAGCAATGCAAACTGTCACACTTTGGGTGACAAACTGTCTTAGTTTGTGTTTCCTGGGATATCGGACTTTCAGTGCTAAAACTGGGACAGTCACTTATCGGCAGACTGGAATGGTTGGTCACCCTGAAACTCACTTACAACATATTCCCCAAAGCTCTATATTGGGTCCAGTAGGGGATTTGCTGTTGGAAAGCTAATTCTGATTGTGTGAGGTGGATTACTTTTGGAAGTCTTTGAATTTCAAGTCAAGGAGATTTTATTTATTTCTGTGGGAATCGTGGTACCACCAAATGTTTTTGAACTTGAGAATAATATAAAGATTACTGCTATGCACTAAAGCATTGATTTGGCAGCAGTGTCTATGGTGGAATTGTAGTAAGAGAGAGAGAAACCTCTTAGCACTTGGTACGAGTCTCCTGGAAAAGCCCAGATGTGATAATTACTTCACTATTGATAAGTTCTGAGACAAGTAGAATCATCTGTTTGGAGATGTCAAGAAAGTGACTTCAATATGCTATTGTCCAATTTTCAAATTTGGGTATTCAGTGTGAAAGAGTTACACAGTGGAGAAGTAGGATAACTAATCAAGGAAGAGTGTTTTGGAGAAGAAAACAGAAGAAAAGATAAATTGGATTTTTATGCTGGTAGTAAAAATCATTCTTGTCCCTTATTAACTGTCTCTGCTACAAAATGGTTGTTACTTTGCAAAAATTCTTGTCACAAGTTAAAATAATTTTCCAATATCTTAGGTTGATTTTCTCCAGAAGCAGACCCTGAGATGATGATGGGAATGCAAGCACTTTATTTGGCATATGATTTTTAGAAGAGAAAGTGAGGTGAGGAAGAGGAAGAATCCCAGAAGTGCAACATCAAACAGGTTATTGGTGTGGGCATACGGAGTCCTGAACCCTGGACATCATTATACCACATGGCTAAGGGTTATTCCACATGAATGGCAAGGAAACTAATGTGTTTATTTTCTAGTTCTCATTGACTAATGGCTGATAGATGTTGCCAGAAGCATTAACTCCACCTAGTGCCTGCGATGCCCCAGCAGTTCAGTGCACATTGGCCTGAAATCGAGCTGCCACCACTTAGATTTCTTCAGCTGAGGTCTTCCTCTGCACATGTGATTCACTTGAAATCCTAGGGACTTAGAGACTTTGTTTCTCCCAGAAATAGGTCAGTTCCCTGGCTACTCTACAATGGCTACGAGGCATATATTCTACTTCATTTTCCAGAGCTCTCCAGCAGAATTAAGTTCAAGTTACCAGGAGTGCTCATTTGTTTGATAATGCACCTTCCTAGGCTCCCTTCTTTCTCCTACCTGACTCCTCAACTTTTCTACCTGTACTTGGTAGGATTATCTTCAACGTTAACTACCTGCACTCTAATCTTTGCTTCAAGATCTGCTCCTGGGGAATCAGGTACAACATTATTATCATTTTGAAATCTAAATGAAATATTTGCTTTTGAAACTGGTTATAGGAATATGATATTGCATCTATTTTTAAAGACAATTTTAAGGAGAAAAACAACAATAATTTGCTAAGGATTGTTTTGGGTATAGTCTGACTAGAGAAAGTTGAAATGTACTGGACAACTTTACATGGCATTCCTAAGCCCAGACTCTACTATTTCGTAATGATGGCCAGATCCCAACTGGGAGGAATAAAAGAAGGAACCACATATATCCAAATATAAAAATGATTTCACAGTTTGTAACAGGTAATTAATAGCAAGGCATCCTAATTTATTCTTATTTTATACAAAAAAAGTGGATCTTAAAATTAAAGGTGAGGAATTTGTGCTTTAAAGAGTAATATGAAGCTCTGGAGGTTATGTAAGTGCCTCATCGCTCACTTGCTTAATGCCTGTAGTTGTGATTACAAAAAGGAAATGTATATCCAATTATTTTACTGAATGTTAAAGAAAACAGTAGACTACACAAGAGCTTGTTTTTGGTGGAAAAATGTCAATGTGCAATGGAAAATAACAGATTCTAGTCACTAAGCCCTCACTCTGCGTTTTAATATTAATATGTTTGCCATATTTTTAGGACACATTGTTTCAGAAAATTAGTATCAAGTTTTCATATTTTATGAGAAGATGATTTCATTAGGGATGAAATGTCTATTTTTGCTACTGCTAAGGGGAGCTCGAGAACTTTGAAATCATAATTGAAATAGTCCATTGATGTGGTTGCTTAGCAACCAACTTTTATATAAGCAGGCTAATCATTTTGCTTAAAATCTTGTTACTTTAAACTTTTTAGCTTGTTTTCAGTAGATCACCTTTCTGTGAAATGTGTTCTTTCCTTCATAGCTTTAAATGCATATTTGAATCCGAGATGTATGTTTCAGAGATCATGGCCCAAATTTGGTTTCCTTTGAACTATCTCTGTGGACCAGCTTGACCTGGGATTATCGGAATTAATGAAAATTTTGTGATTAGCAAGATTTTGGTTTAAACTTCACCACTCAAATCATGCTAGGATTGTTACGAGTAGCAATTAACTTTGATGTCAATTCGAAATGACAGGCCCTGGATCTTACAGGTGATTTCTCTCTCAACCTCCTCCTTATGTCTGAGATTTTCCACTCTCAATCACTGTTTCTATCAGGAAAGTAACTCTCAAATACTTAAGGTAGCAGCAGTCATTCCTTTTGTTAAGGTTATAATAGCAAAGTTTTTCATTCCTTTTCTTTATCGATGTTTAACTATATTCCATGTAGGTTCACAAGGAGCAGTGGGTTTAGTGGGCAGTGAATGAGGTCTGGAGTCACATGGCCTTTGGTTAATGTCCTTGCTGCACTGTTTACTTTTTGGGTGATCTATTAGTTTATGTCGTTGAGCCTTAGCATCCTTATTTTACTTTATTTTTTTTAAAAGATTTTATTTATTTCTCAGAAAGAGAGAGAGGGAGAGCAAGGGAGAGAAAGCATAAGCAAGGGGAGTGGTAGGCAGAGGGAAAAGCAGAGTCCCCACTGAGCAGGGAGCCTGATGCAGGACTCTATCCCAGGACCTTGGGATCATCACCTGAGCCAAAGGCAGATGCTTAACTGAATGAGCCACTCAGGCATCCCAGCATCCTCATTTTAAACAAGGGCCATAGAAATACATCTTATAGGGCTATTATAAGAATTGGAGATGATATGTAAGAATATCATCTCTAGATGTAGATGCTCAAGAGAAGTGGAAGTGAAAACATGGGGAAATGTATTTCAGACATCATTTAGTTCAAGTTAGGGTAGATTGTTGTGCTATGAACCAAATATGAAAGATAGATAAACCCACTGTTGTTTTTCTTGCATTTACTGGCCAGTCTTCCCCAACGAACACACCTTTAGCTGTTCCTCTCTGTGGGTGACCATGGTGTGTTTTGGAGGATGCAATTTACTGTAAGACAATGTTTCCTGCTCTAAAGTCAGTGTCCAGTTTTGAAGTGGAGAGAGAGATTAATGAATAGAATTAGCTACAAGTATGGTGTTGAATATAATGTGAAAAAATGAAAGATGAACATTTCTAGAAATATTCAACCTTATTTACCTAGACAACATAATTTTTTATTTAATTTATAGCCACTTAGATGCATGTAGTTGCATCTCTTAGGTTTTTATTTGCCCCAGATTCACAAATTCTACTCATTTTACTCAACCCATATCATTTGTTTCTTATACTGCCCCATTCAGTTTCATGGAAATAAAATAGCATGACCACTGAGTAGTTCCATTGAAGGCCCTTTGCAAAAATGTCTATTGTCTACTGCTATGGTAGGAAAAGCTTGGTGACAGATAACCTTGGCTTAATTTACTTTCCATCACATAATATCTGTGTGGACTCAGGAAAGTCAGTAATAGTTTCCTTGGGCCTGATTTCCATCTTGACCACATGGGAATGATAACAACCACAGTGTTGACTGAGGGGGAGATTAAATGAGATAATGTAACAAAAATGTTCAGTACAGGGCTAGGTACAGAGAAGGTGATCACTTATGTCCTCCATCGTATATCCATCACATAGCAGACTTATAGAAGAACTTAATATATGCCAGGCATCATTTCCCTGCAGAAATGATAAGGAGGGCATATATGCTTTCATAATAAGGGAAGAACAATATGTAAAAAGACAACTCATAACAAAAATAAGCACTGTTTTCTTTGCAGAATCCCATGGGGACAGCAAAAAGAGGGCCACATACTCTGTGGCACTGTTCAGAAAGGACTCAAGAAGGAAAAGACATTGGTAGTGGACCTTAGAAACAGGAATTTGCCAGGTAAATAAAAAGATTTGAATTATTGTACTCCAGAAGAGAAATGCTAGTGTTTCATACCCCATATTCCAATTTTTGAGTGAAAACCTGTACTTTATATGTTCAGTAGATTGTCCTTGTGAAGGGACAAGTGAGAGATTTAGTGTCAGCTGATTAGTCCTAAAATCACATTCTTTTAGGCTTGGAACTCTAGTTCAAACATTGCTGGGAATGAGGCATTTGATGTATCGTGTCAGAAGCATAACATTTATTATCTCTCAGAAATTGTAATGTCAGACCTATGGACTTATTGCTATTAATGTCTCCAGAAGGTAAGAAGTAATCAGCAAATGCATGAGTTAGGCACTTGTTTTTTATCTTTCAATATTAATTTGTTTCAAGTCAGATACTCTGCCTTGTTTAAAGGCATTAGTGCCCATGAGCAAATTAAACTAGATTTAGTTTTCTCTAAACAGATATGAATTTCAGACATCTTTATCTTACAGAGATGCTCAAACACCACTCATACTCTTATGTGCTGACAAAGGCTTAAAGTTGTATTTAAGTTAACAGAAGGTTATTATCTACAATTATCTGTGGCTCTACCCTGTTTTCTGATATTTGCAGCTAATTGCTGATCTTGGTCCTTGTCTGGTATATGGAAGTAGCTGATTTGGGTAAATGATGACAGTTTGATCATGCTTCTGTGTTTCAGATATTAATTTATCTTCTTAGTTAATGGCATCCCAATTCCTACGCCTGAACTAAATGTATTCATTACTTTTAGCACCCATCTATCAAAATACTACCCACATGATGGTTTTTATTGGGAAGCTTTAAATTTAAGGTACAAATTTATCTTGTCCTAATACAGTTGTTACGTAATGCAAATGTTTAATTAAGATGGTTTTAAGTCTTGAAAAAGGGTGCCTGTGTGGCCTTTGTGTCAAAGATGTTGCCATTATGAGTTGGTTTGTTGCAGAACTGGAATTGGAAAGAAATAATACATTTCACTTTGGGGGCCTTCCCAAGCTCTTGTGACAATGAGCTATGTAGGTCAGCCCACTGATTCTCTACTTACCAGTAGTACTAAGACAATGATTTAGAAAGGGGCTTTTGGGATGGAAATCATCAATGCATTTTACACCATGCAGCTCATGATGACCAACTTTGCTAGAGTGACTGGTACCCCACCAGATCACCTTGGCACCGTGCTCTGAGATGTGTTGTACCTCCAGAAATCCTCTGATTTGAGATCTTTTCCCAGCTTTTGGCTAGTTGGTCCTTTGGTATAATTTTTAAGTGGTTCTCTTCCTATGTCATCTGGAGAACCTACATTTCTGCACGACATCATCCTTAGTGTTTGCAAAGGATATTTTTTTTTTTTTTTTTTAGGGTTCTATCACTGTCTACTCTTTTTAACATCTTTGCCATTCCAAAAAGGTGGGGGAAATAATTTTCATTCTTTTCTAGCCACTCCTTTTTCTCATTCTCAAATCATGGTCACTTTCACCTATCCCTGCCTTCATTGCTATTTTGAGTAAAATTACTGCTTTCCATGGCTATTCTTGGATGATATATCCTGATATGAGACCTGTAACAAGATTTTTATAAAGATGATAACTAATGTCAGGATGGTAAATTATAAACAATTTCCTCCAAATTCTTTAGCATTATTACTTCTAATTAAAAGACATCTTCCACCAAAAAAAAAAAAAAAAAAAGAGGGAAAAAGCCCAACAAAACTTACATCTTTTGCAATATGGTAGACTGGTTAAAAGACAGGGGATTTAAAATCTAGTTCAAGATGGAATCTCAAATCTATCCACTTCTTTGCCCTATGAACTTGAGAATGTTACCTAACTCTGTAGTCCCCAATTTTATCATTTTCACAGGGTAGATGGGAGAATCAAATAAGATTAATACACTGAGTGGCACAAACTAACTCTCCAAATAGTAGATATTTTTATCATTATAGTTCATAATCTCCTATCTGCAATTTTAAAACCCCCAAAGCTCTGAACACCAAAATATTTTTCTTAAGTTTGATGCTAAGACTTATTTGGAAAAAAATCATTACCTAAACAGATTTGAGGCTGCTTACAATTTATTTAGTGTTAATATTCATTCATTTTTCTGTGGAAGTATTATGATTGTTGATTTTTGGGTACAGATTACCTTTTTAAAATCCATCATCTGAATTCTGAAATATATATATATCTCCAGCCTTCTTAAGAAAGTCTAATACATGGCACCACTATTTCTTTTATTTCACTCAGAAGTTGTTTGTTATTCATAATGGTCTCCAGGATGTCACAGAAATCATTGCTGTGGTTTGATGAAGGTCAATGCTTGTACAGAGAATTGCCTACATTGATATATTCCCCTTTTGCAGAGATCTTGAGAGCATTTGAGATAAGGCTGAGGTCACTTCTGCACTTTTTATAGCATTCATGTTGTAAGGTTTTCATATAAGTCAATTAGTAGAACGAAATAGAATTGTCCTAAGTATGAAAACCAAATTGCTTCATGCTGCAAAAATTCTAATTTTTGAGTGGCCTTTGCCTCACTTATGACACTTGGAAAGGCAGGGTATTTTCTGGTTTCCCTCGCACATTACTCTTTGGTCTCTTCTGGGGAGTCTTATAAAGCAGGGTCCTTGGACATGGGATTGAAGAGCTTTAAGCAGCCATAGTCAACTGGGTATAAATTCAATGGCCCTCAGCTCCTTGAGTTACTTGAAGTGTGCTGTGAAAATCACAATTCCTTTCTTTCTCTAGTTGCTGGTTGTTGTTGTTGTTGTTTTTCCTCCTTCATCACCTTCTTTGGGGGCTTTCCTTTTCATATGTTTTTTTTTTTTTTTGGTCTTGCCTATGGTCAAAAGGTCATTGTCTCCATTGTGTACCCCTAAGAAGAAGTTTATTAGTTAAGTATTGCTTCATAACAAATTACTCTAAAATTTCACGGCTTAAAACAACAAACATTATTGGTGAGTGTTTCTGACTCAGGCTCTCTCATGAGGTTGCAGTAAGGATGTCAGGTGGGTCTGCAGTCTTCTGAAGGCTCAGCTGAGGCGGGAGGGTCACTTCTGGGCTTATTCATGTGATTGTTGGTCAGAGGTTTTAGGCCCTCTTCATATGGGCCTCTTTGTAAGCACTCATCTGGGCTTCCTTACAGCATGGTGGCTGTGTTTAAAGGGCAAGCTTTCTGAGAGATAGCTCCACAGTAGCCATATCATCTTTTATGAGCTATCATCAAAAGCCCTGCAATATATTTTCACTTTTTTTTTAAAGATTTTATTTATTTATTTGACAGGCAGAGATCACAAGTAGGCAGAGAGGCAGGCAGAGAGAGAGGGGGAAGCAGGCTCCTGGCTGAGCAGAAAGCCTGATGCGGGGCTCGATCCCAGGACCCTGAGATCATGACCTGAGCCGAAGGCAGAGGCTTAACCCACTGAGCCACCCAGGCGCCCCTCACATTTTTTTTTTTATCAAGGCAGTTCAGAGGTTGGAAGATAGACTCTACCTTTTACTGGGGCGTGGGAACATTCTGGAAGAGAATGTTGAAATATGGAAATACTGCTGTGGCAGAATTTTTAGAAAATGTTATCTGCCACTGCGGATTTTCTAAATCGCAAAGTACTCAAACCAGCCAAGATATTTGGAAATCCATTTAGGCCAGAACTGAGGGGTAGGAAGCAGGGGTAGAGTGGAGGGAGGACCACTGATTAGCCCTTACAATGTAAAGGTAAATAGCTGCGCTTTCTTCTTGTTCCATTTTAGCTACCATCTTTCCTATTTGATTACCTGCCTCTTTGAAGACAAGATAATGTAAAGTTAAGAAATGCATCCTCCTACTTGGTTTTATTAGTTATAAATTCCCTAACCTTATTTTCTAGGGAGATAATTAGAAGTTAGATGTTGAGATCATCATTCTTTATTACTCAGCTGGAATGGCCTGAAGTTTACCTTAAAAAGTGATTTTCCCTGAGTTAAGTGCTGATTAGAAATGACTGATATGAGATCACACCATATTCTTTTTTCAAAACTCTGATTTCTAAAGATAAGTGAAATAGAGGCCCATTACAGACATAATGCCAATGCATGAGAAAAAGCCAGGGGAATAATATAGGACCCACATAATAGAATTTCTTAGGGTGAAGTATGCTATATATATCTATGTACATAGGGATAGGCTTTGGCTTAAAGTATGACTTAAATCTACCATAAACATAGTTCTTTAAAAAAAATTAGCTGAGAGAAATAGTCCCCCTTTAACCTCACTATTTTCCTCTCAAATTGGAACGAGGCCCGAAGTCCCTTTTAACCAATTCTGTTCTAAGATGAAAGGCTCTTTCTAGAGCTCTGTGTCTTAAGACTGCCTAATTAAGTGGAAAATTCTGTATGAAGAGGTCTTATTGCTTACATGGAGGACAAGGCAACTGCAGGACTGACTGGGAAGAATCCTTATTTCTGCCATATTAATCAAACTGTCTAGTTAGGATGTCCATATTTTTGGTGATTAATCCCATCCTTGATTGGCAAAAGCTGCACTAATGCTTTTTAATACGTCCTTTGCTATCCATCAAACACGTCATTGAAAGCTCTCACTAATTTATTCTGTGCATATGTAATTTGTGTCTATATAAAGCGTCTCTGAGCAAGGTAAGCAGCCAACATAGTAGCTACTTGAATTTTAAGCTGGGAATCGTGTAAAAATATACGGTACACTAGGAAAGAAAATCAAGTGGAAGGATGAAAGGGAAAATGTCCTCATACAGGAATATTGGAACCCTTGTTATTTAGAAGCTTGACAATTGTTTACTAAGGAACGGCTCAAACTACCCTCTTGACAACTTCATTACTTTGGGACTGAGAACAGTTGGACATCAGCCTCTGTGGCCTTTATATAATTGCTAAGGCTGTATGTTGGAACATTTCCCTGCTGCTGCCTGCAGGACAAAGTCTGTCTTCCTATTCCTGTTTTCGTAGACTTCTAAAGACACGGACCCACCACCAACTCTGTGATACCCGATCTCCACACACTTCCCATTATGTCCAGTCCTTTAGTCCCTTCCAGGATGGTTTTCTTGCTGTTTCATAGGCTATGCTCTGAGCTTTGGCCCATGCTGCTCCCTCTTTGTTCTTAGAAGCAATGCAACATTTATTAAGTACGTGCTCTGTATGTGACTGACAGATGGAAGGAACAGTCTCTGCTTTCAAGAAACTCATTGGTTAGAATAATAAATGTTCACTTTTGAAGATGCAAGTATCTCAGTTTAGGTTATGTAAGAGTGAGTTTTTAAATATTAATATACACTGTTTTAATCAGATTGCTTATTGTATAATAGTAACAGTAATAATTATTATAATTACACCTTATAGTTCTATACCACTTTTAGAATTTTAAAATAAGACATTCCTATTATCTCATTTGATTCTGTGGCAACTTTTACTTCTATATTTTCTTTTATGTATTGTGGATTAATAAATTAAAACTCACGTAACACAATAAAATTGTAACCTAGGAAGTATATTCTAGAGATGGGACTAAAACACATATGGCCTGGAGGTTACCATGTTCTCTTTCCACTAAACCCTACCTTTTTACTTACTGGTTGACTAAGGCCAGTATTCTAAAGAAAAGGGAATTGGTGCTAGGTGAAGGAGAAAATAACTTCTGGATCATGGCACAACAGTTCTGGGTAGAGGTCTCTGTGTCATTGATAACAGTGTGAGGATGATGGTATCTGGCGGTCCCAGGGGTGGTTACCAGAGTTAACTGTAGCTATTAAAAATGTTGCTTAGGGTCAGGCCTGTGTTTCAAAGATAGGAATGGAATCTTTCTCTTTTCTACCTCTTTTTATTTTGAAATTTAGCTATAATATTTCCTGCTCCTGGATCCCCACACTCAAGGCCAGTTGTTAATTGTAATTCTAATTTTCTTTTACAGATGGGTTAAGGGAAACTTTGCACATCAACACAGGGACACAACCACCATTATAATCTTGGTTCTATGTAAAAATTCGTTTTTAGTTTCCAACGATCCTTTCTCAAGTGAAATGTTCTCCCTCCCTTTTCTTTGTAAACAGATTCTGTTCTTGAATCAGGGCCTACCTTACAACATTCTCGCTTCATCCTAGGTGAGCTTTTTTATTTTTTTAAATCTCTTTAGTTGGCTGATTGAATTCTTAACTTCGATATTCTGTTACTCTCTTTCTGTCCAGTAACATAAAGATTTAGGGAAAAGAAATGATTGTGGTGAAGTTGCTGCTTTCTACCAAATGCTTCTGCTTCTCCCTTGGACACAGCGGGACTGTACTTCTCCAGTCCTTTGAGGTTAGCCACGGTCACGTGACTCGGTCAATAAACTAAGAAGTAATGAGGCCCGAGAAGAAGCCTGGAGATTTGGTCTGTGATTTGCCACGTGGTTTTCCTCTGTCAGGGTGACTGACAAGGCTCTACGTTGGCAGCTGCTCCATCAGCCCCCATCATCAGTCTGCAGTGAATATGCAACATGAAGGAGAAATAAACTTAGTGCGTTACACCACTGAGATGTGGGGGTTATTTGTTACTGCAACATAACTCAGCATATCTGTCTTATATAAACTATGAATTAACTAAATTACAAGCCAACTAAAGAAATGGTCTTAAAACCTGATAGAAAGCAAAGCAAAACAAAAATCCTCCCTACAAAACAAACAGCGACAACAGCAACGAGCACGAAACTCCTCTTCTTAATCAGAACCATAAAACCTTTCAGTGCTCACCTCCTGGGTTGGAAGTCGGTTAAAGCTCTATGGTCAGTGAAAGATACACAGATTCTTGACACTGACATTGACATTGGCACTGACATTTCGTTGTTTATCAGTCATTGCGGCACAGATGTAGATGTTCCTTTAACGTAATGGTGTGAGCTTGTTTTATTCACGAAAGAAGCTGCCCTTTCAAGAGTCTTCTCTTTTCTTTTCTTTTTTTTTTTGAAATCGACTTCCTAAAGGGCTCTAATCTCTGTACTATTATGCCCTGGGTGTGCTGATCTGGAGTGTAGACAATACTGTGTATTCAAGGAAAACTATACCCAGGGATTTCTACAACGCTCGACGCCCCCCCCTTTATTTTTTTATTTTTTTCTCCTACTTTCTGACCATGCAAATAAAAAGGCAGTGATTAGAGGAAGGAAATATTGATTAATCACCACAGTTAAAGATTCATGACTTCTACCTGAATATTAGCCACATCAAACGTCAATGATTTAAAAGGAGAAAACTCTGTCATTGTCAATCATCAAATGTCAAATGTCTAAAATTACTTGATGTTATGAATTTTTGAGTTTAATGGGAATCCTTCACCTTCTCTTTAACCTCTACTTTGGGGACTAGCGACAGAAGAAATTTCAAAATGAGGCCTATAATTTACATTGTGGCTTTGCCATTTTCTAGTTTTTTACTTTGGTCAACATTATTTAAACTCTTTGAACTTTAGTTTTCTCATCTGTGCAGATAATACTCACTTCAAAAGGGATAAAACAGTCAACATACAAAACCTAGTACTTGCCACATAGCAGACATGAAGAAGTCAATTTTCTTTCTGTTTTCCTCAGCCCCCAATTTATTGTGTTATTGTTTAGATTACAATTTAGAGTAAAAAAAAATCTAGAAATTATATTTTAAAAAATATAATGGCTGGGGCACCTGAGCAGCTGAGTCAGTTGAGCGTCCAGCTCTTGGTTTCTGCTCAGGTCATGATCTCATGGGTTCTGGGATCCAGCCCTGCCTCAGGCTCTGTGCTCAGCAGGGGTCTGCTTGGGGTTCTCTCCCTCTGCTCCTCCTCCCACTGCCCTTCTCTCTAAAATAAATAAATAAATCTTAAATATATATATATATATATGTATATATATATATATAATGGCTATTCACTTTATATTGTTAATATAATATATACTAACATATTTTTCTCATTTCTTTAACATGTTCAGATTTTAGGCTGTGCCTGTTCTGAGCAGAAAGAAAATGACAAACTTAATACCAAACCAAATTAAACACTAGTGGCTACATTGTTTTCAGTGCAAAATATAATCTAAAATAAATGCAAAATCTTTCTTCCTATAAGACCTCTTTGTCTTATAACAATTATTCATAAAGCCCTATGCAATACTGGTAGAGTAATGAGCACATTTCTGTGGAAATATACTCATTTCTATTCAGCTTGCTAGTTCCCAGGGGAATTATGAATTGCTTTCCTAGTTTGAACATGTAGTTCATGAATCTCAAGGAAAAAAATATGTATCAGGAGTCAAGAACTGTTTACCTTTAGATATTGGGACAACTGTTCTAACAGTCTGGAAAAGAACTAAAGAAATAAAAGAGGAAGAATTCGAGAGGCAGGGTGGGGGGTTGTGGGGGGTGGGAGAGGGAAATGAAACAAGAGGGGATCAGGAAGGAGACAAACCATAAGAGACTCTTAAACTCAGGAAACAAACTGAGGGTGGCTAGGGGGTAGGGGCGGGTAGGGATAGGATGGCTGGGTTATGGACATTGGGGAGGGTATGTGCTATGGTAAGTGCTGTGAAATGTGTAAGCCTGATGATTCACAGATATGTACCCTGGGGCAAATAATACATTATGTGTTAATTAAAAAATAAAAAAAATACCGACATTAAGAAATAAAAAAAAAGAAAAAAAAAGAAATGAAAATTGAAATACTTGTTATTTGTGGATGTAACTGCAATTCCTGCACAACCTTCCTAGGATGAAGATAAGACTACAGCTGGGGAGATGGCAGTGGGAATCTGGACAACCATGGTGAAGCTGTTGTTAAATATTCAAATGCATAGCTTTTGTCTTCTGACCTCTTTCATGTTTTTATGGGACGTGGAGAACACGGGCAATTCACAGAGACCAAAAAGGGAATACCACCAATTCTGGTGGACTGTATGTTGCCCCAGATTTATAAATGGCTGGTCCATAGACAAGCCACACTTTGTAAAATCTCATATTTGAATCTGGTAGAAGCACATTTTCTCTCCAGCTCTTCACATGCCCAATTACTCCTTGCTGTGTTCCACATTAGTGCTGCCCTCATTTACATTATTAGGCTCAAGTATGGGGTGTTTGAATTGAGATCCATCCCATCTTCTCTTCTGTTACAGTGCAGCAGGCATCCGTCTTGCTATTGATGGCCAGCTGCCCTTGTCTTCTGAACCCCTTCTCCTCTCTGCCACTCACATGCTTTGCTTCTACAGCTACTCCCTCTTTCTCCTTCATCGATCTCTCATCCTCTATTGGATTTTTCCATTCAGTGTAAAAACATGTTCTGTGTCCTCCCACTTCCATAGAAAGAGTATGCCCAATTTTCCCTTGACCTCATATTCTGCTTCTGTCTCTATTTTATATGGGTACTTAGTATCCCCCGCTGGATGCTAGGCAGCCTCTGCCAGGAAATTATACAGATGTTGGCATGAAGGACACGCGGGCACTAATACGATATGAAATAACATTTATTATTCACAAAATAAAAAAGCAAAAGGATTCCCCAAGGATAAGGGCTCAGGTTCGGTCTGAGTGAAGCAGGTATAAAGCATGGTGGGTAACTTTGGCTTTTATTGATTTTGTAGGGTTGTGAGTGCTGGATGGGGTTTGTGTGGGTTGAATTGCCCCATCAACACCAAGGGAGAGAGCTTGTGAACTTTGTTATCCACTGGCCCTGCTGTGGAACAATAGGAACAGGGGGAGAGTTGGGACGAGAAAGCTGTCAGCGGTCAAACATCATAAGGAGTTTTCCTCTTTAACATACCCTCTTTTACTCTTCCCCTTCAATATGAAACTTTTATTTTATTTATTTATTTATCTTTAAAGATTTTATTTATTTATTTGACACAGAGAGAGAGATCACAAGTAGGCAGTGAGGCAGGCAGAGAGAGGAAAGCAGGCTCCCCGCTGAGCAGAGAGCCCGATTCGGGGCTCGATCCCAGGACTCTGAGCTCATGACCTGAGCTGAAGGCAGAGGCTTTAACCCACTGAGTCACCCAGGCACCCCATGAAACTTTTAATTAATGAATTTATTTGAGAGACAGAGCACACAGGAGCCAGGGGAGGGGCAGAGGGATTGAGAGAGAGAGAAGCAGACTCCCTGCTGAGTGGGGAGCCCAACCCCAGGCTCAATCCCAGGACCGTGGGATCATGACCTCAACAGAAGGCAGATGCTTAAGAAACTGAGCCACCCAGGTGCCCCAACTATTGCCATTGAGTTTCCAATATTCCATCAAAAAGATTCCTGCCGAAGTCATGTAGGATCTACATGTCACCAAACCCAATACCAATTGTTTGTGCTCATCTTACTAGATCACTCAGTAGTCTTTGACCCATATGGCCACTAAACTGTTCTTGACACATTCTCCTGTCTCTATATCTATTTCTTTCTCTAGATTTCTTCCTAGTTCCCTGGTTACTCTTCTCAGTCATCTTCATGTGATGCTTCCTTTTCTGACCTGAAAATATTGGGGTCATTTAGAAATCTGTTCTCTTTTATCTTTTATGTCAACCCCAAAGCCATAGCACATATCAGTTCTTTTTGTGGTTTTAAATATCTGTACACCAATGAAAGTTTATGTCTCCATTTAGATATTTCATATGATTTTCAAGCTTAAAATCTAGGCTATTCAAAAGTTTTATTTGGTTTTCTCATAGACATCTGAAACATAGAACTCCGCAAAGAAAGTCCGTTTCTCTTCCAAAATGTGTTCCTCCTTTAATTTTCTCTATATCAGTAAATGACATCACCAAGCCTTCATGACTAAAGCCAGAAATCTAGAATTGTTATTGATTATGCCTTCCATTCCCTCATCTCTCACATGTACTCCATCAGCCCCTCTCATTTCTCTACCCCAAAACATAGCTCCTCCTGCCTATTCTGTCTATCTTTAGTCTAGTAGAGGAAGCTGTCGCTTGCTCTAAGTCATCATCCCTTCTGCCCAGGGCTACTGTGGGAGCCTCCCAACTCATCTCCATATTTCCACTCCTTTCCCTCCAATCCAGCTTCTCAGAGCAGTCAGAGTGGCCTTTAAGAGATAAATTATATCATACCCTCCTCTGCTTAGATCCCTCCAATGGCTTACTGATCCACTCAGAGTGAATTCCGGACTCCCTGTCATGACACACAGTGCCCTCTGTGTAATTGACGTGGTTAGGTGATCATTATACATTATTCCAAGTGCTTTTCGGGCATTCATTTATCTAATCTTCACACCAGCCCTGTCATCTAAATATTATTATTGTCTTCTTCTTCTTCTTCTTTTTTTTTTAGCGTAGGAAATGAGCCATGGAGATATTAAGTAATCTGCCTAAGGGGACACAAATAGAAAATAGTGGAGCCAGGATTCAAATCAAGGTCATCTGGCCCCAGGGTTCACCCTATAACCACCACATATTACTGCTTCTCATGGGCAAAAGCATGGACAAAGAAATGAGAGAGATTTCATAGTGAAGCATGAAATGAATGGTCATTCAACCATTCTGAAATTCACCCACAGAAGCAAAGCTCCTGCATCATAGGTCAGGACTAAGAAGTTTGGCAACTCTCTGCAGCACACTTTTGATGCCAGAACAATCCTTTCCTTCTTTTTTACCAATCCAAGCATATCATCAGCATGGCAACCCGTGGAGTCCAGCTTGACAGTTTTGTGCTGCTTGCAAATGGCACGGCCAGGACGGCAATGCCAAAATGAGACTGAGCGTGTTGTGGTGTGCTACGTACAATTGTCATGGGCTCTAGCAGAATTGAATTCACCTTCCCTGTGCAAGATATAAAGTGTCACCATTGCCCCCAGCAGCAATTTTTTGGCACACCCGCCAATCCCACTGATAAGTCCGAAAATGGTAGGTCACCAGAGTCAATAAAACGTTGATTTTGAGTTTTGCTCGGTGCAGGACAAAACGCAGCATGTAGACTGAATGAGACCCAGTTCCTGCTCTTAAGGCAAGAGGAAGAGACAGGACATTTTTACTAAATATAATGAAAGTCAGTTTGTGAGAATATTACAAAAATACACAAAATGCTGTCAGAGCACGAAAGAGTGAAGGATTAATTCTCCCAGAGGAAATAGGGAGGCTTCATGGAGCAGATGATGGGCACTAATGAATTCAACAAATATTTATTGAATTTTTATTGTATTTTGGACTCTGGACTGGGTACATCATCTATTTAATGGAATTAATTTAAGCCAGATAAGGAAAAGAAAAATGTAATCTCTCACCTTTTCTCTGTATTTATTTCCTGAGACTGGGCAAATTTTGTCCAGTTTGGTAATTTTACTTGTTTACAGCATATACGTATCTTGGTAGGGGCGGGCAGAAACTAGAAAGGGGGAAGCCGGGGGCGCTCAGCTGACTCAGTCCATGGAGTGCGCAACTCTTGATCTCGAGGTTGTGAATTTGAGCCCCAAATTGGGCATAGAGATTACTTAAAAAAAAAAAAAAGAAAGAAAGAAAAGGGGAATCCAGTTGCTTCTGCTTTTGATTTGGAGAGAATGTCCAGGTACAAACTGTTTTTCATCATTAGGGACTGAGACTGTTAATATACATGTATTATTCTGGAAATTCCTGCTGGAACATGGCATTGTAATTGTTAACAGGAAAATAATCCTACACACAGGCTTGAAAACATTTCGAAAAGAGTCTCTTTTGATTATTTCTGTTTAGTTTTTTTCTTATTAAGTGAATATCTTGCTTTTCCTCCAAAGTTCTTCCAGTACATTCTGTAATTACATAGTACCTTTGTGTAGTTGAGATGAGAAATATCTACTCTGACATGCTTTTGAACTAGACATAGTAGTTATTCTGGGAGGGAGTCAGGAGACAAAAAAGGAAATAACTGCAAAGACAATAGGATAAATGGAAAGAGCAAACCAAAGCTGGTTTTGTGACCTACTTAGAACCCCATTCAGATCAACTTCCTGACCTTCATTATATCTGCCGGGTAATGGTGTGGGGGAGAGGATGTGAAGGAAGAAAGTTCGAGGAAAGAGTCTAGTAATGCTATTTTTTTAGGAAATCCTATGGCCAGCATTGTTATTTCAGTTCATCATTTTCAGGTCCACTTGTTCAGATGTTAGAGCCCCAGATCAATGATATCAATCCAGCTGCCTTGTCTAGTATGGGGTCCTCTTCCTCATTCATTGGCCACCTGATTTGGTATGGTTCAGTAACTTTTCAAGAACCTAAACTCCCTGGATTATGCACTTGTTCTTCTGTATGTAAATACAATTCACCACGTGCCCCCAAATATCAGTGGGAGATCAGGAATAAAAACACAACCACCCCAACAAGCTATGCTATGGACTGGTTCAGAACACTTTGGATTCAGAAAATTCTTTCAATCCCTGCGAGTGCCCTCCCTGAGTAGTGCTAACTTGGGAAAGCTATTTAATGTTTCTAAGACACATCTTCTTTGTGTGCACATTGAGATCCATCAGACCTTACAATGTTGAGAAGATAAAATAAGATAATCTACATAGAGAAGTGATTGGCATGCGGTTAGGACTTTGCTCAGCAAAAGGTGAAATATAATGACAGCTAGTCCTAGGGTCAGAATCAGTCCTTATCATTTCTACTGATTGTGTTAATTACTCTAGCTGAGTGGGGTAGTGACACCAGGTCATGCAACCCAGATCCCCTTTTAGGCATTAGGCATTTATTCCTAAGTGGTTGGCAGTGTTGGCTTCTGATGGCTCAGGACAACATCCCTCTCGGAGAATTGCCCTCTGATGAAGGAGAATGCCTTGCCCCTCTGTAGGAGCAGCCCACATCCAGTGATTGATGACTGTGGGCAGTACAAAGGCTCAGACTCTTGCCTCAATAGGAACGCCTCTGGAGGACTTCCACGCTAGGGAGCTTTTTGAATGATTGGCGAGGTTGCAGTTAGAACCATATCTCACTTTGTCTTCTCTGTTCAATCCTGCTTCCTCTGCTCCCCAACAATTGTTCCTGAGAACACATCCCGGTAAGGCTCCTGCATGCACATCTCAGCATCTGAGAATCTCTTTTCTCAGGATCCCAAGAAAGACAGGAAGCATCTCCGTTTTCCCACACCATGCATCCTTCCTGAAGGAAGGTACATGGTTCTTGAGGTGGAGCTTCCCAGAGGGCTGGTGTTAACAAC
>CM052894.1:53670752-53840982 GCA_028534135.1 Potos flavus | reverse complement strand
AAGAACCATGAGAGACTGTGAACTCAGAACAAGGGACTGAGGGTTTTGGAGGGGAGGGGGTGGGGGGATGGGCGAGCCTGGTGGTGGGTATTGAGGAGGGCACGTATTGCATGGAGCACTGGGTGTGGTACATAAACAATGAATCTTGTAACACTGAAAAAATAAAATAAAAGTATTTGGGGGAAAAAAAAAAAAAGAACAGAGGACCATTTTGCGGGTGCCACCAGAATGGTTCTTTCCTCTTTTTCCTAAAAATTCCAGGCTTCCCCAGGCTCTTCTGTATTTTTTGTCCACACAGTTTTGTTCACCTCAGATTAATTCAGTGCTTTTTTCTCCCAACCCAGGTGAGCAGGGCCAGAAGTTGAAGAGAAGACAGCTGCTCCTGACATCAATTCCACATGTTCCTTCATCCCACTGTTCTTTAAGAAGAAGTGACAGACACTTTACCGAGACAACATAAGAAGGACTGAATGAGGAAATAGAATGTGAGTCCCCGAAAGACTGCCTGTCTGTTGGGTTGTGATTTTGAAGTGGCTTGAGTATTACCTGGCAAGACCACAATACGCTTTTGAAAAAGACAAGCAGACTCACATTTGTTAAAGCTCTAAGTAGCTTGACTCAATGCTAGGCTGCCAAAGATTGGCTAACTTTAGAGGATACCCAGGGCCTCTCGCTTCAGAAGGTTTCCCTGTTAGGTGGACAGTTTTAAATATATCATAGAAACAAATCCTTCTTCAGTGTCTGCTCACCACGCGCAGGACATTGTTTTTATCATTCTGGGGTTTGCAAAGGATGATTCCTGCCTTTGAAAAGTCTAGGGTTTTGGTGGGAGTCATAACAGATATTGCCAAAAAATATTTCAACCACTTGACTTCAAATGTTTTGAAAACAATTCTAAAATCATGATAGCTTCAAATTATATGCCAGCCAGGCCACCCTTACCATCTACTGTCAGTGTTTTGGTATACAGCCTTTATAAGGTGAGCAGATTTCCTAGTATTTTAGTGAGCTTAACTGAATATTCTCACCCACAAAAGTAGATGGCTGTGGGTTTTGTTGTTGTTGTTGTTGTTATTGTTTTTATTTTGACATTCTTGAATATCCTAATCTGTTTCTGAGACAACTAAGAGCAGAGTGACTGAAATGCTATATAGCCTGTGTCTAGTTTGGTGAAAAAAAAATGTCTAGCCATGAAGAACTTCAAAAGTCAGGGGAAAAAGTCTACTTTCAGATAGCAGTATTTTCTTTGGTAATCTGCCATATAAACTCTATCAGTGACTATTGGACTCTTAAATCTTTCCAAGTGTTATGTGTTAAGGAAAATAGGAAAGTTATTAAACTTGTGCCTATAGGGAAATATGAATCATAAAAATACAATCAACTAGAATTAAAATCTTCAATTTTATGTAATTTATGTTGAGAGGAGCAACATTAAAAACAAAATTTATTAAAAGAAAAAACAGTAAATGAGGTCATCCTCAGGCATTAGAAACTCTCTGTAACTTTCAGTGTAGATAGTTTGCCTTTGGGAGCATTCCTAACTGCACAGGAGTGGGTTATAAGTCTTGGTATGGATTTGAGGCCATGTTGGTGAACCAAACAGAAAAGTTTTCAAAAGAAAAATATTGTGTATTATAACGCTTTTAAAATTTGTTGCCGTTTGTTTTAAGCAGAATTTCTTCTTATCAAATGAAATTTTATCTGAAATACCCATTTGTATATCAGGTAAAAGTCATGTTTTAGTAAAATACAGTTCTTAAAATGCGTTAAGTAAAATGTATTTAAATATCCTAATTAAAGCTTTTTTTCCCCAAATACTTTTATTTTTTCAGTATTACAAGATTCATTGTTAAAGCTTTTCTGATGAACATGAAAATTTAATTTGGCATCCAAATTTTCATTTTACATTAGCTACATAATATGGAGAAAATTGCCATTCACACAGATATGCAGCTGAACATGACCATTTCTGTCTTTATTTTTTTAAATAACACCTTGCAATTATGGTATACTTTTCAAGTGGATATGAGAAGAAACATTATCGTTGGAGGTTTAACACTAAACAATTTAACCTGGCAACAACCATTAGCATATTGTTTTTCTCTAATGTACTGTAATTTGGGATTTGTGTGTATATGTTGTATATAATAGTTTTAAAAATTGGTCTAAAAACATAAAAATAAAATTTGAATGAAATATTTACAGATATCTGAAACACTTCTTCCACGAATTTGCCAATCTCTATTATAGCACATAATAAAAACATCAAAACAGTGATGCCTACCTCCCCCCGGGGATTAAATGAATGAAGAGATATACTGTGTGAGGGTTAGATGTAAATTGGGCCTTTCATCAATAATTTTTCTTTTCTTTTCCTTTTTAAAAAATCCTGACTCTACTACTGACTTTCAATGTCACCTAGGACTGTTTATTTAACCTTTATGAAATTCATTTTCCTCATCTGTAAAGTGGAAATAATATCTACCTAATCGGCTATCATGAGAATAAAGTAAGGTAACAACTAATATATTCTCTCTTTCTTTTTTTAATTGTGCATTGTTATTAATATCATTATTTATGTGATTATAAACCCAGTTGACTGGTTGTACCATCTTTCTTTCTGCTTTGCACAGTGAGCAGGGGAAAAGTTCATTTGCAATAGAAGTGTCTATAGAACCATCATCTGTAAGGGAGATCAGGGTATATTCCAGTGTGTTTCTTACATTTCGGTCTGAACATTTGTAACTAAATCATTGAAATTTAGTTAACCTAATGAAATTTGATTAAAATGAAGATTGGATGGACTTGAAAGGGGTAGATGTTTATAAAAGGGTGACCTGAAACTCAAAGGCCGTGTTTATAGCTGCCTGCAGCTCTTTCCTGCCTGGATGCCACCGAGCTGTCTCTGAAAACACACCCTTTGCCTGAGACTCCCTGCAAGTTCTTAAGTCACTATGGAAGCTAGAAGCCTGACAGTTTGATTTGACTTTCTTTTCTTACTCCCATTATTAATCAGTTGCCAAATCCTACTGATGTTCCTGCTTAACCATCCCAACTCCTACTACTTAGTTTTGGTCTTTAAATATGTTCTTCCAGAATTAAATCAATAGTCTCCAAATTCATGTTTTCTACCCTCTGCAAATCTGAGCAAGACACATAGACGTCTTTTCCTCAAAACACATAGATGTCTCCGTTATAGCCTATGGAGTGAAGTCTAAGATTTTAAGATCTGGTCCCTGCATCTCCCTCAGGCTTATTTTTCACTACTCTCTATGTCAAATTTACTCCATATTGACAGTGTAGTTCTGAGTACACATGATGTGATTTCATTTCTATGTCCTTAGATTTCTTCCTTCTTTCATCTGGATAACCCAGCTCACGTACCAGTAAATCCAGGAAGTCCTTTCTGAGTGCTCTGTCTCTCCCTCCTTGGCCTCTTTTTGAATTAGTTTAGGTCCCTCTGCTAGGGTCCTATAGGTCCCTATACATCCCCTTCCATTGTACTTATGATAGGACTTTGTGGCTCTTTATTTAGGTGTCTGTATCCTTCTGTGAACTCCTGGAAGAAAAGACACTGTGTCTCATTGATTCAGCGTCTGGGATCCTTCCTGGCTCCTAGGAGTCAGAGGAAAAATGTATTTGTCACACACAAAATAAGTTAACGTATGGGTCGCAGATAATTGCACTATCTCAGTGAAGTCACAAGTTAGTCAATAATGGATTGCATCTATTAGCACTTCGGGTTTCTTGATTTTAACCACAAACTTTTAACCACAAACTCTACGGTGTTTCTTTTACCCCGAGGGTTGTCTTTATAGGATCCCACATTCATCCTCTATAGTAGTGGGAAGTTTCTGTTTATTGGAACTAAATAATTATGGATGGCTGCATGGGGTCTATGCCACAGTGGGTAGCCCAGTTAATGGGTAAAGCATAATGTTTAATTGATGGGGTTAGGCCATTGTATAATTTGACTTTCTCAGCCTGAATTTTCTTGGCAAGTTCAGAGGGATATCCAAGGCAGATGGTATCATTATATTCCTGAGCATTTCCTGAGCTCTTTGAAAGGGCAAAGAAGTGTACTAGTATAATTGTTAGACTTGAGGAGATAGTTGTAGTGAGTTTATATGAAAGAGAGATTTTTTTTCCTTAGAGAAAGGAAGAGGCAGAGGGAGAGAGAGAAAGAGAATCCCAACTAGACTCCCTGCTCAGCATGGAGACTGACATGGGGCTCCTTCTTATGACCCTGAGTTAAAATCACAAGTCAGATGCTTAACTGACTGAGCCCATGGTACCCAGGTACCATGAAAGAAAGATCTGAAAACACTCTTTTACTCTCCTACCAAGCTTTGGTGAATCCGGATAATGTAAACCCCCAATTAAGCCATAATAGGAATATAAATGGGCAGAAAAGGTCAAGAAATGACAGCTCATATCAGCCCAGAAATGGAAAGGTTTAGAACAAAATCATTACACTATTAAGTAAACAAACAAACAAACAAACAAACAAAACCTATGACTAAGAAATGCTGCATTCTCCATGGTTCAAGGAGGTAGCTGGGAATAAATGTGCTATATTTCCTCTTTAGTACCCATCACTCTCTAACATACTCTGAAATCTATTTTTTATGTTATTCATATCTGTCTCCTTTACTGCAATATAAACTCCATGAGGGTAGGGATTTTGGTCTGCATTGTTTGTTCCTGTATCCCCAATACTCAACACCCCTAAAAAGAATAATCTAATTTAAAAATAGGCAGAAGATATGAATAGACATTTCCCCAAAGAAGATATACAGATGGCCAACAGACACATGAAAAGATGCTCATCATCACTTATCATCAGGGAAATGCAAATCAAAACTACAATGAGATATGATCTCACATTGGTCAGAATAGCTAAAATCAACAACACAAGAAACAATAGGTGTTGGTGAGGATGTGGAGAGAAAAAACCCTCATGAACTACAGTGAGAATTAGGTGGGAATGCTAACTGGTGCAGTTACTGTAGAAGACAGTATGGAGGGTCCTCAAAAAGTTAAAAATAATCCCATGTCCTTTGAAATGCCTTTGGTGATATCTCTATCAAGTTAATCAATTCATTTTCTATCGAGAACTTAAGCTGGGTATTATTATTATTACTATTTTAAAGATTTTATTTATTTATTTGACAGAGAGAGATCACAAGTAGGCAGAGAGGCAGGCAGAGAGAGAGGAGGAAGCAGGTTCCCTGCTGAGCAGAGAGCCCAACGTGGGGCTCAATCCCAGGACCCAGAGATCATGACCTGAGCCGAAGGCAGAGGCTTAACCCACTGAGCCACCCAGGCGCCCTAAGGTGGGTATCAAATTCAGAATTTGATCAGTTATTTATTGAGCAGAAATACTGAACCATGCACTATTTATCATTGGACTTTTGGATTCTTTATTTCAAGATCACATCAATGGAGAATTGTTCCATCATATATTATCATATCACCATAGAAATAAGCATCCCCGTTTTACATATTGTAGGCAAGATTTACATTAGACTATGAACTGGAAATGTAATGGTGAGTACTAAAACTGGAATTAAAGAAATTTTCTCAAGTCTCAAATAGCCTTCATACTCATATACAAAAAGCAAGAACACTCAGGAAATCAGTTAACCATTACAATTTTCTCAGTGAAGTTGATGTTTAAATTTTTGCAAGATTTTATTTGAGGAGAAACTTTTTTAGTCAGGTATCAGTATAAACTAACATCTTTTGAACTATTGATTTCCTTAAAATATATTTACAGAACAACTTACAATATGTACTTATTGAAGAGACCTGAATATATATTGATTATCATGCTTTTTAGGACTTAACAATACTAAATAGATGATCTTAGTCCAGTGTTTGTTTTTGCCACAAATAATATCAGTATACTGTTATATCCAAGTAATCTATTATTTTTAAATAGGTTATAATTTTTTCCTGAAAGTTTATTTCCAATGATGCTCCATCTGTTAACCTACAATCTTTTAAATTGAGCTTCTCTGTTATAATCCAAGCTTTGACAGGAACTAGTCCTATACCAATTGCTTTCTAGACCTCAGATTTCTTATCTGTTAAATGGTCTTTATAGTTTCTTCTTATGGAAAATTTAAAATTATTTATGCAATTTAGAAAATACCCAATAATTTTATTCAATTTACCTTTAAATTCTTCAATGCACATTAAATACATTGTAATACTTTTTTCCTGATTAGTCATTAATACTGACTGTAAGGTTTCATGCATTTGTAAAATATGCATAAATAGTAGTTTGAGATTTTCAAAAAGAAAAACAGGGATCATATACATAATTTTTTTTCTCTCCGATTTTCATTTTGGAAGAAGTACTTTTGAAAGAAGAAAAAGTATGATAGAATAATAACTTGATGCTGGGGCAAATGGGCTTAGTAAGTATGCATGTAACTTCATAATCAGTATATCTGAATTGTCTTGCTGCACAGGGTTTAAACACAAATTTTCCATTATAAATTACATCTACTTTCCTCTGCTTATTTTTATTTTTTAATTTCATATTTTTCTTTTGTGATAGAAGTTAATAGTCAACAGTATTTTCATATGGGACAATAATTTTCCTTTATTTTCAAAAGCAAAGGTAAGTATATTCAGACTTGTTCCCATTAGAGTTACGGAGAATAAATTTTCCCTTTGTTTTTTCTAAAATTTTCCTGGACAAATACATACTAAAGTCGATAAAGGAGTCATTATTGAGATATATAAAACAACAATACAAATAAGTTATAGCAAGTATGATGACTGTGAGTGATGGCGATTTTAAGAATCTGTATTCATTTGTTATATTTCTTTAAAATTGCATAATATAAATATGTTTAATATATTATTTTAAAAACTTGGAATAAAACAGTCCTATGCACAGTAAAAACTGAAAGCTCTCCCCTTGTGCTTGTCCTTCTACCCCAGTTTCACTCCCTTCCTTGGAAGGGATGCACTATGACCTTAAGTTACAAGTTTTTAAAAATGTATCTTCAGACCATTTTCTTCTATTTACTTATAATACATACTTTTATATTTAGAAGTTTTAAAAATATCTGGGAATTTTCTCTGTGTGGTTTTTTTTTTAAAGATTTTATTTATTTATTTGACAGAGACAGTGAGAGAGGGAATACAAGCAGGGGAGGGGGAAAAGGAGAAGCAGGCTCCCCGCCGAGCAGGGAGCCCTATGCAGGGCTCGATGCAGGGCTCGATGCAGGGCTCGATGCAGGGCTCGATCCCAGGACCCTGGGATCATGACCTGAGTTGAAGGCAGAGGCTTAACGACTGAGCCACCCAGGCGCCCCTCTATGTGTTGTTTTTATTCTTGTTTTTTTACTTGATAATGATATCTTGGAAATCCTTTTATAAGCCACTGTTTATAGATATCCATGGTTCTTCTACTGGCTGTACAGTAAGTAGTTCATTAAACTGAATGTATTTTGTTTCTAAACATATTTTTTGGATTTTTAATTTTTTCTTTTTTGATTTCATGAAGCAAAAGACAAATCTTCATGAATTTTATTTCCTTCCAGTGAACTGACTTTATGATGTCTGTGTCGTAAGATTATTGATCTTAAGGCAGACTTTATAAGAGATACTGTGCATGAAACTGTTAGTTTTCATGAGTTGTGATTTTAGAAAGGTCTTATCTCTCAGTGAAGAGAGTAACACTTCGTAGAGTTCATATTATCAGTAGTTGCTGAGTAGAGCATGGCTTATTTGATAGCCTATCAAACCAGGTTAGAAAGCTTATGAAGTGATTACTAGATTTGAAAGCCTCTCAAATAATCATTGTATTTTCTGATTATAGTTAATAAATACTCTAAACATTTTGGAAAATATAAAAAGCATACTGTAATCCCACCACCCAGACATAACTTTTGTTATTCTTTTGGTGCATTTTTTTTTCAAGATTTTTTTTTTCCTCTTGGTATATAAATCTGTTTCTGAAACAAGACTTCCTGGGTTCAAATTATAGTTCTGCTATTTGTAAGCTATGTATTTTGAGTAAGTTCCATAACTGTTCTAAGACTGTTTCTTCTGTGTAAGATGGGAGGGTAATAGAACCTTCCTCCTACATTTGTGAGAATGTTCTCACAACATACATGTAAATACATACAAATACATGTAAATACACGCAAAGCCTTAAGCCTGGTATATATAGTGTGTTCTCAATACATTAATTATTATTTAAACAATTTGGAACATACTGCACCATAATTAGGCACTTTCCTTACTCATTTAATATATTCTTATCATCTCCAGGTCATTCTGTAGTCTCCTTTATTATTAACTAATTTTAATCAGGAAACAGTATTCCATCATATGATAATATGATGTATAACAATCTGTTAGTATTGGGCAGTTAAACTAATTAAAAAGCAATTTATGCTGTTAAAAACAGCAAACAAATGTGTAGATACTTTTTGTATTCTTTTCCAATTTGAAAAAATTAGATGGCCGAAGCCAATAATATGTATCCAGTTTTAAGACTTTTGATATCTGTTGCCAAATTGAACAATGGGTTCAGATGGATTTTTAAAATCCCTATTTTAAAGATTCTTTTGGTGATTTTATTTTATTTTAATAAAGATTTTTTTTACTTATTTGACAGAGAGAGAGCACAAGCAGGAGGAGTGGCAGGCAAAGAGAGAGGGATAAGCAGGCCTCCCGCTGAGCAGAGAGCCTGATGTGGGGCTCGATCCCAGGACCCTGAGATCATGACCCAAGCTGAAGGCAGAAGCTTAACCGACTGAGCCACCCAGGTGCCCCTCTTTTGGTGATTTTTAAATAAAACAATCATATCTGCTCTTGATTTATTTCCTTTTGGATGAAAATCTTGATTTAGCCTGGTTTTAACATTAAAACAATAATGGTCATAGACCAAATATATGTGGTATAAATGATGTAACACAACTTATGTATCCAATCAATGTTGTCTTTCAAAATAATGGCTTTTGAAGATAAGACACAAACTTGTTATATTCATGATTACATTTGTCAGAATATCATATTTGTCACAAGAAGTTGTTCTTCAGCAATTACATAAAGACATGAACATTTTTCGTATATTATGGAACATTATTATTATTTTCTATAACAAAATATAATTGAACCTTATTTTGATTTTTTCATCAGAGTTGACTTAAATTATTTGCAACATTTTTCTACTCTATATCCAACTCTTCCTTCTTAACCAGAATATTATCATTTTTATTATTTTAGCTAATGCGACTACAGTGTGTTTGGCCCTGGCCATAGATTATGGCTGGTCCAAGCCAATTCTCAGGATGTCTTACATTATGTGGTCTTAAGAACCTTTACAGGAGGTTTATGCCAAACCATAAATATATGTATTTATTCTGTCAGTAAGACCTGATCAGAAGTCTATCCAGAAAGTACTTGTTAAAGCTTTTGTTTTCCTGATTAAAGGAAATAGTTATAGCTGCCCATCCTTTCTTGACTTCTCTCTTCTTCCTGCCTCAAATGAAGCCAAGATTGTTGGAATTGCAAACCATTTGTGACTAGAAGATCACCTCAACCTCACTGAGCTTCTGAGTCAACATCAACAACTACCTACCTTAGGATGTCTTATTGTTTGGGAGAGAAAAGTTTTCCTAGTCATTTAAACTACTGATGGCTTTTCTCTTACTTGTTTTGAAGGCATTTTTTTTTTTTACAACTACTTTTGAAACTTACGTCTTTAAAAAGTTCATCACAATTGACAGTTCTAGGAGAGTATATGATTTCACCAAAAAAATAGATTGGTTTTAAATGAGTATTTTGAAGAAATAATAGACTATGCAGTTGGAAGGGACCTTAGAGATCATATAATCATAAGTTTTAATGGTAGATGCTCATCAAAATTACCATTAGAACTCTAAAGAAATATACATATTTGGGCTCCATGCCCAATACATCTTAAGTAGGAGCCAGACATCTGTTTTTTTTTTTTGTTTGTTTGTTTGTTTTTTTTAATACAGGGTGATTCTAATGGGAACCAGAAATAAAAGTTACTATACCTACCCTTCTAAAACAATGGCCTGTGGACTAACCAATGATGTGTGGATCTAGCAGCAGCCCACATAGGAGAAGTAACTTTATGCAATTGTATTCCTAGCCAAAGCCAAGATCCAGATAAATGGGAGAAGAAAACAGTCATTTCAATCCAAGCTAACTGGAGCCAATTTTCTTTCTAGAAAATAAAATTATAAAAAATGGAATCTGATATCATTCTTTCAACTCTCTCATGCTTCCATGAGAACTTTACCTTTAGTTCCACTGCTCATAATTGTTCAGATATCCAGAGTCTGCTGAGGTTTATTCCAATGGTTTGGATTACCTTGTTTGAAAGAGTAGATCAAGGTAATAAATGGAGGCAGGTTGGATGGAGCAGTTGGCTGTACGTAGTGTTAGCTGTCACTTTGCCTTCCTTAACCCTAACTTCTCTACGAAGAGCAAGTGAATTTGCTGCTGAAGATGATTCAGGCACTATTTTGTTGGTTCTTATTTTAGCTATATGTATAATTACTTAGAAATTCTTCCAGACCTCATCTGTCAAATCATTTAGGTTTCTACTTAATGTGAAATCTCAAATAATTTAGATAATTTATTATTAATAAATAGCCATTCTTCAAAATGAGCTCTGGCACATTTTTAGATATAAGGTAATGATTTAGAAATAGCTATTACTTCTGGGCCTGAAATAATAAGGAAATGTAGTAAATTATGTTTTAGTAAAGATAGGTTTCATACTCTTTTGAGCTCATTCAACTCAAATTTAGAATTTAGTCATTTTCCTTTACAAATCAGGTTAATCTTATGTTCAAATACCCAAATACATATATAATAAATATTATATATGTTTTGTGTACATATATACACACATCATACATATATATGTATGTGTGTATATATAGTGAGTAGGGTTATATGTGTGTATATATACCTATAAAGTATATCACAATATGTATGAATATATCTGCATATATATATACCTATGTATATGCACAGAGACAAATACACCATACTTATATACATATATATATTTATTCTAAAGTACATTACATGGTCTTCTAAAAATGATAGAAAATATTTTTTGAAGACATTTTCATCTTCCCCTACTCTATCTCCAAAAGCAGGATCCTGCTACCAGATTTTAAGATACACATTAAGCAGTGCTAATTAAAAGCAGAGCATCGTACGTGGTTGGAACTTAAGAGCTGTGGTTACTCAGAGCTTGGCTATGTCGCCCTCTTTTACTATGGGGAGCGATCAGCATAGAAGACCTAGGTTCAAAGGGGCCAGGTTTCCCTCAGCTGTGTCAGTTTTGGAGCCACTGCAGGGTCAGTAGCCTCTTAGTTATGCGCCAAACCAGAAGCCTGCCTGTCCAACTGAAGCTCTGGAACCAGCAAAAAGCCTCTTTCACCGCGACGCTGAGGGTATATTTCAGTTGACCATCTGCTCTCCACCACGTGGGGGTGGTAAGAACTGTCTCTCCAACTGTTACAGTCTGTGGCACCCAGGATGGCAATCGCCCCTGGTCTCCCGAGCCAGGCAGTCAAGGCGTGTGGGCTGGACGGCAGCAGCCGGGTTTGGGGACTCTGGGTGAAGCCGCAGTCTGCAGCCCAGGAGCAGGCGGAGCGCAAACACCGCGGCCTCGGCTGCCTCGAGCGTGGGAGCGGCCCCAGCTCGGGGAAAACAAAACCAAACAAAACCTTAGCAATAAAAGAGAGAGAGAGAGAGGAGAGACCTAGTGCCCGTCGGCTAGAGTGCTAAGATGAGCCTGTCAGCTAGAATCGAGCAAGGGAGAGTGTATAGAAGGCGCCCGCAGGGAAAAAGAAAAAAGGTGGCGCCCACGGCCTGGAGCTAAGCAGAGGGAGAGCACGAAGACGGTAAGTGCCATCGAGCAAGGCCTGTTGGTGTTTCCTAAATGAGCTGCGTGCACCTCAGGCCCTTGCCTTAAGTTTAGCAGCGACAGGAAGTCTGGGCGCCTCTGGACAGGCACCTCTCCGCTGGGCCCTGGGCAGGTGAGTCTGAGGCCTCTAAGAGCCGGTTCTCTGCTCATTATGGACTTACGGGTGTGTGGCTGCAGCCCTGTTGGTTTTCAAAGCTATGTGTTCCTGGGGCTTGTCTCACAGGTGCAGATCTTAACAGTTGGGGGTCCCTGCTCTGGGGTTCAAACCCTTCACTCCTCAGGGAGAAGCTCTGGTTCTGAGTTCCCTCCCGACTGCGGTTCGCAGCGCTGGGGATGAGGTCTATGGTGAGATTGTGTCCCAGCCTCTCCTACCCGCCTCCATGTGGGACTTCTCTTGTTCTCCTCTGCCTCCTGCCTAGAAGCTGCTTAGACAGTTCTTAGGTTTTTGTTTGTTTGTTTGTTTTTCAGAGGCCGTTGTTCCATATGTAACTGCACATTCGGTGTGTCTGTGGGAGGAGGCGAGCCTAGGATCTCCTACTTAGCCCTCTTCACTGGCTAAAAATCATGCATATTTGAAAGCATTACTTTGGTTGATGTCGTGGAGCCTAGATTGGAGGTGGCCAAGAATTGACGCAAGACAACACGTTAGGAAAGGTAATTTTGGCTTGGACTTGGACGGAGAGAGGTATGAACCAATCTGAAAACATTTAAGACCTGTGCTTGAGAGGCTTTCCTCACAAACTGAATGAGGAAATTGGGAGAGGGAGGAATGAAAAATTCTTCTAGGTTTTTGGCCTGAGCATCTGGGATATGGTGATGCCATTTATTGAGATTTGGAGCATTAGAGGAAGAGAAGTAGTCTTTCCTGACTTGGTCTTATCTCCTTTTAAAATATTTTGTAGTTATTTTTGTTTTCCCTTTATGTCATCTATTACAGACTGAGTATTTTAGTGTTAATATTTGATTACTAACACTCTCCTTCAGTAGATTGTAAGCTTAGTGTATCTCCTTGGCTTAGAACATGGCCTGGTATATGGCAGGCTCTTAATAATCATTGAGTGAATAGGTGAGTGTGTTGCCATTCAGACATGAAGTCGAGGAATCTCCACTTGGTTGCTGGATATAGATGTGTGGGGGTAGGAAGAGAGAGTGGGCAGCAGGTATCACTTGCAAGATGATGAAATACCAGCAAAGTATAGAGTGAGACAAAGTCAAGGACTAAGAAAAACTGAGGAAGGAAGGCATCTGGCTAGAAAACTACTGAATTAGTCTCCGACCTCATATCTAAAATAAGCAGCTTTGCTTGCATAAACTCTACACAATCCAAGGTGATCACAATCTCCTACTTCAGTCATCCTGACCAAACGCTTCCTTTAAAATTTTAATTCACTCTTCTGCAAAATGTATAAAGCAGAAAGAAATGGATTGTTCGGTAAATGCATGAAGAACTTCAGGCCTCAAAAACCATCCTTAATCTAAAATGGACAAAATTAAAGTACATTCCCTGCTGAAGCAAAAGGTAACAAGAATTCACACATGTATTAGCCATCTGTGGAAATCTCTCCAAAAAATTGTCCCTGAAAAAATGCACTGTACTATAGCGGACTGAGTCCGGGTTACCTCCTCAAGCCCATTTAAAACTGCAGTGAATTCCAAAAGTGAGATAAACTTGATCTAATTAATTGTAACATGTCCTACATGAAGTAATGATGTAATGACAGACACTTTTCATAACCCATAAACCTACTGATAAAGAAGAGGTGGATAATTAACTGACTGTTTATCTATGGAACGAAAAAAAAAACCAATATATATTTTCCAGTTACTTCACCAGATATACTTGTAGTGGAGATGAGTACACTAGGTTTCACAGTTTGTGTCCACATCTCCTTTATTTTGTTTCTGTACTTACTTCTTTCACTACTACCACCAAGAATGACAACAACAACAAAATGATTCTGAAAACATTGGCTCATTTTCTTTTTTGTAGTTTAAAGGACTCTGCTGATCACTTGAAAGTCATTATCTCATTTAATACAACAAAAATAAAAGTTGGCATAATTATTTTTTCTGTCATTCTTATGAGGAAATAGAGGATTTCAGAAGTTAGGTGAATTGCCCAAGATTGTGTGGCTGATGAATGGTATAGATGAGATTCCAGCCCTGATCTGTTTGACTATAAAGTCCGTGCTTGTCACTGTCATCAGCCCTGCTGGTAATTATTTTGTTTTCTTTGTTGTTTGTGTAACAATCAATCAATCTAAAACTAAATCTGAAGAAATTACATAGGGAGACTCCGGATTCAGACCTAACCAAAGCACAGGCAGTTCTTGAGGCCCATTCCACAATTACCAGCTGCCCTTCCCCTTGCAGCTGTAACCATAGTAGTCATCCATCCACCAGCTCTAGTTTGTCTAAGGTAAGCACCAGAGATCTCCTTAATGCTGCTTATGTGAATCTTTAAAATCCTATTATTGGTTTCTGAAGGCTTCCATCCATCACCCTCTCGTGATAAATCTCTAACAAGGCTTTTGGTCCTCCTTTCACTTTCAGATTCCCTCATACTCAATAAATTTCCCAGTGAAGTCACAATTAATCTTGAGTAGCACATTAACCTTGTTCATATCAAAGTAACCCTGCAAGTTTTGCAGTTTTACATGTCATTAGAGACAGGTACCTCACATGCTGAGTCTCCTTTCACCATGGGTAGAAGGGTAGGGATGAGCTTTCTGATCTCTGCTCTCATTCATCTCTGTTCCCTGGCCAGGCTTGGGTATCTGCAAGGCTCTGCTTGCTTCTAGGCTTTTTTGATAACTCTGCTGATCTGTCAGCATTTTTCTCTCTTACCCACTTATCATCTGATAAAAGTCGCTTTGCATTATTCCATTTTCTTAAGTGCCATTGCTCAACGAATTAGTTTGAATTAAAAATTTGAGCCCCTCAAACTATATGGAAAATTTAAACCTTTTATTTAATTGGTTTAAAAAAAATGCTCTGCTTGATGTGGCTGGATTCCCCATCAGAGAGTGACATTTTGCATTCAGAAAGTCAGCTAATAACTCATAATCACTATGCCTCCAAAGATAAGAAGGTTGATTAGTCTATCAAGGTTCCACCAGAAGTAATCTGCTCAGACTATACAGTTATCTGGTTGCAGTCTGCTACTGCAAGCAGGGACAGCCATGCTCAGGCTCAAAGCAAGAATTTTTTTGCATAGTGTGATTGGAAGGTGACATAAGGCACCATATCATCCATACATATTTCCCTTTGCTCATTTGCCCTGAACCTGAAATTCCCACCATTTTATAACATTTCAGGTTATAGCATTAGAAATCCTCTTAAAATATAGTGAAGTCGCCTGAGAAAGGTCACCTTTTAAGTCATTAATGGCTATTAACATCAAATCGAGTCACTTAATGGCTCAAGAAGGATAAGAAGAGAATAATAGGGGAATGATATGACAGACTTTGATGGGATGGAGTGTCAGGAAAGTTGTACATTGAGTGGTGATTTGGAGGGCACATTTGGAAGGGAGACCGTGGTGGAATATTCAGGAGAGTCAGAATGAAGGATGAGATTTTTCACCATAAATGAGTTCGGGGTGGAGGAAGTGGGCTACAGTAGAGAATGAGGTAGAGTTATCTATTTCAAAGTTTGTCAGAGGCTCGAACTTATTTTAAAATGGATAATTTTAATTCAGTATTTGTTTACTATCTTATGATTAGGAAATCAGAGCAAAGGTCAAGGTAAAGACATTGCTAAATCTGATGAAATTGGACTGACAATGTATGTTGCATATAGGATTTTTTTTAAAGATTTACTTATTTATTTGAGAGAGAGAGGGAGAGAGAGCACATGAATAGGGGTAGAGGGAGAGGGAGAAGCAGACTCCCCTCTGAACAGTGAACCCCATGTGGGACTCGATCACAGCACCCTAGGATCATGACCTGGACTGAAGGCAGATGCTTAACTGACTGAGCCACCCAGGTACCCTAGATTTTCTAACTGAAGTCCAGATTTGATGGAACCAGAACGATGCTCATGTGTCAAATGGGAGTTTTCCATGTTCCCTTAGAGAGTGGCATTGAGCTGATCCTCCTCCAGATGCAGTTAATTAGCACGTTTTGCTGGTCTCATAAAATATAAGTTAGATGAAGGGAAAACACTATAATGTGTGGAATTTACAGTGTCGAGAAGTACTTTTTAAACACAATATTGGACATTGGAAGATGAAATAATCAAATAGAGGGTAATTATAAAGGAGAAAGGAAGAGCAGCTTATCTGCCTATACTAACAATGGCAGATTAACCACCTCAAACTGATTATTAGCCCATAAAAGGACAACCACTAAAGAGGTCAGATGGCCAAAAATGGGAGCGTAAAACCACTATGGCAGAAAGGTCAGTTTTGAAAATTAGACAAAAAGGTGAAAGCTATTATTATGGAAAAGATAAATCAGTAGAGCAGAGAAAAGATCACTAAGGATGACAGACCTAGGAAAACCAACAGAGCAGACAACTCCATTTTCTTCTGAGTGACAGACTCAAAGGGGTCCAGACGAAGAGAAGAAAGGGACAGGGAACATGGTGGCCAATAAAAGCTAAGCAACTCAGGGTAATTTAAGGGAAATCTCCATCAACAGAGAATCTTGAACATGTTGGGGGTTTAGAATAATTTTTTTTGGAGGAAATCCTCAGAACCCCCACTACAAAATGAATGTTTGAAAAAGAACAAATCTCTGTCAAAACAAATATAGTGATAGCGCTCATTTTCACAAGGTGCTAGGATCACAGTCTTTGTGAACTGCTTGAACAGTCCCAGGCATTTCCTCAAGTTCTGGCTCACAGGGGATGTATCCAAAGTGGTAGCCATGGGGAACAGGGGTAGCCTTTTTTTTTTTTCTTAAAGATTTTATTTATTTATTTGACAGAGAGATCACAAGTAGGCAGAGAAGCAGGCAGAGAGAGAGGAGGAATCAGGCTCCCAGCTAAGCAGAGAGCCTGATGCAGGGCTTGATCCCAGGACCCTGAGATCATGACCTGAGCCGAAGGCAGAGGCTTTAACCCACTGAGCCACCCACGCACCCTTGAATCATGTTTAAGTTAAGCCATCTAGTAGAGTACTCTTGCTAGAGGTAAAGGAATTAGAACATGAAGAATGAATAAAATCAGAAAAAAAAGAGGTGGAGAAACAAAGAGGTGGTAGTATTAAAAAAAAAAAAAAAAGAAGAAATAAAAGAAAAGAAAAATAAAAAGAGAAAGAAACCCAAAAGAAACAAATGTAAGATTTTTTTGAGCCTCTATGATGTGGTAACTCCCTTACAATCTTTAACTCTTTATATCCTCTCAACAAATATTGTGCCTATGTTACAGATGATAAAACTGAGGCACAGAGATTATTAGTGTTACTTAGCTCACATGACTGCTGGCATCTATAATTGAAGGCAATCTCTGTGCTCAAACACCTGTGCTTTTCTGAACATACCAGATTTCTAGACTTAGAGGATCTGGAGTCAGTATTTCTCTGTCACATACAGCTGTTAGATTTATTCTAGCAACTATTTATTAAGTATTATTAGTATTAAAGTGCCTACTACATACATGCCAGTTGCTTTTCTAGATGCCTAGGATGGAGCAATGGAAAAGAGACAAAAATTCCTACTTATAGAGCACATATTTTAGTGGGTAGAACTCGAATGAGTCAATGTGTTTGTCTAAATTTGTTTCATTACTTCCAAAATAAGGTGTGTAATATGTAACTTAGAGGATCTGTTACTATACCTGAACCGGACAGTTGTAAACTATAGTATGATTTACAAATACCATTCTTCTGATTACGTGGAACTATGCTTGGCATGTGGTGGTGCTCAATAACATGAGAGAGAAACAGTGAAGAGAGAGAGCAAAGCAAGAGAGGAGAGCCCAGACATTATTAGGTAGGGAGTGATTCCTGTGGGTGCTGTTTATTGGCTTCTGGTTACACATAACCGGGTCATATTTTTTGAAAAGCGGAGCAGAATATTGCCAGAGATGGAGATCTTCAGCTTAATACCAGGGAATATATTATTTGAAAAATATGAAATTGTAGTGTAGGTATGTAATTCTAATGTAATTAATATATATTTGGGGTTGGAACGATAGGACTAGTATGGGGTTGGTAAAGTAGCAAACTAGGAATGGAAATACTCCTGGATCTGAGTATGTTGATAAGGATGGATGTTATGAATATGTTAGAGTTCATTTCCGATTTCCCTGGCTTTTTGTTCTCCCCAACTTTTAATATGAGAACATGTGATTCTGGAGTGGTTGGCCATGAAATACCGAGTAGAATTAACATGGAATCAAGTCTCGGGCCTAGACTCAACATGCAGCATTCTGGCTATGACAGTACATTATATATACTATCGTTTAGATACTTCTGGTTCATTCGGTTCCCCAGGTTAGTAAGACTGGTGTTTAACTGGTGTTTCTCATCTTGCAAATATTACTGGGTCAATACTTGTCTCCCCTCTCATGCAGCGAGTCAATTTGAATACATGGAAGTAGTTATGTTTGCCACATTTTCTAAAGTCAGAGACTGGATTTCAGATAACACCCATACACGACCACACACATACCCCTAATGCAGAGGCACGGTGTGGCATCACAATAGATAGGAAAGACGCTTGAGTGTTACAATTTGATTTTCCATACAAGATACCAAACAGAAATGGTGTTAAACTTTGGGCAGGATCTAAAAGTTTATTTTAACACAGTAGCACTTATATGAGTACACTTTGTCCGACCTGAGCCATACTGCTTATCCAAAAGGTGCTATTAGTGGTGGTTGCTCCATAGTCTGTTGACCAAAGAGGTTGTGTCTTCCTTGCAGGTTTACTTAATGGTAAGTGCCACAGTGATGTCCCCCAGGAAAATGGCCTTTATTTAGAGAGGATGTGAAACAAAGGAACAGAGAAGGAGGGTGGATGATAGAAATTTTTGTGATTCCGCACGCCTCATTCTTACTCTATTCCATCATACCTTCATTTTGGACCAACTGATAATATTAATGCCAGTCAGTTAGTTTCAGGGCAGGTAAGCACATTCTGACATTCTCTGAGGGTCTTAATTGATCAAGACAATACTCGAAGCTGCTTTCATTTGAACAGCTCTTGAACAATTTGATAATCATAAACTATTTTAAATGTAAACAAAAACAAAAACAAAATCTCATTCAAAATACAATAACAGTTTGGTGACAACAGCACACTCCGTCATGATTCTGCTCCCAAGTCTGCTAGAAATAAATGGAAGGTTATATCTTCTGATTTGAGAAAGCCTGCTATTTATAGAACATTTATTTATGTCTGAAACACATTTAAATATAAATTGCAATACTTAATGCCTAGTTTTATAACATGTCATTCACAATCCATTAAGTATTTTATTGCATGAATTGTATAAGAAACAGATTTATAGCCCTCGATTATGGCATTAATAAGGGATGATGGAATCTCACTGAAGATGTATTTCCCTGCAGTTTTTACAGAACTTTATTGTTGTACTATGATGTGAACTAGATTCTTAATGTTTTATTATAAGACAACTGGAAACAAGTACTCTGATAGGCAGAGAGTATAAGAAAAACATTGATATTCTCACTAAACATTATTGCTCTAAGATCAATGCAGAAAAATTACTGAAAGCATATATTGGGTTTTGTATAGGATATTTTAAATCAAGTTGGAAAATAAAGTTAGCTTTGGTCTTATGACATATAGTTGCAACCTGTTTCTAAAATATTTCTCTTTCTACATAGGAGCTCCAAGTACCTGAATGTAATATCTCACTTTTATTGTGTTGTTGTTACAGGCTAAAGACACGCATCTCACATTTTGACTATATGAATTTTTAAGGAATTTCAAGATAATTCATCATCTTCATCTTTTATTTGGAGAGGGTGTGGAGAACAGATCACTGAGTAGACAAGGGGCTGAACACGTGACTAATGAGGACATTGCATTCTAAACCGCACCCTTGCCACCCTAAGTTAGTCAGAGATTTAATAATCAGAAATAAAATAAAGCAAAAAGCCTAGGGGTGAATGTTAAGAGAGTTGAGGTCTCAGAAAAAATTCAGGCTGAAAAAGTGGCACCTGATACAGAAGAACATATAAAGCATGTACCTGGGAGGGCAGCATAAGGCCCAGGGAGTAGTACACAGGATTGGGTTAACATTCTAGAAGTCAGGGAATTATCAGCTTGCTCAGGATGTGTGGTAGAAGAGGGGGCCCAGAAGACCCTACTGACAAATGAAGTAGAAGTGTGGAAATAGCCTGGGCTTTCTGAGTTAAAAAAAAATGCTCTTCTGGTAACACTTATTAGTAATGTTAAATGTAGTGCTGCGTTTAGCACTGAAGAATTTTTGTAATACATTTCCTGTTAATGTTTTTGAGAATCTTACCTGGCAGAATGGGAGATGCTAACTTGTCAGGGATATGATCTAGTTGGCATCCATATTTCCAAGGCAGAAATCATAAGTAGGTTTTAAAGCTTTTGAGGAGTCAATGAAGGTTAGGTGTGACCTGGTAGAGCTCTTTCCCAGGAAGCATGCAGGGCAATGAAACAGCTCTATAATCGCTATTTCTGCAGAAAGCAGTGCATGGGGGTCGTAAAACCTTCTGGCTCTGTTCCTCGTGTAGGAGCTGTGCGTGGGAGAGCTCAGAGGACCAATTTTATGGCTGACATGTAAGGATTTCAATCCATTTAAAATGATTGAGTATAATTCCTAAACTGATTTGCAACTAGTGGTTAAGGAATTGTCTCCATTCCCTATATTTGTAAATGGTGTGCGTTACTTACAATCTTATTTCTTTGTTTCAGAGAATCAGTCAGACTGGCTTATGGTGATAAAGTCACTTATATTTGCTTTGTACCATTTATTAAGAGAACAATGAATGTGTCTTTTACTATTTTAAGTGTCTCATTTTCTTTTGCTATGGACATTATCAGTTTTATTAGCCATTATTTTTCGGTTTCTAACACATTTCCAAGACATTGATGACGGTATTTCATTATCGATTAAGAAGTTTGCAATATTTACCTCTTTACTTGCAATGCACAGTACAACTCATCTGTATAATGAGTGGAAATAATTCAGAGCATCATGAATTTAGCCTTGAAAGGCACTTTAGAAATCATCTATTTGAAATTGAAATCTCATTTTAACTATTCGTACAGGGAAGCCCAAAGAAGTGAAATAACTTTGCCAATATCATACAATGCATTAACAGAGTTTCTAGGACTAAAATCTAATGTCAGATGCATTTGGCATATGTTATGAAATAGGAATCATACTAAGGCATTAACCAAGTTAACTAGTTTATTTATTTATTTATTTTTAAAGATTTTATTTATTCATTTGAGAGAGAGAGGCAGAGAGAGCACAAGCAAGGGGAGAGGCAGAAGCAGACCCCCTGCTGAGCTGGGATCCTGACATGAGGCTCAATCCCAGGACCTGGAGATCATGGTCTGAGCTGAAGGCAGATGCTTAAACGTTTGAGTCACCCCAGGTCCCCCTATGTTAACTAGTTTAATGCCCACAACTATTATATGAAGTAGGACTACTATTATCCTTTTCCCCCCCAAAACAACAACAACAAAAAGAGTAATTTTCTCAAAATCACCCAGCTAATAAGCAGTAGAGCCAAGATGAGGATCCAAATGGCCTGTCTCCAGGGTTTGCCAAACTCTAATTTCAAATATACTGACCTCAAGTCCAGTGTCTTTCCTACCACATTTCATGTATTTTCAAGCTCGTTATTTAAAGTATATTTATGGTTCTTTTAATTTACAAAAACATGGAAAATATTCTTGTAACAACCTGAGGAAGTAGGGATTAAGTAATATCCCATTTTACAGGGGAACAAATTATAGACAGAAGTAAACGTGTCTAGTTCAGCCAGTGAATCAACGGCAAGCCGGAACAGAACTCTTTCCATGTAAGTATTACGAGAACATAACTGGCCTCTCAGGGTAATGCCAACCCCCATCTTATTTTCTGTGTTCTCTGCCTCCTTCATTTCCCCCAGACCAATATTCAGCTTCCTGCCCAGAGATAATCTGTTTCTCCTTTTGTTACCCCAGCTCCCTCTACACTGCCCAGAAGACAGTGGGGTGTAGGATTAAATCGAAGTAGTATTATACAGGAAGTGATTATGTTTTGATTTTGTACTAGTTAAAAAGTGCTAAATATACTACATGAAATTACTGTTTACAGATCAGTGACAAGGGCTGATGTTAGGATCCAGTTGGGCCCTGATTTCTAGATGCCTTCAAACATACAGCACTTCTAAACTCAAGTTCAGCTATGTGTCAGAGTAATCTGTATTTTTGTAGGTGATTTCTGCTTTTATAGACTTATTTTAAAATAAAACACATTTTTATAAAAATGAAAAAAACAATCACTCCATTGAGCCACTCTTCCACTTACTAGGATCCTAATTAACAACTGAGAATTTTTGTTGCTCATTGGACCCAGGGCAAAGTCGGCGTTTCTACTGTACTCCCACAATTTCCAAGATCTATATTTTATTCCCCTATGGGATATTCAAAATTTGGAACCCAAGTAATCACTTCTACCACAACCATATAACTGGCCACCTGTCAGGGCTCCGATTCTGGAAGCTTCTTTGTAATCCACATAGAGTCTTAGTTTCTCTGCAAGCAAGGCAGTCCCGTGTTATTCCCTTTTCCTCTAACATTCTGCAATAAGAGGGGCATCAAATCATGTGTGCTATGTGAAGACTGTAGTATTGTAAATATAAGCAAATAATGTGATCATCATGATTTTTTAGTACTGGAAACCTCTCTAGAGGACCAGACCTGGCCCTAGATGGTCCTCTACTTCTTGCCTTCGAACTACAGAGGTTCCTCACACACTTTCCATTATTTTTGTAGCAAAATTCCTTTCAGATATAAAACACTATAAAATGACTATATACTAAGATGAAGATGACTGATAAACAACTGTCCTAGTATATTCCTATATGTTAATGTAAGGCACTATTTTAATCAAAAGAAATTATCTTGGGGGAGGGTAATAATATTGGAAGTTTGTATTTGAATGGGGGAGAAATTTTGTGGAAATGAGATATTCCAATTTTCCATAATGCTACATTTAATTAGAAGTGACAACTTACTGATAAATAATTGTACTCCTGAGGAGTAGTAACCTCTGCATTTTTTCTCTCTCTTCCTATTCTTTTTGGTAAAGGCAAATGGTATGACTTGAGAAAGAAGAATCATTCCTTTTCCTGTTTTATTCTCCGCTCTAAATATATTATCTAGAAAAATTTTGACCTACACGTCCAGGGTTGTGTGAGCAACAGTAAGTGAGCCAGTAGTAAGCTTCACTGGTTTGTTCGACCTCATGACTGGGGGAAATAAAAGCGAGAGAGATGCCAACATTTTCATAAAAGTGGTAGCACCACAAAGAAGGATCAAATGTGGCTGGGGAAAGACACGAGCAAGCCACCAAAGTTGTTGTAAATTGACATTTTCCCTGTCATCCAAATAGGAGCATCGGATACCAGGGTTGGAGAAGAGAGGTATGAGAAAATACTGGAGCAGTGTCAGACATAAAAGATGTTGCATATCATTTGAAAACTTGAGTAAGTCTACATGATGTTAATTGCCATTCCTTCATTGGGGTGGATTTCTAAGAATTATATATCCATTTTCTCCTTGGGTCTTGTCTACAGTCTTGGTAAGAAAGCAAGGATGATGCTGTTAGTTGTTTCTGACCACCAGATCTCCACCACTTACTAGCTTGAATAAATTTCTTATACTCCCCAAACCTCAAGTTTCCACATAAATAAAATAGGGATAATAATAGGAATACTCAAAGGGTAATTGTAAGGGATGCCATGAAATGACATATGTGAAATGCTTAGCACATTTTCTGACACATAATAAATGTCTCAGAGATGGTTTTTGTTATAATTTTGCTTATTAGTAGAGATGCCAGAGGTTAAATAGTTTCCCTCCAGATATCTCTACTTAATAGTGGAATCAGAACTACAATCTTATCTTTTATACCTCCCCAGGTCCTCTTTCTCCTCCTGGGAGTTGTGTTTCCAGAATGAAGAATTTCTTTTCTTTTCTTCCTTTTTTTTTCCTTCCTTCCTTTTTTCTTTCCCTTCCCTTCCCCTTCTTCCTTCCTTCCTTCCTTTCTTTCGTTCTTTCTTCTTCTTCTTCTTCTTCTTCTTCTTCTTCTTCTTCTTCTTCTTCTTTTTTTTTTTTTACCACAGCAGCAGATTACTCTCCTGTTTTAACTCAGGAGTCCTCCATTATCATCCTGTCAAGTGAAGAACTGCTGTTTCTTTACTAATCAGTGGAGCACTTGCCTGTTGAGGTCAGTGGTGTTGAGAGCATCTGCTTCCACAGGGAATCAGTGGGCCATCCATCAGTATTAGTGCCTCTGACTCCCACTGGACCCTGTTTAACCAACAGATTCAGTGTTGCTAGACAAGCAGAGAGTGGTGCAGAGTGTATGAAGGTTAGAAGGGAGTGGACCTGAGCTGTGGGTTTTAACCGCAACTGATCACTTATTTAATGGATGAAGACTCTAAAGAAATGTAGGATTTCTTCTTCACACATTTTCCCTTATGGCTGCCTACCATCTTCTTTTTAATTAAAACTTTTTGGACTTTTTTTTAGAGCAGTTTTAGGTTTACAATAAAATTAAGAGGAAGGTACAAAGAATTCCCATTTATCCTCTGCCCCCACACATGCATAGCCTCCCCCATTATCGATAGCGGTCACTAGAATGATAGTATATCATTATATATATATGTGTGTATGTGTATATATGTGTGTGTATATATATATGTATATATACATATATATATATACATTTTTTTTCTTTTCACCAAGGTTGAACCTACATTGACACATCATGATCACCCAAAGTCCATAGCTTACATATGGGTTTGGACAAATGTATAGTACCATATTTCCATCATTAAAATATCATACAGAGTATTTTCATTATCCTGAAAATCCTCTGTGGTCTGCCTATTCATCTCTCTACTACCCCCACTCCCAGCCCTGTCACCCCCTGCCAATCACTGATCTTTTTATTTTTTCAATAGATTTACCTTTTCCAGAAAGTCATGTAGCCTTTTCAATTGGCTTCTTTCACTTAGTAATATACATTTAAGGTTCTTCCATAGCTTGATAGCTCATTTCTTTTTAGTTGTGGATTATATTTTGTTGTCTGGATGTAGCACAGTTTATTTATCCATTCACTTACTGAAGGATATCTTGGTTGCTTCCAAGTTTGGGCAATTACGAATAAAGATGCTATAAATGTTAACGTGAAGGTTTTTGTATGAACACAGTTTTCAACTCATTTGGGTAAATATCAAGGACTGTGATTGTTGGATCACGTGGTAAGAGTATGTTTAGTTTTGTAAGAGACCACCAAACTATCTTCCAAAGTGACTGTAACATTCTGTATTCCCACCAACACTGTATGAGTGTTCTTGTTGCTCCACATTCTTGACAACGCTGGTGTTGTCAGTATTCTCGGTTTTGGCCATTCTTGTAGGTGCAGTGTGGTATCTCATTGTTTTAATTTGTATTTCCCCGATGGTATAAGATGGGTAGCATCTTTTCATATAGTTATTTGTCATCTGAATATCTTCTGTGGTGAGGTATCTATTTGGCCAATTTTTAAATTGGGTTATTTGTTTTTTATTGTTTAGTTTGAGGAGTTCTTTGTATATTTTAGATAAGCGTTCTTCATCAGATGTGTCTTTGCAAATGTTTTCTCCCAGTCTGTGGTTTGACTTATGATTTTCTTGACATTATCATTTGCAGAGTGAAAATTGAGTGAAAGTTGATAATTTTAATGAAGTCCAGCTTATCAGTTATTTCTTTCACGGATATTGTCTTTAGTGTTGTATCTAAAAAGGCGTTACCATTATCCAAAGTCATTTAGTTTTCTCCTGTGTTAACTTCTAGAGGTTTTATAATTTTGTCTGTTACCTTTAGGTTTATGATCTGTTTTGAGTTAATTTTTGTGAAGATTATTATAGAGTTTTTTTTCTTTTTTCTTTTCTCTCTTTCTTTCTTCGGGGGTGTCCAGTTGCTTCAGCACCGTTTGTTGAAAAGACTGTCTTTGCTTCATTATATTGCTTTTGCTCCTTTATCAAAAATCAGTTGAGTGTATTTATGGAGTCTATTTATGGGCTCTCTGTTCTGTTCCATTGATCCATTTGTCTATTCTTTCACCAGTGCCACACTGCCTTAATTACTGTAGCTTTATAGTAAGTCTTGAAATCAGGTAGTGTTAGTTCTCCAACTTTGTCCTTCTCCTTCAATACTGTTGTGTCTATTCTGAGTTTTTTGCCTTTTGTATTAGCTTTAGAATAAGTTTGTCAGTATTCATAAAATATGCTGGGGTTTTGATTGGGGTTTCATTGAATCTATATTTAAGTTGTGAAGAACTGATATCTTGACTATATTGAGTCTTCCTATCCATGGACACGGAATACTTTACATTTATTTAGTTCTCCTTTTAGTTCATTCATTAGAATTTTGTTGTTTTCCTCATAAAGACCTTGTATATATTTTGCTAGACTTATGACTCATTTTTGGCTGCTAATTTAAGTGGTATTGTGTTTTTAATTTCAAATTCCCCTTGTTCATTTTTGACATAGGAAAGCAATTGACTTTTGTATATTACCCTTTTATCCTGCCGTCTCACTCTAATTTCTTATTAGTTCTAGGAGTGCTGCCTCCCTTCTCAAATAACCTTCAAATGTCTGATTTTTGATTAGTCAAACCAGATAATATACAGAAATCCCATCAAATAACTGAACCAAGTACCTAGAGATAATTATTTTTAAGACTTTGTTGAAAGCCTCTCTTAGTGACACTGTAGATTTGGGTGGAGGAGATCCTGTGGGCCACATGCCATATATCACAATGCCCTTGCTATCAATAATGTGATGTAATAACCCAAATATCCCATAGAAGTAAAACAATAATGATGGCAATATATACACATCAAGTTTCTGACCAAAATAGAATATCACTATTTCAAGGAGAGAATAACCACTACTCATTTAGATAATGCTTTCATGAGGCTTTAAAATTTAATTAAAATATTAGTTAAGTCTCTGGCTTCTATGTATTCAGGACTGTTCCTGATACTTTGAAGAAAATAGATAAAGTATAGTACATGAATCCTGAACTTAAAAGTTTGCAATTTTCTAAGGTTGTCAAACCCATTTTGAAATAATAAAGAATCCCTAAAATGTGTAATACTGACCATGAGAGTGCTTAAGAAATAAAAATAAATGATGTGACTTCATGGTTGAACGCTATTTGAAAAGGTCAAATATACATGTGTAATAATACCCAAGTAAGCTCTCGTTACTGTAATTGTGAAGCATTAGAATAATACTTAGAATATGTCTAGACTAAGGCAACCTTTGGGGAGTGGTCTGCTGCCCAAAGGTGACTATGTAATGTTAATTTATATAATTCGAAATAAGTTGAATTAACCAAAACCTTAATTTTCCGCATATTTTAGGAGAAAAGTACACATTCTGATATATAATAGCAGAGGGGACTGTGTGTAGTAAACTTATGAGTTTATCCTTCACTTCATGCACTGAAGGAGACAGCTTGACTGGCAACATTAGGATACATTCATAAAATTAAATTCACATGTCCCATTGGTCTATTCTTATCATTTGTCTTTTCAAACTTGAACCTCCTTTCTTAAACCTAACAGGCCCTAAATCCTTGCCCTCTATTATATTTCTTTGATCATTATGTTAAGCAAACTTGTCTTATGTTTCATACTGATTTTTCTCATAGCCAGGTTAAAAGTAAAAGTATTCTGTCAGTAGTACACACATTTCCAACCGTGCTTATTACATTAAGTGCTTTCCTTAAGGCCCATCACTCAATTATCCCTTCCCCCCACCCACCGCCCCGCCAGTAACCCTCGGTTTGTTTCTAGAGTTCAGCTTCTTTTATGGTTTTAAAGACATAGCCCTGTTACATTCCCCAACGCTTCAATTAATTGCAATGATTTAAAGATTGGTTTTACTTCATTGTATTTAAATTATTTTCTTGCTGTATCTCTTTTATCATGAAAAATATTCTGAAACAAATCAGGTGAGCAATGTAAGTCTGCCACTAATTAATTAAACAATTACGCCAGAATTGTTGTCAACTAAAATCATGAGCATTAATATTATGAGATGCATGAGGCAATTCATCAGAACAGAAATTTGGAGGAGTGTCTGGGTCCTTTTAACTGCTATAAGCCAGAGAGATCCAAGACTGGGGTCACAAAAGGTGAATAGAAATGATTTGTTAGTATAGATATAAACAGATAGTCCCCTAGACAGCCATGAGGTTCAGCCTTCTGCCTCCAAATTGAAGAGCCCTTTAATCATTTCAGGCAGGTGATTATCTCTGTAAAAGTTCCCATGGACTAAGATATCCCAGTTTCCCTTTATAGACTTAATGTTGCTAAGAGAGAAAGTCTCTCTTGGGAATTAGGAGTTTTGCTAACTGGAAGTGTGGCTTTCTCTTCCTTGATCATTTGGTTTAATTGAATTCTAATAAGTCCCAGCACTGTTTTGGGTTTTTGAGATAAAGTGGAACAAAAAGATAAGATAATTGCGTTGTAAACTTCTACTCTAATGGGGTAAGATAGAAACTAAAGACATAAACAAATAAAATATTTTCAAATTGTGGTGATTGGTATGAAGTAAAAATATGTTGGTGGGGACAGACATGCTTTAGATAAGTTGGTTAGGCATGGCTCTGTGAAGAGGGGGCACTGGACTTTACTTGAACGAAGAGAAAAATTAAAGGGACTAAATGACATGGTGTGTTGGAAAGAGTGCCAGAAGTATGACCTTGGATAAGCTTGTTAACCTCCACAGACACAATTTCCTGGTTCTGTGGGCCAGCACATATTTTTGTTAAGTTCTAATCAAAATTTATTCTCATTGGGCAAAATTTATCCTTATTTCCCAGGAGTTCGCAAATTTCTGAGTGTTTCTAAACTGTGCTGTTGTTTGACATCTCTAGAAGGGATGTTGGAATCATGGTGAGTCCTCATTGGTAAAGATCTCAGAAAACAGCCTCGGAGAGCCGGCAGGCCTGACTTCTCATCCATGCTCATTGTTTCCGCCAAAGCAGTTAACACTCTCAAAATAAGGTAGCCTAATGCTTAAGGGGCATTATTCAACCCAATCAGGTTGTGGTTGACAATCTGATGGGTTACTTCCCTGTGCACCTATATAGTGATGGACTCTCTTACCCATAGCCAGATGGGGTCAGATGTCAAACCCATCTCTTCACTGAGGTTGGTGAAATGGTAAAGATGACAGGTATTCACTAGGGGTATGAAACAGGCTGAATTCCTGGGACACGGGGCATCAGAACCCTACGATCAGATTTCTGCGTCTAGGGTAGTTGAGAAGCTGGTCATTAGGTAGAATTGGCTTGTGGAATAAAGCTTCAAGCATCACATGTCTGTCATACAGGTGCATTTTACTCACTGAAGCGCACTATGCCTACCCTACAGTCTCTTTCTTATTGCTATCTTAAAGATATTCTTCCTAAGTGTGATTCATGGGAATTAAGTTTGAAAGATAAAAATAGTGTTCTGGGTAAAAACAAAGGGAGGAGGGGCTTAACTGATGCTAAATGATGCCTCTTTTTGGAGGAGAGGCTAAATACTCAAGAGAAATCCTGTAATTAAGAAATCTATTTAGGTTTGTTTTACCAGCCAGCCTCGAGCTTAGTCGACTATGTAAACTTATTTTTTTCCTCACAGAACATCTATTAGTATCTTGTTGAAAGCAGCCCGATTTAGAAACATTGCTACAGAGAGAATATTTAAAAGGTTGCATGGTGCAAAGCTGACTGGTTGGCTGGGGATGATTGCCTGCGATGAGGCTTTTGTTTAGAAAAAGGCGGAGCAAGCATACTGATGTTGAAATGGTTTTATCAAATGCTTCGGTAAGATATTTCTAAGACAGGAGTAGGATTAAGATTCTGAAAGAAACCTTATATGCAGCTCCCTGGTAAGGCCTTTTCAAAATGTTTGCTCAGAATGACCACGTAATCTTATAAGAACAAAGTGTGCAATTAGAAGCTTATAATTACTAAGTCTTTCTTAAGTTTCTTAATCTTTAGTGCCAGAATTTGATGACAGGATGAGTTCTCAAAGCAGGAGGAAGTGGTTCTAGTTTGCTGCTGTTGTATTGGAAAATCAATTCATCCTTAATGGCTTGCAAGTGATTTTGACTTCTAAAATGCTTCAAATTTAGACTTCTAATTTGGAAATTCTGAAATCTTTATACAAGTGGTAATGCAGGAAATTGCTCTTCTTTAATTGCTGGGCTAACCCATTCCTTTTTTGGGGGCAGGGGGTGGTTTGGTTTCCTAAATGAAAAAAATGTGCTTCTGGGAAATAGATACTCAAATTATATAATTCAGATTCCTGCACACCTTATTCTCTGTTGTTTTGTTTTGTCATTGCTTTCTTTATGCACTTTGAAACTTGGCTCTGAGATTGGTCTCCATCATCGCTGTTATCTCTGTGTTCTGAACACTTACTCTGTTATTTAGACACCATTGATCAAGGGATGTCTGGCCTTCAGCATGACTAAGATTGATATTAGTTCTAATGGAGAGTAGATCTTAGGGTCATGGATAAGACCAGTTCTTTTTCATCCTCTTAGTTTTAGGTATGATTCATGAATATTTTTTTTTTGCCAGGGGGTAAAATCAGTTAATGGCTGAAGAAATTGGTAAAGCTAGAGTGATAGCAGAGGGACTAGGAAGTAAAATTGAATTGCTCCGCATTTATTCAGATTACAAAACTTCAAGTAGCAGTGTAAAAATATTTAGGTCCCCTTTGCCCAATTTTATCTTTGCTCAGGTTTCTGCATTTAGCACTTAGGATTAGAGAAGAAGGGAGAGGTACACAATAGCCATCCATACATCTTTATAAAGATCTGGTAATACATGGAGAGCTGATACGAGAAAGCAAATTATAGTAATCTGTTCACATAGTGTCCCGACTCTGTTATTTTGATATTTACTAATATGAATTTTCTCACCTAGTATTGATGATCTGCCATTATCTAATTTTAAAGATTTTTGTAAACAGTAACCAGATTTCTGGTCCCCCTTTCTGCTGCTGGCCTTCTCTTGCTTCTCTCTCCATAATTCAAAATTGCCTTCAGATTCAGAAAATGTTAGTTCTGTTTCCTTGGTCTTCCCTTCCTGTTCATTTGAAATCTCTCCTTCTATACTCTCTGGTTTAAAGATAATAGATAATTTTGTTTTTGTTACATGATTCTGAGGCCCAACCTGGGAATTTTCCTTCAAAATGAGCAATCTTTTATCCTGAGTTATAGACTGTAAATTGTAAATGCCTTGTGAGGCTTTGTTACCCTCTGTCCCATCCCAACCTGGTGTCAGACCCAAGGTTTTTTTTGTTTTTGTTTTTGTTTTTTTAGAGTCTTAGGAAAATCAGGAACATAGCCAAAGATAGCTGAGCTCAAAGTAGTTGAATTTAGGCATTAATTCACCATCAAACTATCAGAGTTTGTTTATTTTCTTGTGTGTGTGTATGTGTGTTAGTTTTTGTTAACATTTCTTCTTACTCTTTCAAAAACCACTGGGTATCAGAGGTCTGCTTCTGAAAGGTCTTAAAGAACTCTCTGAAGATGCAGAAGCACTGGGGCAATGCAGCATCACATTGTGTTTACCGAGGATTCCTGAACACTTGAGGGCTGTTGCTTTATTTTGCCACTCAGCACTCCCTTTAAACTATTTTTGGAAACTAAAGCGTATTTTTCCTAATTGCTCCATATTGGCTGAGGGACAAGGTAAGAAAGAGTTTTGTGAATCTCACATTTTATTTTGTGTAAGGGTGCTGTTTGGGATGTGGGCCATTTCATTGCACAGCCAACTCTACAAGGAATCTCCGGAGATAGTCCTGCTTGACGTTACCTACCAGAATCATCATGAGGTTCCTGAAAAATTGTACAGTTCCTATTAGATAGATACTGGGAACTGTGTGACTGACCACAAAGTTTCCCTTTTAGAGTTGATTACTGAAAAGCTCAGTCAACCTTATTACTTTCTATGGCAAGCATGTTGATTTAATAGTATCTATTTTACAATTAAACTTATGTCTAACTCAAATTTACACATGTCCTTGTCTTACATTCCTTTGAATTTACTTTTATCCCTTATGTTATCTTTCCCAGGTAATGTGAGGAGTCTTAAATTCTTTATGGAATAATATGGAGAGAAAATAAGGAAATAACTAAGAGCTGCTCCACACTTCAACTCTCTTCTAGTTTAGGATTTATTGTAGTAAAGAATGAATTTTCTCCGTCCAGTAACTTTTTTCTCCTTTTATCTTCCACTCCTTTAGCTGGGTTATTTAGTGCCCAGCCTTTAATCTTTCTCTGCATTGTTTATCATTTCTGATGTTACAACATTATTGTTGCTGTTATTATTATTATTTTGAGAGTCCACTGCTGACAAGGACACAGCATCTCTTTCCACTTCAAAAACAGTTCCTGTTCAAAAAGAACATAGATAAATATAACTCTCAAGTAAGCTAATAGAATAGTCTTGTAACTTTTAGAAAGAGCGAAAACCGCTGTGCATCCCATGCTTTCTCAGGCATATGTGACAAATAAGAAGATAAGACAGACCACATTTTGAAACTGTGAGCAGTGATGCTCCTCTTACTGATTAAGTATCAGTAATCCCGTTGACTTGATTAACCCTATCTGAAAGTACACTTTGAAGTGTTGAAGCTGGGTTTGTAAAATTGCACTCTGAGTACCACTATGCCAAGCAATTTATCACAGTGTGTCATGGTGTGCATCTTTACCTGAAGTTAAGAAAAAAACTCTCAACTTCAAATTGGGATTGATTTTTATGCCAACAATATTATTCTCTGGCTCTCAGCTGGTATCGGCCTAACAGGCAGCAAGATGATAGGGCTGATGTTGGGGGAATGCCTTTGGAAACTGGGATCAGGGTAATTCTGACCATAAGCAGGCCTGTGGGTAAAAATATTTTTAAATATCCTTCTCTCTTCTTGACAGTCATTAGAGGTATTTCGCCCCTTCAAAGAAGATATGTAGTTCAAAGAATATGTGAACCATAGAAAATTCAGTAGCAAATGAACTCCAAGATGTAATGAGAATTTAGTGGAGAGACATAGCTTATTTTGTGATTACTTTACTCAACTAATTTTCCAAACTGGAAGTCTTTGATTATCCTTAATTCTTCCCCCTCACTCCCAACCTACAACCATTATTAAACACTGTTCATTTTGTCTCCTTATGTCTTTGAATTTATCCAGCTTCTTTGACTCAACTACAGTTCCTGTCATTGAAGAAATAGGTTCAAATCATAGCTTTGTGCTTCGCTTACTCTCCTGACTCTAATCCAACTTCTTCTCTTGAGCAAAACAGCTACTGGGGCTAGCAGTAATTGAGTCTTGGCCCCTGGAAGGGAATCCAGACAAGGATAGCTGGAACCATTTTTCTCCTTCATGGGCCAAAATCATTGAATTCCAGGAAGAGGATCTGAATGTAGCAGATCTTGACACTTGATAAAAGTTAATGTCAGCCCTATATGAATTGGCCTGATTTATTTAGTCCTCAATAAATCCAGGAAGAGATGAGTGGGTAGGCCAATTTTTCCTACTCTTGAGGTGGGAATATGCTAGGAAACTGGGGGAACAAATTGACTTCCTCATGTTATCTACTGAGTGACTGGCAGCCATCTGCTGCTCTACTGTTGGCCCAAGGAGTGGAAGACTTCACTTTTTGCTCCTTATAGGCTATTGCTAGTTAGGGTGCTCCAACTATAATTCCTGAATACCAGCAAGCTGACAAAGAAGGAGATAAAAAATTTAGGGGGCCCAGTGGCCAGAGAGAGGACTATCAAATAGATCTGCTGAAAGAGACTATTAACAATTCAACAAGAAAAATCATAAACACACTTAAGGAGATTGGGGTATAGCAAAAGCCCCAATTCTCTACATTTAAAACATTGCTTTATTTTAAAATCAATTTTTAATTGTATCTCAAATTAATACCTTGGAAGATGAGGTAAAAGAAATATTTCAAAAGCATGATGAAAGAAAAGACCTAGATGTTGCATCTATAACAAACATGTGAATAACCACTGTTTCAGAAAAAGAAAAAGGACCATATGAAGGAGAGGCAGTTATTTAAACAAATAATAGGAGGGAAGGTTCTCACACTCAATAAATACTTGAATTGCAGATTGTACCAATTTGGGCAAATTTGATAAGAACAGATATATTTTTAGACATAAGTTGACAGAATTTTGAATTCTAAGACTACATAGAAACCTCTTATGCATGCAAACAAAGAATAAATACCTATGGGATGTAGAGAAGACACTTTTATGTTTCTGCACAGTTAGGGCTGTCTGAATAAATTTTATTGAAATGTGGGACCTGCCCTAAAAAATAAGCCTAAAGGTTAACTAGTTAGATAGTAAGAACTCCAGAAATACTTACCTGTGCAGAGGTAGGAGGCATGTACTTATATTTCAAGGGGCAATGACACCAGCAGCCGGGAGAAACCCATAGATTGCGAAACTAGAGGCTCTGGTCTTATCTTTTCCCTGGAGAAATTTATTTACATTCCAAAGGGTTAGAGTAAGAACTCAGAATCCTTTCATTACTTTTCCAAGGAGACAATCTCAAAAGGAGAAAGTAGACATCTGCCTCTTTCTCCTATGTTAATGTATAAATCCATATTTTCAATAGTCTTCTCTACAGTGGAGATACTGTTTATATAGGGTGACATTTAACTTTTATAGTATTGCCCCAGAAGGGGGAAATTGGAGCATATAGGAGCTGGCACATTATTTACTTTAAATAAATTAATAATCTACTCTACCCCCCAGAAGACTCTTGTCTGCATTCAGAAATATATATATATATATATATATATATATATATATATATATATATTTAACAGTACCAACAAAAGAAAATAATTTAACTAGCTTCAGATTTTCCATCTGAAATATTGGAAGCTACAAGATAATAGATTAACCATCTTCTGTATCTAGAACCTATTACCCAGGGAGATACAATTCACTTTAAGGGTAATATTTATAGATATATAAGAACGGAGAAAATACATGATCCATTTACCCCTCAGAGGATAATATTCAAAAAGAGACTTAACAACAACAACAACAACAAACAAATTAGAGCATAAATTTCAAGATGGGGGGAAGCACAGTGGGAAATAAGTGGTGGGCATATTTCAGTTAACATACACATATATACATATATAGTTAATAGTTATATCTAATTTGATAAAGCCTAGACTGTTTGTGAATGGGTGATATAAATGTTAAATAAGAATTCTTTAAACAGGAGAGACATACTTCAAGGGTAATTCTAGAAAAAAAAAGTGTATATGGTGCAGGGGGAAAGGTAAGAAACCTGTAAAAGGAATGCAATAGTACAACAGAACTCCTCATTTACAGAGGAAAAGCTAGAATAAATAGCTTCAGGAATGGATAAAAACTTGATCAACAAGAGCAAACATAAAGATCAAAAAAGTAAAATAATATATTAACAGAAAGATGAAAAAATGGAATCACGTATATTAGCCATTATACTAAATCTTAATGGGTTAAATTCTACCATTAAAAGACATCCTGTCAAACTAATTTTAAAAATAAAACTGGAATATGTAGCAATAAAAATGAAAAGTTGATCAAATCAAAAATAAAAAATAAAACAAGCAAAATGTCTTAATGTAAAGATGGAAAGATCGGAATTTACTATTTCTGCCATTATACTAATGAGAATGTATTAAATTCAGTGGTAAAACAACATTCTTTCAGACTGACTTAAAAAATAAAACCAGAATAAAGATTAACTGGAGTGAACAGCAACTTGATCAAACCAAATTAAGAAGAGAAAATAACAAATGGAAATAAATAATAGACATAAAAATTGATAGAAAATAATCAAATATATAAACAATTACATTAAATATGATGAACTGAATTTTGCTATTAAAAGATATAGTCAGACTTATTAAAAAACCTCAGTTATATGCTGTTTACCAAAAATATTAAAGCGAAATAATAAAGAAATGAAATTAAAGAATAAACAAAGAGATAAAACAAACATAAGCTAAATATGAAAAGAAGTAGCACTATAACTGCAAGATAGGGCTGAAATGTGTAAACATGGTAAGGAAAGACTTTATAAGATAAAAGGAACAGTTTATGAAAAAGGTAGACTCAAGGTAAATCTGTTTGCACCAAGAAATATAAAAGCTAAATATGAAGGAAAAACCTTTAGAAACACAAGGATAGCTTGTTAGACATATCACAACAGAGGAACACATCAATACATCATTTTCAGAATTTTGAGATTCTGTAGAAGATTCCATAGAAATAAAAACATAACACCCTTAGGACTTGCAAAAACAGTCAATAAACTGAATTTACTTATTATTAACTAATAACAGCTGAATTATTTATTATTTATAGGCATATGTATAGAATCTTATTGTCTCTTAAAAGAAAGCAGCTCAACAGATTTTATTTATTTATTTATTTATTTTTAAGATTTTATTTATTTATTTGACAGAGAGGAGAGAGATCACACGTAGGCAGAGAGGCAGGCAGAGAGAGAGAGGGGGGAAGCAGGCTCCCCACCGAGGGGAGAGCCTGATGCGGGGCTTGATCCCAGGACCCCGAGATCATGACCCGAGCTGAAGGCAGAGGCTTTAACCCACTGAGCCACCCAGGCGCCCCTCAACAGATTTTAAAAGTAGAAATTTTATAGGCTATATTTTTTTAACACAATGCAATAAAATTGGAAATAAGTAATATAAAGGTTAATATAAATACTTTAACAACTTGTGAATTAAGAAGTACATTTCGGTATGACTTTTGGTTCAAGGAGGAAATTAAAACTGAACTTACAAACTACCTAGAAAGTAAAAAGATGTCAAATCTTTCATAGTAAAATCTTTGAGATATAAAAAAGTTATTCTCTGAAGAACATTTACAGTTTTAAATATCCTATTTTTAAAGAAGAAAAATAATAAAGGAGCTTAGTTTTAATTTAAAGAAATTATAACAAAACCACTAACAAGCTAAAAGAATAAGAGAGAAAGGAATTTTTAAACAAAAACTAGCCTAAAGTTACCAAAATATGAAATAATTCTTTCAAAAGAGTTGGAAGGATGATTCTGGTCCTTTTTAAAAATTTTTAAATTTTTCTTATTTTTGGAAAACCAATTAAAAAAATGCCCTTTGAGTATGGCTAAGAAAAAAAGAGAGGGAGCACAAATATACATAAGAATAGAAGAAAAAAGAGATGTAATCATCATTACCGTGATAAATTAAAAGGATAATAAGTAAATGTTATTACAACTCTCTGCCAGCAAATTTGAAAACCTAAAGGAAATATATCTAGGGAAATTGGTTATTGGATTTCTTGAAAAATAGACCCTTACCACCCAGACATAAAATCAGTCAATATCGTACATACACCTCAAATTTAAAATGTTTAGAAGAAAATAATGAAAGAGTATTTTTATCACTTTGGGGGTAGAAAAAGATTTTTTTAAACATGACAAAAATAGCAAACTTTAAAGAAAATGACATAGCTTAGTTATAATAAAATTTATAATTTTGGTTTCTCAAAAGATATGAAAAAGCATGCATATACAGGCCACAGATTTGTTAATCATAAAGGATTAAGATCCACATAAAGAGAGCTTAAAAATCAGTAAGAATAACATAAATGACACAGTAGAGAATCTAGAAGCAAACTGTGTGATCAAATCACAGAAGAAGTAACCTCTAGTGGCTAACAAACATATGAAAAATGCTTGACCTCAATAGTACTTAGAGAATCCTAATGAAAACTGCAATTAAGTATCATTTTGCACTCATCAAATTTGCCATAATATAAAAATTTAACCATAACAAGTGTTTGTGAAAATACGAAGCAAGAGAAACTCTTAGGTGGGAGTGCATATTGATAAACTCTATGATTTAGTAATTAAGCAGTTTGTACTAACCCTAAAGTCTAGTAGTTCTATTGCTAGGTATATAATTTTTGAAAATTTCTTACACATACTCAGAAGGAGATGAGCACAAGAATGATCATCGCAACATTGCTTGTAATTACAGAAATTTGGAAATAATCAAGTGTTTCTTAAAAAGGAAAGGGTCAGGATATACTAAATCATATTATATTGCAGATAAAATTAATAAATTAGAATTACATAGTTAAATATTGATGAACCGTCCTAAAAGCATAGCCCAGGGCAAAAAAAACTGAAGGTCAAGAAAAATATATCTGTAGTACTAATACATTTATTCAAAATTTTAGAATATGAAAAACAATGCTATACATAGCCTAAGACTAGATATAATGATGAAAACATAAGGAAATGCATAGAAATGATACATACCAAATATAGGATAGTGGTTAATTCTGGGAGTGAGGAAGGAAGATGGAGAGAAGTACATTTCAGGCTCTAACTATATTGTTTGTATTTTATTTTTTTAAGGTAGATAGTATGAATTTTTACTTTATTTTTGTACATATATGTGTGTCTGCAATATTTCATAATACAATTTTAAAAGACAGACAAATTTTACCATATACGTTTTTAATTGCTTTATATGGCAGAGATTCCATAAGCAAAGTCAGTAAAGTAGCAGTAGATTTGTAAAATATATTTGCAACACAGATGACAAGGGATTAGCACATATTATATAGAAAGAGCCCTTACACATTGACAATGTAAAGAGAAATGACCCAACAGAAAATTTGACAATAAAATAAATAATAAAATAAAAATGAATAGTGACTTAATAAAGAACAAAAATGAATAGTGACTTAATAAAGAACAACTTAATAAAGAACAATTCATCTAACTAACGAACATAAGGAAAGATGATCATATTCAAAAGAGGTCAGGGAAATGTGCATTAAATAATAATTAAATGTCACTTTATTGTTATCATATTGGGAAAAATTAAATAATGTCATTTGCTGGCAGGCATGCAGCAAAAAGTAGTTTTGTGTATTTCTTGTGGAAATATTAATTATTACAGTCTTTTTAGAAAGGAATTTGACAATATTGGAAGGGTCAAGCTGAGAAAAATGTTATAAAAGAAAAAAATCATCTGCCTATATGTGTTACACAAAAATTTATATATATATTTTGTATCTATATATCTATTTGTATATATATTATATATATGGATATATATATATATATATACACACACACATCATAAAACATGCATGATATAATTACAACGACAAACCAACACAACCACACAACAACAAAACAAAACAAATTCCAGCTCCAGTATACGTTTCCTTGTTGACTTTGGATAACCTCTCTGAGCCTCATTGTCTCTAGCTGAAAATCAGAATAGCAGTTGCTCTTCCACAGGATTATCGAGTAGGGCAGTTTAAGTTAATTTATGCAGCGGCTAAATAAACAAAACAAACCCTAAAATCTTAATGGCTTAACAAACACAGGTTTTTATCTTGTTCACAATTCATACCCTGCATTGGTTGGCAGAAGGCTCTGTATATCACAGTTACTTTGGATCTTGGATAACTAAGGATCCTTTTACAAAGGGTGTTTCATCTGTCCATTGTGGCTGGGAAAGAGAGTGCTTGGAAAGGGATTATTGACTGGTAGTCTCATGCCAGCATTTAAATGCTTTGACTCAAAAGTGACATATTTTCTCCGTAACCCTTTGGCCAGAACTAGTCATGCATAAAAATACACAGAAGAGTAAATCGTCTCTTCGGGTTTAACGAAAAGGACAATTAGATGAGGGTGAGCATTGGAAGTCTCTACCAAAGTTTTCATGAGAATTAAAAGCTTAATAATTTTTAGTTCCTAATTACCCTTTGGTTTTCAGGTTTTCATTATTGTCTTGTCTGTATATCACATCTTCCTTTTATCCTCTCATGCATCCAATCCTGTCTTTTGCGAGAAATTATTTTTAAAAGATAGCTTTGTGATGTCATACCATTGCACTGAATATTTTAATCAGTCCCAATCCTAACTGAGAAAGTTTCTACTACTTTGTGTGATATTCTAGGCATTTCACAGTCTAATACTTAGGTAAATGTAGGGAATGCTATTTGTGGCTGCATTAAATCTCTTGGTATCACTGCACTTATTAATAATTCACAGTGTGAATTCTGCCTTCCTAAAATGCAGTCCCTAACAGCCTACACCTCCTTGTGTCTCTTCCAACCAGTGTAAAGGCACACCCAACTGGGTTTCTGATTCTGATCAGATATACTATGGATTCTGTGGATAGTAACTCAGAATCTTGATGAATGAGGTACATTTTTGGTATTATTTCTTCACATTTTTCTTTGTCTTGTGTTTAGAAGGGGTGATTACCAGTTTTATTCAAAAGAAAGTCATAACCAAAAAAAGCTGGCTTATTTGCCCTCCTTTGGGAGATTGAAGGATATATCATAAGATTAAGGATTTCATTTTACATGATTGAGAGTTCAGCAAGTCTTTCAGATTCCAGTTTTAAGGCTATTTATGCAGTAATTTTTTTGAGTAAACATTACCGGAGCAATTGGGCGTGTAAAAGTGTAATGACTGGAAAAAAAAATCATTGCAACAGATGTTCCGAATGCTGAGGAAGATAGATCAACCTGACTCTGGTTTGGGGGCCAGGGTCTGGATTGCACCTCCTGGGGCTTTAGGTCACGTGGATTAAGCTCAGACTGTGTATGATAGAAGAACATGAAGGGACAAGTCACCTGATGGAAAAAAAATGCGTCAATCTTGAGCAAAATCCCTACACTCGTGAATATGATTCAGTTCTTGTGGCAAATATCCATAAAACTGAAGTTGGTATACAAATTAGGATGACTGCTAAACAGAAACCACATGCACAGAGGTGAACCAGAAATTGAGGAACCATTGGTGGAAACAGAGCAGAAATTTACTGAAAAAGGGAACATGGTATCAGACAACATAGGTTGTGAAATGAGATATTTTATTCAAGCTTGACTCAAGCTGGAAAGCTCTGACTATGTCTGTGTTACAGCGTTGGCTTCAAGGACATCACAGTAGATTATGGAGACAGATGGTAAGCAATTTACAGCACAGCGTAAGTGCTGTAGAGGAGGGAAGGGCAAAGTGCTTTCCAAATAGAAAGGAGGGAGTGGGGAAGCCAGGGAAGATCCCTCTGAAGTGGTGACATGAGTTCGTTCTGAAGGGATTGGGGATATGGAAAAGGGAGATGAGTTTTGCAAGAGAAATTGAGTCATGTGCTTATTCTTGGGGGAAATTTAATTGCCCGTTATATTTGGAGAGTGGGTGGTCAAAGGGTACATAATAAATCTTTACGGAAAATTGAAAACTATTTTGAGCAGGTAAGGAGCTATCTTTTCTTTATGGAATTTGTAATCTAATGGAGAAAATAAGGAATGATATAAAATGTGTATAACTATCTACAAATAAAAAAATATAAAGTACACTGCAAGAGAAAAAGGAGGGTTGAAAAATAGAATTACTATTTTTATATCACCAAGAGTACAGTTTCTAATTTCTGGCCTACTCTTACAGCATCTTTTGAGCACTGGGCCTTTTCTGACTTCTAGACTTTTCCTCTGCGGATTGAACATTTTCCTTCTGTCTTTCTTATCTGTGAGAATGTCTGAAGCTCGGAGGCCTGGAAGGGAATGATTAATGCTTTTGTTGTTCTTTCTGGCTAGACTAGTTTGAATTTACCTTTTGGAGCTGCAGGATATAGTCTCTGACCTTTTCTAAATTTTAGTATCTTCCTATGAAAAGAAATTCTTTCATCTGTGTGTGTCTCAAGAATCATCTTTTCCACCCTCGATTTTAAATTTCAGCTTTAAAAATATTCTAAAATCTAGTCTAACACATAAACCCAAGGTCTCCATCATATACTATAGGTTCCAGGTCAGTACTTTTCAAATTTTAATGGGCACGTGGATTGCCTGATAAAACAGATTGAGTTTCAATAGATCTGAAGTGATGCTTCAGATTCTGTATTTCTTAGGTTTTCTGGTAATGTGGATGCTGTTGGTCTGTGAACCACACCTACTGCAAGATATTAGGTGACTGTGTGGATGAAATACGCCAGACCCAGAGGCTGGGACATGCCTTGAGATTTTAGGGCAGAATTTTTGTCCTCTATTTTTCCTCTATTTAGCTTGATAAACTCTGAAATCAAACAATTTTTGAAAATTCCCTTTGCTGGGGTGCCTAGGTGACTCAGTTGGTTAAGCATCTGCCTTCAGCTCAGGTTGTGATCCCTGAGTCCCAGGATCAAGCCCCTGCTCAGCAGAGAGCCTGCTTCTCCCTTTGCCCCTCACCCCACTTGTGTTCTCTCTCTCTCTCTCTCTCTTGCTCTCTCAAATAAATAAATAAAATTCTTAAAAAAAAAAAAGAAAATTCCCTTTGCTAAAGCAGAGGGGAAGTTCTTCATTTTAGGGTTTCTGTCTGTACTCCCATCTTCAGTTACCTGGGTGTTCTAGAGGTCTTTGCTAAAAGAAAACAAAGTCTTGTCATTTTCATAGAGTTTTTGGAGCCCTTTGATTGATAGTAGATTACTTCAGTATCCCAGGAGCTGCTGTATGTATGTCTCACAAATCTCAAAAATAGTCACTCCAAACAAGGCTCATCTAAGAAAGAGAACTATCCCTTCCTTCACTGAACAAATTCCAACCCCAATACATTATATGAGAATGTGGTATGTTGATAGAAATGGTGGGCAACATTTTTATGAGAGAAAAAGGAAATCGACTTGTCCCCATGGCTGCCATTAAGTGAAAAAATTTTTCTTGCAGTATCTTTTTCCATATACTTGTTGGTACTCACCAAATTTTTATGCTCATTTGTATGGGGAGTATTCCTCTATGTTCAGCATCAAGTGGAAAAATACCCACAGTTAAATGAATTCTCTATGCCACTCATCCAGTCAGCCATCTAAGTATTTATTGGATCCCAATGATATTCCAGGCAACATGATAAGCAACTGATACAATGGTGAGCTAAACAGATTCTACTCACTGGGTACTTAACAATCCAGTTAGTGAGACAAAGCTTTAAAAATCTTAGCATAAACATTTAACCACAATTATGGTCAGTGCTTTATTTTCTCTCCTCTTATATTTATCACAACCAGCCATTAAGTAGGTTCCTGTTGATAGTAAGAAGAAAACAAGTCTCTTTAGAAAGCTAACACAACTACTAGTAACTCAGTCTGACTCACTAAATCTTTTTGAAAATGAGCTCTATAATCACTGAGCCCTGGGTCTTCCTTTTATGAAACCTTGCCTCAGAAAGAATAGATGGGGCTTTGCAGATAATCTGACCAAGACAACATCAATAGCTCTAAGGTGCATCCCCCATCTTTTATTTATAGCCCAAGTCCATTCTGTTGTCAACTTGTGCTTTGTGCACTTGACAAACCCTTTCCAGATGCCCCTTCAGAGCTTCCCCCTAAGTAGAGGCAGCTGGTCCACCTGTTACTTTGCCCTTAGTTCCTACTGACTTCGTTTGTGTGTTGTATCTTCTTAATCAATACTGCAGAGGGGGCCCCGGAAAGGGATGGTGCCCTCACCGTTGAGTCTTGGCTGGACTGTGCTCCATAGGCTATTTATCCTTGACCAAATTCTCTTTTAAGGTTTCAAAAATGGAAAAAGATTCTTTTTAGCTTCTCTGTTTTTTTCAGTGTCCACCCTATCTTCACTAAACTCATTCTTTTTTGTATTTACTAAACCTAACACATTTAAATTTCCCCATCAGAATATCCCATAACATCTTCCTATGACTCTTATTCCCCCACTTACCAAAAGTTCAGTGTGCTTTGAGAGTGACATTTCAATGGAGACTTGATACATAACATAAGGTGGCCAAGGTGATGGTTGGAAAAAGAAGGTGACTGCTATCCTGAGACATTCTCCTGAGATGAGAGGCCGAATGTTCCATTGACGAACTCAGAAAAGGTGAGTGTGGCTGGAACACAGAGAACCAGGGCATTTGGGTTGAGATGAGTTGGAGGGGTAAGTAAGATTCTGAAGTATCATTAAGGATTTTAAATTTTAGGCTATAAACAAAGAGAAGACATTGAAGGGCTTTAAGTAGTGATTTATCCTTTAAGGGGATTGAGTGGGATGTTTTTATGTGTGTGCTTGTTGTGCTGTGTAGTGACAGATTGGATTTGCGTTTCAAAATAGGAAAAAGCTGGTTTTCTGAGACAAAGGAAGAGCAGATTAGGGTCTATGGCTGTTTTATCACCGCTGTGATCGTTTTGACATTGTCTAATCACAGACAGGATTTTCTGTGGCATAATCTTAGAGAGGCCCCCCAAATACTCATCTGATCTTATTGAAGCCATTCTGAAGAGGAATTGCACTAAGACTCAAGACCCTTACCTCACATATTCTTTACTAAAGGATAGTTTTGATCAGACAAGATGAGAAGTTGATTAAGTGATAGTGGGAACCAAATCAGAGAAAAGAAGAGGGCTCCATCCACTTCACAAATATTAATGAGAACTGCCTAATTGACCCCCTTTTTTGAAAAATTACATGAAAGGAAGATCATAATTGCCCAAAAGCCCTCATTAAGCAGCCACCATGTGCAAAGCACACACATTATATGGCTTGGCATCACAGAGCATTTACATTTAGTTCACTGTAGTTTGGTGGATGAGACACATAAAAAGAAACCCATTACCTACTGAGAATTTGCTGTATGGTGATGGTTGAGAGAGTGTCCATTTGTTGTTCCATCTCATGATTTATGGCTATTGGGTCTTGGCTATGTCCCAGAATCGAGACTAAGTGGTTGGCCCTTGATGATGTCCTTCATTTTTCATTCAAGTCACCTTATCCATTGGATTGCAAACTATAAATCTACTTCCTACTATAGGGATATATATATATATAGTCAGCTATATATTATATTCATGGATTTGTTTCTTTTCTAAAATCAACCCTATACCTTTTGTATTTTGTAAGGCAAAAAAGGAGAATTTGTTTTAGCCTGACATGCTTTATGTGCTTGTATCCTGAGGAATCAATTACTTTGTTACTAATACTCATTTATTAGATAAGCTGGTATAGGTCATAAGGTTTCTTGAAGAGCTCTCCCTCATTACCAGGGATCTGATTGGGTCAGCAAGAAAGAACCCTATAACTGTGGCTTATGCCCTTCAGATGCCCAAGGGATATACGGTTAGGAAAAAGGTTCTAAATATCAAAGATAATCTTGAATGCTTTTAAACTACTTTCTGATTACAGAATGTTAAGCCGTCAGCAAATTGCCACACTAAAAACAAAAAGGAGAGAAAAAAATTGCTATCTTTCTGAGACCACTATGCAAATAGCCTTATTGATCTCTGATTTCAAGGAGGATAAGGCCTGGTTTATTGCTAAGGCTGAAGACTACGAACTTTCAGCTAAGGCAGTCAGAGGCAGCTTCTCCAAGACTGCAGCTGGGAATGTAGAATCTACTACCATCATACTGTTGTTTCATGAGTTCAATATTACTGTGGGGGGTAGTGAAGTCAGGGAAGTAAAGCCTGGGAACCATCAAATCAACAAGGTACACTCATGCACATGTATGTGCACTAGTGGCATTTGTCATACAGACTTCAAGATAGAGCAGCAAGTCTGCTTTTTATCCCAGTACCAGCATGTCTTTGTAACCAGCAAAAATGCTTCCATTTCTTAGGCTACAGAGAGATTGGACAAATGTCTCAGAGAAAGAGAGACAAAGTGTATTGTTCCCTTGAAATCTTTCAGTTTTGATGATACTGTCATCTTTGTCTGTGACTTATGTTTTATTACCACTGGTGAGAGTCATCACATCGTACTGGTTGTGGAATATCAGAACCTCCCTGTTGCCTAAGGACTGACAGCACCACCCTTCTTTTCTTACTAGTGGTTGAATAAACAATTATGTTACTTGAGCAATGAAGAATAAATATACATGAAAGCTCCCCTTCCCCCCCCACCAAAAAAAAAAAACTGGTTGAAATTATTGTTGTCAGGGACTGGAGACCCATGGTGTCTGAATTCCCATTTTTAGCTGTGCTCTAGGTAGATGGATTCTGAATTATTGACAAATGTACAGCATTGACAAGAATGTGAGAGCTCAGTAAGACCTTGATAATCTGCTAAGCCTATGTAAACTGGGTCCCTATTTTGCTAAGTATTTTAGTCCTTTTGTAATCAGCACCTTTTTCGTTGCATGCAGTAACCCTGTAATTAAGTGACATGTGATTGGAATGAATTCCATTGTGAAAAATCGATAGAAAAGAAAAGTTAACTTTGGGTGGCAAGGATAGATAATGGAGGAAGAAATAAAGCCCAGGACACCAAAAGAAAGCAAGCCTGGGTTGCATTTAATATTTGTAAATCATATTACATATGGAGACTGCTTATTATAGCTCTCTTTGATTCCTAGCGTTTATCACATCCATTCGTGTATGTCATGATTAATACATTGGCGTGCTGGTAGATGTTCATTTGAATAGCAGTGAACCTTGACTATAAAAAAAAAAACAACTAAAAAATGCATAATTAGATCTAAAAAATTACATGAAAGGAAGATTATTACTAACAACTTCATTAACTTTGTTTTCTTTTTTAAACCTAAAGATGAAAATAAAAGCAATATGGAAATCATACAACATCTCTCAGGAATACTTTTTGTTCCCCAGAAAATTAATTTGCAACTGATTGAATTAAAATGTAGAAGCCCCATGCAAATAGGCTCTTGTGGCAAAATAAGATATGAAAATCTTACAGAGAGAAAATGAATATCTACTAATGCCTTTTTATTCTTGATTTCCAAAGCACACTGTGTCAGTTAATAACAAGCCCCAAATTTCTCTTATATTTTAAAAGAAAATCATTTAATTCTCGAGTTTATCTTTTAGCTACTGAAAAATATTGTTAGATAGTATCTATTTAGGTTTTTATTCATCTATCAAATCAATATATTTCCATAAATTTCCTTGAGCATCTCCCTAAGACTTTTTCTGTGGTTTATGCTCTTGTACTATACTGTGCGTGAGGCTATTTTGCATTATACTTTTCTCCCCTCCAATTTGCTAGCTAGAAGGGAAGATAGAAAAATATAGTATCAAATGATATAAATGAATGAATGAAGTGGTTTGAGTAAAAGAGAAGAAAAATTGATGATATCGAATTAACTAACTTCAAGTTTTGGAACTAGAATATTTTTATGAGTGAACCCTTTTAAATTCTATCCATGATGGCATTTGCAATGACATGGATGGAGATAGTATTGTGCTAAGCAAAATAAATCAGAGAAAGACAAATACCATATGATTTCATTCATATGTGGAATTTAAGAAACAAAACAAAAGCGCAAAAGGAAAGAGAGAGAGGCAAACCAAGAAACAGACTCTCAACTATAGAGGAAAACTGATGGTTACCAGAGGAGAGGTGTGTGGGGGAATGGGTGAAATAGGTGATGGGAGGAAGGAGTGCACTTGTGATGAGCACTAGGTGTTGCATGGAAGTGTTTAGTCACTATATTGTCCACCTGAAACTAATCTTAAATACTATGTTAACTAACTGGACTCTAATAAAAACTTTAAAAAAGTTCTATCCATGATGGTGAAAATACTATACTCCGTTAAGAAGATGGGCAGAGAGTGAACTGGCAATTTGCAACAGAGGTTATATTATTGATTGAAGGAACATAAATTAATGTTAAAATTCATTAATAATCTATAGAAAGAAAATTTTGAAAGAACTAATGTGTTAACCTGTGTCAGATTATCACTTTTAGATTAAAATATCCAAAGCAGGAAAACCTGGAACATGGGCAGCTCTAGTGTACCAGTGGCTTGAATACAAACTGGAACAACTATTTGAGGGCAATTTATCATGTGTTTCAAGAACCTCAAAATGGCTAAAAAATATTTTAACCCAGTAATTCTGGTTTTGAGAATATAAACTAAGGAAATAATCCTAAATGTATGTTTAAAAATAGGTACGGAGTGTTTTTAATAAAGGCAATTGGTGTGAATATAAAAATACAAAAATGATAAGTTATATTAGACAGAATGTTGTGGTGGATGTGGCAATCCACTGACCAAATATCCCTGCACGGAAGAACTTGTCGCCCTAGCTGCTGGGAGAGTTGTCAGCAGACAATGTCCAGTGATAGTGCTTTTGTCGGATGGGACTCCAGGTGGCTGTAGAAGCCCCCTTGCTGAAGGTCACACACCCTTCTCAAGACAGCTCACATATCATGATATAAAGTTTGGGGTATAAAGGCCAAACATGAGGCAAATGTTAGCGCCAGAGCTCACTGTGGGGTTGCCCAAGCTTGCTCTGGGGCTGGCGTGACAGGCTGACTTCTCTCTGCTCAGTCCTGCCTTCTTCCTCTCCCTCCCCACCTTGCAGTGTTTACTCCAAGGGCACTGATTCCTAAATCTCTGCAGCCTAAGCTGAGTTGGAGTGTGCTTCCCAGGGAAGCCAGCCTACCATAAATATGTATAACCTGTACAAATCTATAATTAATGGACTCTAATGTAGAAATTAAAATGGTTTTATGGGAAAGTTTATAGTAAAATAGAAAATTATCTAGGTCTAGGGAAAAAACCATGCAGATGCATAATCTATTATCTATGCATCCATCCATTTAAATCCTGTATATTAATGTAAAAAATTATATAAACAACACAAACATTGTATCAGGAAATGTTTTGTCTCTCTCCCTTCCTCCTTCCTTTACCCCCTTTCTACCTCCTTCCTTCCTTCCTTTTTTCTTTTCTTTTTTTCTCACTGATTACTGATAAGCATGTATTACCTTAGTCATAGGCAAAACAAAAGTTTCATTCAAAAATAATCACACTTAAGTTTGAAAAAAAGTATTTTAAAAAGCATTGTGTCTGACAGAGCAAAGAGGCTTTGTGCTTCTTACTGTTAATGTATTTATTTAAATATAGCCCTAACGACATTTCACGTATTATCCTAGGTGTTTTGTGATGTATAATGATTTTACAAGTAAGTAGTGAAGAGTATAATATATTAAAAAAAACCCTAACAATCTTTTTTTTTCAAAGATTCTATTCACTTATTTGACAGAGAGAGAGATCACAAGTAGGCCAAGAGGCAGGCAGAGAGGAGGAGGAAGCAGGCTCCCTGCTGAGCAGAGATCCCAGGACCCCGAGATCATGACCTGAGCCAAAGGCAGAGGCTTTAACCCACTAAGCCACCCGTAACAATCTTAGGATGGAGATAAAGCCATGTGGTATAGCATATAGCACATTTAAGTAAATCCAGTGATATGTAAACTAAGTAAATTATCCCAATGGCCCTTGAGATCTTGTATAGTGTTCCACCCTTTGAAACCTGAGATCTCTAGTAGCAAAATTGTCTTCTCTACCTTAGCTTAACTCACTGGAAATATGTGCTCATTGGCCCCTAAAGACAACTGTGAACATCCAGTATCTGGTAGTGTTCATGGGAATCACTGGAGAATCCTGAACCCACTTTTCCATTCCCTATCAGTTCTTGAGCTTGTCTCTATAGATTCTGTGATTTACAGCTTACTCCCTGCCTCCTAGTCTTTGTACCATTCTTGGTCTGCTTTTCAGTTCTGTGTGTTACCAAGCCTACCTGGCCTTACTAGCTCTCTGGCTCTGGGGAACAGTCTTGCTGAAGTATTAATTCCACATTCTCTTACTGGTCCTGGGAAAGCCTAACCCTGGCCATGTGGGTGCCAGTGAGTCACATATAAAACTCTCTGGAGTTTTTACTCTTCCCCCAGTCTGAGCTGACCAAAGGCCTGTCATTTCAGTCTTTTTTTTTTTTTTTAAGATTTTATTTATTTATTTGACAGAGAGAGCTCACAAGTAGGAAGAGAGGCAGGCAGAGAGAGAGGGGCAAGCAGGGTCCCTGCTGAGCAGGGAGCCTGATGCAGGGCTTGATCCCAGGACCCCGAGATCATGACCTGAGCCGAAGGCAGAGGCTTTAACCCACTGCGCCCCGTGTCATTTCAGTCTTTACTAGCCAGAATACAAATGGTCAGAAATTACTCTAAAAATTGAAAAGTAAACTGACAATTTGTAAATGCCCAAGTATCACAAATGAAATATTTTAGCAAATGTTCTTGAAAAGATAAAACTAAAAACATTCTTTTTCAGGTGAAAGAATGCCCGGAATGACATAATTTCTTGAGAAACACTGAATATGAATGAAGTTTCAATATTTTTTGCTTGATTAAAAAGATTAAAATAGATAATTCACATTTTAAAATTCAATAGATATGAAAAGGTATCCATGAAGTTTCCCTCCTGTCCCTGTCCCTCCATCCACCTTGTGCCCATCCTAAACAACAGTGTTACCAATTTTCAGTATACCTTACTGGACATAGACTATATATACAAACTCTGCTTTCTATTAATAATAAGATCTTGCTGCAGAAGGACAAGGCCATGGTCTATTTTATTCAGTGTCTTCCTTAATATCTAACACAGTCCCAGACATAGCAGGTGCTCAACAAATATTTGTAGAATGCAATAGTAATCAATACAGATATTATTCTTATCTCTGTTATTTCTTTTTTCTTTGCCTTCAATCTAACCAGAAAGTTTGGTTGGTTTACCCACAGGAATATTTTTCACCTCATCCCTTCTGCAATCACAGGCCAACCTCAGGGTCTCCAATCTATGTCTTAAGAGAGTTAAATCCTTCTAAAAGTTATTCTTGCTTTTTTATGTAAGATAACTAGCTCTGCATAGAGAGAGGGGCATTGGGGTAGCATGGGTAAGAGTACCAGATTGGTCAGTTGGTTTGGGTTCATACTCCAACTTTGCTATTTACAAGCTACTTGGTGGTCCTAACTTATTTGAAGCAGAGGAATATTTCTTTTGATGCATTGGCTGTAGGAAGAAGGGAAAATCACATTTACCCAAATGTGAACTGATACTAAATTTTTAAGATTGATCTTTATAACTAATGTTCTAATCAAAGTCTAAATTCGAGTCAAGGATGAGATAAAGCAAGATGACATTATTATTGAACAGCTGTTTGATGTTAAATCTTTCAAAGAGCCAATTGAGTGTTGGTTTATTAGCAGGGCTTAGGGATATGTGTCTTTTCCTCTAAGTGCTAACAACACCTGGTTTTTCAAAGTACTAATTAGAGAGAATGGCATAACAGGTTTCTGTTAGTTTCTTCAAGACATATGAATTCTTACTGATGCATTGATTAAAATATATTGATGTTTTTGGAGTTTGGACCTTAGCCGTAGCTTAGGAATGCCTACATATCCCTACTAGCTTCCCTAAATGTGGAAACTTAGAGAAAAGACTTGAAGATATTTGCATGACTTATGAAATTAAAACTTGAACAACTGTCTATCAAAGTGTGAGCTATTCTTTCTGTGAATCCTGGTTATGTGAATCAAGATGGAATTACAATTTGAACTCCATAGTATAAGTTTCTTATTGGTGCAATCAAGATGTTAGATGAGTGATAAATAGGTTTGTTCATTTTGCAAGTGAATTATTATTATTATTATTATTATTATTATATTTTAAATCCATGAATTGATGAGCAGAAGTTGACCAAGTACCCACTGAAGGAAACCATTTCCCAACAAGCATGGCATAGCTCATGATCTTTCAGCAAGGCTGGCAAGCTTATGAGCAAGATTCTGCTGCTTTTACACTGACAAAAAATGTGGACAAAGAACCACTGAAGGTTACTTTTAACATAATCAATATTGATTGCCAGTTGTACTGGGATTTTCCTGAACTGGACTGTTTTCCTTCTGAAGATGCTGTTTCTTGACCATCTCATGCTCAAATAAGAAGTGGTTTCAATCCTCCATGGAGTCATGCAGGTTCTAAGAGAGTTGTTGTTGCCCAAAAATCCCTGAATCAAAATTTAACTGTAGGTAGAATTTGTTAATGAAGTTAAAGTTTTAATTTAGGGGTAGACAAGCTATAATCCACAGGCCAAATTTGGCCTATTTTGTATAGCATGCAAACTAAGAATGCCTTAGCATTTTTCAATGGTTGGGAAAAAAAAAAGAGAATAATATTTTGTGACGTGTGAAAATTATTTGAAATTCAAATTTTAGTGTCCATAAATAAAGTTTTATTGAAACATAGGCATACTCATTTACATATTGTCTATGGATAGTTTTATGCTACAATGGCAAAATTGAGTAGATCCGACAGAGACCATATGGCTTGCAAAACTTAAAATATTTACTATCTGGTTCTCTACAGAAAAAGTATACTCATCCTTTTCTAATTTAACATTTTTTTTTCTGTGAAAAGAGAAAAACAGTGTCTTTTTAAGGTAAAGAAGACTCATACTAACACATATAAAGTCTATTGAGATCATGGTACTCTGGTTGAAGGACTTGGTTGATTTAGTGAAATTGAAAGTAAAAACTGTGGATAGATAAAAATAAATATGAGTTATCACTGTGCCTAATGAGGCAATCAATTTGCTGATAATTCCTCTTATTGTTCTTAAAAAAATAGTGAAGTCAGAGGTAAATAGGAATGGCTCAGTTATAAAAGGAGGAGAGGAGGACCTCCCCTGCTCTCACGTGTGAGCCCTGCAAGCACCTGCCTTTTCTTCTCTGTGACTTCAGTGCTCAGGGTGCTCAGGGCTTGCCCCTGACTGAATGTCCCACATGGAAGTTTTGGTGAATGACACTTAGTTGGCTGATGAAAGGAAGGTATCTCTGAACAGAAGTTACGAAGGAAACTGAAAATAGAGGCATTTTTTCTCAGAAAAGAAAAGAAGCGGAAAAATTCTCTTTTCTTCCCTCTCTATTCAGCAGCCTGGCCTTCACCTTGATAATGTATTTGCAATCAATCTGTTTCTACAGACTCAAGGATTTAATTCACTCACTGTGACTCTTCTTTATATCAGAGTCATTACCCTTGTTTATAGTTTATAGATTTTAATTTTTGCTTCCTAGATAAATGGTATGGTCTTTCTGGACCTTTACGTGTTCCATAAATGCTTTTTGGAATCACTCAATCACATCTACAAAGGGTAGGGTAATTACCTAACGGTGGTAGCGAGAAGTTCTCTGAATGAAAATTCCACCTTTTCCCAGCCTGGTGGTGCAATGAAAAGCACATCATACTCTTGTTTGGGACAGTTGGGTTCCAGCTCTATCTCTTCCATTGATGTGATATGTGTCCTGACCATACTCTTTTACTTCTCCAAGCCTCACTTTCTTTGTCTGTAAGATGAAGAGGTAAGGCTAACATGGTACTTTTCTGTATTTTAAAGCAACTCCTAAAATATTAAAAAATAAAAGTGTTATTATGCTAGTGTGGATTTATCCTTTAAGTCCAAATTTATAACATTTACTCTCACCATCAAAAATAAAAACATAAATACATTAGTGATCTCTAAAGTGCTCAGATAGGATTCTAGTTCATAGTTGAGTGTGTATTTTCAAGTACAGCTTTAAAAATACTTAAAGTAGTTTTGACAAATTCTATTGGAATCAAGTCTTTGCAGAAGCTCAAGGAATTTCTGTTGAAATTTAAAGGTCTCTGTAGTATGTCTCTGAGCTTTCGCTCTGAAGGGCACAGCATATTATCAGGTACTTCTGTAAGAAGTGATTTCAGAGGAATAGAGTATTATATTGTGCGGGACTCATTTACTATTTAATACAATAATATACTAGAAAAGGACCTCAAATATCACTTTATCCACTCTCCTGACTCTCCTAATGATCTCTCTGTTTATAATATTTCTGTATGCTTGGCACTATGCTAGGGCCTAGGGATCAAATGGTGAGCAAGACATTCTCTGGTTGCAAGGGTCTGGTGAACTTCCTCTTCCAAAACTGTTACTCTTCTTGTGTTTGAGATTTCACTCAATTCCGACACCTAGTCACACTAGCTGGAAAATTTGGGATCATTTTACACTCCTCTCTCTCCCTTACCCCTCTTAAGAGGGAACAGAAGCCTAGCTGAGGAAAAAGCAGAAGCCCGACACCCTACAGCCACTCCCCAACCCCCACTCCTGGGTGGGACAGGTGTGACATTCTTCCAGGAAGTTCCCAACTCTCTTAATGTTAATGCCTTGCTAGAGGGGAGAAACAACCTTAACTTGACAAAGGCAAGGCCTGGGGTATCTTGTAGGTCTTCTTCAGCATATGAAATTTTTTTTGAAACCTCCTTTTTCCTTACCTCCCCCAACCCCATAGTATATAATCAGCCACCTGTCCCAACCCCGGTGCGGCAGCTCCTTCTGCCCATGGGTCCTGTCCCCGTGCTTTAATAAAATCACCTTTTTGCACCAGAGACATCTCAAGAATTTTTTCTTGGTCATCGACTCCAGACTTCACTTATATCCTAAAATTTCATCACCTCTGCAGAACCAAGTACTATTTTAAAAATAATTCTCCCTATTTCTATTACTGCTGTTCTGTTTCAGAGCTTCATCTACTTTTATCTAAACTATTTTAAAAGCTGTGGATCATTTTGTTTCCTCCTGTTTTGTTCTCATCTATATTGTTAGCAAAGTGATCAATCCAAAATCTAAAGTTGATCATAAGACTGGCTAAAACCCTTCAAAGGATTCCTAAGGTGTGTAAAATACAGTCTATACCCTTTACTGTGGCTAAACACAGCTTATGAATATCACTGTGGTAAAGGGACCTATCTTTCTCATTTTGGGCTGTTAAAATAAATACCATAGACTGGTGGCTTAAACAACAAATGTTTATTTTTCACAGTTCTAGAGGCTAGAAAGACCAAGATCAAGGCCCTTACCAATCTGGTTCCTGATAAGAACCCTCTTTCTGGATTAAAGATGAAGACCTCTTTGCTGTATCCTCACATACCAGAGAGAATTTCATGTCTCTTCCTCTTTTTTTTTTTTTTAAGGACACTAATCCCATTATGAGGGTATCACCCTCAGCGCATAATTTAACCCTAATTAACCTCCCAAAGATCCCACCTCCAAATACCATCACATTGGGGATTAGAGTTTCAACATATGATTTATAAGGGAATAAACATTCAGTCCATGGCATTCCACTCCTGCCCCCCAAAATTCATGGCCTTCTTGCATGTCAAATACAATTAGTACATCTCAACAGCCTCAGAAGTGTTAACTCATACAGGATCAACTCTAAAGTCCAAAGTCTTATCTAAATAACATCTAATCAGATACGGATGAGACTCCAGGTACAATTCATTGTGAGGCAAAATTCTTCTCCCAACTGTGAACCTATAAAATTAGACCTATTAAATTATGTGCTTCCAAAATGTAGTGGTGAGATAGGCATAGGTAGACATTCTAAAAGAAAGAAATCAGAAGGTAGAAAGGGGTGGTGAGTCCCAAGTAGGTCTTAAATCTAGCAAGGCAAGCTCCATGAAACAGTTGACTTGAGAACAATCCTCTTTGACTTGATGCTGTGCCCTGTAGGCCCACCAGGGTGGCAGTCCAGCTTTCAGGACCCACTGGGGTAGGGATATGCTCCCTCAGCTCTGTGGTGATCCTGCCCTTTTGAAACTGAAGTAGAGGCAGCCCACTCCCCACCCCCTCAACCAGGCCCATGCCCTCTGGGCCTGTGGTGGAAATGACACCCTTGATGATCTTTACATTGTGTTTAGGGTCCTTCCTCTCTTGCCTTGAAGAATGATGCATATTTACAGTTGAATAGCACTATGTTTCAGTTCTGTAGGCTCTAAGAAGTCTGGCAGTCTTCCTTCATTTCATCTTGTCTCTAACAATTTCAGTTCAAACTGGCAGTGTTTCTACTGGGGTGGCTGATTAGGTCCATGGTTCACACCAATACTAACTTCCTTTTCAGATGGTTTTGGGACCATACCCTTAGTGTTCTCAGCAATCTGAATAGGCTTAGAATTTATATATGTGTGTGTATATATATTATGTGTATATTATATATATTTATATGGTCATATGATACCATATGTGTATGATTTATTATAAGGAATTAGCTCACACAGTTATGGAACCTGAGAAGTCTCATAACCTGTGGTCTGCCTGCAATCTGGAGACTTATTATTATTTTTTTTAAAAGATCTTATTTATTTATTTGTCAGAGAGAGAGAGTGCACAAGCAGGCAGAGGCAGAGAGAGAAGCAGTCTCCCCCTGAGCAAGGAGGCCGATGCGGGACTCGATCCCAGGACCCTGGGATCATGACTCGAGCCAAAGGCAGCTGCTGAACCAACTGAGCCACCCAGGCGTCCCTGCAATCTGGAGACTTAAGAGAGGCAGTGGTATAAATTCTAGTCTCATTCCAAAGCCCTGAGAACCAGGAGCAGTGATGATGTAAGTTTTAGTCCAAGGGCAGAAGACCTATGTCTAAGCTCCTATAGTCAGGCAGAGAAAGAGAGTTTAACCTTCCTCTATTTTTTTGTTCTATTCAGGTCTTCAACAGATTGGATGATGCCTATCACCCATGGTGGGAAAGACAAACTGCCTTTCTCAATCCCCAGTTCAAATGCTAATCTCTTCCTGAAACACTCCATAGATGTACCCACAAATTATGTTTAACTAGCCACCTGGTCATCCCATGGCCCAGTCAAGTGGACAGATAACATTAACCGTAACAGAAACTTATTTACTTCTTTTGGATTCATTTTTCATCAGTCTTATCTCTTTCTTTATACTCAAGTAAAAGTGAGTTTTATAGTTATCAGACATGTTATTTTACTGGTTCATCCAGCAAGTTTTCACTGAATTTCTGTCATATGCCAGAAAGTAAGCAAAAGGCTGGGGATAAAATGACAATGAAGTCACAGTTTCTCTCCTCTAGGAGCTCACATGCTGGTGGATGCTGTCCAGATTCTTCTCCACTCCCATATCAGGTTTAAAACACTCCAATACCCAGGCCCTAGCTCCTGGGAATCTTGGTGACTGACAGCTCTTAGATGAGTCCCTCTCTGGGAATTGTTCTTAGCTAAAGAGCCATAACCCACTTATACTGACTGGTTGATGCTGGGATTTAATGGCCTATCCCACTTTCCTCAGGGAGGGAAACTCTGAACAGCCATCCCAGCTGCAGAATATCTTGTGGGATTGGTTGAGGCCTGTGCTCTAACTGCATCACAGCCAAACTTGTCCCTTTGCTTAAATCTTTCCACACCCCTGGTAGATGCTATTCTCAAAGAGCATTCTCTCATAAACCTCATCATGCAGATCTCTCTCTCCCAGAGAGACTGTTTCTCAGATCTGATCTGCGGCAAAAATCTAGAGAGAAAAAGGTAAGCTGAATGATTTCTTGGGAAAATAGGGTATGGTTTTAAAGTTGATTTCAAATTACACAAGTGTAATATAAATCGAGTCTCATTTTTAGAAAGATGTATGATAGGGAAGGCTAAAGGCCCCTTTGATTACACTCTAATCTCTTTTTTCAAACTTTGAAAAAATACACAAGCATCCATATGTGGTTGTAGATATTAGCTATTATTTTCTTGGGTTTTACTTTTCAGCATAAAGTAAATCTTACATGTAATGTTTAGCAATCTTATTTTACTCAATTTTAAGTGTGTGAGTTCTATTCACATGCACATATTTGCCATATTCTTTTTAGCTGTTGTATCAAGACATGAGAAAGGACAATATTTTAAATGAATGACCGGAAACTCACGTGTACATAGACTTTATTATGTTAACAAGGATTTATTGAATATCTTTTACTTGCAAGGCATTATTCTCGGCACTAGGGATGCAGCAGTGAACCAGATGGACACCGATCTGCTTCATTCTTGCCAAACATATATATATAGGCATATGTGTTGGCGATATTTAACATAGAATTTTCTGAGGTGTTCGATATGAATGTTATAGTATCAAATCATCATTTCCCTCTTTTTTCTCCTTGAAAACTGATAAAAGATCAAAAATGAAAAATAAAAATCACAGCTACTTTTAACTAAACTAAAACTCTGAACACCAAATATTGTGGGTTGAAAATGCAGTGGAGGTGCAGGAGATAGGCAGACAGGCAGGAGGAAGCAAGAAAGGCATGGCAGAGTGATGATTCGCAGCCTTCAGAAAGAGCCAGAAGAAATCACAGTTTTCATAGTGTGTGACACAACAAGATGTGCATAACTTAAATTCCATGTTTACTGTTGAGAGGGCGAATGGTGTACCAGCTGGTGGCAGAAACTATCTCTTACACAGCATGTTTCCAAGAAGTGTAGCCTCCCGATGATCGGGAAGATCTCTCCAAAATGAAACTACCCTTGGTTACTAGGGGGAATTCCCTGGAGAGATAACTGACGATTCACATCCTGGAATGCATGGAGTTTTTGTATGTGATTGAAAGTAAGTTGTTATCAGTTTAAAATAGACTGTTTTTAACTATAAGATCTTTTACATAGACTTCATGGTAACTACAAAGAAAAAACGTCTAGTAGATACATGAAAGATAGAAAGAGATTCAAGGATACTGCTATAAAAAGTAAATGACAAAGGAAGCCAGCAACAGAGGAAGACAGGAACAGAAACTGTCAAATAGAAAACAATGAACAAAATGACAATAGCAAATCCTTACCTATCAATAATTACTTTAAGTGCAAATGGGTTAAATAATCCAATCAAAGACAAAGTGGCTTAATGAATTAAAAACAGGATCCAACAATGTGGTACAAAAAACTCCTTTTAGCTTTAAGGACATACATAGGTTGAAAGTGAAAGGATGGGAAAAGATAGTCCACAAAAATGATAATCACTAGAGATGAAGGACAGCTACACTTAGAGCAGATGAAATAGACTTTCTGCCAAAAAGGGTCACAAGACACAAAGAAGGTCACTATATGGTGATAAATATGTCAATTTATTAAGAGGATATAACAATTCTAAACTTACACACACTCCACATTGGAATGCCAAATAATTAAAGCAAGCATTGTCATCTCTGAAGGGAGAAATAGAAAGCAGTGCACCAATAGTGGGACTTCAATTCACCACTGTGAACTTTGGATAGGTTTTTAAGACAGAAAATCAATAAAGAAATAGTGGACTTGAATAACACCATAGACCAAATGAACAGGACAAATATATACAGAATATTCTAACCAATAGCACCTTACTTAAATGCACACAGAACATTCTCTAGGATAGGTAATATGTTGCATTTCCAAGCAAGCCTAAAATGCAATAAGTTATATCAAACATTTTTTTTCCAATCAAAATGGTATGAAACAAAAAATCAATAATAGGTAAATTAGAAAATTCACAAATATGCAGAAATTAACAACATACCCCTGAACAAGCAATGAGTCAAACACAAAATCAAAAGTTGAATCAAAAGAGTATCTTGAGACCAATAAAAATGAAAACACACATACCAAGTTTATGGAATGCAGCAGAGGCAGGTCTAAGAGATAAGTTTGTAGCATCTCTCTCTATTTATCTCTCTCTCTCTCTCTCTCTATATATATATATATATATATACATACACACACACACACACATATATATAAAGAGAGATGCTATAGAGAGAGATATCTCTCTCTCTCTATATATATATATCTATAGATATATCTATAGATCTATAGATATATCTATAGATATATATATATATAGAGAGAGAGAATGACAGTATTTTTGTGGAAAGGTAGTCAGCATCAGGGAAATCAAAATGAAAGCCATAATAAGATATAACCTCATATCTGTTAGGATAGCTGTTATTGAAAAAAGAAGAAATAGTAAGTGTTGCCAAGGAGGTAGAGAAAAGGGAACTCTGTACATTATTGATAGGAATGAAAATTTTATAGCAATTATGAAAAACAGTATGGGGTTTCCTCAAAAAATTAAAAATAGAACTACCTATGATCCACATTGCCACTTCTTAGTATACATCTGAAGGAAATTAAATCAGTGTCTTGAAGAGATATCTGTACTCTTATGTTTGTTGTAGCATTTTTCACAACAGCCAAGATATGGACATACATAAGTGTTTGCAGACAGATGAATGGAAACACAAATGTGGTATATATTTACAATGGGCTATTATTTAGCCATAAAAAGAAAGAAATCCTGCCATTTGCCACAACATGAATGAATCTCAAGGATATTATACTAAGTGAAATAAGCTAGATAGAGGACAAATACTGTATGATGACACGTTTACGTGAAATCAAGAAAAGACAAACTCATAGACCAAAGAATAAAAGAGTGATACCAGCAGCTGCGGTCTGTGGAAAATGGGAGTGTTTGTTGGACAGAGGGTACAAACTGTCAGTTATAAGATGAAAAAATTCTGGGGTTCAAATGCACAACATGGTGACTATAGTTAATAATACGGTATTGTATCCTTGAAATTTGCTAACAGAGTAGATCTTAAGTGTATACCACACACACACAGAATGGCAACTGTGTGAATGTTAACTAACTTGATTATAGTAATCATTTTACAATGTATACATGTATCAAACCATCATGTTGTACATGTTAAATCTATACAATTATTTTCAATTATACCTCAATAAAGCTGGAAAAAAGGAGATACACTAATTTCATTGATTCTATAATAAAATTAATGAATATGATCTAGAGACAAAGATTAATATTATATCAAGTAATAAAGTGATCACTAGACCAAAAATATGTCTTAAATATCAAAAGAAAAATGCAAAAACAGACCACAGAGTAAAACTATTTTTTAAAGCCATAGATGAAAATAAGGATTATACATTTGTACCATTTCTTGTGTGAAGTCCCCTGGCTGCACTATATTTTGGGCTTTAGAATTGTTCAGATATTAAAAAGGTAATATGGTGCATGTAACATATTTTTCAACATCTGTGGTGAAATCTGGAGCAGTGCTCTGTAATTGAGCATATTAATACTTTTGTTGGGAAACGTCTTATTTTCAAGGAAAGTGGACTAAAAATATTATAACTAACCTCATTATACTTTAGATTAGGTGCCTTTAAATGAGTTTAGAAGTATAATTTTTAGAGACTTTTGGATTTCAAAGTTGTGGATAAGGAAATTTGGACTTCTGTAACAGCATTAAGACCAGTTATATTTGCTATCAAAAATATAAAGTTTATTAAAATAAAATGATCTTCAGATGAGACCACAAAAAAGCCCAATTCTATGCTTTTATAATAAGATATAAAGTAACTTAAAGTAACTGAAAGAAAGTAACAAAAGGATGGGCAAAGTCTTACCAAATATGCTTACCAAATATAAACAAAAATAAGGCAGGGATTATAATCTTAATGCCACTTAAAGTTGATTTATGCCCCAAATATGGAAATTAAAGAAAAATGACCCTGTATAATAACCAAAGGGTTTAATTCATGATAAATTTATAACTTTTCTGAATATCAATGGACCATTTTACTTATGAAGTAAAATGAGAACTACAAAACACTATTAGAAGGATACTTTCATTCATTCATCTCAGCCCATTAACAATGAAGATGATTAAAAAGTAAGGTGAGGTGCACCTGGGTGGCTCTGTTGGTTTAGTGTCTGACTCTGTTTTGGTTAAGGTCATGATCTCAGGGTCATGGGATTGAGCCGCTGCATTGTTGGGCTCTGTGCTCAGTGGGGAGTCTGCTTGAGGATTGTTCTCTCCCTCTACCTCTGCCCCTTCCCCTGCTTGCACACACACACACTCTCTCTCTCAAATAAATAAATAGATCTTTTTTAAAAAGTAAGGCTACAGAGGATCTAAATATTATTAAAGGAGTATCAACTGCCTTATTAATATACATAATTGATGTGAGTTTATATAGCATATTTATGTCAAATTCTGTACCCTGAAAATACATCTTATTTTCAAGTACCTTAGGAATAGTCACAAAACATTCTTCATATGTTAGACCACAAAGAAAACCTTACTGAACTCAAATATTAGGAGCATTAAAATACATTTTCTGATCATAGCGCAATCAAGTAGGAAATAAATAGTAAGCAGCAAACCAAAAATACTCCATTAGCTGGGAATTAAAAACAGAACTAAGCAAATCTCCTTATGAATAACTCTTGAATCAGAGGGGAAATCTTAAGCACAAAGCACAGAATGCCTAGGAAATAGTGATGGTGAGAATGCAATCTATCAGAGGTTTGCCAGTTATCTCAAGCATTGCTCAGAGGAAATTAACATCCCTCCATACTTACGGTAAAAAAAAAAAAAAGGAAGGTGATCATAAATGGCTTAAACAGTCAAACAGAAAGTTAGAAAAAGAACAAAATAAAACCAAGAAAAACCTAGAGAATAAGTAAAAAGCATAATCTATAAATTAGAAAATAGAAAAATATGGAACAAATAGACCCAGAGCAATTTATTTGAAACTACATCATAAAATAAGCTATTAGTTGATATAATGAAGAGAATGGAAAAATACAAGAATAATAAATGCAACAATAGGCGACTAAAAAATTATAAAAGAGACACAACTGTGTAATTCAGAGGAAATTAAAAGATTTTCTGTGCTGCTGAACTACGCAAACTCTAAGTGTGAAACCTGAATAAAATGGATAATCTTCTAAGTAAATACAATCTATTGGAATAAATCAATGAAAAATATTTTTTATTGCATCCCTGAGACAGTTATCCAGCTTCTTGAATACTTGTATTGATTAGGAGTTCATTGATATAATTATTTATTTAAAAATAACCATATAACTGTAAACACTATTTAAAAAAACACATCTCATTTATCCATTTTCTCAGTGAAATTCATCAAAATATTTATTGAACATTTATTACACATACCACCCAGAATCTTTCAGCTTTTTATGTTATTTTTACATGAGCACTCGATTTTTAACACCTCAATTAGTTCTCAAGCAGATGTTCAGCCTTCACATTCTGAGCCTGGCCTGCCCTCGCTGAGTGAGTTGGAAGGATGGGATACTCCTGATTCTAATGACAGGATTCTAAACCTGGAAGACTTTGAATATCATTGATCTAACCCTGTCATTTCTCAGGGGAAGAAATGAAGGTCCTGATAGCTAATACTTTGTCCAACTTCACATGACTGTCAAGGCATAATAAAATACACCTCCCCAAAAAGGAAATAAGAACAAAGACGCTCTTCTTTTGTGAAGATAAAATATTACAATGTAAGTGAAGTTCCTGCCATACTGTGTGAGCTCATCAGAAGATATTAATTCTTTATTGACTTTTCTTGTTTTTTCGCACAGGGCTGAGTTGGAGAGATACCCGGGATTTCCATAATTCTACCAACAGAGAATGTCTTCTTACACAAATTTGGCAGCTAACTGCTGTGAAGGGTCTCAAACTGTTCTGCTTTCTGTAATTATTACCTGCACCTTTATTTATTTATTTATTTTTTTCTTTATTTGGTGGCAAGAAGTAGAGTGTCGTGTGAATTGCACAGACTTTGGAATCAACCAACCTGAGTGTTAATCTGATTCCATCCATGAAATTGGTCATTTTTTAAAACCTTTCAGAGTCTTGGTTTCCTGCTTGTACAATGTTGAATATAGTATTGATCTTACAGGATTTTCGTGAACATTAAATAGTATATTTTAAGTAAAGTGCTTAAGAGAGTGCCTGGAATAATGTAAGCTATGATACTTTTTAAATTAATGGGCAAAGTGAAACAAACGTGTATGTGTGCTTAGTGAGTCTATACATAGGGAGTAAAACAAGTCTTACGGTTTGTGCTCCTATAATTTACATGTAGGTGAAGAATGTGGGATCTGCTGCTAGATGTCCTTGGGTTTAAACCTCAGCCTGGCCATTTACTAGCTGTGTGACCGTGGACAAGACTCTCCGATAGACATATTTGGTTTCCTTATCTGTAAAATGGGAAAAGTAATATAAAATTCCTATCATCACTATGAGGATTGCATGGAGATCATGTTTGCAATGTACACTGTTAGTCACTAGAAGGACAAGGAGCTCAATAGAAGGTACTGCTCAACCTGATAAGTAGTGCCAAGAGAATTATAACATATCTTCAGGCTTGCCCCAGAGAACTCAAATCCATAGAAATCCAGACATTTGGGCATGGTTCTTTTAAAGTAAAACAATTGTTATGTTTAGAGTCAATTTTATAAAATCACGCCTTTGACAGTTTTCAAGAGTTCAGCATGTGTGTGCACTGCTTGTCTTAGCTCACTGTCTTGTCACTAGAAGTAATTAATTTTGCTAATTAACACTGATGCCAAATTTTTCTTATACAGATTTTGTCATATCCTCACTTGTCATTTTTTAAGGCTTTATTTCAAGTGTCCTTGAAAAAAATATTTTAAGCTGAGTGCCAAACTGTCACCTTAAATATTAATGATTATAATATTTTGTACTCTATTATCCTCTAAGTGGTACAACTTACATTAAAAGCCTCACCAAAAGAAATCTGTCCATTAAAACTATCCTTGAGGTGATAAATCCTCCAGTCTTTTTTTGGAAAGTGAAGAAATCATGCCTTTCCTTAATGAGATCTATTCAGGAAAGAATAATTAACTGGGCTGGAACTAGTTTTGATGTCGTATTTTTAAGTAATAGTCTTTCCTATGAGGGAGTGAGAGAGGAAAAAGACAGGACCAGGAAATGGTAAGAGTCTTGGGAAATGGGGTAGCATCTTACTCATCTTTGTGCTCCTAATACTTAATGTAGGCACTGACATATATTTAGTAACCAAATATTTTTTTGAATGAATGAATGAAGCTTTGGATCAGATACTTTATTCTGCCTTATTTAGTTCTTGCAAATGTTTACAGTTTTGGTTTGGATAAGAGCTTAATAGCAAATGGTGGGTGGTTTGAATATTAAAACATCCCACATAATAAATGGGTTGTTTCTCTTCTAAAATGTGCTTGTTTTTCCTTGTGTAGTCATAGAATAGGATTGAGAACATTTTCCTTTTCTTTATTTTTTTTCTTTGGGAGACATTTTGGTATTTACTTAGGAACCAAAGAATTTGAATGAGTAGAATCATGTAACTTTTTTTAAAAAGGTCAAGGAAACTTCACAATTTTAAGGGCTATGAATTTTCTGCATTTGTTTGGTAGATGAATTGATAAATAATTGTAAAGAGGATATGCTCTTCTTACATTCATAAAAGGAACAAAAAGGAACTGCATTTTTTTTTAAGTCTTTTGGTTCTCAGAGGATGTGATCTCCCCTTTCCACCAATAATTTAACATCATTGAGAATTGGAAGGGTATAAGCTGTCTTAAGGAAAATTGGTTGTAATGAAGGCAAAGGCAAATTTCTTTACCTTTCTTGTGACTTGATATTGATTTAAGACATTGAAATAGGACACCTAAAATTAATGTAATTTATTCAAAGGATAGATATTGTTTCATCAACTTTAGAGACTAAATGGGTTGTTGGGAACCCAGGCTCAAAAGTGATGCTTCTCTTTCGCTCTGATGGTAAGGTCGCAGTAAGTGACCAAAAAACTTCTTCATGAAAATTGTATGATAATAAAATTTCAAACTGAACATTTGCCTTCAACTCAGATCATGATCCAGGGTCCTAGGATCAAGTCCTGCATCAGGCTCCCTGCTCAGTGGAGAACCTGCTTCTCCCTCTCCCTCTGCTGCTCTTCCTGCTTGTTCTCTCTCTCTTTCTCTGTCAAGTAAATAAATAAAATATTAAAAAAAAAGATTTAAAATAAAAATATGAAATGTTTAGCTTACAGAAGTTCCTCATCTCCCAGTCAGGACCATATAAAATTATTTGAATCTCTTTATTATAGTAGAAAACAGGTGCTATGCATTAGCTTGCTATAAAGACAAGCTAGTTGAAGACAATAAAAACAGAAAGGAGCATTAACAGAGGTCCACTTGTGTAAAACAATATAGTTCCTCTGAAGAGTAAGAAGTATTTAATATGATTGGAGTGTAACACCTACCATTTACTGGCAAGAGGAAGAATCAATGCAAAAATGACAATGTATTATTTCCTTTTTATAGAAGAAAAGATCCAGATTCAGATGAAATCGTCTGCCAAATACATGAGAGATACCTTATCTGGAAGATTGTTAAAAGGGGAAGTATTATCTCTGTAAATCAGTATGCATTACAAATCTAACTAGATCTCTGGTAACATAGTATGACAAGTTATAATGAGGCAAGGTGTCCTTATGAGTTCCAACTTGTTATATGTGGGTCCTGACATCAGAATTTTCAACCCAATCTCTTTTTAATCAGCTTGGTCATTTATACCATGCTTTCATGTTTTTGCTTTTGGTATTATTCAAGGTATTATCCAAAGTAGAATAACATTTTTTTTAATGACAGCATAGAAACATAGCATTAACAATGCTGAGCAATAAGGAAAGGAGGATGATTGGAACAACTTTAGGAAGAAGGTCGATTAAAGCAAGAGAATGGAAGAGTAGGCTACTGAAAATAGTGTCCTTAAAGAGAAAGATAACCAAAGGAAGTCAGGGAAAGTGAGCAGGGAGGATTTGGGGGATGATAATCAAAGCATCAACATTGGGCTATATTTCAGGAGTATGAAGGGCAACTTTCCATTCTGAAAAGAAACTGCTGCTACTAGAGGGAAGAGTCAACTGTGAAGATGTCCTCTCATTAGTCGTCTTCAATATGAGCATGGCCTTTGGAATCTTCCTTTAGGCCTTCTATTTAGTTCCATAAAAGCTGACATGTGCTTCTTATATGTCCCAATCCTGTTCAGGGTACAGCATGTGGCAGATACCACTAATTACTACTCCAATATCTATTCTCTCTTCTGTTTTCATTAGAGACATTATATATTGTTTGGGGCAGCAATGTATCTGGCTAAAAGCCTCACCTTACCAGAGTTTCCTTATAAATAGGAGTGGCCCCTTGACACTGTTTTGACCTTTGTAATGTGATCAAAAGCCCGCTCAAAACTGAGAAGTTTTTCTTTCCTCATATAAGTGCTACCCTTTTCTCTGCCTCATTTCTTTTTGCTGGAAATGGAACAGCCATTGTGACAATGAAGTGACAGCATGAGGACAGAAGTCTATGCTAATGATGGTAGAGTAGAAAACAGAGGAATGCCTGGAACACTGATCATATTGTGAATCCAGAGCCCCGCATCTGGACTACTTACCTGTGGCTTTCTTGTTACATAAGCAAAAGTATTTGGAAGGGAAAAATATACTTGGAAGGAAAATATACAAAATACATTCTTCTTGTTTAGTTTTACATTCTTCTTGTTTAGATAAGAAAAATATATTTAGTTGGGATTTTGTTTTACGTAGTCCCCAAATAACTCTAATACACATAGGATTTGATTCTTGGATTTAGAGTTTTGAAAATAAAAAAATAAAGGTTATGAAATGAGTGGATGAGTGGAGTGGAGAAAAACAGACCTATAGTCTATTGGAGAAGTCTGATGTTGCAAAGTGGACAGAGCTGGTGATCCTTGTTAAGTATTTGATCGAACTACCGGCTGTTATTTCTTAGGAAAATGACCATGTGTTCTAGTTTTAGAAGAAAGGATAGAAAAAGTTATGTAGTTTCTGGATGCTGTTTCTTCTTGACACTCTCAGGAAAGACCAACAAAAAGGAAAAACTAGAGTTAGAGCTAGCCACTTGTCCAAGGAGGTGGAAAGATCATAGCTTGTAGACCATGGCTTATAAAGATCTTTGTGGTTGTTTATGGTTTCTCACTGTTCAACCTGGGAAAGCAATCCTCAAGTACTCACACGCACACACCCAGAGAAAGTGTACTGTTAAACCTCTGGAACCTCCAGAAAGTAGTTCCTCTAAAATGCCCATATAAGATGTGGCCATGAAGGATGATGGAAGGAAGTTCTTCCAGGATTGCAAATCTTGGGGCTGTGAGGGGCAATAGGCAAAGGAGATCCACCCAGAGAGACACTAGAGGCTTATAGACAGTGAAGGAACATTCTCCATGGCCACAGCAAGGCATCCATGCTCTCGTTGCCTGTAGATGAGATTCCCAGTTATGTCCCTATTCTGCATGGAAGTTTTTATTCATTTGTTCATACCTTTCTAACTTGTTGTGTTGAGGGCAGATTACTTTCTTTTTTAATGAATTCAAGTTAAAGTATGAAGAGAACTTGGGATTCGAAGTAGATATACGAGTTGTGTACGACTTTGGGATTATCTCAGTTGGGGAAAATCAGAAAATGTATGTATCTATGTTGGGTAGACAAAAATTTGAAAATGTCAGATATTGTTAATTGTCTGATCTATATACATACTCATTCATTTCCTTTTTAAAAGAACCTCAGTTTTGGGGGCACCTGGGTGGCTCAGTGGGTTAAAGCCTCTGCCTTCAGCTCAGGTCATGATCCCACAGCCCTGGGATCGAGCCCCACATCGGGCTCTCTGCTCAGCGGGGAGTCTGCTTCCCCCTCTCTCTCTGCCTGCCTCTCTGCCTACTTGTGATCTCTCTCTCTCTGTCAAATAAATAAATAAATAAAATCTTTAAAAAAAAAAAAGAACCTCAGTTTTGGAGAGGAGATCAATAATGTGCACAGCCATAACATTTTTCTTCCCAGACTGCCTGGAGATGCTGGTGGTACATAGTTATGGCAATGAAATTTAAGCACAAATCTGCCTAGAATTTTGCTTCCTTGATGAAGCTATTTCTCCTTCCTCTTCTCTTTTCTTTCTTGTTTTTACAGTGGCAAGTGTGAGGGCAGAAGTTGGATATAAATAGCAAAGTGGAATGACAGAAGGTACCGGGGCATTGCTGAAATTGTATCGTCACCACACCACAGCCGTAGGCTGTCATACCTACATTTTTTCTTATGTGAAGGGAAACAAATCACTATTTGGTTTAACCACTACAGTAGGATTTCTGTTACATACAATAGAATGACAATCCTAATGGATACACAGAAGTCGTAGGCTCTCTATACCTTTTAGGATCTGAGGATTGAGTGCGAGGACACTTCCCCAAGGACTTGTTCCCATAAAAATTTCCCTTCTATTCAACATTTCAATATTTACTTTTTCTTCATATGCTCTTTCCACTCTGTAACTTGCATTCTGTGACTCTCTTTCTATTCTGCTCTCAAATATTATGTACTTTTCTGAATACATAAAACTCAAAGCCAAAGTCATTCTATATGACCAACTCCCTTAACTCTGTATTTAATTTTTCTGTTTTTAAACACATAAACAATATACAAGTATATTCTCATTTATTATATTCACACAATATAAAAGAGCCACTAACTTGATCTTTCTATTCTTTTCATTGAATAAATCTGGAAGTAAATATTTTCAACTCACATTTTTCTCCATTTTCTTAATTCTTTGAAATCTGGTGTCTGTCCTCACTGTGACACTGAAAGAAGCTGTTGCCGGAGGACTTAGAAATTTCTGGATGATGTCTTTCAGAGATAATGGTGAATGGGTCATGAGTGTGCAGCTTTTAGAAGCCAGGTCAGAGTGCTGTGGGACTTCAGACAGCCGCAGTGGTGTTCAAGACGGATTCTTGGGTAGACGTGCATCTCCCTTCACACAAATCATGGCTGGGAGAGTATATCATAAGCACATCCACAAGCTAAGTTTTAGTAGAAATACCCTCGTTTGGGAGAATAATTATCAAAAGCTAATACAAATAGTGCCTATTTTTAAAAACCCTTAAGAAAACACAACAAACGTACTGTATAAATATTCCTCTTACATAAAAATAGGTAACTAAATGACTGCTCATAACTGCCAGATTAAATTAATTTAAAAATCAAATTTGTTGAGGAAAATATTTAATGCAGAGCCTTTTATTTTGCTGAGACCTCTAGACTTCAGTGTTTTATTAGTGGTATCGTTCAGCTCTTTTCTAACTTACTGCAAGATCTATCAAACTAGCTAGAGACATGCTTTAGAAATTACTAAGGCATATTCGAGAAGAACTGATTCAGGTATTTTTAAACAGGACAATAATGAATGATGATTATATATCAAAAGTAAGCAGAACTTTCCACAAAAACTCAGATTTTCATTTTGTATGCCTGGTTTAGTATTACTTTTTATGAACGCTCTCCCTATCCCCCTCTCAATCGGCATTCAATAAATGTTAAGAAAACAAGAGTATCTGACAACGCAGGTCTTCTTTTGTCAGATGATTCTGATATAGAATGGGTATCAATTTTGATTTACTGCTTTTAGAACAGCTACAACAGAATGGATTAGATTAACAGGCATAAATAAATCTTAATTTTGCTGAGATTTATACCTGTCGCATGATAAACATAGATAAATGCCTTTTTATCCTACAAGTTGCATCGATTTGGATCTTACAGAAGGTAAATGTTAACCTGAAATTAAATTTATGGTAACATAGTAAATATAGTCTGAGATAGTGACGGTGTGGGCCAGCATACAGCTAGTGGAGACAGCGAGAGAATTCTACGGGCCAATAGATTCTTTGCTCCACCATATAATCATTTAAAATGTGCATGCATTCATGGAGTTGGAAAAGCAGGAACTCTTTTTAAGCTCTGAAAACAAAAACAAAAACAAAAACTGTAGTCTTAAGAATTAAAATATGAGCTAGCATCTTCAGTTCATCACGCAATGTTGGCCCTTAGAATCAGGAGGATGATTTATCATTCATCGTAAAACTGAAACTAAACTTTAAAACTGTGTTTCTAAGACATTTTGGTCGCATCTGTGAAAGGAAAAGAGAATAGGAAGCAGGGTTGGGGGAGAGACTTTTTTCCCCATGTTATGCCTTTTTGTACATTTTGAATTTCATATCATGTGACTATAATACCCATTCAAATAATTGAATAATAGAAAAGAAAAATAAATAAAATAAGCCAGGCCTTTTGATTTAGAAGGAAGCTCCAACAATTTCAGTGCTTATAAAGAATTTATAAGAGGTTACCTCCTGCCATGTAAGACTGCCTCCTGTACTCAGTTTGTATACCTTGTTCTCATTGCATGCTGTATTATCTGTGGTCCTTTCTCTGTGCACTCAAAGGTAATTTTAGTGCATAGACATTTACCTTCATCTTTCTTTTATTTCTCCAGGTTATTTCACAATACGTTGCTTATAGAAGACATTCATTAAAGAGTTGAAAAATAACTGAGAAACAAAATAAACTGCTCAATTTCTCCTCCCTAGCATCTTGGTATGGAGCCAAATTCGATAGCAATGTAGTGGGGCTGGTAGATGGGTGTCTAGCAAAAATCAACAGATATGTCATGGACACTGAATATTGAACAGTCAAGGACTCCACAGAGGGCATCAAGGAAGGCAGACTTTATGCTGAAAAGTTATAAAATCTGCAAGCCAGATAGCTGTCAAGGGAGAAAAGGTAAAATAAGTGCTGAAAATTTGGACCAGTCAAGAGATTGAGAGGGTTGTGTGTGGGAGGGACAGCATTACAGAGCAGAGAAAAGGAATTTGAATCTCAGGGGAGAGGCTCTCCTGACATTTATCTGCATTTTAATTATTAAATTATATTTAGCTCCTCATTGGTAGTACAATGCATTAGATCTGGTTGAAGAAATAGGGGGAATGAAAGAGTCATAGAATTATAAAATCAAAGAATATCAGAGCAATAAGAGGCCTTAAAGTCTAAATTTTCTTATTTCATAGGTGAGGAAAGAGGCCAAGGGAATTTTAATGACCCAGGAATTCAGGGGCTAAGTGAAGACTAGATTTTCAAATTCCAAGTAGTTCACATTTTTCAATATCCTATTATTATACAGTGTTCTATAGATAGAGTATTTGTAGCACATGACTCCACCATAGTAATCCATTTTCTCAGAATTAGACTCGTATTTCCACTTGACCAGGGAGACTTTTCAACAGAATCTCTGAGGGGTACAAGAAGCAATATCAGAAGTCTGATGATAAGTATGTTGGGGTACCTCTTCTGGAATGAGTATCCTGGAATGCTTAAAGGTGTCTCTCGTTTTCACAGGTGAAAGTGAGTTGACATCAAAGAAAAACTAGGAAATTGTAATGCCAAAAAGATTACTCCTCAGGTGTTCAGGAGCAATATCTAAAATGAGAGTGTCTCACAAAGTCCTCTGGTATCCATATATTAGATTTGCTGTAGGACATTAATGCAGAAGATAAGACAGCTAAGAAAATTTCTTTACGGAATTGGATATTGGGTATGCATAATTCAGAATAACTGGTTACAGCCTTAGTTATTGATTTCATTTTTCTGCTTTTATTCTTCCTCACTCAACTGATGGGTTATTTGAATTTGAAGAGTTGAAAGATCACATTGTGTATTATTGTGGGCAATAACTTTCCACAAAAGTGTTCTGTAGAGTATTTATGAGCACATGACTCCACAATCTTAATCTAGTTTTGTGTGAATTCATATTTAACTTCTCAGAGAAATCTGTAATTGCTTCACATAAAATGTGACCTGACTTACTACACTCTCCCTAATAGGTCCCACTCTGGGAATCCCACTGGTCCACTCTAGTCTTAAACTTCACCTCAGCAAGCTCAGTCACTGTGACTGCCAGAGGCCAGATTAGCTGTCTGCACCTACCTTTAGGAAATGACTACCAACAATGAAGCAAGACCTAGAAGCAGCTACGTGTTTCTGAAAGGTTGGATAATAAAAGTGACGCATTGGATATTTTCAAGACAAGTGTGGAGAGTATATAAGCAAGAAAGATCGAGAACTCTTGTTGCTGCTGTTTCTTTTCTCCAGTTTCCTAGAGGGACATTTGGGCTGAGTGGAAACTAAAAATCTATCAAGAACCAAGTGTCATTAGTCAGTTGAAGTCTAATGTCTCTAGAAGTGTTGATCTTTAACTTTAGGCCACCCATAGTGATAGAAAAACCAGACAAAGTTATATAAGAGAATAATGCAATCACATAGCTGACCTCTCAAGATTTTCAGCCTGGGGTTGACACCACTGAAATATTTGAAAGGGGCTGCAGGGGAAAATTATCTATCCAGTCTCTTATGCCTGTATTGCTACTATTATAAGATGTTAAAACTCTGATGTGTCGTGTTTTTTTTTTTAGTTGACTTACACATGTAGTATTGAGGATAAGTAATAATTGCAGAAAGTTATTTTGTTGGCTCCAGTGCAGTGAAACAGCCTAAGGTAGCTGGCCTTTCAGGTGCAGATGAATAACTCCTGCATTGAGGAGAGAAAAAGCCATCACTTCATTCTCCATTGCTGAGAAGTTGGGACGACTTGGCATTTTAAGAAACCGTTCTGTGTTTGTTTAACTCCCTTTATTCCAAAAGAAGACCCCAAAAGGATATTTTAACCACTTCAGAAGCTGTTTTCATTTAATTTAAGCCATGTTCTGTGAGAAGCAAGTGTTTTCTATTCATAGGGTATTACTTGGCCCCTCAGCATTTTCTTTCTCTCTCCCATAATGTTTACCATATTATCATTCCAGTAGCTTGGCAACTGCTTTGAGTTTAATAAAATAATGGGTGTTATTTTGGGGTATTCCCAGCTGAAAAATTATTATGACCTAGAAAAGACTTCAATTATTAAAAATTCCATTTTAAGAGTCTCCTTCTTTCTATTTGTAGTCATCTCTATCAAATATAGGTTTCAATTTATATCCTGGGATAGTGGCATTAGGGTATGGGGGAGAATTTGTCCATTAGTGGGACACTGGCATCTCAGGAAATAGCCATTCTGACTCTGAGATAATAAGAATAGGAGAAGCCTCTGTTATGTCCCAACAGCAGGCTGGAGAATTTAATTATATGATTTCTATTTTATAAAATGACTTTCTGTGGTAGGTTTTGAGAATGCCTTTTTATAGATGAGCCGAACAAGGCTTGGTAGCACAGCTTATATGTGGCTGAGTTGGAATTGAAACTCAAGAATGTCTGACTTCAAAGCTATTCCTATTATGTTACATTGTGCTTTTTTTATGCCAAAAATAAATTTACAGGCAATATTAAATGTTTAGAAATCTTATAAAAAATTTCATCCATTTCTTCTTCCCTCCCTTCTCCTCTACTCCTACCTGACTTAAATAAGATAAAAAAAATTTTATTGTTGATATAGAATGCAGTAGATGTTCAGTAGATATTTGTTATTGTTTTCATTGCTTTGAATGCCTTATAAAAAGACTGGATAAATATGACCTCAACCACCAAATCACTAATGACATTAAGTCTGATGAGTACAGATAGAGATATGTAATTTTAGAGATATGTCTGGATGGAAAAAAATAAAAGCTTCAGAATGATTGTCTAAATTTTTCAGTACTGTTTCATAGCCACAGCTGACTAGCTGTGAAATGCTGCCATTTCCACTTAATTTTGTTCAGTAGTTAATTCAGTCCTCCACTTTATATGATCAGATTTGGAGCCAAATCATTTGTATTCATTTTGCATTGTGTTTTTGCAGTGTCTCTTGATCGCTTTCACATGCTAATACTGGCTAATTCAATTGGGATTTATTGAAGCAGCCCTTGAAAATTAACCACCTAATTTCTCATGCATAACATAAAAATAGACCTATTTCTCTTTACTTGTGTCTTTGAAGAATATATATTAACATAAAAGAAGAGGTTGTCTTTTTGGTGCAAAGCAGAATGCTCATGGTATTAGAGGACGCATCTTGGAGAGTGAATTTTCGTGTGAGGGGTTGGACCCTTTTTTCCTATAGGAGGAACTCTGGATGGAATAAATTGTTCGGGAAGCCAAGAGAGATAATCATTTGGCTGATGTTCATATACATATTTTAAATATATTATTTTGGTCATATTGGTAATCATGATGAGAACAGAAATTATTAGTAACTTTACAAAGATTAAAGCATGTTGTTTTTGGCTTGATTGATAAGCAACTTTTTTGATTAAAAAAATCCATCAAGTCAATCAATTTCAATCCATTGGATATCATTTTTCATCTAACTGTACTGGGACTAGTTGTCCTGACAGAACTAAAAATATATGTTTCTCCTCCCCATTAATCTGATTGTACATGGAATTTTGGTTAATTGGAAACCTGTTATGTCTCTCTTCATGGAACACAGGCAACAGTTATCAGAATGAGTCAATTCTCTTCAACCCATCTACACACTCCATTCAGATAGCTTCTGATTAGAACACGATTACATTCTTCCTGCTTCTTAGGAAAAGTCACAGAATCTCCAAAATTCAATTTTACCTCATCAGATATTGAGAAGCAAAATAGAACAATGGTAAAAAATGAGGACTTGGAAGCTTAATGCTTTATTTTTTACTCTGAATTTGTCACCTCCTCACTGTATGACTTTATGTAAATTACCTAATCTCCTAGATGCCTCTGTGTTCTTATCTGTAAGATGGGCAAATAATGGCTGCTATTTCATAAATTTGCTGTTCAGAAGAATGTGATAGATGTGAAGTGCTTAGGACAGTTCTTGGCATATCATAAATGTTCAATAAATATTAGCTCTAATAGATATAACTATTATTACTACTACTACTATTATTATTTAGATGGTCACATTAAAGACTCCTTTTTCTAAATTTTTGTTAACTCTTCATTTTCTTTCTGGGAAATAAAGACAGTATTTTTTCTTTTTCTTTTTAGAAATTGACTGAAAAAAAAAACACTTAGAAATGTGCATTCCAGCTTGAAATAAACTAAGAAATATCTGAAATCCCAATTCACAAAATAAATAGATGAGTTGTCAGAAGCAAAGCAAGGAGAGATTGAAGAGGAAATGGAAAGGGGAGTCAGACTTCAGAGAAATCAATAGCATAGTCTTCAAGATTAGTTACAGTCACACTCTAAAGTACTAAAGCAGGACGTCAGCTTGCAAATGTAGAATTTGGTTGCATGGACTGGTAGAGTCAGTTTTCGTTCCAATAGAGAGGCAAAGGGGCTAAATTAATGTATAAAAGATAGCTAGCAGGAGTTATCTATCAATAAAGGAAGTTATAGGAAGAGTGACTGTATTGGGAGATGTCTTGAAAATTTTTCTTTATTGTATATGGGAAATAAAAGGTTAAAAGGGCTCATATGCAAAACCCTGGGCGAAAAGAAAATTTCTGCTAACCTGAAACATGGTTCTGGCTTTTCTATCACATACGCATACAGTAAATATAATCTAAGAAAAATCCACCCCTTTCAATGATGTGAAATTGAAAAAAGGAATAAACAATAGATTTAAAGATATAGATGAGACAGAGAAAGAGAGAGAGAAAGGAAGGATGGACCAATGGACAGATGGACAGGGAAAATAAATAGCAGCATAATTACACCTACAGGAAATGCCATTCCACAGAGCAAATAATGTTTATGACTAAATATTTTCCCTGAATTATAAAAAAAAACATAACACAATCACCATTTTATAACAAGAATACAGAAAAGATATACAAGAACTTTGAGTAAGAGAGCAAGACAAGAAAAAGGTGAAATATCTATAACAGTTTCCTCCTGGGAAGTTAATTTGTTATTAGTTGTTTCCTGCTTATATTACTCATATCAAGCACCCACAGGAGGAAAAAAAAAACAATAAAACCAATAAGAAAGTGGATTCTTATCTCAGTAGGTTTTTAAAAAATTCCATGTACACTGTATTGAAAACAATAAATTTTCCTATTTCATGCAAAAAGGCAAAATAAAGAATATTCTTAGAAAGGAGAGATAAAATGTAAGCTGGCAGAACTAAGGAAATTAGTAAAAAAATTCATCATAAGTGAAGGCAAAATTGGGAAGTATATGAGAATGAATGGACAATATTCAAAACATAAGGTAAAAAGAGTATAAAAATAAAAAAATGAATTAATAGCTAAATGGATCAGAGAAAGATAAAATTATGCAGAGGATATCCAATATACCAAAAATTAAAGGATCATAAGCAGAAACATGGCATAAAGAAAGAAAAAATATATTTACAGAAACTTCCTGGAAATTAAAAAAGATTATACAGATTTAAATGGTACACCATGTCCCAGGAAGAACTAAAAAAGATTGTTAAAAGTGGGACAATATCTACAAAGCTCTCAAAGAAGGAAGTCTAATCTAAGAACTTTAAACCCAGATGAATTGCCGTACCAAGATGAAGGCACATATATATGTTAAGATGCAAAATCCAGGGTATAATGTTTCTATGAAAAATTCACGAAGAAACCACAGAGGATAAAATGTATTTGGCAATGTATTAATGGAAAAAATATAGCAAAATTTTTTAAAAAGAGAAAGTATTGGTTTGAGTGCATCTGAAACATGTTGGTCATTATGGATTATAAACCCTGACATGTGTAATCACATTACTAATTGAAATTTGAAGAGGAAAGGGAAGAGGACATAGCAAGTAGTCAAAGTACACTGATTTCCATATCCATTATGCCCTCTCTATATATTGTTTATCGAAATAGAATCTTTAAGACTGATAAGTTAAATAATGGTGGTATAAGATTATTGAAGGTACTGTTAATGAAAATAGTATGCAGATGATCCCTGATATGATGGTTAGACTTACAATTTTTAGACTTTATGATGGTGCAAAATTCCTATGTATTTAGTAGAAAGCTAGCTTCAGATTTTGGATTTTGATCTTTTCCTTGGTTAGTGATATATGGTACAGTCTTCTCTTGTGATGCTGGGGGTGCTGCAGCTGGCAGTCAGCCACGTGATCAGGAGGGTGAGCAGCCAGTATTCTTACAACCATCTATACCCATACAACCATTTTGCTTTTCACTTTCAGCCCAGTATTTGATAATTACATGAGATATTCAACACTTTATAATATAAAATAGGTCCTGTGATAGATAATTTTGCCCAACGATAGACTAATTAAGTGTTCTGAGCATGTGTAAGGTAGGCTAGGCTACGCTATGATGTTTGGTAGGTTGTATTAAATGCATTTTTGACTTATATTTTCAACATTCAATGGGTTTATGGGGACTTAACCCCACCATAAGTTGAAGAATATCTGTATATATAAACTCAGACTCAATCTGTGTATATAAATTCAATGTTTGGAAAGAAAAGAGAAACAAGAAAGCAATGGATATGGATTTCCTCATCTTTTACAGTCAGGACTCAAAATAAATAATTTAAAAATAACTCAAATAATAGAGATATGAGAATAATTAATAATAAATTGGTAAACACCGAAACATAATAAAATAAATAAAACCGGTTGATGAGAAAAAATGAGGGGTTAAGGGCATACTAATTTCGTTACTTATTTTTTTTTTTAAAGATTTTATTTATTTATTTGACAGAGGGAGAGATCACAAGTAGGCAGAGAGGCAGGCAGAGGGAGAGGGGGGAAGCCGGCTCCCTGCTGAGCAGAGAGCCCGATGCGGGACTCGATCCCAGGACCCTGAGATCATGACCTGAGCCGAAGGCAGAGGCTTTAACCCACTGAGCCACCCAGGTGCCCCAATTTCGTTACTTATTATAATAGGGAATTAATAGGTATAAAATAGAGAAATCAGAGCATTATATAAATTTATACTTTCAGACTTAAAGACCATAATGGAAAAAATGCAACCTTTCAATTTAGCAGAGAAAATACAAAACAAAGCAGAGAAAATTAATCCAACATTAAACTATGAAAATAGCATGATAGCATTAAGAGCAATTATGTCTATCTTATCAAATCATTTCATCAGTTAAAAGAAACATTCATTTTTATCAAAATGCAAAAGCCAAGCAATAGCTGCATACAAGAGGTACACATTAAAAAAGTTGACACCGAAAAATTAAAAAGGATGATCAAAATAAACAAGACAAATGCAAACAACTAAAAAAGGGATAACTATCTTTAATATCAAACAAGATAGATGCTGGTACAAAAATGTAAAATGAGATGAATATTTATATTCATTGAAATTGTAATGAATGGGATGCCTGGGTGGCTCAGTGGGTTAAGCGGCTGCTTTTGGCTTGGGTCATGATCCCAGGGTCCCGGGATTGAGCCCCACAGCAGGCTCTCTGCTCAGTGGGGAGTCTGCTTCTCCTTCTGCCTCTCCCCCTGCTTGTGCTCTCTGTCTCTCTCTGTCAAATAAATATAAATAAAATCTTAAAAAAAAGAAATTATAATGAATGTTGAATTTATAATGAATGAAAGGTGTGATTCACAAGGTGGATTTAGGAGTTGCAAATAGCTATGCATCAAATAACATGGTAGAATGGTTCTCAAATTATGCAACACATTAGAATCACCAAGGGATCCTTAAAAAATACTGATGCTTGGTTTCCACTCCCAGATATTCCGATTTAATTGGTATGGAGTATGATCTGGACATCAGATTTTTGAAAGCTCCACAGGTTATTCCAATGAGCAGCAAAGTTTGAAAACCAATGATTTAGCATAAAAAATAATTAGAAAAAAACACTAAAAGAGATAAGTGAAGAAATAGGTAGAAAAACAAAAACAAAAACCTTTTTTAAAAGAAACATATTTTTCATGGTCCTTGGTCCGTGACAGGTTACAGAAAACAAGCAAGTCTAAACAATTAAGATGACCCAAATAACATACTTAGTAAGGTAAATTGTACATTCTTTTTTATTTGAGTGGAGTTGGTATATATTTGTGTAAATGAAGTTTTTACCTTGAACACAAGAAATACCTTTTCCATCTTTTCTTTATGTATACAAAATAACTTTCACAAAATTTTATTAAAGTATATTACATATACCTCAATAAATTCTAAAACATAAGAATAGTAAAATGTTTTAGGGTTATAATGCAATAAACTTTGAAATTAGAACCAAGCATACTAAAGACAACACTTTTTACCATCTGCAAGAAAATAAAATTTTAAAATGGTTTATTTTGTCATAGATCAAAAAGGAAGTCATTTTTCTCTCCACTTCTTATCTTCTCCCCCCCTTACCTCCCTCTCCACCTCCTTCCAATTACATCCTTTATTTGCTCTAGACTATTTTTATCCAAATCTTGGGAACTTTTCCTAGGGGCAAAGTGTAGTCCATTTCCCTTCCCATTTTCTAGGGTTCATTGTCTACAGAAGGATTTCTACATAAAAAACAGAAATGAAGGGGTTCTTAGGTTTCTGTAGTTAGAAGGAGGTTGAAGACAGGGATCATAGTAAGGAGTGGGGGAGTGGGGAAGGCACTCTTCTTCTCCATGGCCCACAATAGCACCTGAAAGTTGCATGAGCAGAAAGTCATCCCAGTTATGTCGGGGGTGCGGTTCCACAAATCCAAGAAGGGGTGAGGCCATTGCAGAATAGTCCAAAACTTCTGGAGCCCCTCCAAGTCATGGTGGCTACTGCCCCGACTAACTCTAATCATAGACATTGACTCTTGGCTTCCTCTGTGGATGTGACTTTAATCTTTTTTTTTTTTTTTTTAAACCTGGCTTTGTTCTTTCATTGACCCAACCTAGCCTAACCAAGCCTAGCCTATTCCTATATTCTATTTTCAGTTTCCACCCACCAGCATAGAGGCCCAACCACTTACTTCAAGTGGAGACCGTATCTGATGGGAGTGGGGGTTGGTTTTCCACTCGCCTGGTTTTCCATTGCTTTCTTATCAACCTGTGCTATCCTACCCTCTCCTATTATATTGAAATACCACTTATTTGTGATACTTTCAAAAGTAAATATTTAATATTTAAATCCACTAGTTAAGTATTTATTTAAGGCTGGCCAAATGCAAAGTCAGAAGAAAGGAAAATTTCCCTTTTTTCATATGTCGTTCTTTCCAGACATCTTTCCTTGTCTCTGTTCCTCACTACTTCTCACTACTTCTCACCCCAAGTAGATATTTAATTTTCTAACACTAAAATTGAGCACATAAAATGCAAGGAAGAAACGTGGCAAATACTTGAGGGAATATGTTGGTTTCTTTCAGTCTTAGACTTACCTAAAGCCAATCAAAATCTGTAGCAAGCTTGAGCCAAACTTGAGAAGAGGTTGACAAATTTGCACATGTATCCTGGCTGACAGAAGCTGTATTCACGCTGCTCATGTTCCGGCTTCCGCTCTTACTATTTTAATTTTTAATTTTAATTTAATATATATATTTTTTAGTTTGGAATCTTGCCTAAAATAAGTGGAAAGGAATCTCTGGCTCTGTAGTTGGGTAAATAAGAGGGAAATTAGGCAGTAAATGACCTAATATTCGTCAAATCTGTGACACCTCTGTTCTCCACCTTGGTTCTTGCTTGTTGGAAGATACTACTCGTCTTCTTCATTCTACTTCAGTTTCTAAGTCAGGGCTTTCCATTTCTGTAATTATTGGGTAGTAAATTTTATTTCTGAAAGTCCCTTGGAGCTCCTGATAATACACTAAATTATAAATTATTGAAGTTTTCCTTTAATTTGATAATTTATTCTTTTTTCATCAATGGTTGTTTAGATGGCTGGAAACAGATTGATCCATTAGAGATGGATTGGTGTTTTGATCCCTGGAATCTAAGTCTTAATGAAAGATCTGACAAATAAATTGATTTCAAATAATACCAGTCACAGAGAAAGAAAAACTGACAATTGTCTCTCTCTCTTTTGATTGAACAGTGTTCACACTATTAAGTAGGTGACATTGTGGGCAAGCAGGTGAAAACTTGAATGCAGTCACCCCTTCTGACCTCTCTCAGGTGATATGCTCTCAGCCAGACCATAATGCCCCCAAAATCAACAGTGAAGGGAAGTTTCAGCTGGTCTTGTCTGAGCTTAAAATTGATTTCCTTGTTTAATGGTTGCTGTTTTACTTATTGGAGATCTAAAATTGTCGGTTCGCTCTGTCATGGCAATTGCTGACTTAGGCAATATATTGAAATGTAAATTCCTTTCTGTGTTAATGAATTCATTAGCAGGAAAGCTAGTTCAAAAGACATATGGAAAAAAAAGAGTACTAAACATTTCAGTGTTAAAGCAGGATTTTCTACACAGTTTGAGGAACACCAAAGTTAGTAACTGTTCTGTTGAAAAATGGTTTCAGTGGTCAAATGGTTTAGGGAAACAAAGTTACACAGGTTTCTTTCCTTTAGGGCTTCTCTGAGATCATAATATGATAATGTGCCCTGTGTATTCCCAAGAAGAAAGTTATTATACTGCAGTTCCTCTAATGTTTAACTGTAGAACTTTTGTGTTTTAAAGAGCACCTTCCAGCTCATCTGGGAACTGGTAATCTCATAGACCTCTGGACTGGAAAATGTTATGTGAAGGCCAGCTTTGCCTTCAAACCCCTATGAGGGATTTGAAACATTATGTCTAGGGCTTAATATCAGTACTTCCTTTAGGCTGGAGTTAGAGGGGCCTCTGCTCTGTAACCTGAATCTTAGAGGGTCCCACTATCACAAACACAAACAGAATGAATTTATTTAAGGACGTAGGGGTGCCTCTGACATTCAGGATCAGTCAACAAGTAACCTTAAATATTTGTTCTCCTGGGTCCAATAAGATGCCCCAAGGAAATGCACTACATTTCTCATCTTATGTTTGCAAAACACAGCACTCCTGTATTGAAATTCTATGATGGTTTCTGGGTTGTGCTTATGCTGAAGTCAGTGAGGGACAGTATTTTGGAACACAAGATGGATTTGAACAGTATAAGCACAAGATAAAAGAAAAGTTAATTCATCAATTTCTCTCTCAGAAGGCAAGACTGTAATACATTCTTGCAAAGACTTAATATCATTGCCGTAGTGCTGAATATCTTGCTATTCTTTATGTCCAATTTGTATTTGCAACAGTTGCTCATTTGGGCTGATGGCAACGTTTTGCAAGATTACACAATTCTTATTATTCTTAAATTTGTACATAGGGAGCCTTAAGAAATGTGGTGCTGATTCTTTACATTATCAACGAGATGGAATTTGAGTGCCAGAATTGAGAATAGTTTTGTTTTTATAATAGTACTTAATATGATTTAATTACATTTTCAAAAAATGAAATGCAAAAGTTTGGGTTTTATTTAAATAATTTCGAGTTAAAATTTTAATATACATTAATTGTAACTTGTATTTTGCCTTTTAATGTTAATGTATAATTTTAAATCAGTTAGGGAAAACATTTTCAGAAGCATAAAAATAATTTTATTCTATTTTTCTATTTATTTTATAGTTTTTATAAAATACATTCACATTCTTTACACTTTGGATATATTTACATTTCATAATCCTTTGGATAATTATCAATAATACTTAAACTATGTGAAAGTTTCAATTATGACACATGATTAATGATTTTGTTAATATGAAAGAAATGTAAGTTTTATGAATGTATCATAACATTGCCAGCTTATCAATAGAACACTTAGACATGCACAATAATAATTAAATTCAGTTGTCTTTGAGAGTTTATTTTTCATTAATTATAACAAGCATTATTTAATATATAAACTTAAATTATATATCATAATTAATATATAAATACATAAAATTATGCATACAACCTACACATATCTATTTCTATATAATATATACTTATGTATTATAATTAATATGTATAATTTAGATATATATTTTTATAAAATTATATGTATATAAATTCATATATCTATTTCAATTCTATTATTATGAATGTGTATTTGTCCAAGTAGAAAGATAAAAGGCATTTTATTCAACAGTTTTAAAGATTGATTTATCATATTTATTTTTTAAAGTTGTTTTTTAAATTTTTTTTAAAGATTTTATTTATTTATTTGACAGAGAGGAGTGAGATCACAAGTAGGCAGAGAGGCAGGCAGAGAGAGAGGGGGAAGCAGGTTCCCCGCTGAGCAGAGAGCCCGATCGATCCCGGGACCCTGAGATCATGACCTGAGCCGAAGGCAGAGGCTTTAACCCACTAAGCCACCCAGGTGCCCCGTGATTTATCACATTTAAATATGTAAGCATGTAGTACATGGGCCTCCATTTGTATTCTTGCCCTGGACTCCAAGTATCGGAAGTGGTCCTGGCCACTGTGACTTCTGGGTGTTTGCTGACACTAGAAGGGACATCTTATAATGAAATGGTAGCTTTGTCTGCCAAGCAGGAAGCACCATTCCCCACCAAGGACTTTTTGCTCCTTCTGTCTAATTGTTTCCCACCATCCATGTAGAGAGTGAACAGATAACCACTGGTTCATATAACCACTCATATAACCACTGTTATAAAGGTTTGCTGCTCTGAGTTAATTTCTAAGAGCTGCAGGCTCATGCAGTCATTTCCAGAGATAATAAGAAAAGATAAGTAGCTAAAGGCATTCAGTAGTCAGGACCTTGGAACATAACACAGAAGTTCAGTCTAGATCAGAATAGAACAAGCAATATACACACACAGTAGAGGATTCAGACAGGGTCAGAACTTGTCCCTCAGTCACCTTTGCAAGTTAAAATGTGAGACTTGTCTCTGAATTTACTGTTTAATATTTGTAGTTCTCTGAAAGTAAGGATGTGTTCTGCATCTCATGACACAATATAGAATGAGTGTTCAGCATCTGATTATTATATCTGATCATTATAATTAAGTTTCTGGTGCCCAGGATGAGGAGGCTAAAGTAAGGAGTCCCTGTAATGAAATGTTGTCTTAACATGGATTTCATTTTCATTTTTTCCCTTTGTGAATTGTAAAAATTTGATTCAATGGTCTTTTCTCAATTTATTTGTTCTGCTCTAAGTGAAGGGGTACGGATTCTATTCTCTTTTTAAGATAAAACTTATGCATGAAATTTACGAATTTTTAAATGATGAGCTTGAATGAATGTATCCACTCATTTAGCTGTAACCAAGATATATAACATGTACATCATTCCAAAAGTTTCTTTGTCCCCACCACCCACTGGCAATGACTGGATATCTATAATTGTATGTAGTTTTTTTTGTGTGTGTGTGTGTGTAAACAGACTTTAATAAGCATATTACAAAAGAGTATATCATAATTTCTAAAAATAAGGAAATATGTTCAAACTTATTATTCACCATTGAGATTTAAATTAAAACTATAGTATGATCCTTTCATGTCCACATATGGGTAAATTTTAAAAAATCAATAATACAAAGTGTTAGCAAAGATTTTAAGTAGCTCATATTCTTAGTCACTGCTAGTGGAATATAAATTAACACATCTCCCTTTTATAGATGACACCAAAATGTTTTCCAAAACAGATATATAATTGTATGTAGTTTTAGCAGTTCTTGAACTTCATGTAAGTAGAATCATGCAGTATTTTGTATCTTTCTTTTTCTTTTTTTGGTTCAATACAGTGTTTTTGAGATTTGTCATGTTGTGGATGCCAGTAGTTCAGTCCTTTTTTATCGTTAAGTTGAATTTCGTTGTATGAATATATCACAACTCATCTTTTCCTCTGTTGTTCATTTGGCTATATAGTATTTCTGTTGGGTAAATACTAAGGAATGGAATTTCTATATCACATGTAGTATAATTTACCTTTATAAGAAACTCTGTTTTCTGAAGTGATTTTACAATTTTTACAATCACAACAGGAATGTATGAGAATTCCAGTCATTTCATATCCTTGATGATATTTATTATTGGCATTCTTTCTAATTTTAGCCTCTGAATTCTAATTTGATAAACTTTTCAATAATCTTGATTTAGATGAGCTTAATATTTTCATGAGGCATAAGTTCTTGGGAAAAGATATGTTCTGTGATAGTAATGATTTTTCTAAAATTAGAATCGTATCATTTTTCTCCCTTATTAAAATCCTTTAATTCTTTCCATTTGTTTTCAGTATAAAGTCAAACATCCTATGACACATATTTCCTCCTTCTTTAGTCCCTGAGTCCATCTACTCCCTTCCCTAACACCCAGCTCCTACCCCAGTAGATTTTAAGGATGAGGCAGTGTCCGTCTTGTTAATTATTAAATTCAGTGGTGAGCACTCTCAGTAATTGTTGAATGGCGGACTGACAATGAGATGAAGTAGATTGTCCAAGTTCACACGGAAAATGTAGGAACTTAGATGTATAATTCAGGTGTCTCTGATTCCAGAGACTGGATAGTTAATTTTTGACAGAATGGATGCTCATTTAAGGTCTATTTCATTGACTTTTGAACTTCAGTCATTACCAAGATTGTTAGGAAGTTCTCAGATACTGCCATCCACGTACAGCTTTATTATTCAGTATAGTTAAAATCTACCTTATTTCATGATTTTTTGAAAAGTATCCAAAGAATCATTTTAGTCACATCTAAAACTTGCGAAAAGGGCCTATAATTTTGTAGTGTTTATAGGTCGATAAGACAAAAAAAAAAAAAGTGCTACACTAAACTACTTTCTCTTCTTTTGCAAAGATTGTAACCCTCTCTGAGCTTTCTTATGTGTTCCCCTAGAGCATTTTTAAAACTACATAATGTACATTATATTTATAAGATTATTTAACCTTTACAGGAAATAAAGAAATAAAGCTATTTTCAGAGGGAATTCAACAAACACACTAAATTCTACTGAGACCAATTATTCTAGCTCCATAGGGTAATAATATAATTTAATAAGACATAGTTATCCATATATGTTTGCAATAGCTCCAGAAATGTCTACTGAATAGCTGTTTGCTTTTTTATACCTTTTTCCTGTCCATTTAAGCTATCTCAGTTCACAATGCAAAATTAGGGAACAATCAGTACTTTGGGGGAGGAAGAAGGAGTGAGGATAATGACTGGAGATAAATTCTTTTTCTTCATGTACAATTGTTTTCCCTTTCCAAGATCTAGTTTACTTGTTCATCCTGGGAAAATAGTCAATTGGTTCTTGGATTTTTATTTTCAACTAAAACAACAGCAACCAAACTAAAACAAGGCCTCAGTGTTAGAAGAAATATCAAGGTCACCTAGTCCATCAGGCTCTACCTGGGATTCTGATTAGAAATACTGAGGAGCCTAAAGATTTACAGAATTAGAATCACCAGGATCTGGGTTATATGATTTGAAAGAAAAGCTCTCCAGGTAATTCTGATTTGGATCCTTGGTTACAAACTATTAATCTGACATTTAAATCATCCAAGTGATTTTCCAGTAATGGGGAGATCTTCATCTCCAGAGCATGTCCTTTTCATCTTTGGATAGGAGTAATTGTTAGAAAGTAATTCCTTAGACCCACCTGAAATCTGCCTTGCTTTAGCTTATGCTGGTCATCCTTGCTCCACCAAGGATGCCACAGAAAAGAAAAAGTCTTTTTAAGTTTTATAGTTGATCTCCAGATCTGCATTTTATGATCCCAGTTATGAACTGAGTACTTAGCAGAACCATTATATCCCTCATTCTCAAAATGGTATTTTATTGTTTTAGATTAAATATGAATAAAGGCAAATAGGAATCTTATCAGAAGGAGATGCTATAGTGAGAAGGTCTTTAAACCCAGAAGGATCTATGGGATTGAGGTCTCTGTGGTGAGAAGAGATGTGCGAGGTTTATGACAAGCTCCTTTCAATAGGAGAATCACAGTGTAAACCCCTCAGGCTCTAGAGCAAGGTCTTGCCATTAGAAAATCATTCCCCTTTTCAATAACGGTTCCTGGCGTGGTACTAGGCACTGGTAGAGTTGGGGAGTTTGACCAGGGGACACCAGGGAAATGTGGTCAGAAATATCCATCATGAAGTGGATTTTGTCAGGCTTGCTACTTGAAAAGGTATAGTGGACCCAGGATCAATTTATAGGAATATGGAATTGGTACATACGGTATTGAGCAAAAAAGGCTTTAGGGTATAAGTAAGCTATACAAGCAGGTGGCCCAGATCTTTGTTGCAACTGATGCCTTTCTCTCTGCTTACACCTATACCTGAATTAATTATTGCTATGATGATTATACAATGGCGATTTTTATTTTCACTGTTTATTATTATTATTTTTCCGGTTTTGTTGAGATATAATTGACATATAACATTGTATTAGTTTAAAGTATACAACATAATGACCTGATATATGTATATATTGCAGAATGAATACAACAATAAGTTAACATCCATCACTTAGGTACAAATTTTAAGATTTGCTCTTTTAGCAACTTTCAAATATACGATACACTGTTACTAACTACAGTCACCATGCTGTGCATTACATCTCCAGGACTTATCTTATAACTGGAAATTTGTACCTTTTGTCCACTCTTACCTATTTCTTTCACCCTCCACTCCAGCTTCTGGCAACCACCTATTATAAACTATTTTAAAAACATTTATTAGTTGTCATTCCATCATCCTACTGTGATGAAGAGTTTTCCCTTCTCTCCCATTTAGGTTTTTATTTACCTATTTATATTAGTGTGACATATGGATTCCTATTTTATTCAATGGGGTTAGTTACCTTCTTCAGTTTGATGTTCAAATTGCCCCAGATTAGGCCACAGGAGCACCTTCGGGTGCTCAGGTTACTCCTATATCTTTTGATATGTTCTCATCATTCTTTATGTAAGAAAATAATGACCTGGCAGCATAAGATGCCTGGGGCTCATTTTGTGCTATCCTTGCTCCTGTTTTGGAATCAGGCATTTCTCCAACAAGTCCTGGTTTCTTTAGTGGAGAATGACAATTAGAAACCAAGATGTGGGTATTTGGCAGGTATATATGAACATGTATTTTCAAACTCTATGAATTCACACTAAAACCTTCAATTTCGATACAAAACTTCAGAGTTCTTGCTGGCCATCCTCTTCCCATGTTTTTAAATACATTATCCAATAGACAGATCTCTTTATTCTCAATATTTGCTAATTTGTTCAATCAATATACTAATTTTCCCAGTGTTATGAATCTCTCAACATAAGCAGCCAACTCCTCTGCCTACCATCTCTTCCCTCCCAGTACCCGATAGCACTCAAGCACTTCACATCCTTGATTACCAGGGGACTTGCCATTGACATGTCTCCAGAGATTCCACATCCCTTTCTCCTTTGTATCATCAGGCAGGCTGCTGGTGACAACTCTGTCCCTACTCCAGCTCCACGCCAGGAGGGGAAGGAAGAGGTCATCTCTGTCTTTCTATTCTGCTTTCTGGGAATTTCATCAATTTTGTTTTCTAAACTGTCCAATGAAGTTTTCAAATATATATATATATATATGTGTGTGTATATATATAATATATACATATATTTATATGTATACATTATATATATATTTATATAAACATATAAATATATATAGGAATGAGAGAAAAAAACTTGGAAGTTGTGTATATGCGTATACATATACACTCACATATATTTGAAGAATGTCAATGAAAAAATATACATATATACATAATGCTCACATTCTTTCATTTCTTTAAAAATTTAATTGTATAATAAAAAATAAATAATTTTAGAACAGTTACAGAGATAGTACAGTGAGTTCCTATCTATCTTTCCCATTTTCCCCAAAGTTAAAATCTTATATAACCATGGTAAAAATTATCAAAACTAAGAAATTATCCTTCTTTCACTCTTTTAAAAGTAGCATTTTATCCTTGTTTTATAGATTCAGCCTCATGTCTTTGATATTAGAGGATGATAATTCTAGTTATTTTGGACTTTCTTTCTATCCCCTGTTTTTTTTTTTTCTATTTTGATCTAATTCTTTTCTTTTTTTTTAATATTTCAGGTTTTTATTTAAATTCTGCTTAGTTAATGTATAGTGTAATATTAGTTTCAGGAGTAGAATTTAGTGACTCATCACTTACATATAATACCCAGTACTCATCATAACAAATACCCTCCTTAATACCTATTACCCAGGTACCCAATCCCCCCACCTCCCTCCATCACCCTCAGTTTGTTCTTTGTAGTTAAGAGTCTCTTACGGTTTTCTTTCCTCTTTCTTTTTTTCCCTTCCCATATGTTCATCTTTTTTGTTTCTTAAATTCTACATAAGAGTGAAATCATGTGGTGTTTGTCTTCCTCTGACTGACATATTTTGCTTAGCATATACACTCCAGCTCCCTCCAGGTTGTTGCAAATGATAAGATTTCATTCTTTTTGATAGCTGAGTAATATTCCATTTTGTGTGTGCACGCGCGTGTGTGTGTTTGTGTGTGTGTGTGTGCATACCATCTCTTCTTTATCCATTCATCAGTCAGTGAACATTTGGGCTCTTTCCATAATTTGACTATTGTTGATAATGCTGCTATAAACATTGAAGTAATCTATTTCATTTCCTTTCCTTCCCTCTCTCTCTGTCTCCCTTCTTCCCATCCTCCCTCCGATTATCCTCCCTCCTTCCCTCCCTCTCTCCCTTCCCTTCTTCTTCCTTCTTTTCCTTCTTTTTAATTAATAGGGATGTACATAACACTTATTATATTCCAGGCACTGTTCTAAACACTTTACAAGTATTAGCTCATTTATTTCTCTCAACATCTCATGTGGTACACATTGTTCTCTCCCTTTAATGGTGAAGGAATTGAGACATGAAGAAGTTAAGTAAGTTGCCCAAGATCACATAGATCATTAGTAACAGAGCCAGGATTTGAGTCTATGTGCTCTGCTTCCAGAGTCTGTGCTCTTTTCCACTGCATCATGCTGATTGTCAGGTAGATTGCAAACTTCAGCTGAGGGCCCAAGCACCTTGTGATGCCCATAGATTGATGGTCAGGGTTTGGCCTTTTTGTTAGACTACACCCAACTGAAGTACTGCAGATATTTTTTGTGGGACTACATTATGTTTTCTAGATATGAAGTCTCCAGTCTCCTGCCTGGGCACAGCTGTTAATGTACTTTCTGCCAAGCTCCTTTGAGGTGTGTAGGTCAAGGATATTGGAAAGATCATAGATTAAGAGTGTACCCCGGGATTTTTTTTAAAAGATTTTAATTTATTTATTAGAGAGAGAGAAAGAGAGAGTGAGAGCGAGAGAACATGAGTCAAGGGGAGAAGCAGAGGAAGAGGGAAAGGGAGAAGCAGACTCCCTGCCAAGCAGGGAGCCCAGTGTTCCCAAGAACTCGGTCTTAGGACCCTGCGATCATGACCTGAGCCTAACACAGACGCTTAGGCAGCCACCCAGGTGCCCCCTATACTTTTATTAAATGTAATTTTTACATTTATTGACATGACAGAATAACCTATTTAATCTATTGTTAAGATATTTTTTGAAATATTATCATTAACTTCTTTACTGGGAAATATACCCTATATGATTATGGAGGAATGGTTCTTTTATGTTACTCACTATATCTCCATGTCACTATTTTATTTTATTTTTTTAAAATTTACTTATTTATTTGAGACAGTGAGAACAAGCGATGGGGAGGGTCGAGGGAGGCAGAGAGAGAAAAATAGACTCCCTGCAGAGTAGGAAGCCTGATGTGGGGCTTGATCGCAGGACCCCAAGATCATGACCTGAGTCGAAGGCAGCCACTTAACCCACTAAGCCACCCAAGTGCCCCTATATGTCACTATTTTAATTCCTATGTCTGTATATATATGCAGTAAGTGAGATTGGTCTAGCAGGGGTTAACAAACTTTGGCTTCAAACAAAATCCAGCACACAGCATATTTTATTTTGTATGGCCCACAAGCTGAGAATCAGTTTTACATATTTAGAGGGTTGTAAAAATAAAAGAATATGCAACAAATTGCATATGACCTACAAAGCCTAAAATGAAAGGTGCTAAATAAATACAGGTCATTCAACCATAATCATTTCAATTTAACACATTGACTGTGTAGCTATTTTGAGAAGATACCGTAAATATGTCAGTCCTTTTCCTCAAGTAATTTATAGTCCAAACCATACCACATCTCTACCTACTGCCTTCTCCAAATGCATCTTCCCAGTTCTGTCAACTGGCAAGTAGTCTCGGGTGAGTGTTAGCTCATCTCCAAAGTATGAGGTCACTGGTACCTTCCAGTAGGAGTGCAAACTTGTAACTATCCTGCCTTTATGTTTTTACTCATGTTTCTTCTATCTGCTGTGTTTCCCCTTACATCTTTTCGATGCAATTAATAACTAGCTAGGTCCCATTTTCTCCATTATCCTCTTGGTAATGCTCCAGCTTAAGAGGGATCACTTTCTTCACTCATCTGAATCCTATAACATCACTGTTAACTTCCTATCCTGGTTATTCTACACATCTGTTGCCTGGTAGGATATATTCTTTGAATGTAAGATCTAATTGATCTGTAAATTGTCATATGTTCCCTGAAATAGATTCATACATACGGTATTATCTGTCTGACTCTTGTCTCTCCCCATATGGTTTAGTTTGGGCTTTTGTAATCTGGAAGTAAATTAGTACACTTACTCCATAGGAAATGTACTTTAGTTATATTTATTTATCTTCAGAATTTTACTTCCTTTTTAGCATTTGTATCTTTGAAACCCACTAACGTACTGGGATTGTTCTTCTCTCTTTAGTATTTTATTATTGCTTAAGCATTTTGTATGACCAGAAGATTTCTTAGTGATAGTAAATTCTGTACAGTAACCTTGGCAATATATAATATGAATACGACTCTAATTGGAACTTTTTTTATGAACTGTAAACATTCCCAAGATGAAGACTAATAAACCAGAGAGTTTTGTATCAGGGGTAATAATAGTTTATTTGTATTCTTCTCTTTTATATATTCTTTTCCTTTTTTTTTCTATAAGGAATTTCTTTTCTAGAACACTGAAATTGTTATTATGATATATTTTATTCCTATACTCATGCCTGCTCTGTCCATTAAGTCTTTTAAAATCCAGATCTGTGGAGGGGGGAGAACCATTTGCTTCTACATTTGAACATTTTCCTGGGGTAATAATTTTATTTGAAGTTTAGAGAGTCTATGAGTTATTCGCCTTAAAAATCTACCTTATTTTATGAAGCTCTTGTATTGTTTCTTTTTAGCTAACTAACAGCCAGCCATCAACGGAACTCTTTAGAGTAATAAATAATTATATTAGTCCCGATTGACACTATTTTTCTGATTTATGTTGTTGTTAGCATCTACTAACGCTAGGAGGAAAGAGACTTAGAAATGTTAGGGAATTATTATGGAAATGTCTAAATGTTACAAAACACTCAGTGATATCAGTTCTGAAAAAAATCAAGTGTGAAAACATATTTTATTGCTTTATCCTTCCTTGTATACTTCTTTCCAACCTCTCTTTCCACTTACATGTCTAACACTGTATGGAAGTTGGCCATGGAAGAAATGTAGCATGCTGAAAATGTTTAATTCATACTGTAACGTAAATACCCCAATGTCTAGAGATCTTATTTTAAGTGTTGTCTTGTGAAAGTGCTAACTCTCATCACAAAGTCCTTTCTTCTGACTTTTAGGGAAAAAGAACTAAATGTCCAACTTGTTTTAAATTTGGTTTTATGGGATAATTTATTTTTTCTTTATTGGTATTTATTGATATATAATGAATATATGACATCATGTAAGTATAAATAGTGCACTGTATTAACTTTACTTTTTAATAACTGTGTATGAAGTGAGAGCTCACTATGATTTTGATTTTCATTTCCTTGATGATTAGTGATGTTGAGCATTTTTTCACATACCTGTTGGTCATTTGTGTATCTTCTTTGGAAAAATGTCTACTCAAGTATTTTTTTTTTAATTTAATTTGTCTAGTTAAGTATTTTGTCCATTTTGAATTAGTTTGTTTTTTATTTGTTATTTGTATATGTGTGTTTGTTTGCTATTGAAGTGTCTGAGTTCCTTATATCTTTTAGTTATTAATCCCACATCAGATATATGATTTGCACATATTTTCTCCCATTCCATGGGTTGCTTTTTCATTTTTAAATAATTTCTTTTGCTGTGTAGAAGCTTTTCAGGATAATCTTATCTTGAGTATTTATTTTTGCTTTTGTTGTTTGTGCTTTAGGTATCATAACCAAAAAAAAATCATTGCCCAGACCAATATCAGGGAACTTTCCCCAACCTATGTTTTCTTCTAGGAGTTTTACAGTTTCAGGTTTTACATTAATCCATTTCAAGAAGTGTGATGCTTTATCTTAAATTTGCTTTGGCTATTTAGAGTCTTTCGTGATTTCATATGTAGGTTAGGATTGTTTTTTCTCTATCTGTAAAAAATGCCATTGAAATTTTATAGGGATTGCATTGAATCTTCAGATTGCTTTGGGTAATGTAGATGTTTTAATAAAATTAATTCTTCCAGCCATTAACATGGGATATCTTTTCATTTATTTTTGTCTTCTGGCTTATTTTTGTTCTGGGCTGGCTTGGAGGAGGGGCAATGTGGTCAGAGTGAACCACCCCTCTTATTCTTCTAGTATGGTCCTCTTTGGTCTCTGTTGTTCATGGGAATGCAACAGCCTCCACCTGGGGTTCTGGTATTTTCACAGTGGTGATTATCTATAAATAGTTTCTAGTTGGTCTTCTTGTGAGGGGTACTGAAGTTGGAAGGACCTATGTCACCATATTGATGATATGACTGCCCTTTTATTGGATAATTTAAATAGCCCCTTTAAGTAATGCTCAGGTCGTCAAGGAAAAAAAAAAATCAAATCACAGTGTTCAAGATTTCTAAGTCTTCTACCTTTCTTCCTAGATATTCCACAAAAAAAGTGTGTGCATGTATGTGTGGGAGTGTGGAGGTAGTAAGGTAAAGATTTATGCAAGCTCATGATAAAAAAAGGGAAAGTCAGGTCTTCAGCCTTTGCTTTTCTGACCAACTTAGGGACAACACCTTCTGTCCATTTGGTTGCTACTTGCTTTGTTGGCCTATCAATTTTAGTGATCTGGATTCTGTCTATCTGGCCAGAGCCTGGTGGTAGTCCCTGTATGACTTGGCCTTTTCTAATCCCCCATAGCAGTATTGACCTCTTTGAGGTCTGGTGTAACATTCAATCTCATCTAAGTGATTTGCTATCCTCCCTTCACTAGAGAGTCATCTCTATGGAAACTCCCCAGCATGGGCTCTGAGCTAATCCCAGGGCTGCCACAAGTGCAATTAAGGCTACTTTGGGGTGTGACAGTAGCCCAAAGATGTACTGGGCAGCCAGAAAGTCAGCTGCTTTCCAGGGACACAAAGATCTCCCTCTACCTCTGTTTGACATTATCTCACATACCTCCTCTTCTCTAGGTGGAAACTTCAAGAGGGAAAATAGGAAAAATAATTGCTCACTCTCTTCTTCCTATCTTTCTTCTTTTGCCCTCTGCTGTACTGTAGTTCTAGGAAAAACAGTGGGCTTTTTATTTACTTATTTATTTTTGCTTACCCCACCCACACCATATCTTTCTTTAAACATGGATCACTAGAAAAGAATATTCTCTATATGATAAGAGTACTTTATGAGTTGAGTCATTCATGCTTTCTTGATGTTCTGAAAAATTGGGATGGTTGGTGGAAAGATAAAGAAATTTAGAAAATTCTTTTTAAAACAGCAATTTTATGGGGCGCCTGGGTGGTTCAGCCGTTAAGCGTCTGCCTTTGGCTCAGGTCATGATCCCAGGGTCCTGGGATCGAGCCCGGCATCAGGGTCCCTGCTCTGTGGGGAGCCTGCTTCTCCCTTTCCCACTCCCCTTGCTTGTGTTCCCTCTTTTGCTGTGTCTCTCTCTGTCAAATAAATAAAATCTTAAAAACAAAACAAAACAAAACAAAAAACCAGGAATTTTACATGCCAAAGACTGAATATTATCTTATTCTTTTACTTTACGTTTCTTCTATGATAGGATCCAGTCTTCCCTCAAGCAGATAGATGGAGGTCTTCAATGGTCTAGAAAAAGCAAGAGAGAAAAATAAATTTAAAACTTTCTTTAATGGTACTCCTTTAATAGAAAAAATGGGTATGATCATTGTGTTCAGGGCACTTAACATCTACTCCTACATCTGTTCGATTGACTGAATTTTTCACCTTAAACTAGCTGGAATAATTTGGGTAAACAATATAGAAATTTCAAATATGTTTTTCCCTCCTTCCCTCAAGGCAAATGTTTTAATTCTTAAATTACTATATTTAATAGAGGAAAAAGAAAAATTCTATTATAGTTTTACAATTGTATTCAAGATTGTTTTGTCTTGTTTATTGTAAAATAGAGCTGACTATATAAGTTTGTTTACATAAAATATATGTTAATTACTGATTTCCTTGACTTGCTTAGTTCCAAATAAGTGACTTGACTATGATTTTCACTTTATAAATTCTCCAGAATGTGATCCCCTCTATTCTGCACTGTCTTCTTGCTAAGCTCCTCCGTACCACAATAGTGACTTGTGGCATGGACATGCATATAGTAGTGGGAAAAGCCTTTGAAAGTCATTGTAAAACTGATTCTGTAGGAGATGGCTAATTTTTATGTGCTACAATAAGTCCCAATACCTAGAACTAATCTGCATTGAGAATGAATAATAAAAGTACCATTTGATCCTTGTAATTCATGTAGAAAAATAATTTGGCTTGTATTTTACATCTAGGATGGTGATTGAACACATAACAGATTTTCAATAAACACCTGGTATTGCTATTTTCACTGACTTTCCACTTGATAATTTCTCATTTCACATTAGGAAAAAATTAAATGCTGATGAAAAAAATGAAATTAAATTAATTAAAAATTAAATGTTGCTGGAGGTCTGAAATACCTAGTGAATTTTCCATGTTGTACTCTATTGTCTTTTAAAACTGGTAAGAAAAAGCCTCAGTAACAATCTTTTTTTTGGTAATTGTTTTGATAGAGCCAGTATTTACTGAGTGATCAGATCTGACATCAAGATTATTCTTCAGAGCTTTAGATTTTTATTTCTTTTATCTTTACAGTATAATAAAGAAAGAGTATGATTACTTCCTCTTTCATTCCCTACTCACAACCTTTTATTATTTGACTTCACAATTATTAATCATCACTTTACACAAATACCTTTGTTAAAAGTTATCAAGACCTCTTTATTAACAAATTCAATTGTCTCTTCCAAAGTCTCCATCCTTCTCTCTGCCCAGGCTCTTGTTCAACCTGCGTCAATATGGACCATACTTCTTTTTTTTTTTTTTTTTTGGACCATACTTCTTTCTGACTCTACTCTTTTCATTTTCCAACACTATATAGTTTTTTTTTTTAAATGACTCTCTTTTATGTCTTTTGCAGAGTAGGCTTTATATGCTTCTGCACTGAATTCTCTCTATACTCTTTAACAACGTAGGCACTTGCAAAGCTTTTATCTGTAATATACATATTTTCTGAGGTGATATCTCACTGTGTTTTTTAAAAGTTTTTATTTAAATTCCAGTTAGTTAACATGCAGTATAATATTAGTCTCAAGTGTACAATATAGTGAACAGTATAGTGTATATTCAACCCTTCCATACATCGCCCGGTCCTCATCACAACACATGCACTCCTTAATCCCCATCATCTATTTCACCCATCTCCCCACCAATCTCCCCTCTGGTAGCCTTCAGTTTGTTCTCTATAGTTAAGAGTCTGTTTCCTGGTTTGCCTCTCTCTCTCTTTTTTCCCCCTTACTCATTTTTTTTTTCTTAAATTCCACACATGAGTGAAATCATACGGTATTTGTCTTTCTTTGACTGACTTATCCCACTTAGCACAATACTCTCTAGCTCCACCCATGTTGTTGTGAATGCAAGATTTCATTCTTTTTTTATAGATGTGTAATTTTCATTGTGTGTGTGTGTGTGTGTGTGTATCTCCACCTCTTCTTTATCCATTCCTCAGTCAAGAGACACGTGGGCTTCTCTAACTGGGCAATTGTAGATAATGCTGCTATAAATATAGGGGTGTATATAGGGATGCATGTATCCCCTTGAAATAGTGTTTTGTGTTCTTTGGGTAAATATTGAGTAGTATGATTGCTGGATCATAAAGTTTTAACTTTTTGAGAAACCTCCATACTGTTGTCCAGAGTGGTTGCTCCAGTTTCCATTCCCACCAACAGTGCAAGAGGATTCCCCTTTCTCCACATCCTTGCCAACAACTGCTGTTTCTTGTGTTGTTGATTTTAGCCATTCTGACAGGCGTGAGGTGATATCTGATTGTAATTTTGATTTGTATTTCTCTGATGATCGGTGATGTTGAGCATTTTTTCATATATCTGTTGGCCAACTGTATGTCTTCTTTGGAAAAATGTCTATTCATGTCTTCTGTCTATTTTTAACTGGCGTATTCATTTTTTGAGTGTTGAGTTTTATAAGTTCTTTATATATTTTGGATACTAACCCTTTATCAGATATATTCTTTGCAAATATCTTCTCCCATTCTATAGGTTGCCTTTTAGTTGTGTTGATTGTTTCCTTCACTGTGTAATACAGTTTTTAAATTCCTTTTTTATTGTGTGGTAGCCAATTTCCAAAGATACACTCCAATGAGCCACACTTCCTGGTACTCATGCACTCTTCTTGAATCTGTGCTGGACCTTTAACTTGCTGGTAACCAATAGAATATGGCAGAAGAGACACTGGGTAAATTCTGTGGCTAGGTCAGATATAGTCTCAGGCTTCTGTTTTAGGCTATTTGAATACTCTTTCTTAAATCCTTGAGTTACCATCTAAGGTACCCACTACCATGAGGTGTCTATGATTGAGAAACTACTTACAGTGCTCCGGATGACAGTCCTAGCTGAGCCCAGCCTTCTGGACATGCCCATCAGTGTGGGTGAGTGAAGCCACAGGGTTATACATCTGCCAGCTGAATATTGTTCTATGAATGCCATGTGTTGTGCAAGCAGAAGCATGGCCCAGCTAAGCCTTGCCTGAATTTTTGACCCATAACATCATGAGATATAATAAATGGTTGTTATCTTAAGTCAGTAAACTTTAGCATATTAGGTTATTCAGTAGTTTCAAACAATTCCATTACCTCATGGTCACCTCCGTAAGTTTAGAATTCAGGACTGGATGTGTCCTTTGTCCTGACCTCTATTGTCGTTTGACTTTAAATTCTCTTCCATTGATGTATTTCTCTATTTCTGTTCCAATGCCACACTACTTTAACTCTAAAAATTTTGTAATATGTTTTATTTTAAACACTTGGTGAGCTAAACCCTCATTTTTTTCTTCAGTTTTCTAGGTAGTATTGTAAATTCACATGAAACATTAATATAGGGTTATCATTACAAATCAATGGAGAAATTACCTTAAAAAACTAGGTAGTCATTTGGGAAAAGATAGCCTACGTTATACTAAATAAAATCCTGGTAATTTAGAAATATAAAAAAATGAAACTATCCAAGTACCAGAATAACATGGATGAATTTCTAGGTATAGGGGAAGTTTTCCTATCAATGACTTAAAATCAAGATATAATTAGACAAAAGATTATTAGGCTGACTAAAAAAATGGCAAAAAAAAAAAAATCTCCAAACCCACAATCCCATGGTAAATAATGTAAAATGACAAATGACAAATTTAGAGAAAATATAACGCGTATCACAGATGAAGGGTAATCTCTTTAATTATGTATGGGACTCTTAAAAGTTAGTTAAAAACTCCCAAAACTTCATAGAAAAATAGAAGACATGAAAATAAATTTCACATAAAGAGATATAAAATGGCACTTAGATACACAGATGTTCAACTTTACTCATAAGATAAATTAAAATGAAAGAATATACTGTAATACTATTTCTCATGAATAAGATTCACAAACATCCAAAAGGTCATCTCTTGTTGGCAGAGCTTTGAGGAAAAAGGCATTTTATGTATGTACGTTTGAATTTTTTTGTTCATTCGTTCATTCATTTGTTCTTTTGTTCACTTACTTACATTTTTTATGGGGGTGGGAATCTCAGATATTTTTCTTCCTTTTGTGCTTTGCTTTAGCTTCAGGTCTAGCAGTTTTTTCCTGTATCTGGCTTTTCTTTTATTCTTTAGGCTTTTCTTTACTCCTTAGTAGCCAATCACCTGTCACTCTAATCACCTACTGCTAGTAAATAATTCTTTTATTAAACTTTTTTTCTTTTCAGATTACCATGTGGTTTCTTTCTCCTGACTGTACTGTGACTGACATAACCTGTAATAAGGACAGTTGAGGAATATCTAGCAAAACTACATATTTATTTACCATTTGCCTTTGCGACTCTGCTTCTATGAATGCACCCAACAACATATTCATGAAGTTGGAATAGCTCTGTTTTTTCAATAGGTGGGGAAACAACAACAACAACAACAAACAAACAACATTGCCCATGCTTGCCTACAGGAGACTGATAAAATAAGAAGATATTGAAGGATTTGACAAGGCTTCCACTGATCAAATTAGGGACATATGAACACCCCCCCAAATAATTGTATATTAGTGCATTATAGCCCCCTGGCACACAAAATAATCCATGAGCCCATAGTTAAAATAATAAAATATAAATGGCAAGAATATTCTTTATAAAAGAATGCCAGTTAATAACTATAGAGATCACTATGCAATTTTAAAAGTCACCATTTTAATTTTTTTATTTTTTTATTTTTTTAAGATTTTATTTATTTATTTGGCAGAGAAGAGAGAGATCACAAGTAGGCAGAGAGGCAGGCAGGGAGAGAGGGGGAAGCAGGCTCCCTGCTGAGCAGAGAGCCTTATGCAGGGCTCAATCACAGGACCCTGAGACCATGACCTGAGCCGAAGGCAGAGGCTTTAACCCACTGAGCCACCCAGGTGTTCCAAAAGTCACTGTTTTTAAACAACTAATGAGCATAAACATTGATTCAGGCAAAGGATATAAAAATTGATTCAGGCAAGGACAATAAAATTGATTCAGGCTAAAGCCATTTTGTAAAAGGTTTTTGGGGACAGGATAGTCACATATTTTCAAAGTATCACCCCATAGGTTACTTATTAAACACAAAGGGAAAGAAATGCCCCTCTAATGCAGAAATGAGACAAACATTTCCTTAACCAAGTGACCAAACTTTACATTATTAGAAATTGAACAGACTGATCTTATGTGACTTATTATGTGGTATTGTGTAATACTGAGGGAAATACACAATTTCACTAATGCAACATTCTTGCCAAAAATACTGAACCTGCAGAAACAATCAGACATATCAGATTGTGGATTGTCCTACATGACTACTGGCATGGACTCTTCAAAAATTATCTATGACCTGGAAAAAAAAAAGGGGGGAGTAGTATATGGTGAAGAAGGGGATGGGAAGAAAGTTCTTCAAAATTAAAGACCACCAAAAGGCATAATAAGTTAATGTATGTGAACATTTTTATAGCCTACTTTTTGTGACATAACAACCAAGTACAAAATCTCAGTGGCATACAATGATAAACATAAATGTTTTGTTCAAGCATTTATGGGTCAGCTGGGTAGCACTGCTCTGTGTGTGGTTATTTCAGACTACTTGCTAAAGGTACAATTCCTACAGCGGGAAGCTCTTCCTATGGCAATGGTGAAAACACACAGACAAGTACATTTCAAGGTCCTGTTTACTTCAGGTCTTCTAAAAGTTCACTATGCAGAAAGTCTCACAGCTAGGGCTAAATGCAAGAAGAGGAAAGTGAATAGTTTTGAATACTTATCTAAAAATGCCAAAATTGGATCCTGGATCCAAATTGAAAATAGTTAAATAGGCTTTATGGGGTAATTAGTGAATTTAAATAAGGACCGCATATAAGATAGTATCTGATGTAAAAGTTGTATTTTCTGGGTGTGATACAGATATCATGGTCATTTTGAATAATGTCCTAATTCTCAGGCGATAACATGTTAAGGTTTTGAGGAGTGAAATGTTATGGCTAAAACTTACTTTCAAATAGTCCAGCAGCAGCAACAAAAATATGTATCCGTCTGTCCATCTATTTCCTAACATCTTCAATTTATGGATCTCAGTTTGAGAAGCTACTTGCTACTAATTCAATAGATAGTTTTAGCCCAACTACTTCACTATTTTTTCCATCACTTTAGCAGTTTAACATATAGAGTAAGAAAAAAAGTATCACGACCAAGTTGAGGATGCTCAGTAATTTGAGGAGGGAGCACAAAGCAGACAGTCAGAAACGCTGGCTCATACTTATGGAAAACTCATCAAATGTATATAAGATCTCTCTGTATCTATAAAATGCAAACGTGGAAATGTTAACAGTCGGCAAATCTAGGTGAAGTGTATATGAGTGCACATTGTTCCACTCTTTCACACATTTTCTGTATGGTTGAAGTTTTTGAAAGTAAAAAAAAATAAAGTCAACATCAAATTAATAAAATAAATGTCTGGATAGAAACCACGGTGTACTGGAACTTATGGGAAATTAGGTAAAAAGTGAATGATTGGCCACATAATTGGCTTTTCTTTTCCTCTTAACTCCTTACTGACATGATTCAACAGCTATAATAACCCAACTGTGGGTTTGAAGAGTGGGGAGAATAGACTATATGACAAGTTATGTTGAGACAATTGGTTATCTACCTGGGAGAAATAGAGTTGAAAAAGGTTCCTGATTGCACAGCACATGGAAAAATAATTTTCAAGTGTATTAAAGCCATAAATATAAAAAGTAAAATTTAAAACTCTTAGAAGAAAATAGAGGAACACATCTTTATGACCTTGAATTAGGGAGAGATTTCTTAAATAATGCTTAAAACCTACAAGTGAAAGGTAGTAAGATTAATAAATTCAATTACAGTTAAAATTTTTTTTTTGCCTGAAGTGAAACCATTAAAAAGAGACAAGCCACACTCAGGGAGGAGATATTTTCAAGGTTTAACCTACAAATAAGTAATATCCAGAGCATTGAAAGAACCCTACATTTCAATGTGAGAAAGAGAAATAAGAAAAAATAAGCAAAACCTAAACGATACAATTAATGGATAATAAGGTGAATGTAAAGGTAAATAAAGGTAAATAAAATAAATAAAGGTACAGGAAAAGGCAAATTAGCAGCACATTGCGATATTTTACCTTCTTCATTTTTGTAACAATTTAAAAAGTCTGATTTTATCACTAACTACTATCTAAGATGTAATTAAAACTCTTACTATGGAGAAGGTGTACAATTTCTGAAGGTTTAGAGGAGCTGAGGAGCCAAAATCTTCAGGAATATCCACCCAGATATGCCCGTCCCATATAAGGAGATCCCAAATTTCTTGGATCAGGATTTGGCGAAACAGACATCCTTCAGTTTAGCATTATTTTTGAAAATCTGTAATTTTAAATACTAACTTCTCAGTTTGATCTTTAGCTTCTTCTGCTTGTCCATGAAAGAAGATAAGGGCTTTTTAGTAAGCTATGCAATACACACTCTACCTTTATAGTTTTCATTATAGCCTTCATAACTTTTATTGTCTGTCTGTAGGGCAACAGTGCAACTTAATAACCAGCTTATTTCACAGTCCTGGTTGCAGTGATCCCTTATTTCTCAAATGCCAGGGCACGAGCCAGCGTGGTGCCCCAGACTAGAATACCCCTTAGGTCAACACTGATAAAAGTTTAAGCAAGTAATACACTATTGTCGTGCCCCACATACCATCCAAATTATTATGCCTGTTGGACAGTAGGCAATGCAGTCTCAAAACCTAATTTTACCATCTGCTTTCTTGGACTATGCTTGGTACCAACTATGTCAGTTGAGTCCTTTGGACAGCAGATCAAGCTAGGATTGCAAGAAGTTTATCAGAGAGTAACATCTGTGAATGGTAAAGGGGGAAGGATCAGAATTTGCTAGGGAAGCCTCCATACTGTGAAGCTTACCTGACTGTCTGGACCAATTCAATGAGGAACTCCAGAGTAAATATTAGTCATGAAATGAATCCAGTTTTGTGCAGATATGTTCAGGTCCCAGGAACTCTACCCTCTTTTGTCATTTTCTGGAGACTGCCCAGGAAGAATATGACCTCAGCCCAAAAGCTGAGATAAAGCCTCAAGTACCACCAGCTGGCTGCTCTCAGTTAACCATACTCATGACTGAATGGCAAGTTCATTCTTGAGTGGAGATCTGAGTGGTAAAGCTTCATGGTTGCCACAATAATGAAGGTAAATGAGTGGTTTTATGTCCATCACAAGATATATATTAACTATCTTAAATTTTAGATATTCAAACATTTTTGATGTTAAAACTCCAATTTTTATGGTTTATCAATCTAAGACTATCATGCAGCCTTATACCTAACAGCTCCAAAACTGGAACCAATCTAAGTGTCCATCAGTAGTGGAATGGCTATGCAATCTATAATATATTATTATAATTCATATGACACTGCACTGATGAGATATATTGTATGTAGCTACTATGACTAAACATAGATGAATCTCATGTGGCAACACAATGATGAGGAAAAAGCCAGATAAAAAAGAGTACACACTATGTGACTCCACTTACATGAAGTTTAAAGGTATACATAACTAACCAAAAGTGGTTATCTTTGGGAGACTGTGTGGAGAAGGTGCCTACTGAGGTGCTAGAAAACTTCCATATCTTGTTCTAGTATTGGTTACATGGGTATATATACAAGTAAAAATTTATTGCACTGAATATTTAAGATTTGTGTACTGTCTAGTGTTTATACTCCATATAAAAGAAACAAAGTATCTGGGGAAAAAAAAAGAAACAAAGTATCACTGAAGCGTATTTATAGAAAAAATAGAAACCATATGGTGTACTTCTGTGACACAACATTATATAGGAGATAAGTATATGAACTAAAACCAGCATGGATCTTAAACATAATGAGCTTAAGAACTAAGTTGTGAAGTAATATGTTTTGCATATTACCATTTAGGTAAAAATTCAAAACAACCTCATCATATACATTATTTGTGAAGAGTAAAAGCATAACATATATGACCTGAAAAATAGACATGAATATCATAGTTGTTTCTAGGGAAGAAAGAAAGAAAGAGAGATTGGGAAGGGTAATAAAGGGTACTTCAACTGTATTTATAATTCTTTCTTTATTTTATAAAATCTGAGGCATATCTGACAAGTATGTTACCTTTTGAAAATTTTGGCTGTTCAGTTACAGTTCAAAAGAAAAGCAGAACCACCATTCCTTACCTGAAATGAGGGCTTTGTTATGGGGGTGACACTGAAGGCAGTGGTGAGAGCTGGTAAAAAAAAAAAAAAAAAGTCGGTGGAGACTACTTTTTGGTGACCTGAAGTCACTATAGATCTTCTGGGGTGACCGTTGGAGGCTGTTGGAAGAGGAGCTGGACATGTAGGTAGAGGGTGTCAAGCATGGACAGACTGGATCCCCTTCTGACTTTTACTGACTTTGAAGTTGAGAGTGACCCATGGAAGGAGCTGGCATCCTCACTGCAGAGCACACACTCATCTGGCTCAGGACTTGGAGAAGCAGGAGGAGGAGCTGTAGTGAGAGCAGAGGCATTGAGAACCCAGCTGCTGTGAAAGGTGAGCCAGGTAGCTGGTGTGGACCTGACGCAGGGTACCCCTGTCCTGCACTCCTGAGCTCCCCTTTGGAATGGAACTGCTGCCGCCTCATTCCTGCTTTCTGCTTCCAAGTATATTGTCTTGTGCCAGCCTCCACCTGGAGTCAGACTGGGAAAGGGATGCTGGGAATTGTGTTTCCAGCTTAGCTAAGTTGACAGAAGCCAGGTGCATGTGTTTCCTTCTTTTTACTTATTTCATTTTTTAATTACAAAACATATGCATACATTTCTTTGTAGATTACAAGCTCTTTAGGAATAGTATTAAAAAAAACCTTATTGTATCTTTAGTATCTTAAGCATAGGTTCTTAGTATGTATTTGTTAAATGAATAATCAAAAAAGAAAATAACTTATCAAATATCCATTCCTTGCTTAGTTCTTGCTCCCAAGAAGCAGCCCTGCATATTTTCAGAGAAACTTCTAGTAGTTCATATGAAATGAACATCAGTATTAACTATTTGGAAAGAATTCAATTAATACTGCAAATTCCATAGTATTTCTCTCCGTCTTGGGATAAACCAAATGTAATTACAAATCTGTTGTTCTCAAACTTTCCAATATCTATCTGATTAATCTTCGTAAAATTCTCATGTGGACATATCCCACAGCACTATCAAATTGGTTTCTTTTTCATAACTTTCATGAGCAGTATCTTGTCGTTTAGTTTTAACAATGTTAATGAATTCCCTGAGCCTGGAGAGGCTACTATAGACCATTCAAAGACAGATTCAGAAGATGAGTAGTACGATATGCTATGTGCTATGCCTCTTGTCAAATAGTTCAGTCACTTTGCACATGTGAGAATGTACTACCTACGCCATGAGCAGTTGGAGTCAAGTTCTGTGATTGTTAGGAAACTGCCTGAGCAAAATGGTCCCTTGCAGTCATGTTCCCTTGCATATCTCTCCTCTTATTGATGTACATTTTGCAATACATTTTGTTAGGTGGTAAGTTAGAGGAGCTCTGAATATATTGGGTTTCTACACAGAGATGAACATGTATTGATTTTCATTAGCTTGCAGGTTTTTCATCATATTATTTAGTCTTCAGGCTGGGAGATCTCTTTATCTTATTGATTTGATTCTTTAGTCCTCACGATGGGTCTGCAGTTGATTTTTTTTAGGCCCTCTAATGGTTCTGTAGTGTCCTTGCTTCCACTAAGGTGAGCTGTTTTTTTTAAACCTCAAGTATGGGAAACCCACTAAGTTTGTACTTTTTCTTTGTGGAGAAAAAAAAAAAAAAGAGGGTATTTGAAACTTTAGCCATAAATAAAGGGTCACTGTGGCAAGTGCTATAAGGAAGGAAGAAACCCAAACAATCAAATTATTTACTTTAGGAGTAGAACTTGATATTCATTTGAGAGAATTTTAGAGAGAAATTTAGACTTTTCCATCAATCATATGTGTAGTGGATAAAATCTTGAGATGTGATAGATATTTTTCCTACCTAGATGCTTCATTTATAACTACTTTAAGGACCTTGCCCATTGTCCAGGCACCATGGAAATAGAAAACAAATATGTCAGAGTTCTTATTTTTGAGGTTTAAAAGGCAGGATTGCAAGGTGAGTCAAAAAAATATTTCAAACAGGTTACAGTTAGGCAGAACAGTTTTTAATCTGTCCCTTTCAACATATAAAATAAGAGGCCTTCCGTGCTGGAGTGGAGAGGAGGGTTTGGAAGGAAATGTTAGATGGTGAGGGGACTCTGTGCCCTGCCTCCTCACTCCAGCCTGAGCTGGATCTTGATAGTAGATGTGTGAGGATTTGAGAACCTCTGAGATAGGTAAGGGCTAGGAAAAAAGTGAACCTCACAGAGGAGTTTTCCAAGCCATCATGATGAAACAGAGCACAGAAATATTGATGTGGTGTGTCCAGGCATGTGGAGGTTAGAGACTGCCTATAACTTTCCCAGAGTGTGGAAGCATCAAAAAGTGTCTGTGGCTCTTTGAGCTCCTATGGATGTTGGCTGGGAGAGACAGCGGTCTTGAGCTTGCAAAGGGCTAATGGTCAGGACATGATAATAAAGACAACTTGATCAGTCCCATCAGGGAGGAGATGATGACCTCTCTATACACCAGTAGACTGACAGCATGATGTAGGACATACTTAAGTGTCAGATGAAAAAAAAATCATCTGAATGAGGAGACCAAATAGAATCAAAGACAAAGATGGATGAGCATATGACTCTTCCCTATTGGGGAAATGTAATTTTAAAAAGGTCTTCTCTAGGTCCAGAAAACTTCTACACAAAAGTAGGAGAGAAATAAAACAATTTTTGGGTAAATATTACACTAGAAGCTGCTAGCTTCACAGGCAATCTGCTAAGAGATTGTAAAAATAGAAATCTTGGGGCTCCTGGGTGGCTCAGATGGTTAATTAAGCCTCTGCCTTCGGCTCAGGTCGTGATCTCCAGGTCCTGGGATCGAGCCCCATGTCGGGATCCCAGCTCAGTGGCGAGTATTCTTCTCCCTCTCCCTCTTCCATTTTTGAGCTCTTCCTGTCTCTGTCTCTGTATCTCTCTCAAATGAATAAATTAAAAAAATCTTAAAAAAAAGAAATCTTACTCTTTTAGGTACGCAAGCAGGTACAACCTGTTACATATATGTTCTCAAGATAAATGATTACTAGTCACACAGTTCATCCTAAATTTACCTGGTAATTGGAATTGTCATCTGTGTTAGTTTTTAGCTTTATACAAAGGAAGATTTACGCTTTTCCTATTTTTAAGATTTTATTTATTTATTTATTTATTTAATTTATTTTATTGAGAGAGAGAGAGTGAAGGGAGGGGGCAAAGAGGAGGGGGACAGAGAGAGAGAGGAAAGACTCTCAAGCAGACTCTGTGCTGAGCACAGAGCCTGACACTAGGCTTGATCTCAGCAACCTCAGATCATGACCTGAGCAGAAACCAAGAGTCCATCATTTAACCAACTGAGCCATCTACGCACCCCTACACTTTTCATATTTTTATGATGGAAGATAGTTCTGTAACTTGGAGCTAGGTGCCTGTGGAAGCTAGGCTCCTTCCCTCCCAGAGGCATTAGAGATATGGGCACTATTCCAGTTGATATTTTACATTTTAAAGAGATGGTTCCTACTTTCTCAAGAAAGACATTCTTGGCATGAAGTTTTTTTGTTTTGTTTCTTTTAAAAAAGATTTACATGCATTTATAATTACAAGTTTACAAAAGAAAGTACTCTAAGAAAAGGGTCTTTATTTTTAGCAGGGAGAATTAAGCTTCTTTTTTTTTTTTTAATTTTTATTTCTCCTTACATATAGATGTCCTAGCAGTGTTTAAGCCCCCTGAGCATCAGCCTCAAGGTAAGGAGGGGAAGAGAAAAATCACAAATAAGACTGTGCTTTACCTAACGGAGGTATCACTGAGTTTGACTAGGTTTACCTGGAAGGTAGACAGATGGGACCTTGACATTGACATTGTCATATCTAAGGTATGTATCTAAGGTACATTGACATAGGCTCAATCTAAGGTTGTGTCCTGTGAATTGCACCTGCCTTATGCAGTTACACAGGTGCACCTCATTCCTTTGACCTAGGAGCAGGGGTGGCCAACAGCAGCAGCCTCATCTGCCTCTTGACATTTCTGTGCCTTTTATGTATGTTATGATGTGCAAAAGCTTGGGAAATATTGGCTTATTACTTTTGGCTCTTGGTTCTGCAATGTCACTTGGAGAGCTTAGAAATGACAGTAATCAGCTCAGTGCTGAGTAGCAGGTGCTCACTCTCTGCACAATGTATGAACACAAGGATGAGCAACCATTATATATATATATATATATATATATATATATATATATATATATATATATATATATATATATTGGATGGGGAGGGTGCATATTTGGGCGTAACAGCTAGGTGTGTATGCAGCAGCAGACTGGAGTTGTCAAAAAGTTTGAGGGAATTAATCTATATCCTGCCCTGGATGACCATATAGAGAATCCACTCTGCAGAGAGACAGATTGGTTGGTATGTTTCAGATGTCACATTACATGAGCAAACAGACATGGTCTCTTGCTTATTTCTCACAATAGTAACATAAAGTAATAGCTGGAGGGTTGAGTTTACTATGGCTACTTTATGTATGCGGATCTGATATTTATCGTTAGCATCTTGATCCCCAAAGCTGTCCTCTTTCATGTATCATGGTCAATTGACTGTGACAGAGTAAAGGAGTTTTATAGAGCTATAATCAGTGCGAGGGACATAACCTGAAATGGTTAAGGCTAGGTTTTGGTTTTAGAACACATGACTAAAGGTAAGACCTGTTCTTTTTTTTTTAATTGGAAACAATAACCAAATAAAAGCTCCTATTATTGTCATTTTAATGCTTTCCTAGTTCTTACTTATTTCAATATTCCACACCTTCTCTGACTGTGTCTCATGTAGCAGGGACTATGACAGACATTAGGAATAAGATAAGGAAACATATGTGGTCCTGACCTTCAATGAACTAGCAGCTTTGTAGGGGAAAATGAAGTATAGATGTACATTGTAATACCACGGGCAAATAACTATAGGAATATCAAGTAAGAAGGCAGTAGTTAATTTTGCTGAAAGTTTCAGAAACATTATGATCTTCAGTGTTTCCTCTTCCCCAATGCTGCATTATTTTACTGTGTTTTGCCTGGTGAGTAAATGATCCCAGTAGAAAAAAAGGAGTTAAAATCTTTGAAATAGGAAGAATTCAGAACTGTGTTTATTTTTGGACTCCCCTCATTAGCCATATAGTCTTCAACAATTCATTCAATTAGTCGTTTTGAGTGAAGACATGTCAGTTATTTGCATGAACAGACAATCCCTCTAAGCAATATATAGAATGCCACTCTCAGATTTTATAATCTCTGTGTTGTCTTGAGCAGTATTGTAATTAAATCCAATTAAGTAGATTTATGGCTTGGAACACTAACGGTCATGAATAAATACATGTCACCTGAAGCTATTTGCTCAATTTGCACTTTATGTTTTTTAACTTGCTTTGATTATACATATTCAGCTTACTGCTCCATTTATTTGTTTGTTTATTTGGGGGAGAGGAAGGAAAGGACATTACACTTGGAATTATATGCTCCTCCTGTAAAATATTTCATTTCCTTACAATTGCCCTGTGATGTCCTTATCTGCTACTTGTTCTGAATGGGGACTTCCTGTAGGTAGCTTATTACAAAAGAAAATAACAATATATTTTCTAGGGCAGAAAAATTTTTTCAAAGATTAAAGTAGGAAAAATCTGTATAGAGAAAAACAAATAGAGTTAGATTTATACTTAGAAAGGCAGTGAAGCAAAGACAAATATAAATGACCAATAAACATAAAAAACACTTTAACTTTGCTAGTAGTCAAAGAAATGCAGAATCAAACAATAATCAGATGATATCTTTGACTATTAACAAGAAAAAAATTTAGATTTCTAATGCTTGGCAATGACAAAGTGAAACAGTACATTGTTGGTAGCGGTTAAATTGGTACAATTCTTCCGTAAAACAATTTGGTGGTATTTGTGTGGATACTTATGGCATTCATCCTCTTTGACCTAATAATTTCCTTTTGGGCACGTAGTTTAGCTTATATGTCAGAAATTCAGAAGCTTGTATATAATGATAGTCATCATAGTATTATTTTTTAATTCCTTTGGACTGTCCAGCAATAAGACAAGCATTTGAACTAATGATGATGCATAAATATTTTGAGAATATTATGGCACCATATGACATCTGTTTATTCCATCGGTAGTTTTTGAATGTTCTTGTGCCATCTAAGACCACAGAATCATGTTTTCAAAGACTCATTAAGGAGAAAACAGGTTTAGGAGTACAGATTATGGACCTTACTGAGTACTGATCTGATTCAGAAAAAAAGAAAGAGATGTGCATCAATTTGAAGAAAAAAAAGAAACGCACCCATATTTCCGACCTCTCTGAAAAACGCCTACAATTTTGTAACTTAGGTCCTTAGTCCTCCACTGGAACACTGGCCCAGAGCTGAGAAAGAACTGCTACTTTTAGGAGAATTTCTACTGTTTTCTCCAATTCCTGTTTCTTCCCTCTGAGCTGCTTCCCTCCCCCAGAGGACCTCTGAAGGTATCTTAGTTTGGAATCTCTGATTTTAATGGGAGAGCTAACACATATTTGGCACTATTGTTTCCTTTACAGCTCAAGGATTGTCATTAAGAAAATATATTCTTATGATACAACCAAAAGATAAGAACTGAATGAACTTGGATTTTCGAAATCTCTTCTCCAGGATGGCACTAAGCATTTAGTGAGAAACCGAAGCATTCTATAAGATATTCAGATGGTTCCAAAGAGTCACATGAGTTAATAGTAAAAATTAACTCATGCAAACACCGTGAGTATGATACTATTTTCTACATGAACTCAAATTCTCACTGTAGCCCAGAGGTAGTTCTGCTGGTTATTCTATGAATAAGGCTCAGAGAAGTTAAGGCCAAAGTTATAATTCGGTTAGGTGGTTGGCCTTGTTCTTAAACCTAGTTGGTCTGGGTGCAAAGACTGGATGCTGGTGTCATGTTTACATAGGCAAACACTGATGTTATTGAAAGACTTATTTCTGTCCTTGACCTAGAAGCCAAATATTCTATAAAGAAGAATGTGAACACTGAATTCGAATGCAAATCGTGTGTGCGTGTCTGAATCAGTATGTGCATTTTTCTGGGAAGAGCTATAGTTTTCATTAAATTCTCAAAAGGGAGCAGTGATCCAGAGAAAGGCTAAGAAATATGAATAATTGCATAATGTAGGCACTTCTTAGAATTAGAAAGATTTACTAAATTGGCTACAGGCACAGAAGATTCTTGTCTGATGTAATCTGCTTGCCTTACATAGACAAATCCTTCAGTCTTTTTACTCCTCCCAGTGAATATAAGGTTTGATCTTTCCCAATATTCAACTACCTCATGTTTTTTTGAATTTATTTTTCCGAAATACTTTTATTTTATTTTTTGTGTTACAAGATTCATTGTTCATGTACCACACCCAGTGCTCCATGCAATACGTGCCCTCCTCAATACCCACCACCAGGCTCGCCCAATCCCCCACTCCCAGCCCTCCAAAACCCTCAGTCTGTTGCTCAGAGTTCACAGTCTCTCATGGTTCATCGCCCCTCCGATTTCCTCCAATTCACCCTTCCCTTCCCTCTCACAATGTCCTCCATGTTATTCCTTATGCTCCACATGTAAGTGAGACCATATGATACTTGACTCTCTCTGCTTGACTTATTTCACTCAGCATAATCTCTTCCAGTCCAGTCCATGTTGAAAAAAAGTGGGGTATTCATCCTTTCTGATGGAGGCATAATATTCCATTGTATATATGGACCATATCTTCTTGATCCATTCATCTGTTGAAGGGCATCTTGGCTCTTTCCACAGTTTGGCAATTGTGGCCATTGCTCTATGAACATTGGGGCACATGTGGCCCTTCTTTGTACTGCATCTGCATCTTTGGGGTAAATACCCAGTAGTGCAATTGCAGGGTCACAGGATAGCTCTAGTTCAACTACCTCATTTTTTAAAAAGGAAAAATAAACGTGATTTTTTCTTTTTTTTCTAAAGATTTTATTTATTTATTTGTCTGGGGGGGGGGGCAAGCAGAGGGAACGGCGGGCAGAGGGAGAAGTAGGCTTTCTGCTGAGCAAGGAGCCCTTGTGGGCCTTGATCCTAGGACCCTGGGATCATGATCTGAGCCAAAGGCAGACCCTTAACCTCTGAGCCAGCCAGGCATCCCTAAACATGACTTATTCTTGACTAATGACATTAAGAACATTTCCACTGTGTAAGGGAAGGTCCATTTAAACTGATAACACATCAAAGTAAGAATTCTATAAATTTGTTTTTATTAAAACATAGTGATTCCTCTTCTTTTTCTTCTATTTCTTTTCCTTTCTCTTTCTTTTCCCCTTCAGTAATTCAGTCTACAAGTAACTAGAAGTGGTCAAGAAAGATGAGTGTTCACACCTGGAGGGGGATCCATGTAAGGAGAGTGCCCATGCTAGGAGGTGGTGGCCCACCATAGCATGTTAAAAAATGTGCAGAGAAACATTGTGTTGGAGGGCAGCCCAGGGATGATGTCAGTCTCATGGAGGATATCAGGCTGTGAGTGTGAGCAGGGTGAGTAAGATGTCTGTGTGAGAGGCAGTCTGGCCAGGATGTTGAAGTTCAAGCTGGATAAGGAGTTCTCTGTGGAAGGTGGCCTGGCCCAAAGTGTTGGCACCTTAATTGGGTAAGGAAGGACTCCTTATGTGGGATCAAAGCCCAATTAGGGCAATGAGGGCATCTATAGGAAGGGCGACTGGCATACTGTATTAAAACTTGAAAAGGCTGAAAACTATCTCCATGGTGTGAAGAATCCTGGAATAGGCTGTCAGAGTCCGAGCAGACTGAGGAAGTTGTCCATGTGGAAAGGCATCCTTGTCTGAGGTGTCGGACACTGAGTTGGGTAATAACACAAGCTGGTGATGAGGGCATCCATGTGAGGAAGGGGTGGCAGCAACCATGGGAGCTAAATTACATAAATGGGGTTGAAAAAACCAGTAAATATGTAAAGATGGTGGAAGCAAATTTCTTATTGTTGAAAAAGAGAGTACAAATTTGGAAAGGGATAAAACTAGAATAAATTATGTGGTGTTGGATTGGAATTGGAGGTATCGGTGTGAAGATGTGGTTTTCAACATATATACATAGATATAGAAGTACATATAAATGTAAATGTTTGTGGCTGTGTGTTCTACACATATTCACCTAGGGTCTGTCCACTGAGAGTCTAGTTAAAACACCCCAGTAGCAATGAGTACACTTAGCTCCCAGATACTGTCTTCTAAAGACCATTCGCCACTAGAGGGAATCAAGGCTCTTTGAGGAACGGCTAATTCCAGGCTGGGGAAAGAAAGTACAAAATGAGCCTGGGAACATGTTGTCAAAGAAAGTAAGGAAATGCTTAAAGTATGCTGGGGACATAATAGCCAATTTTATGGAATTTTCATTAGTTAAAACCAGGACAATTTGTGTGAGAATTCAATCAATCAATAATAATAATGAGTAATACCTCTTGAATAAATTAGGGATCCATGAATCCATATGGTCATCAGAAATTCAATAAAATAATAAAATTTGATGAAGGATATAATATATACACAGTCTCAAAGTACCTTATCATCAAATACTTATTAATTGCAGAGGAGTAATTTCCAGTGGCGAAACCTGGTAGACACTGCCTTAATCAAGTTAACATTATCAATAATGGGACAAATCAAACCCATGTGCCACTTGATACGATGTGAGAATGCAGTGTCACTTCTGTGATATTGCTGCCAAAATTGCATAACCTGAGTCTAACTGTGAGGAAAAGTTAGATAAATCCAAATTGAAGACATTTTACAGAATAACTGGCCCTTAAGTTACAAAGTTTTCAAGATCATGAATGTCATGGAATATAAAAAAATAAAGAAAAAAATCTCCCTTTTCACTTCTTACCTCCCAATAGCAGCTCAGAAGCAATGAGGAAAAAATGTGATTCAAAAGACCCACTTAATATTTTATCTAAAATAATACATACGTGAACAGTATTACTTAATATCTTTGGCATGATATTTTATTGCTGAAACTTAGAAAGTATATAGCTTCTTTAAAAGCATATAACTTTATATAAGACATTTCCAAAGGACATAAACAGATAACCCACGAAGGAAGAAATACAACTAATAAACTAAAAAAGCAAAAGCAAAAGCAAAACCTGTTCAACTTTACTAGTGATCAAAAGAACGCAAATTAGAACAATAATATTGTTGCCAATCATATTGGCAAATTACAAACAAAAACAGCTCATATCAGTGATGGCGAAAGTAAAAAGCGGCACTATTATATTCTTTTAATGGGTATTTACATGGAGAGAACTTTTCTGCAGAAAAGTTATGCACTGCAGCTCTAAAAATTCTTATAAATGCATATATCTTTTGATTAAACAATTCTACTAGGAATTTATGTCAATTAAGTAAGGAGATTATGTGCAAAGGTGTTTTCATAATAACATTTGTGGAAGTGTACTTTCTAAAGGCAAAATCCTGTATTACGGTGTTGTTTAAATAACTAATGCAAATATTAAAAATGATGGCATAGAAATATATTTATTGATAGTGAAAGATATTTATGACTACTTATTAAATGGAAAAGTAGGTTATGAAATAATTTATGAACCCATTTTTATTAAAAAAATCTTTATATAAATAAATTTATAGAAAAAAGTCTAGAAAAGCATACTCCAAATATTAATGGTGGTTATCTCTGGGCATTGAGATTATGGTGATTTTTAAGTTTTCACATTGTTTTTGTTTTTTTACCTGTATTTACTTTAGGTTATGCAGTAAGAATTTAGTACTTATGCAAATAAAATTTATTAAGGCTCCATTAACTTTATGTATCACACACTCAATATAGTTATTCCATAGGTTTTAAAAGAATTACTGTCATTTCTAGGTTTACATTTTCCCTTAGAGTAAATAAAATCCAATCTTATATTAGGTCTCCTGTTTACATTTTCTTTCTCAACTTGCGAAGCTTGAAACTTTTTTTTTAAGAAAAGTATGTAACTTGTCTTAAGGCATTTCCATAACTTGATTTAATCATGCCAACCTGTCAGAAATACTTAAGGAGTTGCATTTGTTTATTGGAGCTATATTGTGTTCAAGAAAAGTAAAGTCAAAATAGAATGAAAAACCTAATGCCCAAGATAGACAAGCATGCCAATATGCCAAAATAGAACAGGCCCTGTGGTGGCATGGGAATGCAAGGAAATTAAAGGAATTCACAGTGGAGTGAAGAGTAAAGCAGAGATTCATGTTAGAGTGACTCTATAGAAAAGAAAAAAAAAAGAGATTTCCTATAGTCAGAGTCAAAGATGAATCCTCAGTAAAAATATATTTTTTTTTACTATTCTTGTCCTTCAAATTGTAACCTCAATGTCCCTCATTTTCTGAGGTTTCCTAACTCACCCAGGTTTGCATTTTTTGTATTTCTAGACACACAGGAGTCCAAATTACGCTATGATCCTGGGTCTCTCTCCCTTGACTGTGAAATGTGGATGGGCTGGGCCCATGACTAATGCTATTCTGTTTGCAGCCAGAATGATGGTGCTGCTGGTCCAGAGTAAGCACTTAGCAACAAGAACGTGTTTGAATGAAAGCACTAAATGCATAAAAAAACAACCTTAGAACATTTTAGATGATGAATTAGCAGAACATCTATCATGAACACTTCTACTAAATCAATGAATATGCTAAATGACTTGGGCTTAAAATAAAAAGAAAATCTGAAAAGGCAACGGGGCTTTAATTTCAAAGTACACACACACACACACACACACACACACACACATTGATTTTTGGACAAGCTGTTTTGGGGAAAATGAAACAACTTTACATAGTTTTATAACACCAAACACCCAAGTGACCATGTTTGGTGAAATTTTTCATACCATATTAAAATATTTCATGAACCAAATCTGTACTTCATTGCCATTTAGTTTAAGAGTCTGAGTGGGCTCTCTCTCTTCCCCTCTCTCTCTGACAAATAAATAAATAAATCTTAAAAAAAAAAGTCCAAGCAGAAACAGAAAGTAGCTGCTTTTTTTTTTTTTTAAGATTTTATTTATTTATTTGACAGAGAGAGAGAGATCACAGGTAGGCAGAGAGGCAGGCAGGGAAAGGGGGAAGCAGGCTCCCCACTGAGCAGAGAGCCCAATGCGGGGCTTGATCCCAGGACCCTGAGATCATGACCTGAGCCAAAGGCAGAGGCTTTAACCCACTGAGCCACCCAGGCGCCCTAATAGCTGTCTTTTAAAAAAATAACATGAGAGGCGCCTGGGCGGCTTAATCTGTTAAGTGTCTGCCTTCTGCTTGGGTCCTGGGATTGAGACTACTACACTGTGTTGGGCTCCCTGCTCAGCTGGGAGCCTGAATCTTCTCCCTCTGCCCCTCCCCCATGCTCTTGCGTGCTCTGCTCTCTCTCTCTCTCTGTCAAATAAATAAATAAAATCTTTAAAAAACATAAATAAAAAAATAACGTGATTGCTTGTAATTCCCGTTCTCTTCCCTTGTGATCGTCATAGTGTTTCCAGATGCCATCTGGTTTCTGGGCCTCCATTATAGATTTCTGAGACTGCAGAGTGTAGTGGAAGGTTGTCATTCTACAGGGCAGAAATAGCAAAGAGAAACACAGGGTAGCCAGCAGCTTCAAAGGCAATATGTGTGAATTGCTGACTGCAATTTTCTTTTTTTGTCCCTTCCCTTCCTCCACTCCTTCCCTCCTTTCCTACATTCCTCCCTCCACACCTTCCCTCCCTTCCTCTATTAATCCCTCCTTCCCTCCCTCCTTTCTTCCTCTCTCCCTTCTTTCTTCCTCTCTCTTTCTTTTTGCTCTTTCACTCATTCTGTCTTTCTTTCCAACACCAACTGGCAAACTCCTCTATCTACATTCCTGACTCTTCTAATCACTTTGGTTTCTGCAGTGATGCATGCTCAGACCCTCTACGTGTACCTTCACCCCTACTCTATTTTGCCCAAATAGAATTACTTAAATTCTATTAAGATGATTTGGTATTGAAAATATATCTGTTTATACTTACTAGATTATAGACCCTTAGAAAGCACGAGCCCTTCCTGGCATGGACTGGGCACCCAGAAAATGCAGGCCAGCTGAATGAGAGAGTGAATGAAAAATTTTTCTCCTCAGTTAAGTATTACCTTTTGCAGTTTGCTTCTATAGAACAAAATACTCCAAAAGGTGAAAATAAGCAATGCTTCCCCAGATAATCCTCCCTGGAATATTGATCTCATTGGATATTAATATTTAAGTTAGAATAAACCATGAATATTGAAACAACTTTAAGCAAGTCAAACAATTTTCTTAAACAAAGACTCATCAGAACATCTAATATGCTATTACTCTAACTAATCATGAATTTCTAAGATGACTGATAATATATAGTATTTCCAAAATTTGTTTGACCATGGAACCTTTCTTTGTGGAACATTTGACAAGCTAGTGTTTTAGGAACTCAATTTGGGAATTCTACCCTAAATCATCACTGCAACAAGAGTCCACATTTATTCAGTATTTGGAATGTGCCAAGCAATGTGGTAAGTGCTGATGTTACAGAGATAAATAAAAGAGCGTTTGCCCTTGAGGAGCATAGGTGTATGTAGAACAGATAAATTGTGGTGTCAGATTGAAAGTGATTTAATAGAGGTGTGACTTGAGTGCCCAGGGAGCAAATATTCAGGAAGTAGCTGATCCAAGAACAAGTTAGTATTCATTGTAAAAAGAAAGTAAGTTAATTTATTAGCTGCTTTTCTTATTGCAAGTAGTATCCAGGCATTCTGAGGGTGCCCAGGATGAAGAGGGTTTTTTCTTAAGAGCAACAAATGGAATAAGCAAAGGTGAGACACTTGATAGCTTCTTGCATTTGCCTGCTGCCATTTCTACCTTCTTGAATGTGCCCCTTCCACCCGCATTTAAGGATGGAGGATGGCCTAATGGACAATTTCTGGGCAGAGTCAGGTGACCAAGGGCGGCGAACCTTTTATATTGTTGCTTTTCTAACATCCATTGCTACTTCTCATAATGAAGCCTCAATTTTCATTAGCAGCACCAGCCTTACTTTACAGTCCATCCATGTGGTTCAAATGGGCTCATGCTACCTTTTGCCCAAAGGGTAGTATGTAACCTAAGCCTAGCTAATTAACATATTCCATTTTCCTTGCACACAGTGATTAATTCAGTGTTATGATTCAAGCCAGCGAGGCTCAATGTTGACTCAAACGTGATGAAACTCATGTGTAAGAGAAGCTCTCTTTACACTAGACTTAAGACTGATGGAATACATATCTGAAGTTTCCAGGGCAACTCTGTGGACAGAGCCTGCCTGGGAATAAAGCCAACATGAGTAGTGCTGAGAGATGGGGAGGAAGACATCTGGAGATCTGTTTTGGGCATCTGGATTCAGCTTTATTTTAAACTACTCTTGAGTTTCTCATTTGCATGATCAACTACACTCCTTTTCTTTTAAACCCATTTGACTTGAGTTTTTGCCTTTTGTCACAGGTAGTATATAAAAGATGTATTAACTAGCTGTGTATCTGTAGGCCTATTGGCATGTCCCTGTCTCTGAACAGGTAAAGGTCTCAGTTTCCCCATCTATAATATAAAATGATTGATCTAAATAAGTAGAGTTCATACTTTGGTTTTGAGCATACCTCTTTTTCAAAAGGAATATTAAATGTCATATCAATGTATAAAAACACAGAGTAAAATGCTGTTATTAAATCTAAAGTATGGGTTCCAGAACTGTGCTCACATCTCAGTAGATAACAATTTACAATCACTGGACAGTATGTCCTCTGAGGTCTTTTCTAGCTTTAATATTCTATGATTTGATTCTCTGAGGCTCTGCTGTGAGCCACATGAATGTTTTAGAATGAAATTCATAAAGTTTGAGGGCATGATTTAGCTAATAAGTGGATGGTGAGATGGCCACTAGTACAGGAAATTCTGGAATTGGGGGAGTGTTCCAGAGTAAACTCAACTAGTGTACTGGTAACTTCATCAGCGTATACACTCCTGGTTGTGGTTAACTGTGTTCATGTATAAAAGGTCTGATTGGCTGAGCAGGGAAATATATGGCATGTTCATTATTTTTTGTGTGGTGATTGGTTTAACCAGGAGTTCTGATTGAAATGTTTGGGGAGCAGTTCTTTTACCTTGTATGTGAGCAAGACCTTCATTTCTAAAATGGATTAAACCAATATGCTGAGTGATCCATTTATTCTTTTCAAGTTGCTTTTGGATTTCATTACCGCAGAAGTCAAAAGGCCATTTTCATTTTGGACTCTGGAAAGGTCATTTGTTTCTCGTGTTTTTATTTCCCAGTTCTTAGTTTTGATGATGAGGAAGAAAAAAGAGAATGCTAGTAGTTTTTGATTAGTCTCACCATGAATTCATTATTTTCTGACTATGCCTGCCGGGCTTTAGACTCTAATTATATCTGTCAACATAGCAAAAAACATTTTGGATTTAGTAAGACCACTGTAGACTGATATTGCCATTTCAGAAGAGGACGCTTCAAATCTTCAGAAGGCTTTCTAAGCTTAATGCATCAGACTATCGGCAGAACACAATAAGTAAAATAATGTCTCACTACAAAAAAGCAAAAAAGATAAAGAAAAATTTCCATGACTTGTTATTTGTATGGATTAACCTTGGCCATGACTCTAAAAGATGATAATGATGAAAATAGTGATAGTTATAATAATGATCTTAATAACTCAGAAGTTTCATTTACCTAAGGCTATCACATTGACAAATTTGATTTCAAGTAATGGAGTCTACATTTTATTCCAAGAAAATAAACTAAATTAATCTTTCTGGTACCTGATAAACAGCCTTTATTTGTTTAAATCCTATTTTCATAATACCATACTTAGTGCCACTGTAGAAAAGTACTTGATAAAAGCTTCTGGTTATTAACATTCAGAGTAGTTTTTGCTCAAAAACCGTGCATTGAAGTCCTTAAGAATTCAAAAAACTTTTAGGGGCAAAATATAATTAAAATGTCTGCCAGATGAATGAAACTGATGGCCTCTCAAAAATGCCTATTAGCAAACAAAAGGCATAAGTACAGTACATATATCTTCTCCAAGTTTATTCTTGGAAGCAGAAGGATAAAACTAAGTGAAATAAGATATCAAAGTAAATTTCCTATCTTACATATATTGATTTTTTTTTAAAACCAGGAAGACCTGAAAACTAGTTGTTGAAAATAACAATCTATTAACGTATCAATTTTCATCTGTATTTTAACCAAGTTGAAAAAATGTCATTATTTCTGAAAAAAATATTTCTCTTCTTTCCACCTCTCTCTGTACAAAAGCACAAAAGACCAGGTTTGTTTTTTGTTTTTGTTTTTTTTTTTTGCCTTTGAAAGTGACCTTTTATTTTTGCAACTTCCAATAATATTCTGAGTCAATGCTTTCAGGAAACATAGAAATTTAAATTTTTTCTCTCTGGAAAATGGGTGGCATTTTGCATGTTTACTGTCCTAAAACAACATATATATATTTTTTTGTTTTTTAAAACTTGACATTTAAAAAAAAAAACAAACTTGACATTTACTTATTTTTATTTTTCAATTTTAGTTCCAGTGTAGTTAACATACAGTTAACTGTGTTATATTAGTTTCAGGTGTACAATACAGTGACTCAACAATTCTATACATTACTCAGTGCTCATCATGGTAAGGGTACTCTTAATCCACTTCACCTATTTCATCCATTCCCCGCCCACTTCCCTTCTGATAAAATAACATATTTTTAAATGTTATGAAGAATATCTTTGTGAATAGCCAGTTTTCTCATGTTTATGTCTTTTATATTTTAAGAGACATTACATTTTAGCCTATCATGATACACGAGTAGTTGGTTGAAAACACATTAAAAAATAGGTTCTTTTTCACTGTCTTATAGTGAAATGAAAAAATGGATTTATTGGGAAAATATGCTTGATATTTAAATATGATATATTCATGCAGTCAACAAATATTGCACATGCACATTAAATACCAGACACTTGTCTAGGCTCTAGGAATAAAGCATTCTTGCTCCAAAGAACATACATTCTGATAGAGGAGACAATTAAGAAACAAACAAATAAAATATGTCAGAAGATAAGAGCTCGGAGAAGGAAAAGAAGAAAAAGGATAAAAATGATAAGGACATAGTGAAATTGGATCGGTAATCAAAAATCTCCCAAAATACAAAAGTCCAGGACCAAATGGCTTCACAGGTGAATTCTACCAAACATTTAAAGAAAAGTTAATGCCTATTCTTTTTTTTTTTAAAGATTTTATTTATTTGACAGAGAGAGAGAGAGAGAGAGAGATCACAAGTAGGCAGAGAGGTAGGCAGAGAGAGGGGGAAGCAGGCTCCCTGCTGAGCAGAGAGCCGATGTGGGGCTCGATCCCAGGACCCTGAGATCATGACCCGAGCCGAAGGCAGAGGCTTTAACCCACCGAGCCACCCAGGCGCCCCAATGCCTATTCTTTTTTAAACTATTCCAAAAAATATAAGAGGAAGGAAAACATCTAAATTCATTCTGTGAGGCTAGTATCATCCTGACACCAAAACCAGATAAAGACACCACAAAAAAAAAAAAAAAAGAACTAAAGGCCAGTATCTCTCATCAATGTAGTTGGAAAAATCCTCAACAAAATATTAGCAAACTGAATCCAACAATACATTTAAAAAATCATTTACTGTGATCAAGTGGGATTCATTCCTGGGTTGTAAGTGTGGTTCAGTATTTGCAAAACAACATAAAATATAACATTAATGAGAGGAAGGATAAAAACCATATGATTATTTCAATAGGTACAGAAAATGCGTTTGACAAAGTACAACATCCATTCATGGTAAAACCCTCTGCAAAGTATGTCTAGAGGGAATGTATCTCAGTATAATAAAAGCCTTATGTGAAAAACCCATAGCCTCCATTGTACTCAAGAGTGAACAACTGGGAGTTTTCCCTTAAGGTTGGGAGCAAGATGAGGGTGTCCACTCTCACCACTTTTATTCAACATATTACTGGAAGCCCTAGCCATAGCAATCAAACATCATAAAGAAATAAAAGGAATCCAAATTGGTAAGGAAGAAGTAAAACTCTATTTTCAGATGGCATGATACCATATATAGAAAATCCTAAAGACTCCACCAAAAAATTGCTGGATGTGATATATGAATTCAGTAAAGTTGCAGGATACAAAATTGATGTACAGAAATCTGTTGCATTCCTATACACTAATAATGAAGCAGCAGAAAGTGAAATTAAGAAAACAATACCATTTACAATTGCACCCAAAACAATAAAATACCTAAGAATAAACTTAATCAATGAGATGAAAGGCTTGTATTCTGAAAGCTATAAAACATTGTTGAAAGAAAGTCAAGACAATGCAGAGAAATGGAAAGACATTCCATGCTCATGGATTGGAAGAACTAATATTGTTAAATGTCTATATTACCAAAGCAATCTACAGATTTAACACAATCCCTATCACAATACCAATAGCATTTTTCACAGACTAGAATAAACAATCTTAAAATTTGTGTGGAACCACAGAAGACCTTGACTAGCCAAAGCAATCTTGAGAAAGAGAAATAAAATTGGAGGTATCACGATTTCAGATTTCAAGTTATATTACAAAGTGGTAGTAATTAAAACAGTATGGTACCGGCATAACAATAGACCCCTAGATCGATGGAATAGAACCAAACCCCAGAAATAAACCCACAATTATATGGTCAATTAATCTTCAACAAAGGAGGAATGAATATATGGTGGGAAAAACTCTCTTCAACAAATGGTGTTTGGAAAATTGGACAGCAATATGCAAAAGAATGAAACTGGACCACTTTCTTTCACCATACACAAAAAATAAATTCAAAATGGATTAAAGACCTAAATGTGAGACCTGGAACCATAAAAATCTTTGAAAAGAGTATAGGCAGTCATCATCTCTCTGACATTGGGTGTTCTAACATTTTTCTAGATATCTCTCCTGAGGCAAGGAAAATAAAAGCAAAAATAAACTATTGGGATTACACCAAAGTAAAAAGTTTCTGTACAGTGAAGGAAACAACAAAACTAAAAAGCAGCCTGCAGAATAGGAGATGTTTGCAAATGATATATCCGATAAAGTGTTAGTATCCAAAATATATAAAGAACTGATATCACTCAATACCCGAAAATCAAATAATCCAATTAAAAAATGGTAGAAAACATGAACGGACATTTCTCCAAAGAAGACATACAGATAGCTAACAGAGACATCACTCATCCTCAGGATAATGCACATTAAAACTATAATGAGATATCACTTCACAATGGTCAGAATGGCTATCATCAACAATACCAGAAACAACAGGTGTTGGTGAGGATGTGGAGGAAAAAACCCTCTTACACTGTTGATGGGAATGCAAACTGGTGCAGCCACTGTGGGAAACAGTTGGGAGGTTCCTTAAAAAAATTAAAAATAGAGCTACTCTATGACCCAGTAATTGCACTACTGGGTATTTACTCTCCAAAATACGAAAACATGAAAGGGACACATGCACTGCTATGTTTATTGCAGTATTATTTACAATAGCCAAACTATGGAAGCAGCCTGTGTCCATCAATAGATGAATATGTGACTTGATATAATAAAAATTAATGAGGTTTTTTCAGGATAGAATTTTCTAAACTGTGTTACATAGAGCACTTAGTGTAAAGGGATAGTGTGATATTCCGTTAAAACAAATTTTACGTAAATAAAAGTGTTTAGGAAGTTATTTAGTGCAAGTTATTTTATAGGTTTCAACAAACTAATTCTAAAGTTTGAATGAGGAGGCAACACAATAGGATAGCCAACATGAAAGAAAACAAAGTTGGAGGATGGATGCTACCTGACTTCAAGACTTACTATAAAGCTACAGTCATCAAAATAGTGTGGTATTGGTGAAAGAATAAACAAATAGATCAATGGGACAGCATAGAGAACCTGGAAAGAGGTCCACATGAATATAGTCAACTGATCTTTGACAAAGGAGCAAAGACAACACGATCTAGCAAAGATAGTCTTTTCTATAAATGATGCTGGGAAAGCTGAACATTCACATGTAAAAATATGAATCTAAATGAGAAATGAATCTGTTATACTTTTTACACACACACCCAGAGCTTAACAAGAACAACAAAAGACAATGGGCAAAGTTTCTGAATAGATATTTCTTCAAAGAAGATATACAAGTGGTCAATAAACACATGTAAAAAAGCTCAATATCATTGGCTCTCAAGGAAATATAAATCAAAACCACAATGAGATACCACTTCACATCAATGAAGGTGAGTACAGTAAAAAAGACATAATTACAAGTGTAGCCTGAGATGTGAAAAGTTGGAACATTCACACACTGCTGGTGGGAATGTAAATTGGTATAGACTCTTTGGAAAACAGTTTAGCAATTCCTCAAAAGGTGAAACAGAGTTTCTGTATAATCCACCAGTTCTATTCCTAGAGGAATTCCAAGAGGAATGAAAACTTATATTTACACAAAAACTTATACACAGATGTTAATGATACCATTATTCATAATACCCCTAAAGTGGAAAGGACCCAAATGTCCATCAACTGAAGAATGTATAAATTAAATGTGGTATGTTCATATAATGGAATATTATTAGGTAATAAGAAGGAACTGATATATGCTACAACATGGATGAACATTGAAAAAATTATGCTAAGCAAAAGAAGCCAGTGACAAAAGATTATATAATTCCCTTTCTATAAAATGGCCAGAATAGGCAAATAAATAGATTAGTGGCTGTCTAGGAGTGGGGGATTGAGGGGAAATGGGGACTGCCTGTAAAGGATATGAAATTTCTTTCTAGGATGAAATGTTCTAAAGTTAATTGTGGTGACGGTTGCACATCTCTGAATATATAAAAAGCATTGAATCAGATGCTTTAAAGGGGTAAATTATATGATATGTGAATCATATCTGAATAAAGCTATCATGAAAACATTAATGTTTTTCATTTTCTATAGAATTTCATTTTCATGTAGAATTTTCTAAACCATGTTATATAGAACACAGTGCAATGAAATAGTGTGATAGTCCTTAAAACAAGTTTTCTGTAATTAAAAATGCTTAGGAAATGCCAGTGTTATTGGTGCCAAAGTGCATGCTCAGTGGTGGCAGTCTTGTGTCTATCTTTCACATAATTGGATCCTCAAAACCTGGGATGCTGTCTGGCACATACATAGCAAACTCTTGATAAATATTTCTTGAATGACTAATAGAAGATGAGTAATTGATGAATTGTATATCTCGAAGAGGAGAATGGGATGTGCAGAATTTGTATGTTAGATGTCTTTCCATTGCAGGTAAAAGAAACCAAATACCCTAGCTTAAGCAAAAGAAGATTTTTTTTTTTTTTTTTTTTTTTACCTAGCAGCGAAAAGCTCAGTACCAATTTTAGATTTAGTTGTGGTTGAATACAATGACTTGTAATGTCATCCAGACCCATTCTATCCCACTCTGTCATCTCTTTCTTATGGTTTGTTGGTTACAAATGTTTTCTACATGATGGCCATTGATAAATTTTGACTTGTTGCATTCACAGTTATTCCAGCAGAAAAGAAAATATCTCTCTTTAGTTTGTTAATGAAAAAATCCTGAAATTAGCCTTGATTATCTGGCTATGTGTGTGCTTATCCTTAAATCATTTACCATGGCTAGGGGAATGTGTTGATTTGTTTGGTTGGTCAGGTCCATGTCCCATCCTACACTTGGAAACTAGGGGTGAATTAGTTCTTCAGACAAAAATAATTTAAAAAAGGGGAAAGTCAATGCTGGCTACAAAATATGATCATGCTTTAAATTAAAATATGATTATATCACTATTGTGCTTTCTAAATTAAAATTTGATCATATCACTGTTGCATTTACTTTTTTAAAAATAATCACTTTTTGAATCAGAGTTTCTCAGACCAGGCACCCACAGAAAACTAGGATTCCACAATATGGAGTCAAATCTGATGTTTTTTCATGGAATATATATTCCACAGTGAACATTGTGAACATTGTCTTGAAGAGAACCATCAGAACTCTCAGCAATGCTGAAGGCAATGGAGGATCTGGGTGTGTTATAGTCTCTACTATAATGGAGCGTCTAGAACATGTATATGTTTGGGTGTATGGGCCTGTGTATCTGTATATGTGTGTGAGTGGGAGTCTTGTTCTGCTCTATTATCATTCAGTTTCTAGATGAGGACCTCAGGCCAGGTGGACAAGAATGAAGAATCAGTCATGGTGATTGGTAGCAAAAAAGATTCTTTTCTTTCTTCCTTCTTTCCCCTCCTCCTCCCTCTCTCCCTTCCTTTTTTCCTTCCTCCCTCCCTCCCTCCTTTCCTTCCTCCCTCCCTCCTTCCTTTTCTTTTTCCCCTCCCCTCCCTCTCTCCTTCCTTCCTTCCCTTTCCCCCTCCCTCCCTTCCTTCCTTCCTCTCTCTCTCTCTTTCTTTCTCTCTTCTGTTGGAGATTGTAAGGATTAAATGAACTAATTGCGTGTTAAGGCCTTAGAATAGTACCTTCCACATAATAAGTACTTAGTACATGTCAATTATAATAATGATTATTCATGAAATGCATTTAATTCTTCTGCATTTTTAATGCAGTGGCTGCTAAGGCTTTTTTAATTTAAAAATATCAGTTTACAATGTAGTTTTAGTGCTCTCTAAATACCTCTCTTTCATCGGTCTCAAACTGGTAGGGAAACTTTCTGAAAGACCACATTGAAATCAATGCAGCGGCAAATATGAACCCAACGAAGTATGCAAGCAGAATATACGGCCAGTCCACTCTTTCTCCTTATGTACTTTCTTCTCTCTCCCTAGAATTACCTTCCCTCTACATGTTTGTTGGTTTTTTTCTTTCCTCCCCCTGTAGCTTCTTGAAGGTTAATTCAAACACTAGCTTATTACAGAGTTAAAGTTCTCTTTATTTTTGGCCCCTGTAATATCTCTAACATGACTGGACTATAGCTTTAACACTTTTGTAGTCATTTGTTTATTTTGCCTGTGTTGCTTCTTCCATTTTATATGCACACACAAACTCATTATATGTATAATGCATACAGATGTATCCTCAAAAATATGATTTCGTATATAATTTAATATCATGATAATGTGGGATATTTAATCAAATCTGATGTATGTTCATGGAATATAAATTAAATAAAAGATAGTTAGAAGGGTAGCAGTCTATCAGCAAAATCAGCAAAATCATATCAAGCTTTCCAAAATCATAAAGGCTGGCTGAACTACCTGTTCTCTTGCAATAGCTGTGCCACTGCTTTCCTCTTCATGAAAATAATCTGGAGCAACTTTAATTATCCAGGAATGGATGGATTCCTTTATTCCATTAGCTGTGTGAAGTATGTTTACAAAAAGTCCTACTCTATTATATATATATATATATATAGAGAGAGAGAGAGAGAGAGAGAGCGTGAGAGCAAGTGCATTACTTTCTAGAATGGTATTATTTTAAAGGGCATTGACTGGAGTGGTCATAGAAAAAAATTACATCATAAAAATAGATGATAAAGCAAACATTTAAAATATATATGATTATATTTAATTGGGATAAATGATGTGATTGCAAAGGTCAAGATTTTAGAAAGAACTTATAACACTCTTGCTATAAAAAAAAATTTCTATTTGAAATTGTTTTGACGCTCTCCATTCTTTCTACTCCCACTAATTCTGCTGACTCAACTTTTTTTCTTCTTATACACACAACCACAGCTTTTTCTACCTTGTTATCCCCATCACTGGCTTCTGTGTGCTCCAGTTCATTCTTCATACTACCTCAAATGACAGTTCAAAACAGAAATGAGGTACAGCTATGATGGAGTAACTGGGACTTGTTTCTCATTGTAAACCACTAGAAAATTGGGCAAAATATATGAAAAAGACATGTTTTTAGAGATTGGACATTAGGTAACATAGGACTGCAATCTGTAGTAGAGGGAACACAAGATGAGTATTAAAAGAGGCCTGTATTTCAACCTAGAGGCACTCTCCAAACAATGATGAAATTAGGGAAATAAAAAATAAAGCATGAAGTTTTTAATTTCTTATTGAATTAAAGAGATGAAAGCTAACGTTTGAAGAGGTTAAGGAAGCTGTAAATTGTAGGGAAGAATAACAGAGAAGGAGAAGCTACAAATAGAAATGTTCCAGAAATCTGCATGTGTGGTTTTTTTTTTTTTTTATATTCTATTACTGTATTTAAAGCTGAATATGCAAAGGGTAAAACTTTATGAAGTTGGGCCAAGAACAGCCAGGAATATCAAAGTGTAAAAATTAACAGAGCCCACACAGGGCTGGAGGGTTTTTCTTACCTTGACTGTGGGGTCATGGAGGACAGTGGTAAAAACAAACTGAAACAAGTTTCTTTACCAAATAGATCTGAATACTCACGACAACCAACTTTTTACTCTGAAACCTAGGATATAGTCTGTCCATTCTGTATCTTAAACCCAGGGAAAGAAAATCCCCCTCCCCGCCTGCCTCTCTGCCTACTTGTGATCTCTCTCTCTCTGTCAAATAAATAAATAAAATCTTAAAAAAAACTGGAATGTATGTCTAAAATATGTTAATTATGTCACATTAGGTTTATTTCCTTTGCCACCTGAATAGTGTATCTCGAGATAAGTGTTGAATTTTTATCTCTTCCCATTTTTCACAAAAGAATTTCCATCTTGCGCTTACCACTTGAAGTTTTTCCTTCTAGGCCACCTCTGTTTCTGTTACTTAACTTCTTATCTCAAGTAATATGGCTGCTGATCCTTTTCCTCTTTCAGTCACTCTTATTCTGTAACAAGTCTCAGTATTCCACTGTTTTATCGAGATACATATTTATTGCCTGTTAGTGTTAGGTAAGTTCCATATATTTGCAACAATAACAGTAACAATAAAAACAAAACCCTCCCACTTTTTAGGCCACATTAATTTTCCATTGTATGCAGTGGATATTTAATTAGCTAGATATTTATGAGATTAAGTGTTATTATTTTAATATTGGAATGAGACCCTCTAGTATTCTCAGATTTTAGTATAGAGAGGCAGAATGCTGCCTTTGAAACAGAGGTTTATTTCTGATTGTGCATATTACAGATTAAACTAGTACACATGTAAATGTTCAATTGATTCTTCTTAAATGCATATTTTGAAAACCTATTGTAATTAGTATTTAAAGTAATTTATTAATTAGTTCCTTATAGAATATCCCAAACTAGTCTATAGGAGCACAAAATAATTATGTTGTATGTAGCTATTTTCAAAATCTGTATTTGCCAAATTTGAACATTTGGTTTCTTATTCAGATGTCTGAATTTAACTAAATCCATTTTTCAGTTTTTCCTCTTACTTTCTGGATGAGCTGATCTTACTGATGTTGTGGCAATTTTCTTTGCATTACTTTAGTTCTGCTGGAGGATATTATCACATTGCTGGTCTACTATATATAGGGTTGGGTAGGTTGTGCATTGCAACTCCATGGGCACCATGTACCTATAATCTATATGAGTACCCCACTTGGAAGTGTGCAGTACACACCAGTGTAGCTATATGGAATAATCCTGGCCAGAGGCTTGATAATCAATGAATCATTTTAAGCTATGAAAATAGAGTGCTAGTCACTGATATAACTTAATGACTATTGGAGGTTTTAACTTAGTGAAAATTTGCTTAGTTTGGATTTCCTCTTTCCAATTTTAACTAGCTTTGCTTTATGCTCATGAGATCAAATGGTTTTGATAGAGACAGACTGACACACAGAAAATTCATGCACTTTGGTTCCCTGGGAAACCAGGCTAAGAATAGTTTTCTTTGCACATCCTGGTTTCCTCTAATAAGGGTGAGTATAAGAATGTGAATGTCACAATGTAACCTGTAAATCCCAAGAAATCATTATTTTATGACACTTTTAATGCACATTTGCAGATACTCAAATTAGAAAGCATTTCATATATTTGCATAAATCTAATTATTTCTGAGGTTTTTTGTGCATATGTATTTGATTATTTTCATTTATTGAAGTAAGAGCATGTGTGAAGAATGATGTATATAGGTTTTGGGTAGCTACTAGTGAAAAAAAAGGTTCCCAGAATATAAACACTCAAGGTTTTCTAATTAAAACCAGCTTTTGGGGCACCTGGGTGGCTCAGTCAGTTGAATGCCTGACTCTTGATTTTGCCTCAGGTCATGATCTTGGAGTTGTGGGAATGAGCCCTGTGTTGGGCTTTGTGCTCAGCATGGAGTCTGATTGTCCCTCTCCCTCTGCTCCAACCCCCGCTTGTGCTGTCTCTCTCAAACAAACAAACACATAAATAAATAAATAAAATAAAATACAACCATCTTTCAAAATGCATACCACTAAATTAATTGTTTCTATAATGCTGGTTATCAACTACTTGATTATTTATTATTCTTAGTATTCACATTGCAATAGTAAATTCCTTTCTTTGAAAGCCCTTTTTTAACATGCATTTTATTTATTTATTTATTTATTTATTTTACAGAAAACTTGATAAGCGCTGCCTAGATATTGAACATTTGTTCATTATTCAGTGAAGAAAATTTTGGAAGCAAACTTTCCAAACGTAGTACATGACATATCACACAGTATTTTTCATAAACTTTGGAGAAAGCTTTGTGTTTACTAAAACTTTTATGTATGTTATGAATCTCATTTTAATATTTATTTTTATACATTGCCTTACTTTAAGAGGCCATATATTTGCAAAATATGTATCAACCACAGATATTTGTTGAGAGCTCTGTATACATGGGCAGTGGAAGAGGGGTTTTGTTAGCCAGAAATGCACCTCTCAGGATTTTGAATGTTCTGTAGAGTAAGCTAACTTAAATCACAGATATAATATATGCTTATGGTTAGAAACTAAGAATTCTCTTTCAATAAAACAAACATTATGGGAAACCTAAGGCATATTTTAATCAGCTATGTATAATGCAAACTACTTTCAGTATAGTAATGGAAGCATTTATGTCTGGCTAGAACTAGACACTGAACAGTTTGTCGTTATCTGTGCAAGTGCTTATGACATGTCCAATTGAACACATTGCTCTCATTTATTTGCTCCAGGTCTTAATGATCACTCTCTTGATGTGGATTAAAATAACATGGATAGGCAAATTCCAAAAGCCCCATGATGTTCAGCTGTGGGAAGGTAAGAACAAAGTGTAAATTGTTCCTAGGCCATTTGTCTTACAATATAAAAGAATTTGGAGAAAATTCTAAGGCTACTGGAGCAAGCTGAGTAGCATAATGGATGATATAAAATATTACAAGAGAGGACTTGTGGTATATAAAGACACTGGTAGCTGCCTGTGTCCACATCTCCTAATATTTCCTCCCAAAACAAACAAACAAACAAAAAAACAAGAATGGAAAAATAAAATTACACAAAACCAAGTGCTCAGCATAACTTAAATATAGAGAAAGCCCATGTTTCAATATGATAGTAAGTAAAAAAAAAGGAAAAGAAAAAAAAGTTACAATTGGATAAAATGAAAAGTATGAACCCAGGATTTTCTATCCAGTCACAGTTCCTACAAGTATGAGGGCTATAGAAAAACAATTTTAACATAAAAACTTTGTACCCATGAGCCCTTCTCGAGGAATCTACTAGAGATAGGTATTAGAGACGAGACATAACCAGCCAAGAAGGGGCTGCAAAAACAGGAACGAGTCCGTCGGTGAGCATTTTAAAATATACATACAAAGATCTGAGACTAAAGGAAATATGGGGATTAGAGTGGAAGACTAATACACAAATGTTTTATGTCTTAAAATATTTATGACAAAAATTAATCATATATTAGGTCACAGAGATATTCTCAGGAAGTTCCATAAGGTAGAAATATTATAAACACTACTCTTAGATCACAATGTGATAAAATCAGAAATTATTAACAAGACAAAATACAAAAAGCTCTTCTACTTGGAAATTTCAATTAAAGAATCATTAGTTGAAAGAAAAATACAAGCTGAAATTATAGAATATCTAACAAAAAAAATGATGATACCACTAGTTGATCGTGTGTACATTCCACTCTACGCTTCAGCAACTACTCTTTTTTGCAGAATCTGCCCTAAGATAGAACTTGGCCACTTGAGTTTAGATTTTGCTATTTTCATTTTTTAAATAAAGATTTTATGTATGTATGTATGTATTTAGAGTCGGGGGAGGGGCAGAGGGAGAGGGAGAGAGAATCTCAAGCAGACTCCACACAGAGCACAGAGCTCAAAGGAGGGCTTGATCCCACAACCCTGAGATCATGACCTAAGCTGAAATCAAGAGTTGATGTTTAACTGACTGAGCCACCCAGGCACCCCAAGATTTTGCTATTTTCATTTACACAGATACACTCAGCATCACTTGGATCATGAATCAGCAAACTTTCTTTTGTTAAGGGCTAGATAGTGTACTTTAGGTGTAGGGGTTCATATGATTTTTGAACCATTCAACACTGCAGATGTAGCCAGAAGTAGTCATAAGCTATATGTAAATGAATGAATGTGCCTATGTTCCAATAAAACTTCATTTACAAAAACAGGCAGTAAGCCACATTTAATTTGTGGTGTGTAGTTTGCTGACCCATGATTTTCACTGTTTCTCTTCACCTCCACATAAGAAATTTTTGCAAGGTTAGGGTGGTGAATGGAGGTGAATCAAATACTCCCATCTTACAGACATTTCTCCAAAGAAGACATACGCATGGCCAACAGACACATGAAAAGATGCTCATCCTCATTTATCATCAGAGAAGTGGAAATCAAAACTATAATGAGATTATCACTTCACACCTGTAGAATGGCTAAATGAGGAAGTGGAGGAAAAGGACCACCTATGAGCTGTTGGTAGGAATGCAAACTAGTGGAGCCACTGTGGAAAACACTATGAAGGTTCTCAAAAAGTTAAAAATATAACTACCTTATGATCCAGCAATCACAGTACTGGGTAATTACCCCCCAAAATACGAAAACACTGAAAGGAATACATGCATGGATTATATATGATGGAATATTATTTAGCTATAAAAAAGAATGAAACCTTGCCATTTGCAACAACATGAATGGAGCTGGAGAGTATAATGCTAAGCAAATAAGTCAGTCAGGAAAAGACAAATATCATATGATTTCATTCATATGTGGAATTTAAGAAACAAAACAAGGGGGAAAAAATAAGGGAGAGACTCAAATCAAGAAACAGACTCTTAATTACAACTGATGGTTACCAGAGGGGATGGTGGTGGTGGTGGTGGGTTAAGTAGGTGATGGGGACTAAAAAGGAGTGCACTTGCAATGAACTCAGTGTGGTATGTGGAAGTGTCGAATCACAATATTGTCCACCCGAAACTAATGTAATATTGTATGTTAACTAACCGGAATTAAAATAGAAACTTAAAAAAAATTCTCCCATTTCTATAAACTCATACAGAAGACTTTGTTCTGTTTGTACCTAATCTCATTTGTGAGTTGGAAATTATAATAAGACTAATGATTATAATAGCAACAGTCATCATGTAATCATTGTAATTTATAGGACACTAGAGAATGGCTTCCTTATCTTCTGAAACCCTGCCCTAGTCCACCAGGCCATTTGGATTATTTATTTACCTCTTCAGATGCAGACTCCGCTACTTTAAAATGAATCACCATTTATTAGAAATTGGCTAATTTGAAATCCTGAAGGTGTAATCTTCTGATTTTTAAAAAACATAAAAGGCTCTGAATGCCCATCTGAAAGACAGAAGGAGAGAATATAATTAGAAACTCGACAGGGTCTTAATTTCTCCTCCTTGAATTGAGCATTTTCAGTACTTCCGTACTTCTTTGTTTTTTGTCTATTACCCATTTCCACATGCTATGTCATTTGCTTTGAAATGTGGCAAAGTGATCTGAGCTCAGGTTCCTGCTGCAGAGGGAGGCATTATTGATTTCTTGGAGAGTAGCAAGAAGACTTGCAATGTTGCTGTTAAACTTGGCTGACAGATCACAACAGCTTGTGACATCTAATTTACTCTAATGAAATCATGGGGTTCTCTGGCTGTCCAGTCTTGAGGGGAGGTGAAAGGTCAAGAAAGTGAGGACCCTAAGCAGCCACGCATGAAGGGTGGTTCCTTCACACATTCCAGTCTTAATCCGAAAAGATATTAGCTGAATTCACCTGCTCCAAGTTAACCGGATGCTCTTCTCAGCAAATGGAAAATTATAAATGTCTGATCATCATGTGCTGGTTACAATTTAATTGCTCGATTAGGAAACCTTACTTCTGGTGTCATGTTGAAGTGCTACAGATTGTTGTAATTTCACAGCTAAGAATATATTAAACAATTTTTTAAAAAAATGTTTGAGAATGTTTTTAGCCATATTTTCAATTAGCTGGTAAGTCTCTTCTTTCAATAATCTTTGTTAAGTTGTCCGAGACTTTGAGAGGTTCTGAAAACTGTGAAGCTCCAGTTCCTGCTTAACTGATATTCTTTCATAACTGCTTTATTTTCATATTGTGCATGACTTTTATGAGGAAGAAACAAAAGGAAAGAAAACAAGCTGGTAATGGGATTTTCTTTAAACTCAGTGACTTTCAGTGTTTTTTACAGCCTCTAGGACACATTCAGCTTAATATTTAAGTTTGTCCACATACTCCCTGAATGGCCTATGGCCTGTTTCTGCAGATATAGAAGGAGTGAGATGAATTCTGAAAAACAACTAGAAATCTTTTAGCATAGCATTATGATTTCATATTTATATTCTTTTACATGAGTAGTTGGTATTCCAATTGGGTCTTTGAGGCACAAAATAATTGCTGAATCACATAGGATGAGTTGAATAAAATTCAGCATATATTTCCTACTAAAGGCTGTTGTTCTCAAATGCAAAAGAAGTAGCATGGTGTTTTGGAAGAGTGCTGGAATAGATATTCATATAAACTGCATTTTATTTTCAGTGCTGTCATTTCCTTTTCATGTGGTAACAATGACACATTTAACTCTCGGAATCTCAGTTTCCTTATTTTTGAAATGGGGCTAGTAATACAACAACCATTCTCAAGGGCCTGCTTGCCCATAGAGGTAAGCACTTTTGCATGTGCTATTTAATTACTCCTGACAAATCTGCAAGAAAGTATTATCCTCGGTCTGCCCATGAAAAACTAAGGCAGAAAGTAGATGGTTTTTTGCAAAGTTCAATGGCTGACAAATGTCATAGTTGGGACTTAAATCCAGAACTTTTAACTTTGAGCAAAGTTTTCTTTGCATTGAGTCTCAGCTGCTTCCCTCAGTGTTCATGCAAGGAACAAATTAGACTGTGCATTTTGTAAACCTTTGTAAACACGAGGTTAGGTTATTAGTTAATTATTTTGGCAACTAATAAATCTTATATGGGTACACTTTTAAATCTACATACTGTAATTCACATTTAATCATAATAACAGCTTAACTTTTCTTTAGACTAAAGTGCCAAGAATTATGGAAAGTGCTTTAATGAATCACCACACTTAATGCTCCCTACACATTTACAAGGTAGATATGAGTAATCCTCATTTTATGTTTGAAGAAGCTAAACAGCGTAGCTTTGAATTTCAAAGTCTAATTTACTGTTTTTTTTTTTTTTAAACTTTCTTCTTTCCTAAACTATTAAGTTTGCCTGAAAACTGAAAATAAAGCCAGAGTCTCTAGGGATTCTTAATTGAATTTTTATTGTTTTTCCAATGTTCCATAACTATTTACCTTAGAATGAAAAGGAGATTGAACTGGCTCCTGCCTTCCTTATGTTGCCACAGGAAGAGAAACTTTACTGCAAATTGCACAGGTCTCAGTTGCTCCATAGTCACTCAGGTGAATTGGAAGACAAGGGAAACTTCATGGGATTCTGAGGTGGATAGTGCTGTAAGCTGTTTTCTCTTAGGTGTTCTGCATGAAGATTTTATCTCATTTTGGAATGGTTATGGTGGACCCTCTGCAAGGAGTAGCAGTCATGCTCTTCCGGTCAGCTCCTTATGGATGATGTTTTATTTATTTTTATTTTTATTTTTATATTTTGGATGATGTTTTAAACCCATGCTTTTATCTGCCATTATTTTAGTTGGTTCATTAGAGGGTGTGTGTATTTCTATTAGAATACATATGATTTTTTCTCATTAATATAAATAAATGTAAATAACTCCCTATTTTATATGTTTTACACATAAAAAGCTATCCTCACAAACAATAGTCTCACCCCAGATTGGAGATCGAGTAATCACACTTTCCATGGATGACTCTCATTTCCATATGGAGGCTTAGAGGGGATAATCACTTTGCCTAAACATCACAAAGAATAAAGTGTCGGCAAACTTTTGTTTTTCCATTATGGTAAACTAAGTAATTTATACCAGTTCTCCCCTGAGGACAGATGCAACCTCCAGAAATACTATGAAAACATCTGCCTGAAGGTGCTAGATTGTGAATAACATCATAAAGAATGATCAGGCCGGGATGTGCAGGTAAGTGAAGCCTGGGCAGGTTAACCCACACTTCAGGACCACTTTTCTTCAAGGAGGAAGGCTGTTTTTTGATCCTTAAGTGAGCAACAGAGAGGCTGAGATGCTGAAGAACACTTTGGAAATCCTTTCCATGATGATAAAGATGGAGTTGAGTCCTAGATCCTGCAATGTGGTGCTGTGCTCCAGAGCTAAGTACTGATATTCAACACAACCCTGCAAGAGACAGTAGACCCTTCAGCTTAATATCATCCCAACTCCCGAAACTGATCCCTGGGTGATCCTGTCTCCAGTTCCCTGGCAGAAGCAAAATGAAATCTTGTTGGAGATAATATACTGGCCTATTTGTTCTTTATAGTTTTCCAAAAATATTCCTAGTAATGTATTAGGCAAAAAATAAAAAAAATAATGAGTCAAATGAGGAGGACAGTATGAACAAAGAAGAGCTAAAGAATGGAAAAGATAGTAGATGAAGGGCCTCTATATGTTGGAGTTATCTGATGCAAAATAAGAAATGTCTTTATATTGTACTCAAGAAGTTGAAATGAGATTGAGAGATTTGGTAAATAATTTTATTTTGTTTTTTATAAAGATTTTATTTATTTATTTATTTGAGAGAGAATTAGAAAGAGAGAGAGAGAGCAAGCACTTGTTGGGGTCAGAGGGAGATGGAGAAACAGGTTCCCTGCTGAGCAGGGAGCCCGATGTGGGGCTCCGTCCCAGGACCCGAGACCATGACCTGAGCTGAAGGCAGATGCTTAATGAACTGAGCCACGTAGGCGCCCTGGCAAATATTTTTAAAATATGAAAACGATGCAAACAGAAATTAAAGATTTAAAAAATATCATACAAATTAAGAACCTACATGGTGAATTGAAAAGCAGATGGATACAGCTGAGGAGAACCTAGTGAAATAGAACCTAGATCAAAACAAACTACATAGAATTACAAAGAGAGAAGGATGAAAAAAATTCAGTATAAATGTAATAATCATAAAGGATATACCAAGAAGGCTAATATGTCACTTGGAGCCCCAGAATAAAAGGAAAGATGGGACACAAGATATATTTGAAGGCATAATAACTGAATATTTCTCAGTTTCAAGAAATTTTATCGAATCATAAGGATAATAAACAAAAAGAATTCTGAGCCAAGTCACATCAAACATTAGTCAATAAACCTAGAAAAATAAAGCGAAAAATGTTAAAAGCAGCCAGAGAAAAATCAACAAGTTGACTTTAAAAGCGCAATAATTAGATTGACATCTGAATTGTCGACAGAAACAATGACAAAATAAAATTATGGGTCATTTTCACTCAGCTTAGATGTACAAATACTAAAAAATATCCCCAAACTAGTCCTATGGTCTGTTGAAAGTGTTCTGTAATATACTCATATTGGATTTACTCCAGGAATGGAAGGTTATTTAAGATTTATAAATCAATCAATGTAATTTATTTTTAGATTAAAGGGAAAAAGTCACTTGATTTTTTTAATAGTTGTAGGAAAAGTATTTTAAAATTTAAAATATATTTAAATATAAATGTTTATATATGAAATCTTAGATTTCTAGAAAAAGAAGGGACATTTCCTAATTTCTTCTCCCCTGCAAAAAAAAAAAAGTCGCTAAAAGAAACCTACAGCAAACATCCTACTTTTTGGCAAAATAATGAAAGCTTTCTTGTTAAGATTTACATAAGATAAAAATGATAGCCACAACCATTTGTTTTTAACATTGCTCTTGAAGACCCAGACAGGACTGTAAGCAAGGAAAAAAGTTAAAAAAAAGAAAGAAAGAAAGGTATAAGGGTTAGCAAAAAGCTATCATTATTCTCATGATGTGTTTTATTCCTAGACAATGCAAAAGAATCCAGAAATCAATAATTTGATATAATGAATAGCTTTAACTAGTTTTCTGGATACAGGATCAATATGTAAAACCCAAATGTATTTCTATATGCCAATAATAACAGATAATGTAATTTTATTTTATTTTATTTTATTTATTTATTTTTTCAGATAATGTAATTTTAAAAAGATATTGCCTACAGTAGTATTAAAGATCATCAAAGCCTGAGGAATAAATAAAATAACTATGTCAGATTCTCGTAAGATAATATAAAACATTATTGAGAAGACTTCTTAAGATCTTAAATAATTGGAGTAATGAACAATGTTCATGCATTAGAAGACACGGTACTGTCAACTTGTCAATATTTCCTGAGCTGATTGATAGTTTTAGTGCAACTCCAATCATATCATAAAAGTACTTTCTTAAAATATGCATGCATGTATGTAACTTGGCAAGTTGATTCTTTAAAATGTCTATGAAAGTGGAAAAGAGCCAAAACTGGTTAACACACAGCTGATGAAAGACAAATTGGAAAGATTTTCTCTACCTGGTAGCAAGAATTAAGCCCATAGTAATTAAGAAAGTATGATATTGTCACAAGAATAGACTACTATACTAGATCTATAGGACAGAAATAAGATCTCAGGAAGAGCCTCAAGCGTATGTTGAGACTTGTTTTATGAAAAAAGTTGGCACTGCAGATCTCTGGGGCTTTTCAATAACTGGTGTTTGAACAATAGGAGCATATAAGAAAAAGAATGTAGTTTCACCTTTCCTTCACAACATACACAAAAATCAATTCCAGGAGATTGTATATCTAAATGCAAAAATAGATTAAAATAGAATAAAACCTTAGGAAGGCAATAAAGTCATGACTTGGAATAAGAAAAGCAAAGCTTTATTTTACCATATTGAAAAAGATTGATAAAGTAGACTGTAAAACTAACTTTTATAGGGCAGAGGAGATATTTATAGCTCATATAGCCTGTAAAGAGCTCATATTCACATTATAAAAAGATCTGCAAGTCAACATGCAAAAGACAGAAAATCCAGCAGAGTAATGGACGAGAGATTTGAGCAGGCATTTCACAGACAAGGATATCCAAGTGGGCAATAAATACAGAAAAAATTTCTCAATTATAGTCCATATCATGGCATGCAAATGAAACCCATTAATCTACCCATTAATATAGCTAACATTTAAAAGGCTGACCTTTCAAGTGTTGACAAGGATATGGAACAACTGGAATTTTATACAATGCTAATCACTAACCACTCAGTCTGAAAAGCCAAGCTTGTCCAACAGCAGAAGTAAGATGGGGATGAAGAGCCAGAAAACTCTCAGGAAGCTCTTGTGTCTGTGTCAGATGGTCCACATCTTGGTTGGTGGAGCTTGCAATGGGGGAAAGAGAGCAGAGGCCAGTGAGGAAGAGATCAAGGAAAACTGGAACCCAGGAGGCACACACTTGGAACTACTGATAAAGATACGAGAGTAATTTTGTGCTATTTGGCTTCCATTCTATTCCTCCTCCTCCAAATCTCATGCAAATTCTTTTGGCTAATTCTAACCCAAAACCAGACAGGAAATATTTTCTGGGAAATATAGTTCCTAGTTTAACAAAACTGATAATACGATTGTCCAACACATTTTACAATAAAAAATTATTTATTTTAATTTGAATTCAAGTTAGTTAACATACAGTGTATTATTAGTTTCAGGGGTAGAGTTTAGTGATTCATAAGTTGCATATAACACCCAGTGCTCAATAATTCAAGTGCCCTCCTAAATGTCCATCACCCAACTACCCCATCATCCCACTCATCTCCAGCAGCCCTCAGTTTGTTCCCCATAGTTAAAAGTCTATTATGGTTTGCCTCTCTCTCTCTCTGTTTTTATCTTATTTTATTTTTCTTTCTCTTCTGCTATGTTCATCAGTTTCGTTTTTTAAATTCCACATATGAGTGAAATCATACGGTATTTGTTTGTCTCTGACTGACTTTGCAAAAATAGTGATTTGAAGGGACAAATGCACCCCAATGTTTATAGCAGCAATGTGCACAATAGCCAAAATATGGAAAGAGTCCAGATGTCCATTGATGGACAAGTGGATAAAGAAGACAAGATATATATATATATATACACACACATACATACACATACACGCACATGTATATATATATACATACAAATATATATACAATAGAATATTACTTAGTTATTACAAAGAATGAAATCTTGCCATTTGCAATGATGTGGGCGGAACTAGGCTGTTTTATGCTAAGGGAAATAAGTCAGTCATTTTATAATAAAAATTTTTTAAAAGATTTTATTTATTTATTCGAGAGAGAGAGAATGAGAGAGAGAATGAGAGGGAGAAGGTCAGAGGAAGATGCAGACTCCCCGTGGAGCTGGGAGCCCAATGCGGGACTTGATCCCAGGACTCCAGGATCATGACCTGAGCCGAAGGCAGTTGCTTAACCAACCGAGCCACCCAGGGGCCCATTTTATAATAAAAATTTAACCATCTATGAGCAGATGAAAAGATGAGATATATTTTTAAAGACTTAAAAACTTATGTCAATTCCAAAACCTATTTGGAATCAAGCAATATAGGTTTGAATTTTAATGTAGCTTTTTATTGTTTCCGTCATCTTGGGGAAGTTACTTAATCCCTCCAAGTCTCAGTTTCCTTGCCCGTAAAATTAGGAAAATGATGAGTTGTAGACTTGTTTAAGGATAAATATTATAATGCATATACATTTCCCAAGACAGTGCCTAGTTTGTTGCAAACTTCAATAAATGGGTCCCTTTAGCAACACCACTTATGGATAACTTGTAAAGACACTTGGATATTAGAATCTCCTGGGGAGCTTTAAAATATAAAAGGTACAGACTGCCCAGAGAGATTCTAATTCATTTGGTATATTTTCCTGTCAGTAACGGACCAGTTGAGTTAGAGTACCTCTATTTTACAAACTTCCTCAGTCATAAAGTCAGACTTTGTTAGCTTTCTGCAGACTAGCACCCTTTGTTTACAAGTTTTTGTTTGTTTGTTTTACTTTTTTATACATTTTAGACATGTTTCCAGAGGGTATACTCTAACTTTCATTAGATTTACAAGTCACTCTGATAACCTTGAGTGAAAATGTGAGAAATCCTTGAAAGGAACATGGAGCACGTCCCCATTTTCATCAATATTTTGAGAAGCTAGTACTGTAGAAAGCAAATTCATTCATTCACACATTCATTCATTCATTTATTTTTAGATTACTGCTGCTTACCGCTTCAGTAGGTGACCTTTCAGTGACTTTTGTGCCAGATTGGAGCATGGATTGAATGACAGACATTCTTACTGTAGCTCCCTCATCACTGACTACAGAAGGAAGAAATGTCATACCATCAAGAAATTTAAATGTGAGATATTGTGGTGAATTAATTTACAGTTATGCTGAATGCAGTATGAGTGAAGAGAAGTGAAAATTTGCTTCTTAGAATTCAGTGGGAAGGCAACTACTAATCTTCAAGTTGTAGATGAGTTCCTTTTCATTGGCAGGCACTCTTTAATGCTTTAAAAGTTTAATACTCTCTGGAGAGGAGTTAAATGCGTTTTTAAGTGCCATTTGTTGTGTGTTCCGGGAAAGTGAAGTAGAGATGGGAACATTAGGGTCATAGTGTGTTGTTATTGAAAATGAATCCCATTTTACCTCTACTTCACAGTATTCATATATTTTTCATAAAATGAGTACATCCATATTTTAAGATTTAAGATCTACCTTTCAGGTTTGTCCTCTGGTGTATAGGCTGCATTTTCTTTTTCTTTTTTTTCCCCTTGTATGTGGTTGGCAGTTCAGTTGTTAGAATTGTATTTTCTAAGATTGTCCTGCTATACTCAAGACTCTTATTTCTTTGAACTAAATTGGTCACATGAATTAAGAAAAGCAGAGAAAAGTGAAGAAAGATACAGATATTAAAATATTATGTTTGGGGACAACTGGCACAGTCAAAACTTTGGAATAAACCTGAGAAGTGAGTAGTTTTGGGAGGTAGTCTGAATTTTGCTCTGCACTGTAGGAAAATCAAAGTCCTTGATGTAATCCTCCAAATTTAGATAAAAAGAGTTTTATGTGGTTTTACATCTACAGGTATGACGTTTGAAATGGCTTTTCCTCGCTATCTTATTCTAATTTTCAGTAAATAGTCACTGAGTTCTACAGTGTGCCAAGAACTTTCCTAGGCAATCGTGGAAACACAAAATTCATGTTCTCCTGGGGATTGTAATTTGTTCATCTCTACAATTAGGGTTGTCCCTCATTGCAAAATCTTTATCTACCACAGGCTCTTTAGAGGCTGCTATCTTTCTTTCAGACACACGTTTAACGCCTGAGACCTAACTGGTGCCAATTCCTCATTTACTAACTGAAATGCTCCCCAGCCATTGTCTGTAGATTTAATAATGGAAATTTTAAAAGATATCAGTTTTCAAAAACACCTTGTACCAGATATTCTCCCCATTTTCTACATATGCCATCTTGCTTGATCCTGACAATAATCCTAAGAAGCAGACACCGTTATTTTGCCATTTTCTTGTACTAAAGAAAGAGTTTTAAAGAAGTCAAAGCACTTGTCCAAGGTTACTTGGTAAATAGATGCCCCAGGTCAGAATCAAATCAAAACAGTCTAATCAAAATACGAACCCCTTAATCCCTTACACAAATAAAACAAATACTATTTCTCACACATGCTAGTAATCTCATTTTGAAATGCAGAGATGCTGTTATTAATTTAATGCCAAGTAGTTTAAAGAGACAATGGTTTCATAGTAACTTCACTTTCATTGTATTTTCTCTTATAAAATATAGCTTATAACTACTTGTAAAACTATATACTACTATACTATAAACTTCTTGAAGGTAAAGAATATGATTTTGTTCAACTTTGTATTTTCCCTTTTCAGACATTTGTCCTATCGAAGGAGGGTAATAAATGTTTGGTAAATGTGTAAATGCACAGATGAATGAATCCCATTGCTAATTAAATAGAATGCTCAGACATCTGACGTATATGCAGCAAGTATTGGGGTGAAACGAGTGATTAGAAAACAAGGTGTTGGTAAACACAGAAGAATAAGGGAGACAGTAACAAACAAGAAGAGTTGAACAAGTTAAAAGGGCAAATGCTTATCTGCACATTTTTTCTCTTTGTTTACTTAAAACTGAACCAAGCAGACTCATTATGAATGATTAAAATGATTAAATCCATTGTTGAAATTCAACTGTTTACTTGACATTGGTTTGCATTTTGTTTTCCTACATCCATAACTAGATATAGTTATTTAAATTTCATGCATGAAACACAAAAAAATAAAAAAAAATTTCTATTTTATGTCTAGAGAGATCACATTGAGTTTTGGGATCCCTGCAGAATTAATTAATTGTTTTTCTACTTTGAAATTATATATAGACCAGTGAGGGGTAATGAATAATTTCAAGATATGACATTTTCATGTTTCTTCGTTTTTATTTTTCTCTTTATAATTTTTGAATTGATTTTAATTAAACAGTTCTCTGTTTATGAGAGACTAGAGGAAATTGAATATCCTCAAATTAAGGAAAACAAAACAGAAAAACTGAGCAAAATTGGTTTCTTGAATTGTACTTTGCATTGTGATTTGAGGTTTTCTTTTTCTTTCTTTTAAAGACAAATTTGATAGAAAAAGTGCACCCCGGGAGAGTTTTCTAAGCTTTCACAGCTCTTGTCTGAGGTGAATGGTGTTTCATTAATTTCATATGCAATCTTCTTATGTGACAGTATAATTATGATATTATACAGCTTAGCTAGATGGCTTTAAATGATCTGCCAGTACAACCCCAGAAATGAAGGGTCATGCAGGGTACAAGGAGTCTTCAAGATTCCATTTTGAAAACTAAGTACTCTTGGCAAGGGACAAAATTGCTAATGTGTTTCTATATTTGAGGTGGCTTCCATTGCTCATAAGGTACCTTACAGCTCAGTGTGATGCCTCTAATTCTTTGAAATGCCAATCACTTCAGTTTATGTCTCTCTTTGCTTTAGGTAAGAACCTGGGGGGGAAAACTGATCGAGAAGGTAGCACAGATAGGAGAGATAAAGCACCCCCATGCTTTGATATGAGGTGGGAGGAATGTAGTTCTGGATATTAGAAATTCACTTAGAATAACCGAAGACCCATGGCGGGGAGCAGTGTAGCAAAACTTTTCTCCATTGAAAGCAGCTTTCTTTAGTGCATCATTAAGAGCACATTGATACTTGGAACTATCCAAACACATTGGTTCCAAGACATTGGCTATCTTCATATCACTCATTTGAATGTATCCATATCCATCAATTTCCTGACAGATTGGACCTTGTATTGTTTTCAATGGAGATAATAAGTAAAAGAAATTTAACATCAAGTGTAATCTCAGCACAGTGAGAAATCAAATTTCTTAGTCTCTGATAGGCTTAGGTCTCCAGTCTGCAACACAGAGTTCAGTTTTAGCCCCCTCAACATAAGTGTTTGGGGGAATCAAGAAATCAAGAAAGCCCAGGAATGGGAAACCAGAATTTGGACTTTGTTATTTCCAGCTTGGTACTATTGGGTTTTTTTTTTCCCCTCCAGAATGCTTTAACAACTAGTCCATTAAATGGGGAGAAAAAGTAGTCAAACTGATTGTATGGCATTTGGAGAGATAATACATATCGTATTTTGTGTGTGTGTGTGTGTGTGTGTGTGTGTGTGTTTTAGTTGAAAAAACAGTCATAGGATCCTTGTGGTACACTGTAGTGAAAATAACTTGGAGTTTATTTGCTATATGACAGTGAATGATTTCTTTAGAGTTTTTGAACATAAATTTGTTTATTTGTAAAATGAAGGTGGACTATATGGTTATAGGAAGTACCTCTAAGTACCTCTAAAATTTATTGACTCCCGGGTTTATACATCCACCAGTTTGAGACTAGTGTGCTATGCTAGGTTAAGGGATTGGTGAACGTAGTTCTTCTTACTCAGTTTATAAATTGTCAGAATGAAAACTTTTAAAAATACCAAGTACTGTTTGCATGAACTTCCAAATAAAGTGCAAAATTTAGGAGCCTTCAAAAAGTTCATTTCTTAATCTTTTCTGTTTGACACATTCAAAATTAGTGAGATGTTTAAGCATCACATGTTACCATGAATTAAGGATGCTAGGGAGGGGAAAAAATCCCCTAGACAGGTTTTAATTCTTGAGGGTCCAAATGTTTTAGGAATGTAATTTTTAAAAGGTTATTTATGCATCGAACAGCTATCGAGTACATTCTGATACAATCTGGGAGATTATCAATATAAAAATATTAGGTTCTTTCAGAAACAGAATTTTTATTTAATCATCTGGGTTGGCAGGAGCCGAATTTTGACATAGTGCCAGCACCAGTACTTTCAAAAGCTCAGGCAGAGAAAACAGAAATATTAAATAATATAAAATTTGCATTCTGCTTTGAAGTTTCAAAAAAATGTTGTAATGTCCCTTTACTTCATTTTTCTAATTCTTCATAGAAAATACAAAGTGAGAATTATCTGGAGAATTTTGGAAAGTGTAGTTACTAAATTTATGAATCTAGATTTTAGGATACATAATTGAATTTTAAAGATGTGAAGAGATTTATTTGTGTCATATATGCTCACGGTACTTTAAATACTTTCTGAAGCAAATAATTCAAAAAATAGCTAACAAGCAAGAGGTCAAGCAAGCAAGCAAGAGGGCCTGTCAGTGATGAACACTAAATGTCATTCTCTCTTCCTTACTTCTTGGTTTTGTCATTAAAAAAAGAATGAACTTTCTGCTCAGAAGCAAAATAAAAAGTGGTTGGTATGTATGTTTGTTGAAGAATTGTTAATCCGAAAAAACATGAAACACCCTCCAAATCTCAGATTAGTGCTATGAAGAAGCAAAATATGACCTACCATGTGAAAGATGATTATTAAAATTATGATTTTATACATATATAGGTATGTATTATGCATATAAGTTGCGTGTGATGGGCTTAAATTCTGATTGACCTGTGGTCCATTCTGATTGGTTTGTCCCTGCTAAACTGGTTGTTAATTATTTTAAATATCATTTGTAAGACTTAATAATAATATTGAAAAACAATTAGGATATAAGGTTATTTAAACAGAGTTTAATGCAAACTGTAACATAAAGATCAATTTCTATATTTTAGAAAACTAGTTGAATATTTAAAAAATAAAATACTTGAAAAATAGAGTAAAAGCTTCTGACATTATTAAGACAGATAGATACATGGCCAACGTGATGGTTAATTTTATGTGTGAACTTGATTGGGCTAAAGGATGCACAGAATAACTCATAAACATTACTTCTGGGTGTGTGTGTGTGGAGATGTTTCTGGAAGGGATTAGCATTTAAATCAGCAGACTGAGTAAAAAGATGCCCTCACCAATATGGGTAGGCATTATCCAATTTTTTGAGGGCCCAAGAAAAACAAAAAGGTGGAGGAAAGATGAATTGGCTCTCTCTTGCTTGAGCTGGGACATCCATCTTCTCTTCCCCTGAGACATAAATATTCCTGGTTCTTGGATTTGGGGACATGGATTGGGACTTAAATACCATTAGTTCCCCAAACTCTCTCCGCCTTTTTACTCAGACTGAATTACAAAACAAGCTTTTTTGGTTCATTAACTTGCAGATTTCAGGGTGTGTGTCTTCTCTGACTCCATAATCATGTGAGCCAGTTCCTATGACAAATAGCTCCCTAAATTTTGTATCTTTTGAAGACATCTCAACATATTTAGTGTTACAGCAAATTTTTGATGATTTTTACTTATTGAGTCTTCCCAAAGGATTCAGCTTAATTTTGATAGAAATTATAATTGTCCTCCATGTTCTTATTTTGTAAGTTTATATAATAGTTCATTACATTATTATATAATTATTTAATTGATTTATATCCTATGTATTACAAACACAACAACTAGTATCACCAGGTTTGGGAGCAATGAAATAATTTTTGTGTCTACCCTAAAACATCTGTAACTAAGTAAAACATGCAGTCCATTTATCCAAATTCTATAAATGCTCTACTAATGGTCTAAATTTCTGAAAGCCAACAAATTGAGTTGGCTGGAATCTACTGAAAAATTGCCTTAATCTCTTCTCTTATGAGTCCAGGGAATTCTGTGGCAGTAGAAGCAACACAGTTTGAATGGCTTTTTTGGAAAGCAGTAAGCAGCAGGGTCAGATTTGGCTGCATGTAAGTCAGCACGTCTGAGCCATCAGAAACAAGAAGTCCCCTAAGGCCTGATGACAAGGAGGCAGAGATTAAAGTGGCAATTATTACTTCATGCTGGAATAAGCATTTTCTCATCCTGACGATTCTAAAACAATAACAAAAAGATATCAGAAATGCTGTCTAACCCATATAAATAACCAGGAGATGTTAATGGTTTCTATGATACTTAAGGCAGATCCCATTGCCAAACAGAGTAAGAATATTTTATGTCTTAATAGCATTTCCTTCACATGGGAGTCAGTAAATGTTTCCAGACAAGATGTATTTGGAAAGAAAGATATTCACAAAGATTTCATTTGTGGAAAGCTTTCCAAGTCTTCTACTGTTAATGCCAGCCTCCAACTCAACAATATAACCATACTCACCCTCAGGACACAAGGAAGGAGTGGGAAAGGGAGAGACCACTCTTTCTCTCTCTGAAAAACAAAACACCACCCAAACCAAAAGCACCAGTCACCACAACAGAAAAACAAACAACACAGAAGCCTTCTCCTGACTTTACATTCTATTCCAGATTTGACCTCATTTCTTAGTCCCTATTTTTTTTTATTTTTTTAGAGATTTTATTTATTTATTTGTCAGAGAGAGAGATCACAAGTAGGCAGAGAGGCAGGTAGAGAGAGAGAGGGGGAAGCAGGCTCCCTGCTGAGCAGAGAGCCCGATGCAGGACTCGATCCCAGGACCCTAGGATCATGACCTGAGCTGAAGGCAGCTGCTTAACCAACTGAGCCACCCAGGCGTCCCTCTTAGTCCCTATTTACAGCAAAATGCCTAGAAAGAGTTCTCAATACTTGCTATTTCCAATTCCCTTTCTTTTATTGTGTTTTAAATTCAATCTAAAGCGGTTTTCTCCTCTAATAGTTGAAACTGTTCCTGTCAATGTCAGTAATGACCTCCACATTGCTAAATCTAGTGCTGAATGCACAGTCTACACCTTAACTTGGTCTATTGGCATTTGAATCAGTTACCATACCTTCTCCTTTGATACACATTTTTTTTTTAACCTGGTTTCTGGGACAACATGTGACTCCTGGTTTCACTTCTGTCTCAGAGATAACTCTTTGTAAGTCTACTGTCTTGGTTCCCCAAATCCTAAACTTCAGAGTATCCCACGGAATAATCCTCCTTGTAGCCACAATCCAGAGGACCTTACCCAGGGTCAAGGTTTTACTTGATGCTTAAATATGTATATTTAGCCTACACATCTCTCGTAAACTCAAAACTTGAATATCTAACTTCTTATAAGATGCCTAATAGAATTCTCAAAATCAACATGTTCCAAACTGAACTCCTGACCTTCCTTTCAAACTTCTCATCAGTTTTCCCTGTCTAAATAAATGACTATATCTTTCTTCATATTGCTAAACAAAAAAATCTTGGACTTCTCATGTTTTAGGTATATTCCATATCCTATCTGTTCATATGTCCTGTCATCTCTGCCTTCTGAACAGATGCAGAATCCAAGCATTTTTTTTATCACTTCCTCTGCTCACCAACCTGTCTTTTGCCTGGATTTTTGCCAATTATCTTACCGTGTCTTCCTGCTTCCACCCTGACTTCCTACAGTCTGTCTACAGAGAAAATGTAGGGATTCTTTTAAACAAAGTGCAGGATCATACCACTAGTCTGCTTCAAACCTCTGTTGGCTTCACCCTTGTGTAAAATAAAAGTCCATGTTTATAGTAGGCCCTTCAAGGTCTGAGCCCCACTCCTTCTTAGACCTCGCCTTGACCACTGGCTCCAGCCGTGCTACCCTTCTTGCTCTACTTTGACCAGAGAAAGCACATTTCTTTCTGGGGGTTTTAGCATTGGCTGTTTCCTCAGCCTGGAATACTTTTTTCCTTAGATTTATGCATATGAATAACCTTTTCACTTTCTTCAGATTTCACTCAAATTATACTTCTTCATTGACAACTCTATTTAAAATAGAAATTCCTCCCTCCCCAACATTATCTCTCCCCTTCCCTTCTTTATTGTTCTTTATAGCATTATTTACCAGCTGACATATGGGTGAGTTGACTGTAGTGTGTGTAATATAAAATGACACTCTCCCTTTGCCACTCAGTGCAAGAAGCACGTCTCTTTAACTTAAAATGATGGATTGGTTTTGGAACACTGAAGTGGAAAGGCACTTTTCCTCAGCAACCCTACAGCTATCCTGTTGAACCTGAATGATCAAAAAAATCCTCGTCATTGGAATTTCACTTAGTCAACTTGTGATATCCTTGACAAATAGCCAGTAGGGTTCTGAAAATGTAGTTCTGGCCAGCAATAATTCACGTTGAAATTTTCAATAGTTTTAGATCATTTTTTGACCATTTATATTTTTGAAAATAACTTTAGAGCCAATAGTGGGTGATACTGTTGCCATTATTGAGAACCCTGTAGGAACCGGAGGACTTTTGTGCATGTGCTGTATATATGTATTATCTCATTTAATCCTCTCACTGACTCTTCAGTGTAGATATTATCATCTTGATTTCCAAGGTGAGAAAATTGAGGCTCACAAGGTTAAGTAACTTGCTCTATGACACTTGGTAAGCGGCAGCCCTGTCTGGCAACTGGCCCCGTATTCTTCCCACTCATTATAAACTGTCATATAAAATTGACTGTAAAATGGAGATCAATGTATGTGTGGAACACAGCAGCTCATGGTTCTAATCTCAAAGTGATTTTCCATGGATTTTGAAAATACACGTACTTCTTAGACATGATAGGTAAACTTCTGAAGGAAGTGTTGCCCTGCAAGAAATTATTTACTAATGAACATGTGAGCTAATGAACACGAGCACTTTGTCTTTATCTCCCAATTCCTTATTTACATACTAATCTAGTATATTTATGGTCATATGAAATATGTGGATATTTTTACCATCTTGTATTATTTTTTTTAAGATTTATTTATTTATTTGAAAGAAAGAGAGTGAGGGGGCAGAGGGAGAGAATAATCCAAGCAGATTCCATGGTGAGCACAGAGCTCTATGTGGGGCTTGATCTCAGGACCCTGTGATCACAACCTGAGCTGAAACCAAGAGTTGGATGCTCAACCGACTGCACCACCCAACTCCACCTTATATTATTTTTAGCTCTACTGTCTCTATGATGGAGACATACAAGAGTTTTTTTTTTTCTTTTTCTTTTTCATACAAGAGTTTTTTTAAAATGAAAAAAACTTGAAGATTTATTCCAGGATGAGTGCTTTTCAATATGTGGTCACTGTTCTTAATACTTACAAGCAGGAAGGTCCTTTATCAGTTACTATGCTGGACACCAAAGATGATTCCAAAACAAGGGTAAAAACTTGATAGAGCTGCTAGTAATGCAGTAGACAAAGACACATTTTTCCATCTCTTTTAAACTGTTGAGTTCAAGAACATAGTTTGTGAATCAATATACAATTCCACCAAATGGTCTTATGCAGGAAATGAGAGAAAAAAAAATACCTGAATGAAAATGATGCTGGTTGCATAAGAGATCTATGGAATGCAGCAGCATCACAATGATTACATGACAATTGCAGCCACTATAAAATGTTACAGCAGAAAATTGTTATTTAAAAAAATGCAGTGATCGAATATTGTGGAACATAGGAATTACTTTTAGTGGAAGGAGAATATTGCTGCCTCATCAGGCCCTGGTGGTGTAGGAAAAGGAGGAAAAAGAATTAACCCCAGAAAAGTGCCCCAAATAGACACTTAATATACATTTGTTCTGTGTATCTTTATTAATATGTGGATAATGTATGATAATAAATTGGATGAAACTTACTCACTTTAAAATAGTACAAAGCTACTTTCATTCTATTTAATTTAATAAACCCACTGGTGAGGGAATCTATAATGGGGCAGTTGAATTTGGTGGCCAACAATATAGGCTATGGAATCAGATCTCAATTCCACTCTTCAATCTGACATTCACCAGCTGGGTGAACTGGGGGACATTCTTCATTCATTGATTCTTCAGTTCTTCAGTCAAGAAGCACAAGGGTGGTTGTCAAGATGAAAAGAGAACCTATGTAAGAAGTGCTTAATACAGTGCCTCTCACATAGTAGAACTTAAGAAATTTAGATTGTTATATTTTATTGGTTTCCCTCTCATATCCCTTTTCCCCTTTTTTCTCTTGCAGTTTTTTTTTTCTTTAAGTTAGAGAATCCTGCTTACAAGTTATTAGTTGTCTTTATTTCTGTAGTTAGAGACATTAAATCTCTTTTGGAAGAACACAACTTAAGAAATCTTAGTCATGTCATTGTGTTGTAGGAAAAGGCCATGACTGGAGAGTTCCTAGGCCTGACAGAGACTGTGTCTCCCCACAACCTTTCTTTGGAGGGTGGAGATCTGAGATCACTGAGGAAGGGGAGTAATCAAATTGGTAGTAAAACCAGAAGGTCTCCTGGTAAGAAAGGGATTAAGATCCTCATCTTTTACTTTTCAAGAAAATCAGCTTCATTGAAGTACAGTGTGCATACAATGAAATTCCAATTTTAAATGTACTTTTCTGACACTTTCACTTTCAATATTCAAACTGTTAGGTGGTATCTCTGACACACTAGTATGGGCCTAACAGAGGACATCAAGTAGGAAAAGAGGCTATAAGTCCCTGAAGGAAAACTCACCATAAGGAGAAGAGGAGTGAAGATAAGTATCTTGGAGTCAACATCTGGGTCTGAGCTGTGTTAGTGGAATATCTGTAATTCTGTGCAAAGGCTTAGGATAAAGCTTCAAAATGCAAGTGTTCTGAATGTTTCTTGGAGAAAAATGTGAAAAATACATGAATGCATATGAATTTAAGATTGTTTCAGCAAAATAGTTGTAACTTTGTAAAGTCTTTTTGTATAGGAAAAAGGAATTGAATTGAACCACAAGAAGAGTGTCCTCCTTTGCCTTCCATTTACAGCAATAATTGCAATCATAGTAGAGAATGGAGATTTCCAAGATACCAGAGAGCTTTTCAGTTTTTCCTCTCTGCAAGATTTGTGTCCATGACTAGTCCTTTGCACTGAGTTTATTATGTGGAGATATGAGCCTATCTTGGAAAAAAGGGGGAAAAGCAGGAAAGAAACAAAGAGAATTTTTTGATAGTATATTGGAAGACTGTCCTTATATTGATTTAATTATTGAAATACATGTGATATTATTATAAATCTGAAGATGGCAAAATGGGATATATGTAATGTATGATATATATAACATGTATGCTACATAATCATAACTTTATTATTATTACTATTATTATTTAATCATTAGGCACAAATCCAGATATTATTGAGTATGCAAAAGTGAACTGGACTTTCTAATCACAAGGAGTTTACAGCATGTTAGGTGAAACAGACATGTTTACAAATAACATTTCATTATGTGAGTTGAAGCCATTAAATTGGAATGTGGAAAATCATAGGACTCCTATAAGAAGAAATAGTTGAAGAGGAATTCTCAGTGGTGGAATTACCATAATCAAAAAGGGAAGTTCAGCAGTCAGGAGAACAATGAAGTGTGTATCTGGTTAATGGGTGAATTCATCAGAGGTTAAATGCTGGTGAGAGAATTAGTAGCCAGATGTTAGAAGGCTTTGGGAACTTGAGCTTTTACTGTTTGTCATGGTTTTTGAACTGGGAAGGAACAATATGAGCCATGTTTAGATAGTCATTCTGTCAGTCAATGTGTAAAGGACTGAAGCAAGAGGACAGGGGAAAGTGACTGGCTGGAGTTTTAGTGGCCTTCTCTCTATGATTTGCTCAGATCTTGTGTCTCCATAGTACTTTCTAAAACTTGAACTCCAAGTACATCTCTTTTCTATGTAAAATTGGCACTATGGGTGGGGCCATGTTGGTGAGACAGTTTTATAGGCCCAGAATCAGAATGACTTTGTGTAAATGTTGATGGATATGGGAGAGGACACTGTAGGTAGTGTGAGGTTTCATGTTTTCCAGACATTTCAAACTTGTAAATAATATGGTTAGTAGGTCTCCTAACAGAGGAAATTGCTTTTGAGAAATTAAATGAAGATATAAAAGCACCCTCAGAATTATCACTAGTGGCAGCCTAAATAAACAGCATGCTTTGGTTATTAAAATATTTAATCCATTTAATATAAAGTCCATTGTGGATGGAAATACAAAAACCTAATAGAAAATTAAGATTGCAAGTACCATGCCAAGATCAAATATTTTACTGGTATGGTGTCGCCACATAAAAATAGAAACTGTGATACCATAATAATAATTTTCTTGTTCCTTTGCCTTTAAATATTTGTCATAGATATGAATCACTTTTTACCTGTTTGCGTTCCCAGACCTACTATAAAGGCCCCAAATAGGCAGCTAAAAATGGTTGGTTTCCATTCAATAGAGTGGAATGTAAAGCATCTTTTCCTTATTTATTTATTTATTTATTTATTTGTTTATTTATTTATTTTGGGGTAAGATCTGAGGTAATCTTTTTCTGGACCATCCTCCAATGGCAGTAATAACTCAGGGCTCCCAGTCTTTTTCAAATTCACTACACCACCTGATGGGATAAATGGGGTAGCTAGACAGGGAACCTACTCATGATGGCTGAATTCATATTTACTAATAACATTAAATTTCCCTCAAGGCATAGAACTTGTGTAAACTCCCCATTCACTGGTCCCTAAGACATGCTGTGTGAGTGAGTGTGTGCATGTGTGTATGTGGGGGGGGGTCGTGTGGTTGTGTAGGAGTAAATATACTAAGTACTATAGTCAAGGGTTTAGACATATAAGCTTTATAATGTTTGGTAACCAACATATTAGCTAGCTACTGCTGAATAACAAATTGCTCCACCACTTAGAAGTTTAAAATAACAATAATTTATTATTGATCACAAGCCAAATGATCAGCTGGATGGTTCTGCAGATCTGAGCTGGGCTTGGAAGGGCTCTCTCATGTGTCTGTGGTTAGTTGTAGGTCTGCTAGGTGGATTTACTGATCTTGGCTAGACTGTTTCCTATGTATGGGGCTTCAGCTGGGACATCAGTGCCATGGCTCTCCTGGACATTTTTCATCTTCTAAGATGCTAGCTCAAGTATGTTCTAATGGCAAACACAAAGGAGGAAAAGAGAACATGGAAGCCCACAAATATCTCTTGAGGTTTAGACTGGGAGCAGGCACACCATCCTTCCTGTCCCATTCTATTGGACAAGGCAATTAAAAAAAAACTCAAACTTATCTATGTTTAAGGAGAGAAAATAGACTACCCTTCTTGATGGGAGAGTTGCAAAATCACATTGCAGAGGTGATAGATACAGGCAGGGTAAAGAATTGGGGTCATTTCTGGAATTAATCAGCATCTACTTAAGAAAATTACAAAATCAAAATAACAAAATAAAAATTAACAAGTATTTGCTAAACATCCACAAATCAAGCATTATTTCAATCTAATTACTGTCACATTAAGTATTAATATTTCTTTGCCTTTGAAAACATCTCATGTTTAAAACAGTGCAAGAATTCCTAAGACTAGATTATGCTTGTGAATCACAGTGTAGTGACCATGAGAACCCATTGGGTAGATTTTTTGCTACAGTGAGTGTAATTGACCAAGGCTCCCAGCTTCCATGCTCAGAAAAAAAAGCCATCTCTGTATTTTTTCTGAAGCCACTGCTCCCCACCAATGACTAAGCAAGAAAGACACTAAAGCAGACCTATTTGTGGGAGACATGGGCCTCCTCTGATGGCTAACTTTGTGTCAAGAACTTCTGAACAGCCTTGCCAAAACTTTTGTAAACTGCACAATAGTATAGGAGGTTTGTACACAGCATTCTTTTCCTCCCTCCTTCATAGTTAGACTGTAATTGTGGTCTGATGACTCTCTCAGCTTCTCCAGGTGCCCCTCTTCCCAACCTCCTATTTTTTTTTCACTTAGGTATTTTTCCTACTAAATTCTTTGCACATTTAGTCCTGTCTTGGCACTTGCAATGGACTATTCAGAGAACTTGCATAGTTCACATAGCAAAACATGAACTAAGATAATTATACAAAGACTTTCAAGTTGTTTTTACATATCTACAGAGAGAGATATAAACATACATATCTCTGTGTATGTCTATAGCTTTATCTCTATCTCTTTATCTGTATTTGGGATATAGGGTGTAGGCAACATATATGTTTGATATTTTGTTGATTTTAATCTTCATAAAGAAAGAGTTCTTACGATTTATAAGGTCTTAAAGTGATCCTAGCGGTCCATTGGGAGGAGTGAAGGGAGGTCAATCATTTACTGAGTTCCTGTTGTGTTCTTGACTTGATTCCATATGCAAAATACCCAGAAATTAGAGTATGCTTATTTTTCCCTGTAATGATTCCATGACTACTTTATAACAGTTAGTTTCTTCCTTTTCTCTGGGATGCTTTTGTTACTGTTATTGTCTTTCTGCTGACTGTCACTCATGTATTGATGTGACAGCTGTGTAATTCACCAAACTGTTGGCAGGCCTTAACAATCCAATAGAGCAATACTGCCTAATTGGTCCTGGTCATAAAACCCTTAGGGAGACTATTGGAAAACTGACTATGATTGACTGAATGGAGAAAGAATGTTCAACCTGTTGAAGAGTGTCTCAGGCTATTTGCTATAATATATGTATGTGTGTAGATGAATTTGAGTGTGTGATGTATAATCTGTATACAGACACATATTTGTATTATGTGTGCATGATCCTCTTTATCTGATGATAACTTTTAAGCTTTAATTTTAAAATGACCAAACAAACATAGAATCACCTCATGAAAAATCCTATTTACCAAAATCATTCTTTTCCCAAACTTGCAATCAATAAGTACTAGTAATTTCAAGAACTAAAATTACTTACTCTTATTATTGGTTAAAATCATTTGCTCTAATTGAACACGTCCATCTAGACCAGATCCATTTCTAAAAATGTCTGATCTCATAAAACAGAGAATGAGGAATGGCCTTATACAAGTACCTAAATTAAGCAATTTTAGAAATTCCTAACTTAGCCTGAAGCTTGATAATGAATATTGAATTTAAAATTTTTTGTACTTAAAATATTCCAGACTTTAATTCATGGCTCGTTAATAAACCATTTCTTTTTAACAATGGATTTCAGCTGTATCTACATTTTACTAAATTATCAATGAAAAGTGAAAAATTCACCCAATTACCTGAACATTTTTTTCCTTTTCTTTTAAATAATCATTTTGATATGATGACATACTCAGATGATTTACCATAAATTTTCCTATGGAAAAATCCATAGATTTCATGTGAATGAAAATATTTTGAGATTGTGCTGATACTACCTTACCCTGGTAGCTCAAAATTCTACTCCTATCATTTTTTTACTGTCTTTATTTATTTATTTTTTCCCTTTCCACTTGCAGTAATAAGGTAAAACATATTTGAGCATTTCATTTTAAACTGGCTAGGTAGCTATAAACTAATAGAGAGATACATAGATACTCAATTTCTTCTACTTGTAATTTACACCTTTACCTGCAGGCAGGAAGCCATACTAGAAAATTAGAGAAGGAAAAAAGGCATTTGTTCACCTAGTTTTATCATCAGACTATTAGAGAGCTTTTTTCCCCTTGTAATGTACTTTCTAGTATTATGTCTGATCCCTCCAGCATTCCATTTGACATGTGGAATTGAAAATAAGGTAATAACAATTCCCGTGCTTGGGAAGATTGTTTCTTTTCATTTTTTGCTATTGCATGAGCACATTGAGAATATGTTTTTGATCAAGAGCCAGAGTTATATTTCCTATATTTGTATGAGAATCTGAGCCTAATAGTCCCTGAATGGCCCAGTTGGCAAATCTTATGCATGCAGAAGTGTATGAGGTTTCAGAGGAAATAAATTTCCTAAATCTATTTTCTAAAATGATGATAAAACACTATTAGAATTTGCCATTTTGACTTTGAATTTCCTATTTATAATAAAAAATAAAACTCAGTTTTTATCACAATTAAACATAAAAAAGTGAGTTGTTTCCCATCCTCTAATTGACCAAAAACCAATTTTTTATTTGTTAGGAAAAAAATGGGAATATAATAAGCCTATGTTTTCAATGTCAAAGGGAACTTTCAAGTGCTTAACCTTCTGATTCTAGGTAAACCATAGATAAAATATTTTCAACTCCTTGAAAAATTTAAGATTTTGTTTGTTTTGATGACTGCTATATAAACTCACAAAATTTTGTTTAATGGATGCTATTTGGTAGAAGAAAAAAATGTCTTAAGATTCAGACACTTTCATTCTACATCTAACTCAATTGCTAATTAGCAAGTCAGGACTGTTTTCTGGGGCGAAGATTTGGAATCTGTAAATTAAAGGGTGAAAAGTAAAGAGGTAATAAAAAATGATCTGTCAAATCCCTCTAGCTGACACTTTCTACATTATCAGAGAATTTTTCTTCTAAAATTGTCTTGAGCATGCTATTTTATCCATTTCTTCTAGTCTTTATTAAAAATGTGAAATTAATTTCTGATCTTGCTGAGATTGTTTTAAATTTCCATTGTATTTAATTTTATAATAAAATATGATCAGATATAAAAATAAGTATTATGATTCTAAATTGCTATTAAATTACTCCTTGCCCTTTGAATTTCCTACCCTTCATGCATTCAGGAGGTTCCTCATCAGTTTATCCTGTGCCGTGGGTTCTAGGTCTGGTCCCATTGATCTACTGCCAGACACCTCCCTCCACATTGCCATTGGGCAAGGCGACTGCACAAAGGCACATCTTTGAAACTGGAGTGAGGCTTGGATTATTTATTAAAATGACATTCTCAACATCTAAAACACTGAAAGCTGGGTGATTTAACTTGCCCTTTGAAATGATTGCCTTTCCTCTCAGTGGCCTCTCATCACTTTTCCCCAGCTATCTCTATAGCACAGATTGTAGTTCCAAAGATTTGAGCCTAAGGAAACAACCCTGGTACTATAAAAATAAGCAAGGTTTTTTCCTCTCTGGGTTTCTCTCATCAATGAAACCATTGCTGCTATCACATCCTGTTTGTAAAGGGTAAAGAACAGTGGAGTGAAGAGTTATGATAGAAAAAGTCAATGAATAAATAATAATTTGACTGATTATAAAAGTGCTTATACCAGAGATGAGGACTTTTCTTCTTGCATTTAAATGCAAATTTAACTTTTCAATTTTAAGTGATGGCTCTCTGTATTGATTTAAAACTCACACACTCATACATTAAAGACGTTCTTAGGACTGACAATACTTTATTTTAAAATCTTTTGACATTTTTGGGGCATCTGGGTGGCTCAGTTGTTTAAACATTTGATTCTTTTTTTTTTTTTTTTAGATTTTTATTTATTTATTTGACAGAGAGGAGAGAGATCACAAGTAGGCAGAGAGGCAGGCAGAGAGAGAAGGGGAAGCAGGCTCCCCGCTGAGCAGAGAGCCTGATGTGGGGCTCGATCCCAGGACCCTGAGATCATGACCTGAGCTGAAGGCAGAGGCTTTAACCCACTGAGCCATCCAGGCGCCCCTAAACATTTGATTCTTGATTTCAACTGAGGTCCTGATCTCAGGATCATAAGATCGATCCCCACCCACCTCTGGCTCACATTGGGCGTGGAGACTGCTTGGGATTCTCTCTCTCCCTTTCCCTCTGACCCTCCCTCAATATCTCTCTAATAAAAAATAAAATAAAATAAAATAAATAAATAATATATCTTTAAAATCTTTTGACATTTTTACTATTTCTCTCAAAGAAAGTTAATGATGCCTGATACAAATTGTTTTCTTTTTTTCCTTATTTGCTAACTCTGTTTACCCACATTTCTCATCATCGGCTGTCAGCTGACCTAGGGAATATGAAACAGTCCCCAACTCTCCTTTAAAGAGCAGTGATTATTGGTAGATTTTTATATCTCTTCATAAAGATTATAGATTTCAAAGGTATTTTGTTGTTGTTTTTTTTAAAGATTATTTATTTATTTATTTATTTGACAGAGAGAGAGAGATCACAGAGAGGCAGAGAGGCAGGCAGAGAGAGAGAGGAGGATGCAGGCTCCATGCTGAGCAGAGAGCCCTATGCGGGGCTCAATCCCAGGACTCTGAGATCATGACCTGAGCTGAAAGCAGAGGCTTTAACCCACTGAGCCACCCAGGCACCCCAGATTTCAAAGGTACTTTGTAGTATATTTTAAAAATAATGAAGGGAAAAAAAAACTATTGAGGGATGTCAAATCATGTCTGTGTCTTATTTTCTTAATCTATAAAATTAGGATGATAATACTTGTGCCGCTTACTTCACAGAGATGATGTGTGATAATACATGAAAAATTCCTTTGTGAGCTATAAAATTTAATGTACATGTAAGGCGTTATTAGAGCTGATTGGTTAGAACATCTTTATATGTCTCCAGGTTGTAATATTTTAAGTCTCTCAAAGGACATAAAGCTTGCTTTTAATCACAGCATCAATACAATTTATAATGACAATTTTTCCATAATGCTTGTATGGAGGATAGCACATGAAGCTATGGGTAAATTCAAAGGGCCCTAGGGGTTTAGCATTAGTAAGAGATCATTTGACTCAAGACTCCTCTGCTTCACAAGACTTAAATTAAATCAGAGGATTAGAAGAAAATCTACTCTTTGATCAAGAAAACTAGATTCTTGCTACCTCTAAAATATTCTCGAATTTGGGGAATATTTACCTAGTCCTCTCAGGTCTTTATTTACCACTTGTAAGCATCCTGGTAAGGCAAGTAGCAAAATTTATTAGTGTAACATACCGGCTGAAAAAACATATATGCCTCTAAGAAAGAAAGAAATACTTTGATATACTATATTTCTTATCATGTTATCTAAGGTAAATTCACATCCAAAGCCCCCTTGAAAGCATTGTTATACTTGGTGATTCTATCTTTGAAAGGTTTACCACAAGTTGAATCTTTACTTGGTATTTAAGACTCTCAGAGGGTAAGACAACAGTAAAAAGAAGGGAGGGAAGGAGGAAGGATGGAGAAAGGAGAACACTCACTAACTTTTATTGAAAAACTTCTATGTAGCAAGCATTGCATATGATGAGTAATTTAATCCTCTTGAAAAATCCATGAGATAATAGGTTTTTTGTTGTTTGCGTTTTGCAAAAAAGAAAACTAATATTCAGAAAAATTAAACAAGTTGACAGGGTCATATGGCTAGTAATGGCAGAGACTAATCAAATGAAGATTTATCGAAACCTAATGCCCTTTCTACCTGATGATGGGACCAATACATATAAAAGGTACCATCTGCAGATTACCTATTATGACTAACCTGTACATAGTTCTTTCCATGGGGGAGACAGAGTTAAGTGCGTTATATGTATTAACTCATTTGATTCTCTCAATGACTCGATGAGGTAGAGAGTATTACCAATCAAGTTTACAGATGATAAAAATAAGCAGGAGTAGGTTGAATAAGGTACATGGCATTGCTCAGCTAGAAAATATTGGGGCTCGAATTCAAATCCTGGTAGTCTGGCTCTAGACTCAATAATATAGTTATCACACTTGTCCCTTTATATGCATGGTTTTTTCATCTCCTGAATAAGTCTGTAAGTCTTATCTCCATTTTACAAATAAGGAAACTGAAAGGTCCAGTAACCTTCAGAGCTGGACCAAGTCTAGTTTTCACTGATTCCTGCCTAGAGGTATTCCACTATTCCTCTCAGCCTCACTGAATGTGAAGTAAGGGATAGTTAATCTTTGGACCTGATTTTTCTAACTCAATTCACAAAGGAAAGAAAAACTGGGCTTGTTCATTTCTTTTTTTTTTTTTTTTAAAGATTCTATTCATTCATTTGAGAGAGAGAGAGCGAGAGAGAGCAAGCACATGAGAGGAGAGAAGGTCAGAGAGAGAAGCAGACTCCCCGCAGAGCCAGGAGCCTGATGTGGGACTCGATCCCGGGACTCCGGGACCACGACCTGAGCCAAAGGCAGTCGCTTAACCAACTGAGCCACCCAGGCGCCCCGGGCTTGTTCATTTCTTATACTTATTAGTGTTTTGTCAAATAGCAGAACATTTGAGACAAACACAGAGATACCATCATCTTGGTTATGAATGCAGGATCCAGTCTTGCTTTCCACTTATTGGTTGTGCATCATTGGACAGTTGCTAAAAAATTTCCGAGCCTCCATTTGTTTATTGATAAAATGGGAAATTGTATGCCTACATCATGGGGTTTTGATCGATATTTAGATGAATTTATACTGGTAAAGCTTATAGATACTTTGTATAGTAGCCACACATATTCAACACCTTTCACTAAAAACATTTATAAAAACTAAAAACTACCTAAAAGTAGTCACATCTTTTCATCACTATGATGACATCAGTTTATTCACTCAAATATTTACTCACTTATTTTTTCAACATTTATTACACATCACTATGGTCCAGGACTTAATTCTTCGAAGATGAGGAGAATAAAGACTGAACTTGAGTAATTCCTTATCTCCCAAGTACAGTATTCCACAAAATGTATACTTTAGAACTTTAATCTTTCCCTATGTTCCACAAGAAAAGTGTTTCATAGTCAGATAAATTTGAGAATGTTTCTGTACAGTATCTGCCTACTGGAGATTCATTGCATGCACTGAATATTAAAAGCTCCAAGAAGACTGGCATCAGAGTGATCAGGTATGTTTGTTAAATGAAAAATCAAAGTAGTTGCTGCTATTGGTAGAATAATTGGTTCCTTTGTCTCAAAACACATCTATAAATTTATAAGTGCATGTTAAATAAATGATATCACTTTATCTGCTGGCAGGATATGAGGAAAGAAAATAGTGGGCAAGATAAAGACACTAAAAGCAAAATACTGGAATCTCTTTCATGACATTGGACCAGTTTACTTTGCTAGTTCTTCTAAATAATGTTTATTATTTTTTATTAGATTACTTTGTTATAAATAAGAAAATTCATCCCTATTTACTGTAAAAATGGCAAATTTATTGGAAGAATATTGAAAATTGAAGGAAAAGTTGAACAACCAAAGGTTCAGAAAGGAAAGCAATAAAGGTAACCTTCCAGGGATCTCAGTATCAAAAATTTCTTGATACTCTCTCTAGATATCTGCCATTAACAGCACTAATCTCCTGACTTCCAGTTTCTGTTGCTTTCAGGCTTAAATACAATATCCCCTTGAAAATAACCTGACTGGTACAACTAGATCAGAAGTCTTCCCTTGGATTGATCAGTCAGTTCTAATCAGGGGATGAGGCATAATCCAGGCATAATCACTGGATTATTGAACTTCTATTAAACAAACTAAATGCATTTTATCTGGAATGGAACAACATAGTAGTTGTTGATATAGTGAATGTATTTTCCCCAAAGCCCAACTATAAAGATAATTAAAAAGAGTTCATATTTGTGTGCAAAGGACGATTCAGTCTATTTTATTTTATTTTATTTTATTTTTTCCCCAAATACTTTTATTTTATTTTTTCAGTGTTACAAGATTCATTGTTGATTCAGTCTATTTTAGAACTATGTCAGCTCTACTCTTGATGGCAACTGATCCAAAGAAAACTCAATCATTTTGACATTCACAGAACATCATGTTGGGCCCCTTACTGATGACTTCATACTAATTTGATCTCATATGCAGGAGACAGCTTATAGTCCGATGCCTTACAAAGATGCATGGAGAGGATAAAAGATAAATCCTGCAAAGATTTTTTCCTTCCTTCACAAGTTTAGATCCTTCTAGATTAAATTTTCTATTTCTTCTGGATAGTGGAATGCTTCTGCTAGATGGTAGAGTAAGGATGCTATTGAGTTTGACACTGGAACTACTATCTCATCATTTTGGTTTTCTCATGCAAATTAGCTAGCAGATAAAAACAAATATTGGTGGTGATAGTTGACTCTGATCACCAAGAGTTGCTATGGTCTTCGTTTGAAAAATGGGGGTGGGAAGAATATACCTGAAACTCAGAGAATTTGTTGGAATGTCTCTTGGTGTGTCCATGACCATTTTTAACCATAAGTGAAAAGTGAAAATAAGGCCCTCAAAATGTTAATCATATGAATGCATTGACTCAATAATGAAAATCAGTGTCACCTTTGGGAAATGCTACCTGGGACTGCTGAAATAATGTCTGTGGATGACGTAAATTTAGAAGAATTGATGAAGAGGGTAATACTGATTTTAGCTTCAAAACAGTTGTTAAATACAGACTTTTATATTCAGACTTTTTATGGATTGCAGCAGGCCACTTGATATCTCTGTAATGGACTGGACTTGAGCAGATCTGATTGGTATAGGGGGTGAACTGTATCAGGCATATTGTATGTACTAATCCATATCTTCTCAGTCTACCTTTTTAATCTAGGCATTGCAGTAACCAGCTGCATGAAAATGTAACTCACCTGCACCACGGATCCATTGTTTTCTGGACTTGTCTGCTGCCATGTGTAGCTTCTCTGAGGGCATTAACCCACTCAGCCATTCTAATGCTTGTATAGCTAAAATTACAAGGGATTTGGGGTGCCTGGATGGCTCTTTCAGTTAAGTGTCTGCCTTCGGCCTAGGTCATGTTCCCAGAGTCCTAGGATCGAGTCCTGCATCAGGTTCTCTGCTTAGTGGGGAGCTTGTGACTCCCTCTCCTCCCTGCTTGTTCTCTCTTTTGCTATCTCTGTCACTATCTCTGTCTCTATCTTTCAAATAAATAAGTAAAATCCTTAAAAAATATTGCAAGGGATTCAACACTCCCAGAAAAACCGTCCGCCAGCAAATGGGTATCAGTGGACACATATTCCTCTCTTGTATGTAAAGGGTGGACAATTGTGAGGCACATTTTACACTGTTCTTCAGAGGGACTGAGCCCTAGTTACTCACAGTGATAAGCAGCTCATTAATGGCTTTCTTCCTTACTTGTTTCACTCTTTTTAGACTCTTCTTAGTTTCCTAGAATAACTTTCCAAAATAAACTATCTGCATACAAGACTGTGTTTTAGCCTTGGCATTATGGGGTAACCTAAAGTAAGAAATAGGTTCATTTGATGTTTGATCAATGTACAAGTGCAGCACAGTAGGGAAACAATTGGAGCTGTGTTGGAGGAGGTTCTCAAGAGGAAATGGCAGCTGGTTGACTCACAACAGGACCCAAGTAATTGGAGGCTCTACAGCCTCTCTGTTGACCCTGGAATGACTGTTTTCCCCACCATTCCCACAGTGAGAGCCACTTTTAAGGATGCAGCCTTGGGAAAGCAATGTGTTGCTGAGACTATCTGGACTCTACCTGAAAGAACCCAGCTTCCATATAAATTTAAGAATCTGGTGTGTAGGTTAGGAAATCTACTCATCTTCTGGTCACTTGAGACAAGTCTGGTAAATTCTCTCACTGGTTAAACTACCACCTATCCATCTGAGTGGTCTGAATCTGGAGTGGTCTGCCTCTTCCTGTAGCCTCTCCTTGCCTTCTGTGTATGTGTGATCCTACAAACTGGATCAGTTGAATACATGTATTAAAAAGAAAACCCAGACTTGATTTCACACACAAAGCCAATTTCACATGGATTATATTCCTATAAAAGAGAGGTAAAATAATAACTATTTTAGGATGTAAAATAAAATAATATCTTTAAAAACTTTGTATAGGTAATTTCTTTAACAGAACACAAAAGCACTAACCATCAAGATAAACATTGTTCTTGGAACTTGTTTTGCATTCAATGCTTTGGCTTATCCAAAAACAGCTAAAAGAATGAAAGATAGCTACAGAGTAGATGATATTTGTAATACACACATTTGACAAGGAACCCATACTAGAATCTATAAAGAATTTCTGCACACCAATAAAAGACAGTTCTTTTTTTTTAATGGGGAAAAGACATGGGCACTTAACCATGAGTTCTGTTAAACTATAAATATGCTCAAAATATTTAAGCTTCTATAAACAATTTATTTTTAGTGTGAATAATTGCAAACAAGTATAAAGGGAATTAGGAGAGGAGCATGGGTCTATTAAGAAAGGGACACATGAAATAGATAAAGTTAGATAAAATACGGAAAGTCAATTTTTTTGTGTGTGTGTTTCAGGATTTGTTAATAAATATGATTCTAGATACCTTTTAAACAACAGGAAATATTTAATTATGCTTGCTTGGGGATGGATTGGAGGTGAACAGGTAGAGAAGATTCTTTAGTAGAATACAATTCCCTAGCGTGTTGCTAGAATCTTTTGTATTTTGATTAGATTAACTTGTCTACTTTGTTTATTTACTTCATAATTATTTAATGAGCACCTATATAAATAGGTAGTTTGTTAGGTGCTAGGAATAAAATGGTGAAAATTATAGACATGATTTATGTTCTCATGAAGCTTAAAGATGGATGAGACAGAGAAATAGACATTCGTTAAGTGATGTTATAGGAGAAATGTGGAAATATCCAGGCCTAACTGGATCTGCACAATTTTTAGCACCTTTGACATAAATTATTGTTGGCTTCATATTTCATGAGTGGCATTGTTCCCAATTTCCCTCAGTTGAGAGACTATCTGGTTTAGCCAAACTTGAACCTGGTTCTAATAAAGCCAATCATATTAGCATATAAAATCATACCGTAGGACTGTACTTCCAGTGCCTTGTGATTTTGTCACATTCTGAGCCATCTAACATTTCAAGAAGAAACATTTAGCATATTTTTTGATGAGAGAGAAATTGGCAGATCATTTTGCATAACTTATGATAAAGAAGTGGAAAATTGGAAATTATGAAGAAAAAAGTCAGAAAAGAAGAAATATATTGTTATCGTAAATATACGCTAATGTGAACTCAGGAACAAAGTGGCTGTGTCCATGTGGACAGAAACTAACCAAGGATATGAATCAGTTCTCAGAACAAAGAATGGACTAGGCAGGTCAAATGGTACATAATCCATTCAGTTTAAATTCAGGAAAAAAAAATACTTCTGCAAAGTGAAACCACTGGATCATGAAGTACTTTTCTTGAGGAAAGACTATTCTTGACAAGGCTTTAAAGATTTGATAGTTTGATGCATTTTAAATAGGTCAATTCCCTCATGATAAATGTGTCCTTTTCCACAACTAAAGAGAAGATTTCTTGGGAGAAAGGCAGTGGAATGTCAGTCACAAGCACGGAGCTCAGAAAGAAGTAAAGCAGACACTCTCTGAACTCTTCTCACCCTCACCCATAACCCAAAACATACAAGAAGACTGTGTTTATGACCATGTCAAGAATGATCAAAAACACTGCCCAGTATTTATAATGATTCAACTTTCGGTCAGTGAACAGTTTACTAGAGACAAAAATCTTTGGTGCATAAAACAAAGACATCCAGGGAGGGGAGTTTCATGGAGTTACAGAGCGTAGTCATGACGGGTTAGGGAAAAAGACACTACTGTCAACATAGAAACTATCTTGAGAAAGATTTTATTGTGAAAGCCATTGCAAAAATACTGGAGATATAGTGATCCTTTATTTTATCTTTAAACTATTATACTTTTTTTTTGGAACAGTTTTACATTTACAGAAAATTTTAGCAACTAGAATAGAGAGTTCCAGATACATCCTCTCCCTCCAGTTTTCTCTATTAACATCTTGCATTAGTATGGTATATATATTATGTTAGTGAACTAAAAATGAAACATCACTATTAAGTAAATATGGTTTACATTAAGATTGACTCTGTGTTTTACAGTGCAGTGCGTTTTAAAAAATGCATGTTATTTTGTATCCACCCTTACTATCTCATACAGAGTAGTTTTGCCACTACTCCAGTGGTTTAAAGATTCCCCTGTGCCTTCCTTATTCATCTCTCCCTCCTCTACTTGCCTCTTTCTCCCTCCACCTCCTCACCCCTGGCAGCCATAATGTTTTCATAGTCTCCATAATTTGTCCTTCTCTAGCATGTTAGATACTTGTTGCCTTTTAAGACTACCTTCTTTTACTTGGAAATATGCTTTTAAGGCTCTTTCATTTCTTTTGTGGCTTAATAGCTCATTTCTTTTTACTGCTGAATAATAATCTATTGTGTGGATGTACTCTGGTTGTTTATCCATTTATCTATGGAAAGTCATTTATGAATAAATCTGCTATAAACATTTGTATAAAGGTTTTGTGTGGATATGTTTTCAACTCAATTAGGTGCATTCCAAAGGCATGGCTGCTAGATTGTATGATAAGACAACATTTAGCTTTGTCAAACTGTGTTCCAAAGGTATATCATTTTTTATTCCCACCAGCAACAGCTGTGAGTTTCTGTTGCTCTACATCTTCACCAGTAAATAGTTTCAGGTTTAAAGGAAATTTTTAGCCATTCTAATAGGTATGTAGTAGTATCTTATTCTTACTTTAATTCGTAATTCCTTACTGACATATGATGTTGAACATCTTTTCATATGCATCTTTACTATTTGTATGTTCTTTGCTACAGTATCTGTTCAGAACTTCGGCCATTTTTAATTGGGTTATTTTCTTGTTGAGTTTTAGCTGTTTTATAAATATATATTTTAAAATGTTAATATACTTTATTTAACATAGTATATCCAAAATCTTATTTCAACATGCAATCAATATAAAAAGCTAATGAGATATTTATTACTTTTTCCTTTTACATTTTGAGCCCCACCCCTGGCCACTATCAGTCAGTTCTCTGTAAGTAGGAATTTTTTTTTTTAATTCCACACATAAGAGATATCATATGGTATTTGTCTTTCTTAGTCTGATTTGTTTTACTTAGCATAATGCTCTTGAGGTCCATCCATATTGTTGCAAGTGGTGAGACTTTTTTTATGGCTGAGTTATATCTGTTGTATATATACATCACATCTTCTTTATCCATTTAATCATCAACACTTAGGTTGTTTCCATATCTTGGCTATTATAAACAATGCTGCAGTGAACATATCTTTCTGAATTTGTTTTCATTTTATTTCTTTTTTTTTTTAAGATTTTATTTATTTATTTGACAGAGAGAGAGATCACAAATAGACAGAGGGAGAGGAAGAAGCAGGCTCCCCATTGGGTAGAGAGCCCAATGTGGCCCTGGATCCGAGGACTCTGGGATCATGACTGGACCTGAAGTCAGGTGTTTAACTGACTGAGCCACACAGGTGCCCCTGTTTTTATTTTCTTTGGGTAAATACCCAGAGGTGGAATTGCTGGCTCACATGGTAGTTTTATTTTTAATATTCTGAGGACCTTTGAACTGTTTTGTATAATGACTGCACCAATTTACATTTCCACCAACAGTGCACAAGTGTTCCTTTTTCTCTACATTTTCCCAACACTTGTGTCATCTTTTCGGTAGTAGCTATTCTAATAGGAGCGAGGTGAAATCTCATTGTGGCTTTCATTTGCATTTCCCTTATGATCAATGATTTGAGCATATTTTCCTCTACTTGACCACCATTTGTATGTTTTCCTTGGAAAAACTCAGATCCTCTGCCCCTTTTTTTTTTTTATTAACACATAATGTATTATTTGCCCCAGGGTACATGTCTGTGAATCATCAGGCTTACACATTTCACAGCACTTACCATAGTACATACCCTCCCCAATGTCCATAACCCAGCGACCCTATCCCTACCCGCCCCTACCCCCCAGCCACCCTCAGTCTGTTTCGTGAGTTTAGGAGTCTCTTATGGTTTGTCTCCCTCCTGATCCCATCTTGTTTCATTTCCCTTTCCCACCCCCCACGACCCCCCACCCTGCCTCTCGAATTCTTCATATCAGAGAGATCATATGATAATTGTCTTTCTCTGATTGACTTATTTCGCTAAGCATA
>CM052894.1:53651140-53670252 GCA_028534135.1 Potos flavus | reverse complement strand
ATGGGCAGAAGATATGAACAGACATTTCTGCAAAGAGGACATCCAAATGGCCAACAGACGCATGAAAAAGTGCTCAACATCACTCGGCATCAGAGAAATACAAATCAAAACCACAGTGAGATACCACCTCGCACCAGTCAGAATGGCTAAAATTAGCAGGCCAGGAAATGACGGATGTTGGTGAGGATGTGGAGAAAGGGGAACCCTCCTACACTGTTGGTGGGAATGCAAGCTGGTACAGCCGCTCTGGAAAACAGTATGGAGGTTCCTCAAAAAGCTGAAAATAGAGCTACCCTATGACCCAGCAATCGCACTACTGGGTATTTACCCTAAAGATACAAATGTAGTAATCCGAAGGGGCACATGCACCCGAATGTTTATAGCAGCAATGTCCACAATAGCCAAACTATGAAAAGAACCTAGATGTCCATTGACAAATGAATGAATAAAGAAGATGTGGTATATATACAATGGGATACTATGCAGCCATCAAGAGAAACGAAATCTTGCCATTTGCAACGATGTGGATGGAACTAGAGGATATTATGCTAAGCGAAATAAGTTAATCAGAGAAAGACAATTACTTTCAATGAAATCATCAGCATACTATATAGCCGAGGAAATAATCAGTGACCTTGAAGATATGTCAATAGAAACTTTATAAACTTACATGAACATAAGAAAAAGGATTTTATAAACAGAACAGAAATCCCACAACTGTGAGGCAATTACAAAAGGAATGACTCTCATGTAAATGGAAGTATCATAAGGAAAAGAAAGAGGGAAAGAAGAAAAAATATTTAGAGTGGCATAGCTAAGCATTTTCCAAAATTAATGGCAGACACCAAACCACAGATCCAAGAAACTCAGAGAACAACAAGCATGATGCATACTTAAAATTTATACTTAGGCATACAATAGTCAAACCTCAGAAAATCAAAGGCAAACAGAAAAAAGATTGCTGAGAAAAAAACCACCTCACTTGTACAAGAACAGGAATAAGAATTACATTGGACTCCTCTAAAGAAACCATGCAAACAAGAAGACAGTGAAGTGAAATATATAATTTTTTAAAAGAAAAATACTAACCTAGAACTCTGTACCCAGCAAATTGAAATTCTTTCACGAAAAGCATCTAACAATTCATTAAAATTATTATCTAAGTATTCCTACCAGTTACTTGCTCCATCAGCTTCTTTTTCAGCTAAACTGATTCTCTGTATTTTTTTTTTGTCTCTCCAGATTTTATGGTGACTATGTGCCCTGTGACCTTAATACTCTGATACATTTTAGAAAAGTCACAGATTATCAGTTTGTTCAGTTGTTTCTTTGTTGTGAGTATGGGAATGACAACTTTTAGTTCCTTACAATGTTGGAGCTGCAACCAGATGTCTGTTCTAAACATAGTTTTTTGTTTGGAAATCATCCTAGAGGCCGGGACATGCACTTCTCTGATTTCTTTAACTTTATTTGTAATAATTTATAATAATTATTATAAACAAGCATAAATCTGCTCTATGCTGTTATTGTGTTTCTTAGTGTATTATGCTGCTTTGGACCTAGATTGGAAGTAAGGCCACGGTGGCCTGTTAAGCTATTTACATGGCCATAGATAATAACATCATTGTGTGTTTCTCAAACAGTATGAGTGAGTATATTTTAGAAATACATTTTACACATTAGGCTCTTTTACCTTTGGAAATACATCTATAATTTAAATATGATATTTTATATGTTATACAATGATTTAATATATTGGTCATGCTTTCGTAATTTTAATTGTAAGTACATTAAAGGCCATGCCATTTGAAAATTCTGACTTTACCATAGCATTTAGTATATTCTGGAATATAGTTTTGACAAATAAGTCTTATACATGTAAAAATTCTGTGGTGACTGAAAGCCTTGTTTAACACAGAACTTCTTCAGAACTTACTGAGCATATATGTACTCTAAATCTCTGAGAAGGAAAATCCTTTTTTAGTGGAATTACTCTTAGAATGTCTTAGAGAACACAGATTGGCAAATTCTGCACCAGATCATTCTTTTAAGATATAATATATTAAGATTTATTAATTGATTTTATTGGCAGAATATCTTTCTTCTTAGTTGGTGACTGGATCCCTGCAAGGATGGGCAGCCACATTGCTATGGCAACTTATAAAACAAGGTGCTTCTAACCAGGGATGCCTCTTTTCATGTAGAAGACCCTGCCACCAATTTTCTCAAAGTAAATTTTTCTGAAGTAGAAAATATGCTTAGAAAATATATTTGAAAAAAAAAAACCCTTTTATTATATTGAACAAAAGTACATTAGTTTGAAAACTGCATTGTGGGCAAAACAGATTATTAACATTGTACAAGTTATTTATTGTCATAATTTCATATAATCATATAAAGTCTTAAGCATAGTGTTTGCAAACAATTTAGAAAAGTTCTTTTGATGACATTCCTCCAAATTTTCTCTTTAAGTCTAAATGTCTTTAATGTGCTGCACAAGAAAGTATGTATATTAATTTTTTAATAAAAATGTAAGAAGGAAAGCCAATTGAGTGAAGTAGGAAATTTCAGTGGCATATAGATATTTAGAGCCTTCAAACACCACTAATTAGGAAAGCATAATGTGGTAAAATAAAAAAAATATAATGATAATAAGATAAGAAATCGAGGTAATACCAATGCTTTCACTCTCTGAACCAATGTTCAAAGAGATGTCTATATATGCACAAAGAAGTTGAAAAGTGATGTTGGATGTTTTTCCTTACTTGTGTATCAAAATTCTAATGGCATTCCCCCCAAAAGAGACCTATAGACTAGGATTGGCTTATTTTTATGTGACATATGAAATATCCCTCACTAACTGAGGAGAGTATCATATACTTCATCATTATTTAAATGAATATTTATTGTGTAATTATTTTTCAAGACCATGCATAACTTATGTACAGGAGGAAGGAAGAAATATAAAATGATCAAAATAGATCTGTGGTTCAAGAAACCTTAAATCTAGGAGGAACAATTTGAAGGGGTAGATTAAAGGTAGATAAAGAAGGGAATGTAGTGGAAGCAAGGTCACAGAATAGGGTTTACCTCTATAAAGAAGAAAACATGAAGAAAAGAGCTAAAAATGTAGCTACTTCTTGAGAAGTAGTTGAACTGTGTCAAATTTCCCTATGAATTAGGAAGTATGAAAAGTGAATAAATGGAAGGGAAGATGGGCTAACTCAGATTGTGAAAATAATGAGAAAATTTCCAATTTCTTATGAAGAGTGGAATATCTCATAATAAATATATGGACTTCTGAGTGTCATTGAAGTTATAATGGTAGCTGAATAACATGAATTTGTCATGAAGCAAGTCAACGAAATTAAGTGATTTATCTTACTCAAGAGCTATGAAGAGGGAATGGAGAAACTGTGTTTTGGTTCATGTAAATTGGAGACAAAAGAAGAAAGCATCCGAAGTGCTCCTTAATATGACAGTCATTAGTTTAATACCTATTATGTTTCAGAAACTGTGGGTGAAAGGTAGAAAAGATGTACCCCTCCTTTCCATGAATTTAAAGTCTTGTAGGATAAAGACACGTAAGCAGATGGTTGCAATGCAGGAATTGTGCATAGAGAATCAGGTCTTCATGGACTTTAGAAGAGTGTCTCAGGATGATAGCTTGAGTATTTCTTTTCTTTAAACCTTAAAATGCTGAAGCATGGGTGAATATGTGATCTTCATTTGAGAGTCTACAAAGTGTAAGATTTACTTGAAGTTCTGTTTGTCACGGCCTTACTTTCATTGTTGGATGAAAATCATATGACTTTATTAGACTTTTCTTATGTAGATTATTTTCCTGTTTTCTTTTCCCTTTAAAAAAAGTAAAAGTCATTTTAATTTAAGGCTCAGCTCATAAATGTATTTTGTGTGTCTGATGGCTGACAGTTATATTGGTATTAGTACAATACAGGCAGAAAAATGCTTCAAATTCTAATATTACTAAAACAATCTTTCTAAGACATAAAGTAATTGGACCAATAATAATTAGACCATCTTACCTGGCTTTGAGACTTCCAGGGAACTGAGCTAATGAGTGGTACAGAGCCATCCTACTTCAATGTTCAATACGACCCTCCAGAGTTCAATTGTAAAAACACACCAGTCAACCAAAAATGAATCCCATCCCTATAATATCATATTTTAACCATATATATTATAATGCTGATTGCCTAGAAATATCACATCATCTGAAAAAGTCTCTTTTTTTACTGGAATTTCAAACAAATTTCCTGAGAGTCATTCTGATTATCCTGACCTGGCTCAAATGCCTAACACTGAACAAACTACTCTAGCCTCTGTGATAGATTGTGTTAATGGCTTGCACTTGGTCATATGTGCACCTTTCCAGTCAGATAGTAAACCCATTCCAGGAATTTCATGAATCCCATAGTTGGAGTTGATTGGAAAGGAAAAATAGAGTTGAGAGAGACTATTAGTATTCTGTATTAGGAAGCTTAAATAGACCTTGAAGTGTAGAGATTAGAAATCTTCTGGAAGCAAATTTTTCTTCTGGTTTTGTGAGTAAGAGGTGAGAAGTAACAAACAAATACATTGTATTCTCTCTCTCTCTTCTATTTTTTTTAAAGATTTTTATTTATTTATTTGACAGAAAGAGAGATCACAAGTAGGCAGAGTCAGGCGGGGGGTGGGGGGGAAGCAGGCTCCCCGCTGTGCAGAGAGCCCGATGCAGGGCTTGATCCCAGGACCCTGAGATCATGACCTGAGCCGAAGGCAGAGGCTTTAACCCACTGAGTCACCCAGGCGCCCCTCTCTCTCTTCTATCTTAAAAGTAAATTTGTGTCTGATTTGAAGTAGATAATAGGAGTTGCTTTGTTATGAAACCTTTTTCCTCTGATATAAGCCTTGCTTTATTAAATAGCTTTTGTACAGTTTCATACATAATTAAATATGTAGAGGCTGAACTTCACATTTTGCCAAAGAAACTAGATTTGGCTTCAGACTTCAGATATATTGGCTGCTTTCTTTCCCCATGATAGGAGAAAAATGAAAGAAGGAGGAGAGACATAGGGAGGCATAGGATAAATTGTTCTCAAAACAAATACCTGAAAAATAAAGAGAGATTATTTTGTGATAATACTTATTTAGACTTTGTGAGACAATTGTGCGTTGATTTTCTTCCAAGTGATTTGGCAGAATCAAAGAAGAGTTTTCTCCAAATTCTGCCGGCTTAAGTAAAAATATCATCTTCATGTAGCAAAGATTATTCCTTTGCTCTAGTATTTAGTCAAATTTTGATAAAGATTTTATTGAAAAAGGGGCTATATACATTTAAATACATGGGTTAATTTTATTACTTATTTTCAAAACCATGTAACTTGTAAAGTGTAGTTAACAAATATATCCATGGGTGTCAAAGAACCATTAAACCATTTGCATGTTGTTTAAGAAAGAATGATTACAGTTTATGTGGAACCATGGCACCATAAAATTCTGATGTCAACTTTAGTGTTTTCAAGTTAAAGAGGCAGTATTAGCATATTTATTAAAGTTTAGGTAATTAAGCTTAGCAAAATATTTACCTCATAGTTTCCCAAACAGAATATAATGAAGCAAACGTCTATTAATATATTGATAATGCTATTTAATTGGGTGGCTAGTAGACTTGTCAACCCAATGTAGTTTAATCTGGGGAGAACTTATCAAGGGATATGTGTTTTGGATGTGTTTAGTCCAACAATCTGACATTTTACTTAAAGAAATTGTTTCGAGAAAGCCAGGAGATAAAACATTCCTTCTCCCTTTCAAATTTCAAATACCTTGTCTAATAAGTTCATTCCTGGTACCTTTCTTTGGTATTCTGTCAATATCTGGTTGATATTGTGAAAAGCCACCTGATTTTGTTCTTTACATTCTAGAAGAAACTCACAATTCAATATTATTTCACTTACAATAAACTTAAAAAAGTAAAACATATGTCTGAAAGAATCTATTCCAAAATGTCAATAGTGTTGTATCTATCTAGGTGATAAGAATATAGGTAGCTTTTATTTTTTCTTTTATTTTTTAGCTATATATCCTATACTCCTACATGTGTTTTTCATATAACAATAAAAGTTAAGTAAACATATAAAATAAAACCTGAAGTTCTGCTTACCATAAAATATAATTCATACATTTTTTAATGACTTATTTTGTAATTCATATGAATTTTTTTTCCTTGAATTGAGACAGGGAGAAAACCAGAGAAAAAGATTAGCTGGTCCACATGGAGAGTCCTTTTAAATGCATCAAAGACTAACAGGATAGAGACATCATAGGAAAGACAGAAGATAGCATACTTCCTTTAGCAAATCTTTTAGCCTAGAATTTCTAGGTTGGAGCTTTTGAATGATACCAGCACTGGTAAGAGGTAATACATTATTTCTCACAAAACAAATTATTTAAGATTGGTCTTTAAAATATTGTGAGGAAGCAGACTTATCTGTTGATGTATTGCCCCAAATGTTCACTATACTGCATCAATAACAAATTTTCTAAACCTCTTGAACTCAATGACTTATAATTTCCCTTCATCCATATATCCACCTTGAGACTCAGATTTCATGGGATAATCAGCTGTTCTATGTGGTTAACAATGGTTATTAGCTACATGTGTCCTTGGAGTTCTGCGGTACAGTGCACATTTGGGAAAGAATCTATTAAATTCTGAATTAAAAACATTCCCACAACAGTCTTCACAAGGTGACATTGACCGAATTCATCACTCTATAAATCTGTAAATTTGGTTATTCCCAAAATGCATTGTACTCAGAGTCCACATAATATTTAAACATTGCCAAGAATATGCTAATTTTTCAGTTTACTATTTAGAAACAAAACTATTACTCAATAGTAGAGGTTAGCCAGACATGACCAGTGCTTTTCATCTTTGTAGCTACTTCCATTTTTCCACTTTTTTTTCTTTAAAGATTTTATTTATTTATTTGACAGAGAGAGAGAGATCACAAGTAGGCAGAGGAAGAGGGGGAAGCAGGCTCCCTGCCGAGCAGAAGTCCGATGCAGGGCTCGATTCCAGGACCCCGAGATCATGACCTGAGCCGAATGGCAGAGACTTTAACCCACTGAGCCACCCAGGCGTCCCCCATTTTCCCACTTTTGACAGAAACATGGGAAAAAGAAATGTTAAATTTAAAAAATTTAATATGAAAATAAAATAAAAATTTAATATGCAAGTAGTAGGGAATGATAGTCACTGTTATCAAAATAGCTTTAATGTGAGGCATAAAATGGGGAATGCTGGAGACTGCATGAACTAAGGACAAAATGTCCTTTTTATAAGGAGCATCCAATACTCAATTTCAGTCAGTTTTTGTCAAGAAAAGACACAGGCCCAGTATTGGCCGATGATCTAATTTTATAAGATAAACTATACGTATGGAATTTTAGAAAATCTTTAATTTTTGTATCTTAGAAAAGTATACTTAAAAGATTTTTGTTTGTTGCTGTTTCATTTTGATCTGTTGACATTGTGAGAATAAGCACAATGAATTCCAGTGAAAGAGGAAACATCTCACCCACCCCTACACAGCCCCTAATGCACCAAAATCTGGTCAGCTTATCCAGATACACGTCTAGGATGTGAACCAATATTTGCTTCTGCCACTTGTACCTCTGATATTTTCATGGAAGGCACCCCTCACACCTTCTGATATATAGTCTTTTTTAGATACCTTAATATGCTTAAAAGTTACAGTCAAGGTTTTAGAACTAGGGTGCTATTTTGTCTAAGCTTTGATAGGGTGACTCAAAATCATTCATTCAATGTATACTTATTTTTTAATTTAATTCTTTCTTTAAGGCATACAACATGGTAATTTAGTATGTATTGTGAAGTAATTACCACAATCAAGTTAACACATCCACCACCTTATACAGTTAAATAAACTTATCTGTGAGTTTTCAGACATAACATAATTATTCTCTCTTGTGCTTACTTATAGGCCAGAAACAAGAAACACAAGTGCCAACACTTAACTGTCTACAGGTTTAACTCCTAGTGGCTGAAGCATCTTGTCTGCCACTGATATTTTCTATGTCCATGATAAGATTTAGGAAAAAGATATTTAATTAACTTTGGGATATCCATTTATTGGGTTGCTTGATTTAAAAAAAGGTCATTTCATATATGTATATATGAATACACACACATACACACACACACACATGCGCATTACCGAAAACATTTTTTTATGTCCACATTTTAGTACTCAGTCAGCATTCCTGATTGTGCATCTCTTGTGTGAATAGTGCATCACTTAAGCTTATATAAGGAGTGCATTTAATTTAGCCTTTGAAAAAAATTTTTTTTAAAGATTTTATTTATTTATTTGTTAGAGAGAGAGAGCACAGGCAGAGGGAACAGAAGGCAGAGGGAGAAGCAGGCTCCCGGCTGAGCAAGGAGCCCAATATGGGACTCGCTCCCAGGACTCAGGTATCATGACCTGAGCCAGAGGCAGATGCTTAACTGACTGAACCACCCACACATCCCATAGCCTTTTTTTTTTTTAAAGATTTATTTACTTATTTGTGAGAGAGAGCATGCAGGGGAGGAAGGGCAGAGGGAGAGGGAGAGAAAGAATCTCCAGCAGACTCCACTGTCTGAACACAGAACCCAATGTGTGTCTCAATCCCATGACCCTGAGATCATGACCAAGCCGAAATCAAAATTTGTATACTTAACTGACTGAGCCACCCAGGCGCCCCTAATTTAGGCTTTAGATGTGAGACTTTTTAAATTACAAAATCTCAGTTTGGCCTGTGAGTTTCCCACCATGAAGGGACTGAGGTACAGGAACCAATTTCCTAATGAAATGTTTTAAAGTTAGAAGAACCCTGTGTATTTTTCCTTGGATTTCATAGCTCGACAACAGCAATTCTACCAATGTCTGCCAGTGACAGCTACAGCTACAACTGGGGCAAAAACTGCCAAGTAACAGCCCAATTCATGAATGTGAAAGGAAATGGGTGAGGATAGTGATGGGGCCAAGGGCACACTGCCCCAAGATGGGCCACTTCGGCATGAAGATTATTTTGAGCTGAAGGCAATCAAGGCCCTCAGGTCCCAAGAGAAACTTCTGCCCCTCCCTTAACTACACAGAAGAATATAAATTGGGAGTCTTTCTCAGAATAAGAATTATTACCAGAGATAAGTTTTATCTGAGTGACCCATCTGTATGGCAGGGCGAACACATCTAATTACAAAACATCTGCTATTCTTATTGCTTTGTGAATTACATTCCTTCCTATTGAATGCCTAGACCTCTCCCCATTCTTCTTCATTCAGGATGGCATATATATCTCATTTTGCCTGACTGTCTTTGGAATTTCCATGTCTGTGTGGATTTTCTGTATGTATAAAATTAAATTTGATTTTCTCCTGTTAATTTTTTCTCATTTCAACTTGATTCTTCATCCAGCTGGAAGGACCTAGAAGGGGACAGAAAATTCTTGCTTACAAAGAACCACAATTTGAAAGACAGAGAATCTGTGAGGAATACAATTACATACTATAATGAAAAGTATCCATTTGAAACACATCACTATTTTGAATGATTAAAGTTTGAATGATGGTCAACAAATATATCCTATAGGTCTGCATTTAAAATTTATATCATTTGCAGCTGTATATTGTTAAAAAAAGACAAAACTAACCCCAAATGAATCATTTGTCCCCCAAGGTAGCAAGCCAAGACTTAATAGCAGTTTCAAGCCATCCCACAAATGTGACCTTTTAACAGTCAATCCTGAAATTTCCTAGTAAAATATTCTGTATAATAAAAATCCTGCTTTCCCTTCACAGCCCCTAAAAAGCAGATGTTTTGATCTGAAACAATCTTTTCTTTCGCTAATAAGTTCTTGACCTATTCTCCTCCTTATAAAAAAAACCATCCAAGTGGTACAACTCCCCTGACCATCTCTCTACTTGTTAGATAGGATCCTGCCTGATTCATGAATCACTTCATAAAGCCAAGTAGATCTTCGAATTTATTTGGTTGAATTTTTTTTTAACAATATTCATCTTATTCTGGGTAGAGGTCCATGAAACGTCAATTTCAGATCATATTTTCATGAGCCGCTATTTTGTTGTTGTTTTTCCTTTGCATTAAGTGAGAACAAATCAGACCTTTGATGTTTACTAAGGAGATACAAACATTTGAAATTTGAGGTGGTTGGATTCAATGATGATTTAGAGTTGATTAAACTATTTCTATGAATTTTTTCTTTTCTGGGAGAGTGTTTACAGTTTTTAAGAGCTCTGGTTTCTACAGAAATCCCATTTCACAAGATGCATTATTTGAAGGAAGCCTATGGGCTGTGTGCTCTTTTGGAGGTGGCTTTTAGATTTGTTCTTACTCTACTCACTTGTACAGCATTTTTGGATTCAGTGCTGGTACTAAGTAGTCAATAAAGGGCAAGGAGATTGGTCTGAAGTGGTCTCAATGTTAGATGTAAAAATGCTGATGAGAATTCCTGTATTATGAAGACCTTGGCTTGATAGGGGTTGATATTTTTCCCCCACAGAATAACTATTGCCTTCTCTTTGTTCCATGGCAGAGACAGGAGACAAAGTTCTTTTTTTTTTTTTTTTTTTAGATTTTATTTATTTATTTGTCAGAGAGAAAGAGACAGAGAGAGAGAGAGAACAAGCAGGGGAGTGACAAGTAGAGAGAGAAGCAGGTTCCCTGTTGAGCAAAGAGCCCAATAAGGGACTCGATCCCAGGACCCTGGGATCATGACCTGAGCTGAAGGCAGACCCTTAACTGACTGGGCCACCCAGGCATCCCAACAAAATTATTTTGAATGAAAGCTACAGACTGTGAAATTTTCAGTGTTTGGAATCCTAGGTTTGGAGTCAATGGATTTCAAGTGGACAAGCATCAGCAAGGTAGTGCTCTCTTTAAAGAGCATATCCAGGTCAGGGATGAATCACCATAAATGTAGAATTTAGAATGATGCGATAGGCATAAATGTCTTCCATCATTTTCATTTATTCGTATGTCATTTATTGAATAAAAGCTTCTAACAACTTCTGCTGCTTGACAAAAAGCTGCAGACTCAACAAATCAAAAATAAAAAAAAAACAAAACTAAACCTCTGTAGGTCTAATTTAGAAGTAAATTTTAGACCTTTGAAAGAAAATAGCCACTACCATGTATTTTCTAAATCAAACTCCGAAATAATCAATGGCAACAAAAGGGACTTAGGTTTAAAATTAAGAGTTTTAGACTTTAAAAATAAATCATTGAGGAAAATTTTAGAAACTTCATTTTAGGAAGTCTTTAAATTTAGATTGTATTCTAGATCTTAAAGATGATCTTACCTCTGGCAGTGTGTGACCTTGCAAGTATTTTGATGTGATAATTTTTTGAAATGTCAGAAGTCAGTGTCCAGATGAATTCCTCTGTTTTTTAAATTGTTAGATAATTCTTATTCCTGCTTTAGTTTCAGACATTTTCAAAGGGCATATATATTTGTTGGGGTACCATTTTCCTCTTTCTTAATTGATTGTCTTGGGGAATTTATAGAAATGCCTCTGTATTGGGAGGAATGCTAAGCAATTAATGGGAATGTTAATTAACCACAAACAAACAAAGAAGGTAATTTCATGATGTTCCAATAGACTATATCTAAAGTCCATTAATTCCCATGAACAGAAATATTTCCAGTTATGTGGTCAAGGAAAATTCAAATGTCCTAGAAAATTTGAAGGAAGAGCCAATATGCTGATAATGTGGTGGTTAGAACCTTTAGGTGATAAGCTGATGAAAATAATTATGTTTCTGTTTAAAAGACCTGCCAAAATAAATTTATTTGTTTTACAATAATTCACAGCATATTTCTTTCAGCCTGATATGAAATTCTAGAAAGTTGATAGGTATCAGACTTTCCAAGGAGTCAAAAAAGGATTTACATGCCTGTTGGAAACAAATTCTTTAAATGAAGGTGTTGGTTGTTTAATCTCCTTGTTCTTTTTTTAGGTTAATATTCCCATATTTTTCAGCATCCTGGAAACTTATATGATACTCAGACAGAATATAATTAAGTGAAAGTATCATGATGAAATAACTAGTTAAAATAAAACTGAGACTGATATACTAAATAATTTGGCTTTGATCACATGTAACATCATTATTTTCATCAGGGTTTTGGAGGGGAGGGGGGTGGGGGTTGGGTGAGCCTGGTGGTGGGTATTGAGGAGGGCACGTATTGCATGGAACACTGGGTGTGGTGCATGAACAATGAAACTTGGAACACTGAAAAAATAAAAAAAAATTAAAAAAAAGAAACAATAAAAAAACAATTAATTTCAAATGGAGTGGAAGAGCATTCATTGAAATAAAAATTGGTTTTGACACATAAAAAATACTTTATCATTGGTATTTTTTAATTTTAAGGACAAAATTAAAACCTTATGTCTTTATTTTTTTTTTCTGCAAACTTTGATCCTTTGAATATTTTCACATGCTGAAATTCTTTTCACATCCTGGTCAACTCTCATAAAAATGTTTCCCGTCTATATCCATCTAGATGTAGAGATAACTTTACATTTCAGAATGTGTTTTTTTCCCCAAAGGATAGTCCCTATCAGATATTTCCTAGAAAAATGCTTTTATGAAACTAAATTTGAGAGACAGGGGCAAAAGGCTGATTTCTAGATGCTTATCTAAGGATTGAACCAGACTGTAATTTCTGTGGTGTCTCTCTCATATACCCTTGTATTTCCAGAATCTGGGAAAGAAACTTGTATCAGCTCATGAAAAATTATTGAATTAACAAAAGAGTAAGATTGGTAACATAATTGTTACAGATTCATTCATTCATTCATGCATGCATGCATTCAAACAATAACTGTGGGGCAAGGCTAATGTTCCAGGCATTGTGTAGGTACTGTGGGCATTCTTTCTTTTCAAAGTCCCCAAATTCTCACGAGTTTCCTGGGCCTGATCTCTAAGGCTGGGGACTCTAGCCAGTTATCCGACCACTTTTTGAAAGAGGGCTTTATAATCATTGGCTCCATAAAGTCAACTGTACTTTCTTAAAATTGGTAATTCTGATTCACTAAACATCATTATCAAATATGACATTCTAGGTAAAGCCTTGGTTGCATAAAGATAGTTTTCAATATGTGCTGTTAATAAGGAGGACAAACTGTTATTTAATTTATGCAAATAATGACATCACCATGAAAATAAGAATATACATTCAAGTTTCTGAATTCTGGAGGGACCAGGCAAGGAGATAAAAATAAATGTTTTATTTCTTTTTCTTTTTTAAAAAAATATTTATTTATTTACTTGAGAGAGAAAACGTGCATTGGGGAGGGGCAGAGGGAGAGGGAGAGAGAATCTCAAGCAGACTCCACAGAGTGCGGAGCCCAATGTGGGGCTCTGTCTCACAACCCTGAGATCATGACCAGAGCCAAAACCAAAAGTGGGTCACTTAACCAAGTATGCCACCCAGGCACACCAATGTTTCATTTCTGTTTACAAAAACAGTCTACTAAATTGTTATAAGTTATAGGTAGATAGGGCTAGAGATAGAAGATACAGAGAATAAATAATATAGTTTGTTATATCCAGAAAATAAAACATTAAGACATCAAAAATATTCCAAACAAAAACCAGAGTCCTCCCTCATCAGTGCATTCAATCCTATATAATTAATTATTGTTCCAACTGATCATGGACTATCAGTTTCATGAAACTATTTGCTTTTCGACTAGAGTTCTCGATATCTTAACTCAGTTCACCATTGTGACTGCAAAGTGGTTTAAGCAATGCCATCAGAAGCTTGTGTCCAAGATTATTTGGTGTATTTCTTTCTTATGAGAAAATCCTTTGTTAGAGTCAAAGCTTTCTTGTCTGTAGCTTACTGTAGGTGCTCTCAGAGAAACATCAGAACAAAACAAAACAAAACAAATAAACAAAAAAAAAACTATCTGTGGATGGCAAGAGATTTAAAATAGGTATTGGTAATTTTAAAGGGCAAGAGTTCATTACACAACTAATGCAACTGACAAGAAATGTGGTGGTTTCTTTGGTAGGCAAAACAGAATAAAATCAAGCCAAAAAGTTTAAGACAAAATATCTATAAACATAGTGATTAACTTTGTTTTCAAAGAAAAGTGAATATTACATCTAACTTAAAAAATTGATAATATAATCTTTATGGAGGAAAAAAAAAGTTCAGATATAACCTTTAATAATCCTGATACACATACAATACATGATGAATACATCAAGCAACCAGTTAGAATGTACCAAGAATGTGTCCAAGTCATCAAGTATAGAGATACAGTAAATCTGGAGTAAATCTGGAACATCTGAATATTAATAAACTCCATAGGAAAGCCCCACTTAAAAAACGCTAGGCTAGAAGATGCTAGATACTTAATTTGAGGTAAAGTTGCATCAAAGTTCATATTTTAAAAATATCTGAAATTATGGCCAGTAACACTACACTGTTGTTGTCTAGCAAAGGAGCACCAAATCTCTAATAAATAGAAACATATCATTGACAGGTAGGACACTGACAAATCTCTAGGGACTTTCCACATAGCATTTACCTTATGAAATGTTTATAACATTTTACTCATACAAATTTTTTTTAGAGAACGCTAAGTATCTCCTGATTTGGCAATGCTTCCTATGTGACACCCCAGTAGTAACATATGAAATTGACAGTTATGCAGAAGTTGTCTTTTGAAGGTAAAAGAACAAACCCTTCATTGCCTTCTAAGGATGCTCTGGGAAATCTCAAAGGCAATTTTAGGCATACAAGGTATAATATAGCATTCAATTGTGGAAAGGTAGGTGAACACATTCATTAACAGACCCCAATAGACGTAGTCTTACCTAAGTAAGCTTGAATTATACTTAATGTTGAGACATAGTTGTTTTTATTAAACAAAAACATTAAACTAATCCATTTGTCAAGGATTTACCTAAATTACATGAGCTTGAATTCTTAAAGCATTTGAATTTGTTTCTATATACTTTTGAAGGATATTAATATTATCGGAAGTCAATTTCCTTATTCCTTTTTGCAAATTTTAGGAATATTTAATTTATATAAGTATCTATTTATCTTAAGCCAATCAGAATAGAGCTCCTTTAAGAGAGTTTATACTCTAATTTAGTAATTCCATCCTGAGATAGAAATATATTCTACTCAGAGACCTATAAACATGCATACAGATAGAGGTAGAGAGTTTGTAGCTTTAATTATAACATCTTAGTCCTGTGTCAGGAGCAGACACAGAATTACAGAATTTATTTTTCCATATCAAAGAGTTGTTCTCTTTCCATAGGCATGGATTCTAAGTTGATTTGAGCTCAAAATATCCAAATAGTCAAGCAGAAAAAATTAGCAAACCAGATTCTCTGTTGTTTTTCACCCAGTGTAGACAAGACCTCTATGTACCATTAATCCGTTTACAGAGATCACCAAATGGTCAGGCCACAAAACCAAAGGAAGCGCTCACCATAAATCAAATCAATATTCAAAAGGAATCAAAATTCTTACTGTGCGATGGAAGGAAAAGAGTCTGGAACATGGAGAGCACCCCCGATCCAAGAATGAGAATGTGCCAACAGGGTGATTTTGTCTTAAACTTTTATAGAGACAAGCAAGTTGCAGATGGGGTAATTTACAGTTGGAGTTGTTTTGCAAGTAGGAAAGTTTTAATTATCTAAGCAATTCATGTTTTTGTCTGTGGTTAGATAGTATAATAATTTACTGCTATTGTAACAAATTACCACAAATTTAGAGGTGTAAAACAATACAAATTTATTATCTGTAAAATTCTAGGAGATAATCCATTTAACTCCCTTTTTCATTTTCTGGTGGTCATGTACATTCCTTGGATCATGGCCCTATTCCTCCATCTTCAAAACCAGCAACATCAGAGTAGTCTTTATCACATTGTTATCTCTCTAGCTTTTATTTTCTACTTCTCTTTCTACATGTGTATGAATGCTTGTGATTATATTGAGCCCCTGTAAATAATCCAAGATAATCTCACTATTTTAAGGTGATCTAATTAGCAAACTTAATTTCATTTGCAAATATAATTCCCCTTTGCAACTATAATTCCCCTTTGCATGCAAACTAACATAGTTATTATTTTGCCTACCGCAGTTAGTTTCAGGGGACAAATTCTAATGTTGGTTAATCAGTCAAAGAAGGGGATATCAGAAAGTCTGGATCTGGCCTTGTCAGCTGTTTAAAATAAAAGAGGAAAGGGCTGTATTTGCTCTTGCCCCAGGTAAACAAGGCAGCCATCCATAAGTCTTATGAAAGTCCTGAGAAAGAGAAGAAGGTGAGTTATCTAAGATATGAAGATGTTGTATTCTTTGCAGTAAACTATTTCTTGGAAAACAGAACTGGGTGGGTTGAGGGGGATTTTTTTAATTGTTGTTTTTGGGAGCTCAGTGCTCAGATAAAGTCCAATTTTGCCACTGCAATAAAATAGAAAAAAAAAAAAGAGAGAAGTTAGAAAAAGAAAAGTGAAGAAGGAGCAATACAAATGGAGATGTTAGAGCAAAGGTTTCAGGTCTAGAACTAGCTGGAGTTTGATTTTCAGCTCTCCTACTTAAAAAAACTATAATCTTTGGAAAGGGACTTAAACATTAAAAGCCTTAATCTTCTTATCTTTAAAATGAATATGATACAGTATCTACTTCATAGTGTTGTTGAGAGGATTAATGAGATTATATATGTAAAGAGCTTATTAAAGTGCCAGGAAGATAGTTAAATGTTCTATTAATGTTATCTGTTGATAACTGATTAATGAATCACTCCAATGAAATCACAATGGGGTAAAACAAGATATGAAATATGTGATGCTGAATGATCTTCCAGTTCTTAATAATTATTAAGTTTTCACGAGTCCTGGATATGTAATGGAAGAAATCATTGCCTTTTGTTTTTCTTCCACTTACAGAAAACTCACAGTACAGCTCAATCACTGAGATGAACTCAATTTGGTTTTGGTACTTGAAACCTTGAAGATCTTAAGTATACATTTGAAATACTAGCCAAATTGTCAAGACTATGCTAGGGCGAGGATCTGGCAAGGTAGAGGACTAACTCATGTGAGTTACAAGGTGGAGCCTAGAACATTCTTGAACTAGATCAACTACACAGGAGGCCACATACTGAGTTTCCCATGAAGGTCCCGTGTTGAGGTCTCAGTATCTCCTGGCAAAGATGGAGGGTGGATTGGTAACATATAATTTCTCAAAAAATTTAAAAACATGACTCTTGGGCAAATATAAAATAAATGTGTTAAAAGTTTAACCAACCCACTAATTAAGAGAGGAACCATCAAATTAAAACCTGTTGAAAATGGTTCTTATAGAGATTTACTAGACAAAATTCATTTGCATTGCTATGAGCAACAATCCTTTGCAATGCTATCAGTTTTCTGTAACTGCTATGTGTATAGATGTAAAATAACCCAGTCAACAAGTCTCATCAAAGATTCTCAACCCCTGTGCCCCATAGGATCAGAACCAGAGGATCTTCTAGGCAATGCTGAATTATCTCTGCCCATTTCCAAATCTTGGACAGTTTTCCAAATGATTCAGGACAGTGAGTCAGAATTGTGCAGTAAGGGGTAGGGTGAGAAGTCAGGCAGGGCCTTGCAAATGAATTTAAAGAATTTATTATAAGTGATTCAGAAAGTACTTCAGGAATCCATAGTACTCTAATGCTGATCCCAAACATGCTTATTTAAAAATTGTGATGGTTTAGATTCTACAGGAAGTCAATTATTTTAGCTTATAGCATATCTGTCTTTTGTTTAACTTTATTTCTTTGCCATGTATTTAAGTATCAAAATGCACTGTTTTCATATGTCCTGAAAGATCCTTGGCGCAAAAGGTTTTCACCAGGTGCCCAAGTTCATGTTACCAACTATTAAGACCAATTTAGTTTCTCTTATTTTTTCTTATGACATTGCTTACCCAAAATGTTGCAGCTTCATACTCAACTTCATTGTTTCAGACAACTGACCAAAAGGAAAAGACCTAATATGTTTTTAAAAAGCTGGAATATATTTCAGAAAGTTGATATTAGGGAGAAAAGTCAGTAAAAGTGGGGCAATTCACAACTCTATTGGATTGAAATGTTTAAACAAATATTTTTGTTTTTAATTTTAGAAATTGAAAAAGAAATGATAGATGCATTGAAAACTACTGAGATGTCTGTTAATATGCAAACTCATCTAAATATAAATACAATAAGGCAAAGCTGACTTTCAAAAGACGAAAAAATTATGTGGTGCTTTGTATATTTTAAAGGAAAGAAGCTTTGGGCCAAGGGACTGCAAAGCAGAGATAAATAACTCCATGAAATTTGGAAAGAGATTCTCCTGGGTGGATAGTGGTTAAGTCTATATATATACTGAACATTCAGGTGCACATCAGGAAATCCTATGTTTCTTTCTTTTTATTTGTTTATTCAGTAATATCTTTTAATAGAGAAGCAATAGGGAAAATAATTATTTGGAATGGAAAAATGGAAGAAGAGAATGAAGAAAAACAGCATATTAATCATTATCATACCAGCTTACCTTTCTTTTTTCTTTTAAGGGTTGGGATTATTGTGATTCCCCCCCCCCAGCTTTATTGAGATAAAATTGACATACAACATTGTATACGTTTAAGGTGTACAGTGAGATGATTTGATATGCTTAGATATTATAGATGATTTACCACAGTAGGGCTAGTTGACATCTCTGTCACCTCGCATAATTACCATTTCTCTCTTGTAATGAGAACATTTAAGATTTATTCTCTCAATACAAATCAAAACCACAGTAAGTAAGAGACCACCTCACACCAGTCAGAATGGCTAAAATAAGCAGGTCAGGAAACGACAGATGTTGGCAAGGATGCGGAGAAAGGGGAACCCTCCTACACTGTTGGTGGGAAGGCAAGCTTGTGCAGCCACTCTGGAAAACAGCGTGGAGGTTCCTCAAAAAGTTGAAAATAGAGTTACCCTTCGACCCTGCAATCGCACTACTGGGTATTTACCCT
>CM052894.1:53597625-53651040 GCA_028534135.1 Potos flavus | reverse complement strand
GATGTGGTATATATATACAATGGAATACTATGCAGCCATCAAGAGAAATGAAATCTTGCCATTTGCAACGACGTGGATGGAACTGGAGGGTATTATGCTAAGCAGAATAAGTCAATCAGAGAAAGACAATTATCATATGATCTCTCTGATATGAAGAATTCGAGAGGCAGGTGAGGGGTTGTGGGGGGGGAAAGGGAAATGAAACAAGAGGGGATCAGGAAGGAGACAAACCATAAGAGACTCCTAAACTCATGAAACAAACCGAGGGTGGCTGGGGGGTAGGGGCGGGTAGGGATAGGGTGGCTGGGTTATGGACATTGAGGAGGATATGTGGTATGGTAAGTGCTGTGAAATGTGTAAGCCTGAGGATCCACATACATGTACCCTGAGGCAAATAATACATTATGTGTTAATTAAAAAATAAAAAAAAATAAAATAAAAAAAGAAAGAAAGAAAGATCTATTCTCTCACCAAGTTTCAAGTATATCATAGAGCACTTTTAACTACAGCTACCATGCTAAAAATTAGATCACCTGAACATATTCGTCTTCTAAGTTTGTATCCTTTGATCCACATCTCTTCATTTCCCTCAAACTCAGCCCTGGTAACCACCGTTCTAAGTTTGACTTTATTAGATTCCAAACATAAGTGAGACCATACAGTATTTGTCCTTCTCTGTCTGCTTGATATCACTAAGCATAAATGCCCTAAGTTCTCACCTTCTACTCTGGTGTGCATCTTCCTCCTTGTAATTGTTCCTTCGTGTTTCCCTTACTTTCTTATGATCTTAGTGTTTATTGTACTTTATGTTACATTTCTGGGTGGTCTATAGTGTAAGGATTTTCAGGATTTTCTAGCCAGAAATGGACATTTCAATGAGTGCTTACTTTTCAGTCCTGATCTTACTGTCTACATAGCAGCACTGGGTGCAGTTGACTTAGTTCTAAAAAAGAAAAGAAAAAGACAAAGAAATATTCTCTAGTCTCTTCATTTCTGAGATAGCATGCTATCCTGATTTCTTTCCCCTGCCTGATTTCTCTATTTCAGCTTTCTTTACTGGCTCTGCCTTAGCAGATCTCAACTAGCCTCCTCCCTCCATAATCTAGACACATTTTGTAGTTTATCTCATTTGCTAGTGGGGTTTTAGATACCATCTAGATGTGACTGCTCTCATATTTATTTCTATTCCTGATCTCTCTTCTCATTCCCAGACACAAAGATTAAACTATGTTTTTGACATTTCCATTTGGAGGTCTCAACAACATCTCTTAACCCCTTAACTTCTCTTTTAATGTTACTTTTCTGGTATTTCATATCTCAACAAACAGCATTTCTATCCATGCTGTTTTTCATGTTGTAAATCCAAGAGTAAAGTTTTACACTCATCTCTCTTACCTCCCACTTCAATTCATCACTGTATCCTATCAGCTCTACCTCTAAGGTACATATTTGAAATCCATTCAATTTATTCTTAGTTCCTCTGCTGTAGTTTGGGATCATTTGGCAGTGATCTGGCCATCTAGAATAATGCTCATACAGTTTTCACAGCTTCTCCTCTACTTTTTTGTTGTTGTTGTTTAATTTTGAAGATATATGCTTATATATAGATATAAGATAGATATAGATAGATAGATAGATAGATAGATATAGATGTGTATATCTATATAGATTATAAATAGATATAGGTATGTATATATAGGGAGAGTTTATATAGAGAGTTCTGAGTAAAATGTTCACATCCAAATTTTCTTATGTGCAACGATCTAATACTGTTATTTTTTAAAGATTTATTTATTTATTTGAGAGATAGAGAATTGGGGGGCGGGTAGAGGGAGAGAATCTTCAAGCAGACTCCCTGCTGAGGAGTCTGGATCCCACAACCCATGAGATCATGACCTGAGTCAAAACCAAGAGTTGGATATTTCACTGACTGAGCCACCCAGACACCACAGTACTGTTGTTTTCTAAATATTATGTCACTGCAATTTTGATTACATGTTTACACAAAGAACTGCTTAATAGAAATTTTTAGTCTCTAAATCAGTTTTTTGTTATTTAAATATGAAATCGTTTTTATACATAATTGGATACATATATTATGCATATGTGTATGTGTAAATATATATATAAGACAATGAACGTCCTGTGTTATTCCTTTAAACAAAAGACAAACACTTCCAACAGATTCTTAAAAATAAGTTTTCATCACACACACACACAAAATTTTATGACTTGTTTTTCATTTAAAAATATATAGTGGCCTTCTAAATCCTTCTTTTAAATTCTTTATCTTTGGTAAGAGAATGTGGTCATAGTATTTCTACTCTTTGTATTCATGAAATGAAGAACAAAAATAGGGAGAGTAACCAAAGGTTTTGTTGGGCTGGTTGGAACCGTGCTTTGTTAATAGTGATTGGACAGTGGATTAAGCTAGAATTGGAGAAAGACTGGGCGGAGAACCCTGTTAGAGGAGTACTGCAAGGGGAGCAGAGTCCCGAAGAGAGAAGTGGCAGCAGTAATAGCATGAAGGGCCTGAGGTTTTGTTGCTACGATTAGAGACTGCACATGTAGGGGGAGGAATGAATGGTGGTGTGAGAGGGAGAGGGCACGAGTGGTTTCTGATGAAGGGGCTGTTACCACTAAGAGAACACTGGAAGTCCTGTGGGAGAAGAAGAAGGTGAGGCAGGAGATGATTCATTGAAAAATCCTATTGTGCTCTATCTGGCTTTTCTTTCAAGAAACGAAGTGAATCTTGGGGCAGCTGGGTGGCTCAGTCGGTTAAGTCTCTGACTCTTGATTTCCTCTCAGGTCAGGATCTCAGGGTCATGAGAACGAGCCCTGCATGGGAGCTCTGCACTGGGCATGGAGCCTGCTTGAGGTTCTCTTTCTCCCTCTCTCTCTACCCCTCCCTCTCACTCTCTCTAATAAAAAAGAAAAAAAAAGCGATCTTGTAATTTGTAATGCAATGTTTAAGAGTATGAATCGTATGAAAATGCAGTTTCTTTAATGGACATTAAAAATAGAGGAGTATATAAAAGTCAGACCACCTTGCCAATTCAGAATTATGTTAGGCATCCCCTCGGAAATATATGTTCTAGGAAATATCAACTCCATTCACTTTGTTTCTCAGCATAGATGTTGTCTAAACCCCAATATTGAAAATCACTGTGGTTAACATGATTAGTACCTATTTTTTTAAAGAAAATATTTATTTATTTATTTATTTGAGAGAGAGAGAGAGTGCACACACACAAGTGGGGGAGGGACAGAGGGAGACTCCAGGAGAATCCTCAAGCAGACTCCCTGCTGAGCACAGGGGCCAACATGGGGTTGGATCTCACAATCATAAGATCATGATCTGAGCTGAAACCAAGAGTCTGAGGCTTCACCAACTGAGCCAACCAAGTTCCCCTTAAACAGTACCCATTTTGAGTAATAGTGTGGATGATGGTAATATGAGGGCACATAGAATTACACTCAGAGAAAATAATTCTGCTTAATAGTGTGTAGTGAAAATAATAATATACTTATTTAAACATACTTATTAATATAATCACTGTAGTTTATACGTGGTAACAAATGTGAAGAAGGAAAATATCAAAATTCATTTCCTCATTAAATCATTCAGCAACTTTATGAAACTCAATAATACTTAAATATACTCAAATAGCAGAATGTGGGGTTCTGTTAGCAACTTTAGATATGTTTTATTCTACCTTTCTATTATTTTGCAAGAAGCAAATTTTCCACTGTTGCTAAAATGGGATATATGGTGAGTATGTAATTATATTTTTAAAATATACACATATATATAATGTAGAAAAATGAAAATATAATTACATAAATTTTCTAATAATGATTAATGTCAGCAAGTACTCTGTATGGGAGAGAATGGCACATTGCAATAACCACTGTTCTTGAGCTCATAAATATTGAGGTGGTATCCTGAGGCTTTAAGAACAAGAAAGATATTCACTATTTCATGTATCCTGTGATATATAATTTCAGTCTCCCAGTTAGATATTTGAAGTGATTACATTGTCTCATTCTTTCTACAGTCTATATTGCTCTCAATATATTTATTTTATATACTTTACTCTTTATATACACTACAAGCTAAACATGATATGGTAGATTCTTATTAGAAGTTAACTTTAGAATGCGTTCCATCTTATTTAATTCACAAAACTGTAGGTATTAAGGCAGTAGAAACTTAAAATTGAAAGTGAGAGAAGTAAACCCCTTAGTCAAGCAGAAATGTTTTGAATTTTCCATCTATTTCTTATTCATTGCTAGACCTTTGGTAGTTATCTGCAAGGCAAAACAGTTTAAATGCCTAGGATTGTGCAATTGGATTTTCCTTTATTTCTTTGAAAATTTGGCTTTCAAGAGTTCATTCATAAAATGATTAAAAAACTGGATTAATAAAATCACCCATACTATATCTGTGCACAATCTAATGATTTTTTAAGGGTAGACTTACCCTGTATGCTGAGTTTAGGGCCCTGCTTCTGTGTTAGATGGATTCCACTGTCCTTCATAGAAACAATTTGATCAGAAAGTGAAGACCAAAGGACAGTTGATCTTTACCTACACTATTAATCTTGTAGGATCAATATAGAGAAGAATTTCTCACGGTTAATTCTCAAATGTGTCCCTGTACCTGGAAGGCAAATTCCACTGTCTGCTGGTGCCTCTTTAGCTCCTGATCTTAGGAGGTTAGATGGAGACACCTCACTTAATCATCCTGCCCTCTCTTGCTCTGGGGCTTCTCTTTACTTGTTTCTGCTGTTGATCCAAGTGACATGTTGCTTGAGGCATGAATGGTATTAGGGTCTTTACTACTTAGGGTTTATAATACTGTATTTTAAAGTTGTAATCTGGTGATTAGATGTACAAATAATGTAAAATAAAACACTGAAATGTGAAGTTTTGTTCTGACAATTTCATTCTGGGAATTCCCTCCCTATCTCTGACCTCAAATAGTTATAAACCTAACTTGAGAGAAAAACTAATCTTTACTTTCTCCACCTCCCTTTCCATGCATCCTTCCCTTCCTTTCATAGCAGGACTTCTAGAGTATGACAGGGTTGTTGTTGTTGTTGTTGTTGTTGTTGTTTTGTCGTCATAGCAAAGTAGAAAGCAGCCCTGCACAGGTTCTAAATTTGGAGCAATTAGGTTCAATGCTCAGCTGAAGCTGATTGACCATGTGAACTTGGGCACCTTCCTTAGTCTCTCTATGCCTTGATACTCTTATCTGCCAAGGGAGACTATGTGGGCAAGTACTTCAGAGATTGTTTTTAGCAACTTTTTTGAGACATATAACTAACCACCTATTTAACAGTAGGATTTGATCATTTCTGACATACATATACATACTTAAAGCCATTACCACTGACAAGGGCTCTCTTCCCTACAATTTTAAGTAATAATATATGTAAAGCATTGAGAAGAGTCTTAGAAAATACTAAAAATTTTAGTTACTACTGTATTCATTTTTATTACTCATACCTCTAAGGTTTTTTTCAATCCTACTGGAATTATTCTCTCAGATGTTTTCAGTGACCACTGTGGTTGCCAAGTCCAATGACATTTCTTTGTTCTTAGTCTCCTGAAAATTTCTACTGTATGTGATATGACTATGAAAATACATCATGGAATTTTATTATGAATAACCAACATTTTTTGAAAGAAAGAGCATAACCAATCACTGTGACCATTGAAAATAAAATGTTAGCAGAAAAATTCATTAATTACTTAAAAATGTAAGCAACTATATTGTACTAGATACTGGGCCTAAGAGTAGACCTAGTCCCTGCCTGCCAGGAATTCTGAAAAATAAATGAGAAAAATACATTAAATGAAACAATGCAGTGTGACAAGAGTGATAGTAGTTATACATGTAGAACAATAGAGAAAATTAAAGAATGAATTTTTATATCTTAGAGATTCAGGAAAACTTCACAGAAGAGTTGGTATTTGAGCCAATTCATCAAGAATGCATGAAAGTTCATCAGGTGGATAAAAGAAGCTAGTTGGAATTAATAGGAAAATGATTAGCAAAGATATGAGCAACTCAAAATACTGCAGAGAAGGTGCAGTGTCTGGTTAGTTGTGGCCAGAATTTGATGGTCACGCAAAGGATTTTGAGTTTTAGTTTGTGAGTACAACAAGGTTATTGAAGGTTCTGAAGCAGGGGCATTATACAGCTATCTCTGTACTTGAAAATATATTACAGGTGCCAAGAGTAGGATAAACTGGGACTTGGGGAAAATAGGCTGGAGGCAAGCAGATTTATTAGGACACTTTTTTGGTTAATTGTTCAATCTTTTGATAAAATGAGATTGAATTAAAGCAGAGGCAGTGGGCAGACAAGTGGGGCAAAAGTAGATCAAAGGCGGAGTCAATAAGATTTGAAGCAAGGCTAAGGGATTGAGGGCATTGGGAGAAGGTGAAGATGATTTAATATTTAAGATGATTTAAGATTCTCACTTGAGAACTTGAGTTGATGGTAATGTTATTTACCAAGATCTGAAATTTAGCACTATATTTGATACATGAAAGTAGATAATTAACTTTATCATAAAATATATTTATGTTATTCATAATCTATATGCTATACATTTAAAAAATATCCATAGACATATTATTTCATTGTTTGTGTGTGCTCCAGAATGTCGGAATGACATGGATTTGCTACATAATATAATCTTCCATATTTTTCATAGTACAAGCACTTTGAATAAATTATACCTTGGTATTATCTTCCTGACTTTCAAGATGAGGCATCAATAATACTAAAACACTGTCCTAATGGTTCATACTCTGCCATCATCTTCTTGGTGAGGCCCATCTTATAAAAATACTGCAGTATGCCAACTCACCCTTGGACTTGCCATATATTACATTTAAGACACACTTTGCTTTTGGTGTTCATGCTTCCATCTCCAACACTTTTCCATGGAACTTGACTCTTTTGTTCTGTGATAACAAAGTATACCAATACCTTCCATCTTGATATTGTTTCTAGAAGAAAGGAAAGGTAGTGCATGGACTCAGCTTTCCTTTGATGTTGCTGTGTTGACTCTGTAAGGTGCATCTTAACTGATAGTAATGACTGGGGGAATGGCAATGCTAGAGTTTAGAACATTTCCTTTACTGGAAGAAAAGCTGGGTCTTAGCCTTGATTCTGCCACTGGTTTAACATTTGACCTTGAGGAAACCACTTTACCTGCTTGATCCTCAATCTCATCATGGATAAAAAAAAAGGTCTCTATTGTCTCTAAAACTCTGATTCTTCAAAGGTCTGGCTGGATTTAATTCTTATTAGTTTTGTTCCCAACTGCTTCTAGACAGTGGGTTTTAAAACTTTATGGTTAAAAGACAAAAGAAATTTAGGCAAGAACTAATAATTTGATACATAGATATTTTGAAGAAGTTACTGAAGTATGCCACTTTTAGAATATCCGATAAAAGCAAGGCTCTTGCACATGGAGATGAGGATTCATTAGAAGCCCAGACTGCTGCATAAAGGGCAACTAGAAGCTAAGCAGTAACAGCCATATCATTTTGATAGTGTCCAATTAGGCAAGAGCTGTAGAGCTCATCTGAGGGTAATTTGAAGCAGATGCCAACATTAAGACACAGATGTGGGACATTTTTCAATGGCAATGGAATGTGTGTGGTATAGGATAGCTGATGGCTTCATCATCATTTTTCCTTCCATGGGGTTACAATGGTAAAAAGCACCAACATTCAGCTGATTTTAGGTTCTTGGATTATTTCCAGGAACAGGGTGTCGTCCAAGTAGGTATACCTTCAGAGCTGGGTGGGTCATTGCATTTTGATTTATTCAATCCTCATGCCCTTCTTGAAATCTGATATATCTCATCCCCCAAGTAGAAGTTAGAATAAATTTTTCAGCATAACACCCAAAACCAGAAACAGATGGACAACTTTGATAACCTGGGATTCTTATCCGGCAGAACAGTGCTCTCTCACTGCTCTTGCTGAGAAGTTTAAGTGGATAATTCTTGAGCATCAAATGTCAATACATTTTCTTGAAGCTGGGCTTAGTAGATCTAATACTTCTCTTTTCATGAAAAGTTTATTTTCTGGTTTACATTTGAGCCAGTTTGAGTAGCCAACTTACACTTCACAGTTTCTTCCTTGTGAATAGTACCATTCATTTTGAATGTCAAACATTGGAGGTATTTATAAATCTTCCCTATCTCCCTAATTCTTTCTTTGAACAGCCAAACAGAATTGATGAATGCCACCTCTTTGCCTAGAGGTGTGCTGGGCTATGAAGCAGATAAAGACTGTGGAGGTTAGTGTTGCTGGTAGTAAAGTAAATGTAAACGTGTGCAGAACAATTGAAGATAATTTCAGAAACAGAATGCAATTTTTTAATGTTTCCTGAGAGGGCTGGGTCCTAACTGGAAGAGTGGCTGGGTAGAGAGAGTTTTTTTCAGACTAGGTGTACAGATAGGATTTAACATAATTCGTCAGGAAGTTCTGTATTCAAGGGAAAGTAATAATTGAGGAGCTGAAAGAGACTAGGGTAAAGAAAGAGGAAATGGACTCCTCAGTTGATGGAAGATCATGGAAACCAACATGTCCTTACAGTTTTGTAAGAGCAGATCGACGTAACCGAAAATACAGCAGTATGGACAAAAACACAGTCTTGGATTCTGAGAGGCCAGAGTACTGCAGTGGCAGTGTAGGCTCTTCATTGTTGTGAGACCATATTCAATTTCTCTAATGTCTGCAAGCCTCAGTCTCCTTATCTGTAAAATGGATGCAATGTCAGGTGGCAATGGCAGGATCTGTTGTGAGAGTTAAGTGTGCTAATGCTTTTATAGTAGTTGGCAGGGCCTGGCTCAATATATACTAACAATAATTCTTCTTATTATTGTCTGGCAGCCAGAGGCTGATTGCATTGGACTAGGCAGAGTGACCTTCTTTCTGAGCCCTTTCAAGGTTTTCCAAATTAAATGGGCTCTGATTCATTTCATGATGTTTATTGCTTTTTCCTTAAACTTTAAGGTGTCCTTTCTCTATTCAAAGCACTCCAGTTACAGACAGTAGAATCAAGGTGATTCCTAAAGCTTCCGAAGGTACTTTCTCTCCTTTGTGTGTGTGTGTGTCTGGTTGAAATGATCCATTATGTTCAGCCTCCTGGGAAGGCAATTGACTGTTTAGCAACAGCATTACACAGTGAGCTCATATACAAGTTATTATCCACTATAACCATAGTCTTTTTAAACATTATTTATTTCCAAAGGGAGAATGGGTTTCCATTTTATATCTCAGCTGCTGCTGATTTTTCCCTCGGTAAATTATCCTGCAGTATTCGTGTTAAATCTCATTTCATTATATCTGCCAATCTCCCCAAGCTTATCATGCAGCAATTCAGTCACCTCACCTGTTTACTTGTTTTCTTGTTTAGAATAGTCTGCACATTTCATTAATGTTGTATTTAAATCACCTGCTGCTTCACAGGGATGTTTTGTGTGTAACCCAGTCCTCTACAAATTCTAAGGCTATGCTGTTGACAATTCATCAAACTGTGTTTTAATGGATACAATTTTTCCTATGCATGGCAGCCTTTCCAAATAAAACTTCTCTATAATTTCTATGTTTCTGAAAAACAATACTCAAACAGTACTCATTCATTCATTTATTCACTCGTTATTTATTCACTGCTCACTGAGGCAGGCACTTTGCTAGGCCCTGGAGACCAGATTCATCCTCTTAAGCACTTCTTCCTCTTAAATACTGACACTTTATTGAGAGAGGAAGACCTATAACTAATAATTATAATACAGCATGGTAATAACTACAAAAGAAGCATGAAGAATTGCTGTACAAACCCAGAGAGGGCAGAGAATACCTTTTCAGTTAAAATTTGAGTTGGTTTAAAAAAAATGAGTTGGTTTTTAAAAGATGAAAGAGAAAAAAAAGACTTATTTCCATAATCAATAACGACATATATCTACTATTGCATATTTGCAAATAAATGCATTCTTAATACACATAAATACATATTCAAAGTGGTATGTTTCAATTACACACACACACACGCACACACACATACACACACGTAATTGAGTGAGTTTTTTTTACTCTTGTATTAGTATATCAGGACTTACAGGATGGAACTAGATTATGCTAAGTGAGATAAGTCAGTCAGAGAAAGACAGTTATCATATGATTTCATTCATATGTGGACTTTAAGAAACAAAACAGATGAACATAGGGGAAGGGAAGGAAAAATAAAATAAGATGAAATTAGAGGGGGAGACTCTATAGGAAACAAACTGAAGGTTGCTGGAGGGGAGGTGGATGAGGAGAGGGCGTAACTGGATGATGGGCATTAAGGAGGACACTTATTGGAATGAACACTGGGTGTTGTATGCAGCTGATGAATCACTAAATTCTACTCCTAAAACTAATAATACACTATATATTAATTAAATTCATTTTAAATTTTTTTAAAAAGGGACTTACACACAAGCTTGTTTCAGGATGTATAGAGGCTAAATGACATATTACACTGTCTACAGCACTAGTCTCCATCTAAAACTTAAATCTGTTTTCAGTAGTCACTTATTCCTTGTTAAAGATTCTTCTTCCTGTATTTGCAACATTGCATTTATTACAGACATGCTGAGCAAAGCCAGTGCTTTCTCACTGTAGCTTCCCATCTTGGCACAAGAGCAGATATGTCATGAACTTTCATCCTCTGCTCTTTGTTCCTTGGTTGCCTTTTTGGGATCCTCTCTGTACTTCCTTCCAGCTTTTTTATTTGAACAACCTTCTTACATCCTCTCATGAAGCTGCCTCTCATCCCTGAGTAAGAAGTAGAAACAAAGTTTCTCTTTTTTATTTTTTTTAAGATGCTCAGTGTCCCCCACCCCGCCCCACCCCCGGTCTACTGAGGCTCTGTTGGTACCCTAAGCTGTCCTTGGTCTTCGTTTTAGGCTTAGTTTCTAGATCTGGGAGTAACAGATAGCACACACATAGATAGATGTCTCAATTTTTGTGTCATTAAGTTACTAGTTGAAAAATAAGTTTGCCTTTAAATGACATTAGCATATGTTTAATGAGATATAGTTTACACATATCATTGTATAAGTTTAAGGTATATAATGTATTGTTTTGATACACTTGTATATTGCAATATGGTTACCACGGTAGTGTTTGCTAAAACCTACATTATGCCACATAATTATCATTTCATTTTGTGGTGACAACATTTAAAATCTAGTCTCTTAGCAACTTTCCAGTATATAATACAGTATTGTTGACTATAATCACAATGCTGTGCTTATATTTCCAGAATTTATTGTCTAATTTCAAGTTTGTACTCTTCGACTAACATCTAATTCACCCACCCTACCCCAGCCCCCGGTAACCATCATTTTGCTCTGTTTCTGTGAGCTCAGCTTTTTTAGATTCCACATATAAGTGATATCATACAGTAACTTTTTCTGTTTGATTTACCTCACTTAGCACAATGCCTTCAAGTTCCATTCATGTCATCATAAATGTCAGGATTTCCTTTTTTCTTATGGCCAAATAATATTTAGAGTGTATGTGTGTCTATATATATATAGTATGTCTATATATATATAGACATCTTTTCCCATTCATCTGTATATGGCCACTTAGGTTGTTTTCATACCTTGGTAATTATGAATAATGTTGCAATAAGCATGAGAGTGCAGATATGTTTTAGATATTCTGTTTTCATTTCCTTTAGACCTATACCCAGAAGTGGAATTGCAAGATCATATGGTAATTTTACTTTTATTTTTTAAAGGAACCTCCATATAGTTTTTCATAGCAACTATACCAATTTACATTTCCACCAATCATGGACAATGGTTCCCTTTTCTCCACATACTCCCAACACTTATTATCTCTTGTTTTCTTGATGATAGACATTCTAACAAGTGTGAGGTCATATAACACTGTGGTTTTGATTTGCATTTCTGTGGTGATCAGTGATACTGAGCATCTTTCCATGTGCTTGTTGGGCATTTGTATGTCTTCTTTGGAAAAATGTCTGTTTAGTTCCTCTGTCTGTTTTTTTAATCAGTTTGTTGCTTGTTTGTTTTTTTGTCATTCATGAGTTCAAAGGAATATTAACCCTTTGAAAGACATGGTTTATCAATATTTTCTCCCATGCCATAGCCTGCCATTTCATTGTTGGTTGTTTTCTTTTGCTGCAGAGTGTTTCAGTTTGATGTAGTCCCATTTGGTGATTTTTGTTTTTTGTTGCTTGTGTTTTTAGAGTCATATTCAAAAAGCCATTGCCAACATCAATGTCAAGGAGTCTATTCCTGTGTTTTCTTCTATAATTTTTATGGTTTCATATCGAATATTTAAGTCTTTAATCCATTTTGAGTAAATTTTTGTGAGTTGTGTAAACTAGGAACTCAATTCAATTTTTCTGGATCTGGTTATCCAATTTTCTAGCTCCATTTATTGAAGAGACTGTCCTTTCTGTACTGAGTATTGTTGGCATCCTTTCAACTGTTAGCATATTTAAAAAATCATAACAAGATTTAAGAACTATCCATAGATATTATGAACATCTGGAGGTGAAGATGACAAATTTATTGATGGATTTAATGGGAAGTGCGTGAGGGGAAAAAAAAAAGAATCAATGTCAGACCCTGGTTATTGTCTTGACCAATTGGGTGGTGGGTACTAATGTTAACACAGGGCAATGAAAGTGTGGTCCAGAAAAGGCTTTTAGATGAGAGAAAAGAATGGCATCAAGAGCTCTGTTTCAGATATGCTAATATGAGGTGCCCAGCGAACATTCAAGAAATGATGTCAGATTTCTTTCTCTCTCTCTCTCTCATCATTCCTTGACAAATCAAAACTTCATCACTATATTCTTGCAAGAGCACTGGGTTTTTAGACTAAATCCTGGATATGCTGTTCTATATCTAGCTGTATGATCTAGCACATTTCAGTTAATCTCTGAGTCTGAGTTTCTTTAGATACAAAGTAAGAATAATAATGCATTATGTATAAGATTGTTTACAAGTTTAACTTACAGTCAGTTGAATTGAATTAGATAAAGTAATAAGTTTAATATCAATGCCCTCCTGGTCACCATTCTCTCCCTCTGTCATATTGTATAAAGCAAATGAAATTTGAGCATAATCTCAGATATTCTGCAATTTTCTTCCAACACAAATTAGTGCTTCTTGAAAACACGCAGGTTTAGAAGTACTGGCAATGACACTGTACAGCAGTATGTATTGGAAACATTATTTTACAATAAATCTTTGTATTTTCCTCCCTCATCAGCATGGTGACTTAAAGCCCTAAAGAAACAATTTTAGTCAGCTGATTGCCTAGGCTGAAAAAAATAATAAATTAAAAAATAGACTAATTTGTGGTCATGAAATAAGTATTTATGCTCAGAAAAAAAGGTTCTAGAATAATGAATGAGTAAACACATATTTCACTGGGTTCTTTTTTCAAGGCCTATTCCATGACTCTGAACTGAAAACATTATTATTATCTAATACTAGATCACAATTTACTGACAGTAATAAGTATCAAAGGGGATAACTAGGTGAGAGATGAGTGGCATAATATGTAACAGGCACCCAAGAGCTGTTATTTTATCTATGTATTTCACTCAAGTTACATAATAAGATTTCATCTTTTAAACTCGTTAACATTTTTATTAGATATAGTTATTTTCACAGCTTTTTGGTTGAAATGTAGTTTCTAAGTAACACCTGGTTTCCTGGGAAAAGAGCAGTGAACTATTCTTATTTAAAACAAAATATCCTATTAAGGGATTAGGATTAAATTCTCACTTCTAAAAGTAGAACAGGTGTGGGGTTTGGTGGTTAGGAGGCTTGAGTACTGGGTTCTTAAGAAAGAGTTTGGACTTGTAGCCACAGTTATATGAGAGGGTCCTCCAAGTTATGTCCAAAATATGCAAAGGAATGTGGTCAGAGAGGTTCTCAAAATGTTGATGCCTCAAAAGAAGGAAATGAGTAATCCAGGTGAGCCATAGCTAAAGTCTTCATAAAGAAAGAAATATTTTGACTGAAATTAAAAGGTGAGCCAACTTTTAAAAATTCTTTAAATTATAAAAGTGCTAAATGCTATGTGGTTGATGTAAGGAATAAAAAAAAATCTATCTGCTACACAGAATAAAAATTCATCTATAATTGCATCACCCAGGAAAAGTATTAAGATTTAAACATTTATTTCAGATAAAATTTTATGTCACTTATATATACATTGAAAAATGTATTTTTATATAATGACAAATTATATGTATAGCTTTATATATTATTTTAAAATCATATACAGTTGACTCTTTTTTTATGGGTTTATTTCTTTTTTTTTAAAAGATTTTATTTATTTATTTGACAGACAAAGAGATCACAAGTAGGCGGAGAGGCAGGCAGAGAGAGGGGGGGAAGCAGGCTCCCTGCTGAGCAGAGAGCCTGTCCCCAGGGCTCGATCCCAGGACCCTGAGATCATGACCTGAGCCGAAGGCAGAAGCTTTAACCCGCTGAGCCACCCAGGTGCCCCTACAGTTGACTCTTGAGCAATACAGGAGCTAGAGTCACCAACATCCCTCCCATCCCCTGTCTCCCTTCTACCCCCCGCTGGACACATACAAACTTCTTTCTCTCTTAAAAGTTAAAAACTAACAGCCTGCCATTGACTGGAAGACTTACTGGTAACATAATGACTGATTAACCCATATTTTGTATGTTAGATATATTATATGCTATATTTTTAAAATAAAGCAAGCTAGAGAAAAGAAAATGTTATTCAGAAAATCACAAGCAGGACGCCTGGGTGGCTCAGTGGGTTAAAGCCTCTGCCTTTGGCTCGGGTCATGATCTTGGGGTCCTGGGATTGAGTCCCGCATCGGGCTCTCTGCTCAGCAGGGAGCCTGCTTCCCCCTCTCTCTCTCTGCCTGCCTCTCTGCCTACTTGTGATCTCTCTCTCTCTGTCAAATAAATATACAAAATCTTTAAAAAAAAGAAAGAAAATCATAAGCAAGAGAAAATATATTTATAGTACTCTATAAAAAAATCTGTGCATAGTTGGACATGTGCAGTTCAAACACATGTTGTTCAAGGGCCAACTGTATTATTAATATTTGACATATTGTTAAGTATTTCTAGAATATATTGTTTAAAAAATTGAACACTTTTATCACATTTCTGTCCCATGTCTTATTGAATTATCTCTCTATCAACAGTTTAAGATCCTGGATGTAAGTACTAACATGTGTAGGATTTTGGATTTCAGAAGTGGGTCTGAAGTAGGAACAGTTAAGGTAACTACATGGAGAAAGTTGTGGAAATGAGAATGTTCAGGGAATATTTAAGAAACAATTAATAGATATATTTAGGCAACGATTAAGTGTATGTAAGCTGTTGATGGAGTTATTGCAGCTGGGTTGGGGCAGATCCAAGTGAACTGTAAAGGTTAGGGTCAGCTGTTGAGAGTTTGGAGAGGCACTGCGGGTGTGCGCATAGCCCAGAGACAACCAGAGCCGTGCTGATGGAAAATTCTCCTGTAAGGAGAGTGTAGGAGTGAACTGGGAAGGGAACATTGTGAGGGGGAAGAGACAAGATAGCAGGTTATTTTAATGGTGAAATGCAAGATAATGAGGGCTGGAACCTGGGTGATGATTGTAGGAAGGGAAAGCAAAAGATGTTGAGGAGAGAGGTTTCTAAGCATTTGCTATAGTGTTCTTTGCTTAATGCAAATTAAATACATTTTGGGGATGCTTAGCATGGATATTACCAGCCATTTTCTCTCTGAGTGCTGCTAAAACTAGTAAGTGCACTATAATGACACTGCTAAAATAAAACTGTTTTTCCTTTAATAATGCTGCAGTCTCATTATACAAAATAAGCCAATGTAGAGTTATAATTCCAATAGTTTGGAATGACCTGCTGGGTTTTTTTTTTTTTTAAACATTTCAAAGGCTTTTTTGATAGACTTAGGTTTCCTTTTGTTTAAATTCTCTGTAGTGTTGTGTGTTATAAATAATAAATCAGTTGTTTGCAGTTGATATTTTGCTAGATCTGTTTTCCTGTCTAATGACTGCTGGATTTCAAATTTCAGATATGTGGTTATTTAAATTGTTTATTAAGAGAGTTCACATCATTGAGTGTTTTTTTGTTTGTCTTGATAATGACACTTAAACAGATGTTTATAGAAACACAATCTTTTTAGAGAAGGAAGGTAGCATAATATCGTGGGAAGAGGACCGGAGTCAGATTTGAGAGGGTCGTGCTTTAGGCTAAGTCTGCCACCATTCAGCTTTAGGCCAGGCTGGGGCCTCAGTTTCTGTCCTTTTGAAGCTGCTTCTTTTGTTTTGTTTTGTTTTGTTTTTTACGATTTTAATTGTTTATTTGACAGAGAGAGATCACAAGTAGGCAGAGAGGCAGACGGGGAGGGGGCGGGGGGGGGGGGAGCAGGCTCCCCGCTGAGCAGAGAGCCCGATGCGGGGCTTGATCCCAGGACCCTGAGATCATGACCTGAGCCGAAGGAAGAGGCTTTAATCCACTGAGCCACCCACGCGCCCCTGAAGCTGCTTCTACTATGAGTTCAGAGCCACAGCTGTTACTATTATTGCTACACAACTACCACAGACTGTACTACTCTTACTCCTAATGATGTGTCTTCCCATTTTTTTTTTCTTTTTTTTGGTGGCCAGGTATACTTTTCTGAGGGGCTTTATGTGCATTACTTATAACCTCCATTTCAACCCCATGAGATAGGCAAAATTATTTCTGTTTACTGAAGAGGAGTCTGAGGTGCAAGGAGATTTAAGTACCTTGCTCAAGGAAAATGGTGATTCTGGAAGTTAACCCCAGATCTGCCCACACTGCCTCTGTGAGGCTGTATGAGAAGTAGACCAGACCTGATCTGTACCTGAAGTGCTGAGAGGATTTAAAACCTTACGACTTCCAGAGCAGAGGAGCAGAAACCTTATTTCCTTTTTATATTGCTAGTAGAGAAACATAGCCTTGTGTTCTTCATGGTTTCTGGGCTGTAGTGTTAGCGTCTTTTTATACCAAGTCTTTGGACCTTTCGGTCTGATTCTTCACATTTACATTTCTTATTTCCAGCCACCCTTAAAGATGGACTGCACTCCTTTCTTGGGTACTATTTTAACATAAGTCGTCTCCTAATTTGTCTGAAAACCAAGCTAGACTGAGTATTTTCTGAGAGTAGGCATCACATCTGTCTCAATACCTACTTTATTCCTCCATAGGTATTTGCTGAATAAATAACTTAATGCATGCAGACCAGAAATATCAAAATATTTTGTTAAACCTAAATGATTTTACTGTTAAACTGTTGTTTCTCAAAGTGGAATTTAAACTTAATTAAATGTATAATAATTATTTTATGGAAATGGGCTTAAAATAGTGCTAGGCAAATTTATATTGAACACAATTGACAAGTAATTTAGCTTCTGGTTCTTAAATTTTAAATACCTAAACACATCTGTAGATGTAGCTGTGGGGACATTTTCATGAGATAAGGAGATTTATGCAGTAAAACTAAACATTCTTTTAAAGAAGTATTTTCTGTGTGTAAGAATAGGTGTAATTTCATAACTTGGGTGACATTTGAATAACTTGCCTTTGAAAAGTAAAATAAACAACTTTTTTCAGTTTACAGTATAATTGAAAGTCATTCTTCACATAATCCAAGATTCTACTTTAATAAATATGTTCTACATTCAATAAATCATGAATCCAAAGTACCAATGAGAATATCTCTAAACTTAAAATGGCATAAAAAATTGAGGCAATTATTCAGATACTTAGGGCTATAGGAAACTCTGACCAATTTTGTAGGAATAGTTTAATTTTTAAAAATCTCCCTTTGCGGGGCGCCTGGGTGGCTCAGTGGGTTAAAGCCTCTGCCTTCGCCTCAGGTCATAATCTCAGAGTCCTGGGATGGAGCCCCGCATCAGGCTCTCTGCTCAGCAGGGAGCCTGCTTCCCCCTCTCTCTCTGCCTGCCTCTCTGCCTAGTTGTGATCTCTCTCTCTGTCAAATAAATAAATAAAATTTAAAAAAATTTCCCTTTACTGGAATTTCAAATACTTTATTACTTACTCAGATAATTTCAGGTAAAATGATACTATTTCAGATATGGCAGGTAAAATATTTTTTCAATACATGTCTATTCAGTATATGAAGAATTTGAGAATATTTGAAAATCAGACTATTTGAAATTGTCTATCTTAAAGGCATCTTCCATTGTCTTAAAGTGTAGTTTCTTTGGCTGATCAAGTCCAAGTTAGTTAATTTTCCTTCTGATCTTGGTTTAACAAAGATCCTGGATGTTATGCTATTCGCACAAAGCCAACCCTGTTCCTTTGTGAAAAACAGTAAGCTCCCCTCAGGAAGACAGAGGGCAGCAGTGTTTCTGGGGGGTGCGGGGGGGAGAATTACTGATTTGACTGCTCTGCCCTGGTCACATCTACTCTTTTCTCTCTTGCCACATAATGTTAGCTGTTTGCTCTCGCTGCTTGTCTCTTTGATGACTAAGAACACCTATATGAAAGTTGACTTTTTCCTCACAAAAGCAGGTGTACTAGACTCTATGGCATCTCAGCTGGACTCACTGAGAGACTACAGTATATTGGATCAGTGGCAAGGCCGTTTGAACTTTTTAAAAATTCTTTTTTTCAAGGAGACTAGATCCATCTTCCTGCTGTGTACATAAGCCCAATCAATCATAGCAGCCTGGCTGGTTGCTCATTTTTGTTGCCTAAACCACCCACCCATCCTTTTCATTTACTTTTAGACAACGTGGAATCTAGGAGCTTCTTAGAGGCAGATTGGTTGAGAGAGTAGAGGTAACACTTAGAAATCAAATTTGTGAGGATGTTAGAAGAGGAAGGATGTACATGGGTACAATCTCACTTCTTTTTAGGCTAGTCAGTTGAAATATACTATGATGGTTTCAGTATATTTTGGCTGACTTGCCTAAAAGGTCTAAATCTATAATTTATCATCTTATTTCATTATTTAAAATCATGGACACAATCAATGAATAAAGCATTTCATTTATCTTTCCTATTTATATCTAATACCAGATCCATTATCCATTTCTTACATTATTTCTTATAAGGCCACTGTGCTTCCATGTGCCCTCCAGATCCACAATCCTACTTTCTCTATTCTGCTGTGTACCCTGTAGGAGTCTGACTTCTGTGGACTGCCTCAGTGTTCTCTCCTGCTTCGGAGCAGATTTGACAATTGGAAGAACAGGCTGGAGAGCAAAAGGTAAGAGAAGAATCAGGTCGGGTTATTTGTTATCTTTGTTTCGCTTTCTCATAGACCAAGATTTGGATGTGGCTGCTTTCCACATCCAAAGCTTCTGGCAGCTATCTCCATACAGACCTCCCAGGTACTGCTAACTACCAACTGTTGAGTTTATGAAGGCAAAATCCAAGAAGAAAAATTCAGAATTAGTCGTGCGAGGTCTAGACTTCTCATGGTGTGCTAGGTCTAGGCCAGTCACAGAGGATAATTGCATTCTTGGGCATCCTCATTACTAGATCCAGAAAAGCCTGAGAAAAAGAGGGCCACTTTACCATCAGGACAAATTATGCAGTGTATTATAACCTTTGTTGCAGAAAGGGAAGACAGAGAAGTGTGAATGGGAACTAATCCTGGCCAGAATTACCTCAGCTATTAGACATAGTGGTTGGTTAAAAATGGGTTTATACTGCAGTGTGCCAATATGAGGCCACCCTGGAACGATTTTTACATTGCCATAAAAAAATGTACTCTTGCCATTAGGCTTTTGGATTCATTTCTTGAGGCTACCATAACAAATTACTGCAAGTCTGATGGCTGAAAACAACAGAAATTTATTCTCTCACAGTTCTGGAAGCTAAGAAGTCTGAAATCAATTCATCAGCAACACTTTGCTCCCTTTGAAGACTCTAGGGCAGAATCATTCCTTACTTCTTCCTAGCTTTTAGTGGCTTCCAAAATCCTTGGCACCCTTTGGCTTATAGCTGCATTATCCCAGTCTCTACTTCTGTCTTCATATGGCCTTCTTCTCTAGATGATTGTGTGATTCCTCTCCTCTTCTTAAAAGGACACCAGTCATTGGATTTAGGATCCACTCTAGTCCAGTATGACCTTATCTTAACTAATTACAACTTCAAAGATCCTATTCACAAATAAGTCATATTGTGAGGCTCCAGGTGTATATAAATTATTTGTGGACAACACTCAACCAGGAACAAGTTACTACCCACATAAGAACCTGAGCGAGAAGAGAGAGCTTTGATGATATTGTGCACCTAAATCCAGGTCTACCAGATCTATCCAATCAGTTGCATCAGCCAGCACATTGCCTTTTTTTTTTTTTAATCTCCCTCCCACACTGCCTCAGGTGAATTTGAGTTAGGCTTTCATTACATATATCTTTATGTCTCCAATATAATTTCTGATCTAGTTAATAAAATTTTGACAATGAATACCATGTTTGGAATGCAATTATCTTCTTTGATCATTGGGAACACAGGTTGTGACAGTATGGGACATGTTAAAGACCTGTAGCAGTGGAAAGAAGGGAAAGATTAGTGGGCTGGATCAGTTGGGGTAGGGACTTATAATGGGTCATAACAAATAATGATGCTCCATGACCAAAATAATGATGCTTTTATTCAGTTGGGGCCTAGGCTTCAGTGTTTTCTTAAAACCTCCCCGAGTGATTCCAACAGGATTTAGAACCTGGAAAAAAAAATCATGCCGAAAACTCTTAACTTTGTCCCATAAGCATGGTGCTATCAAAAGAGACATCATTAAAGGCTAATGGCTATGTTTCAGGCATGCATTATCTTATTTAATTCTCATGGCAAAAAGATGACTTATTAGTCCAGTTTTATAGTTGAGATTACTGAAGTTTAAATTCAGAAGGGTTAAATAACTGGAAGTCACGTAGCTAAAAAGTACAGAGTCGAGATATGATCATATGCCCTTTTGACAACAGGCCTTAGGTCATAATTACTGTGCTACAAATTTATTAAGATGATAAAACTGGTATTTTTAAAATATGAAAGTGTTGGTGATATGCAGGATGAATTAAAGGTGGATGACACTTGGCAGTAAGACAAGTGAATTGCTATTTTTGTCATTATGCTTTTGGTGTCTAAGCAATGAATCAAATCACTGAACTGTTGATTTGATCTGTGGCTCAGCAGTCAGTCAAGAAAAGTGAAAAAGACAGTATTGTTGAATAAGATATGCATATGGCTTCTGTATGTGCATATTCTGTGATGAGAGTTTGGCCATTGTGCTAAGTAACTCAGTATGTTCTGTATAAGATTGTGGCATGTAGGTGATTTTTATATAAAACATTTTTATGTTAAAAATTTAAATATTTAAGTATTAACAATTTAAATATAAATTTATATAAAATTTTTTATATAAAAAATTTCATAATGATAGAAAATCAACTGTTATAAAAAAGAATCTCAAAAAGCAAATTTATTAATTTGTTACTATTTTTCAAGGTTATTTAGGCATGTATTCTTTCATATTATAATCTTTGGCAAATTAAAGTTTATTTGCAAAATGCAAGTTATTTGAGTTTCTTGCATCTTTATTTTTTTTCTATCACTAACCCATACTTGGCTATGCTAATACCTTTAATGCCCTAAAAATAACTATTAATGATTTTTTCATGTTGTGGTTATATGCCTGGATTTAGCTTTTAGGGAGAAACCAAGACAAGTAACTTTTTTTAACTCTTTTTTTCTGACTATATATCATATTTTTGGCTAATGCTGTTAGTTTTGGTAAAAAGAATTAATAAAAAACTTGATTGCATATCTTTTATATAAATTTTAACCAAATATTTGAACTGCTATATTGCAAATATGCACTGATGTGACAAACTAAATTATATTTACACTTCTCTTACCTAATGTTAGGTGGTATTAACATAAAAACGTAAAAATAAACAGCAGAAAATGAACATTAAAAAAATCACTACATAATGCTTAAACACAGAGGGCAAGTGGCCCAAGAGAAAATACCACTTCTTAATTGCATTTCTTTCTCTCCTTTTCTACAGCTAGCTAGCACTCTTCTTTCCCTGAGACTTCACATAAAGTATTTTTATTAGAGACAATGATATTCAGTCAACATAATGATGCCATCAGTTTGGCCAAACACCAAAGTCAATGCCCTAGCTATTTGTCCAGCATCTGTGCTGCTGAAGACAGGGTTTCTGTTGACTCCATAAATTAAAGATCAAGTAGCACATGAGGAAGGCTGGAGAGCTGATTCCCAGAGAAGCAATAGTAGGTTGTTGTTGTTGGTGTTGTTTTCTTTTTGTAGTAGTGAAAGATTTCTGAAGAATCATTACCCATTTCCTTTGAGCTGCTCCAATGACCAAGTGTGGCCATCTGCCAATAAATAAATGGCCAGGCCATTCTAAATACCTCTTACACTGTGTCTTGGTATCTTTTAGAGAATAATATGCAGAGGGTCAGTGCTACTTCTTTTTCATTTTAGCTTCTCCTATAACCATGTTCTTAGTGGTTGTGATCCATGCTGGACGCCATATGACATCACAATTTGATGAACATTTGTTGTACGTCAGGAGCTTATTTTGTGTTATTTAATTTCATCTTTGGCCTAACCATATGTATTAATTTACATATTATTATTATTAATTTTGAGGAGCGAAAGAGAGCTTGTGAGTAGAGGGGTGGGGAAGAAGAAGGAAAGAGAGAATCTCAGGCTGCCTCCCCGCTGAGCACAGAGCTAGCCGGAGTAGGGGGGATCACGACCTGAGCCACAATCATGAGTCAGATGACTGAGCCCGCTGAGCAACCCAGGTGCCCCTACATGGAAAAAAGCAATTATTGGCAAAGGGGAAAAGGGAATATAATAAGAGACTTTCTTTTTGTAATTTCTATTTTTCTAGCTGTCATCAAAGACGCTGAAATGCTCTTAGAAAACACACGCAATAAAGCAAGAACATTCTCGAAGAGCTTACAAATGTTAGGTAATCAGTGACACTGCCATCTTAACAGACACTTTAAATAGAGGCTTTACTTTAAATTTAAAGAAAAACAGAAAATAAACTTTTCTTACAAATTACACTTGATCTTAGCCAAAAGGCCGAGAAGTGATTCTTTTCTTACAAATTATATCACTTAAAAGATAATTTGGGAATATTAAACACTAATTTCTAATTAAAAATGACATTCATGGGCTACAGCCCGGTGTTGGCCAGTATGAAGTTTCCTTAAATCCTAGTATTTTATATAAGCTTAACCATTAATCCTTCCTAAAATTCAATGATTATAATTTAACTTTATAAGGTTAAGCAAGTCTTCCATGTACTACCCCATATAACTCTTTCAAATACAAAACATTTTTGAGTTGAGATACTTGAAACTCAGAAAGCTGCGTCACTTGGTTGAAATAATTCAGCTAATCAATAGAGAAAAGTCAAATCCAAGTTGTTTCAGTTCTAGACCTGTGGTTTCCCCATGGCGCTGCAATGTACCCAATATATTGTTTCTGTACATTTGTTTTATGTGTTGATACAAATTATGTTTGTACTTTTCAGTGCTTAACTAGTGAATAAGGGAACACATATGTTGCATCATGGAGATAATTGCTTCGGTATGAAAACCTGATGCTTTGTTTGTATAGCTCCAGAACCACTGTGAAGTTAAAGGACCATGGTTAGAAAATTTCTAACCATTCTTCCTTACTTTTCTTTTAGTTTGGAAATCCTGGGAATGAATCCATTAGACTTTAGGTTCCTCGTTGGCAGAAACTGAATTTTAGTTATTGTTGTATTCAGAATCTAGCAGTGACAGGAATGTTGAAGGAGTTCAAGAAATACTTGCAAGCAAATAAATGAATAACTCAGGATGACTGAGCCTCTTGGCTCTTACATACCTACGCTGGTTCGCTTTGACCATGAAGACCTAGTTTAGTTTTTGTGAAGGTAGAGAGAAAGGGTGTTAGTGCATTATAATGGATTACCCTAAACCATGATGTATCTCACGGACCAACTCAGGCGAATCAGTTGTGGCTTCTTAGAGAGTTACTTAGAAAGAGTTCTGGGTGTACAGCACATTTTTAGAGCAAGATTTCAGTGGCTGGGGAGTAACTTCTGCTACAATGGAATCATTGTTAGCTGCAAATGGTAACGCTTTATCATCTCTCCTTTACATCTGTGGACAGTAGAAGACAATGCATAGGACTTGGGTATTTCAAAAGTTCTGAAGATGCATCAGTGGTAATTTATCAGCATTTGAATTATTGTGATATATTTTACTGTTTTAAGCAAGGAAATTAATAACGCTGGAAGAATATATTCAGTATCAACATTTCTACCTGGTGGCAAAATAGAGTCCCGAACAGTCTGTTCATTGCCCTGGCTCCTTTTAGTCCTTTAATTATGTTGAATCCGCTTCTAGACCTTTTTCAGTCCCTGAGTGGTTATGGCTGTTGAGTAATAATGCATCATTAGTATGCTGTGGTTAGCTCGCTTGATGTGCTACTTGAAAGATCCAGACAAGAGCAGCTTCATAAGCAGATCGGCTTTAATTATTAGAGGGAAAGGTACACCAGTGCCAAGGTGTTCCTGTTGGCACGGACATTGACTTTTTTTTTACAAAATTATAATTTGCATCTTTAATTTTGGGTCTTTTATTCAGTTCAACATTTGGCAATGCCCCTGCTATTTACGCATATTCTCCTTGGGCTAATCTTATATTCACCGTCATCCTGCATCTGTTTCTCAACCTTCCCTTCTCCCTTGGTATTTTCTTTGTATGACATAATAAATGCAATCTGCGTTCTGTCCATCCTTGGAAACCCCCGGCCCTTCAGAAGCCAGCTCCTCTCTCTGTCCTACAGTGTAAAAGTGTAAACGTAGCAAAGGAAAATGCTTCTCTCTTAGCATTCCTTACAAAGTATTGGCACTAATGCCATTTGTTCATATTTTAGCTTCAAACTAAACGTTTACAGAAGAAAAAAAATTGCTCTCATCTACTGATTTTATCTGAACAGAGAACAAAAAGAAATGACTTATATAAAAGAAATTAAAGAAAAATTAGAATTGCTAAGTAAATTCAATTAAATTTCCTTCAAGTAAATTCAAGTACAACTTTTTTTAATATTGAATGACTACAGTAGTTAAAATTGAAACATAGCCCAACTACAAGAATATTTTCATTAATTATCATCATATTTAATTCCTCCGTTCCTATATTTACTTTCAAGCAGGTTTATTATGGCACAGTCTTGACATATATTTGCAAACATACTCAGGACAGGGAAAGCAGAGCTAGAGGAAGCAGGGGAAAGGAGGGGAGAAAATTTGCTTTTGCAACATGATTTTGTACTGACTGCCTACATACTTTTTCTATCACTATCCAAATTTATTGTATAGTGTGATTCTGAGGACAGTTTGCAACATGGAAGATTCCATTTGTTACTGTCACACTGAGCAGCTTAGCAATGGCTAAATTACTTGAAGGTAATTTTAACACCTTTTCCTCAAGCGCTTTAGCCAGGAAAATATTAATCAAAGTACTTAGAAGGAAAAGCCCTATATAAATTGAAGATTTTAAAAAAAGAGTATTTTGTTTTTAAAATGTGGAGGTGTTATTCTTCATGCAAATGTTAATGAGCTGTTTTATATTTTCTTGGAGAAACTCAGCACCTCTTTGTGGTATTTAAAATGACATCTTCATGGAAATTTTAGAAATACTTAATTATAGGATGCTCAGTATAGTACACCCTATGCCAGTAGAATGTTGTTTATTGCAGGCATACAAAGTATATTTCAGTTGAAAGAATTTTAAAAGTAGAAAATAACCTCAACTCTCATTCTAGCAGGTAAGAGAGTTTGTATTTTAACATTTTCTTCCCCCCACTGCTATTTTTAGCCACTTCTAAAGAATTCAGTACTGGAAGTGGGGCAAGAAGTCAGATGTCCTTCCTTTTAAAAAAAATTACAATTTTAATTAAAAAAAAACATATAAACACTATCTCCCCTGCCAAAAAAAGCAGGAGGAAGTATGTGTGTGGGGTTAGGGTAGAGAGGGTAGATTATAGAGGGAGAAAAAAATATATATCTTCACATACTTCTTTTTCCTAAATAAGCACAGGTTTTCAGTGATTCCATGGGGATCCCACTGTGAGAAGAGCCGGTAGTGTGAGGAGGAAGGCCCTGGTGATTTAACAAGGCAGCTTCTCAGACCCAGCAGCAGGGCTAATTGACCAAGATGCAGCTCAAGTTCCCACATACGACTTATTTAAAGGTCAGTTGGGTACCAGAAGCAAAGAGTAGGATCCAGCCTGGTTTGGGGAAAAAAAGAAGTTTCTGCATTCCTTGAAGAGAATTTAAGAGGAGCTGATCTTTTTGACCTATTCCTTTGTAAGGCAAAGAGGAAGTAGTTTATGGATCATTGACACATAGCCCCAGCTCACTTAGAGCAGCCTCCTTTTACCAATCCAGGAAATTCTAGCTCTTTTTGAGTCCCAGAGCCACCTCCCCATTAATTGCATTATCACAGTATTGATGGGAAATCAAATTCTCTGGAGCTCCCCTCCTTCACATATTCTGTGTGCCTTTCAGTTTTTTGGGTTTTTGTTTGTTTGTTTTGTTTTGCTGGTGTTGTTTATTCAACAAGTCTTTGTTGAGGTTCTGCTGTGCTCCTGGGTCTACAGTGGTGAACACTTTCCCATTTGGGGGCTCACAGTCTTCAGTATTATTTTCTGAATCCAGGATCCCTTCGTTATTTCTTTCCTCTGTGCTGCCAGTTCATCCAAGTCAACATGTTTTTCATTATACTTTCTTCCTTCTATTTTTCCCTGATCATGTTTCTTGCTCTTCATACAACTGTCGTTTTTTTTTTTTTTTTTTTTTTTCCTTTTGGGGTTTACTTTAATGTATAGCCACATATTACTATGTTAGTGTCCCTGGAGATTCCTCAGGTCTGGGTGCCCTATGAAGTATGTTCCAAGATCCTTGTGAGGCAGATTCCCATTTGCATTTCCCAGATGCAATGCCATCTGCATCTAGGTGAATACTCAGTTTACAGTGAACTAACAGAACGACCTGGTACACATCCACAGCAGTTGTGTCTTTATTCTTTTGTGAAAGTTCCTCTGCATGACCTTGGTCAGCCTTTCCTCCTATCCTCCTCCCAACCCTGGCTATTTTAAACTTTCTTCATTTCCCTTAACACATCTCCTTTGCTATCTGCAGCCAGTATCTCCTGCTTCATAGGGGAGTAGAAACTAAAGAGAAGGGGGCAAACTTCCCTTTTCCAGCTCCAGCAAACCTTCTCTCCATTCTTGTTGTTTTCACATCATCTTTCCTTAAACCTCAGAAGAAATGTCAATCCTCCTGCTCAAGACAAACTCTACTACCTAAGATCTAGGTCCCTTCCTCTCCAGCCTCCTTGGGGAAATGTCTCCATCAATTTTCTCATTGTTTCTCAACAGCTTCATTACATGATAATAACTCTTCACTTTTGGTGTAGAAATATGCTTGTTTCTCCAATCTTGGAAAAGTAATCAAACTTTTGATCAATTCCCTATTCTTTGTAGCCATCTTCTAGAAAGATACCATCTTCTAGAAAGAAATACCTGCTCTTTCTACTTCTTACCTCCTGTCAGCCCTACTTTCTATTGCAGTCTGGAGTTTATTTACACACTCCATGGAGCCCACTGTAATCCATGCAGTACTCTACCTACATACCCCATGGACACTGCTCTCACCAAGGTCAGCTTCTAGCTGCTAAATTCATAAAAGATTTTCCCAGTCTTACTTTTCCCATAAGAATTAACCCTGTTAATAATTCTTTTCTTGAAGCCACCCCTTTCAATGAATTCCTTGTTTTTTGTTTTTTTTTTTTACTCCCATCTCTCTGGCCATTTTTTCCGTATGTTCTTTGTATGTTCATCTTCATTCTTCTTTGTATGTTCATCTTCTTTTTTCTATTCCATTTCTGTTTATAGTTCTATCTTTGAAACTTTTCAAATACCATATTCTCTCTTGTAGTTTTAAGTAATAGACTTTCCTGCTAATTACAATGTCCAAACCTCCAATATGCTCATTTTCCAAACCCCAGACCCATTGTCAGTTTCTCCTGTGTCGTTCCACTTGTGTATGTCACAAGCATCTCACTGACATTGCCTGTTTACCCACATCTTTGAACTCTCCATTTCTTTTACACCCTAAATCCAATTGGTCAATGAGTTCTGAAGATTTATTTTCTAATATCTCTAGAATTTGCCTTTTCTTTTCCATCTCCTATGGCATTATTTAACTCTTTCTTAGTGATTACCTAATTACTTAAGCAACTTTCTATGTCAGTGGTCCTCAATCTTGACTATACACTATAATCAATTAGGGAGCTTTTATTTTTATTTTTTTAAATTTTATTTATTTATTTGACAGAGAGAGAGATCACAAGTAGGCAGAGAGGCAGGCAGAGAGAGAGGAGGAAGCAGGCTTCCTGCTGAGCAGAGAGCCCGATGTGGGGCTCGATCCCAGGACCCTGGAATCATGACCTGAGCCGAAGGCAGAGGCTTTAACACACTGAGCCACCCAGGCGCCCCTAGGGAGCTTTTAAAATCCCTGATGCCCTGACCACAACTCAGATCATTACATTAGGATGTATGAGGGTGGAGTTTGGGCATTCCAATATGCAGTAACGATGGAGAATCACTGTTCTAAGCAGTCCCAGTGCACTGAATGCTAGTGATACACAACTCAAATGCTGGTGATGTTGTCTCATCCTGCTATCTGCTTTCTGAAGATGCTCCCCACCACCTTTAGGTAAAAACTAAATTCCTAGGGCTCTTTATATCTCATTAAATCATTTATTAATTTTAATAGATATTACTGGCACATGATAAAAAAAAACTTCAAAAAGCACAAAAGAACATACTTTGAAAAAAATACATTTCTTTCCATAAATTTCTAAGCCCCCAGATGGACTTATCCCACCTCCACAGGCAGTTATTGCTCCCAGTATCCTTCACAGAATATTAATGTGTCTATTTTTTTCCATCTTAAAATGAGATTTAGGGGCACCTGGGTGGTGGAGTTGGTTAAGTGTCTGACTCTTGGTCTTGGCTCAGGTCGTGTTCTCGTGGTTGTGAGATCAAGACCTGCATCAGGCTTTGTGCTTGGTGCAGAGTCTGCTTGAGATTCTCTCTCTCTCCCTTTGGCCCTCCCCCATGTGTACTCACTCTCTCTCTCAAATAAATAAATAAATCCTTTAAAAAGTGAGATTGATACAACACTGTTTTGCTTCATGTTATCTTCATTTAACAATATATTTGGGAAATGCATTCATGAATGCATTTCATCTCAATATATATAGGGAGATGGATCTTGTTTTAAAATGTACTTGCATAGTGTTTCATTATGTACATGTAAAATAATTCATTCAGTGAAAACCTGATTCAGGTCATTTATAGTCTTTTGCTATTACAAACATCATTGTAACAAATAGCCTTGCATGGGTCATTTTGAGCCCCTGCCCAAAAGGTAGGTGCATTTTGTATTCTGATAGGAATCACCAAATTATCTTCCACTAAGGTAGTACCTATTTAGATTCCTATTAGCCATTCCCTATGTCCTTTTCAATATTGTCTGTTAAACACCTTTTTTTGATATTTCCCATTGTGTGTTTATCTCAATATGAATGGGAATGAATATCTTTTGAAGTGTTGAAATGCCATGGATGTTTCTGTCTCTCTGAATGGTCTATCCATAATTTTCTCTAAGCTCTTTTCTATTTTACAGTTTCCTCAGATATTAACTAAAATCCTTAAAAATAAAAGACTGTTAACTTGATCAAGAGTGTGGGGTATGGGTGGGAGAGAAATCTGAGTGTCTGTGTACAAAGCTAGTAAGGACAGAGGGATAGAAGGGGAAGAAAAGGCCTAGCAGGCATCTGATCACAAGTGCCTTTCTTCTGCTAAGAGCCTTGAATGTCACAGGTGGCAGAGAGAGTAGATACTGGACAAACGCTTTCTTGGTTGAAGAGCTACTCTGACCCGTCAATAGCCACTCTGGAATGAATACCTCCAGGAAGAATACACAGTCAATTTTTTATCTGAAGAGACCATAGTTACATTTTGAGCCCTACTTTGTCTGCCTGTCTATATACTAGCCAAAACCCAACTGAAAATTTTAAATAAGGGAGATTTTAGGTAGGGGCTATTATTGTTTGCATGCTCCCATACAAATTCTAGGCCTGGGGGAATAACAGCAAAGAGGTTGAATTTTTTTTTCCTATGAATCTATAATAAAATGTAATCATGTCCCTATTCCATAGAACTAATAAATAGTTATGAAAATAAATACATGATTTGTGAGAAAAAAATTTTTTAAGCTGTCAATACTTTATAGTCTCATAAAGAGAAACAATTGCCGAGGGATTTTTTTTTTAAGATTTTATTTATTTATTTGACAGAGAGAGAGAGATCACAAGGAGGCAGAGAGGCAGGCAGAGAGAGAGGGGGAAGCAGGCTCCCCCTGAGCAGGGAACCCGATGAGGGGCTCGATCCCAGGACCCTGAGATCATGACCTGAGCTGAAGGCAGAGGCTTTAACCCACTGAGCCACCCAGGCACCCCAGTGAGGGATTTTTTTAAAACAAAACTAGAGCTGATTAATATTTTATCAAATTTCAGTTGTCACCATGTGTAATAATGTGCCTTCTCTTTGTGCTATTCCAGTATGAGCAAAGGAAGCACCAAGGATGGATTTCTCAAATTTGCTCATATATATAATTTATTTTTATTTATTTATTTTTTTGCCAATGTGCCTACAAACGAGAACGAAGGGAGAGAATTACAGTTAAGTGGGCGCTAAAAAGTCAAATTGGATATGCCAGTCATCCAGGTTGTGATAATTATTCACAATCTTGTAAGTAAGACTGTGGAGTTACTCACCGAGTTCTTAGTTTAGGCCATTATTTTTTCTCTTTACGCTTTAGCTTGTTGTCCACTCAATTTAATACTCTTCCTTAAATGACTGGTTTTATATAAAAAAACACACATGGGTCAGTTCCTTACACCATTGGAAAGGTCAGAAATTTTCTTCATGAAGCTCCAGGTTGCGTGTTATATAGGGCATAATAGTTACTTTTTTTTCTTCTTAAGACAATTTTTATTTTTATTTTTTTGAAGGCAAAAAAGTATGCTGTTAGCTCTCTATTTGTTATTTTATTATTTCTCCACCTGCTTCTTAAATATATGTCTTTCTCAGTTTAGTTCACAGTTTTCCTTTCACTCTATATACTTTATTCATGTTGCAGCATCATAAAATTCACTCATGCTATACCTCAGATGTACAGAGAAATTGTAGTTCCCCAGACTACCATCTGTCTGTTAGAGGGAAATTATATTTTAGTTATATTTACTTTAAAATTTGGCGTGTCTGAGACGTGTTAATAGTTTCTAAGTTTTCATGTATTCTAAGAATAATAGAAAAAAAAGAGAACAACTATTCAGTCTCCTGGATTTCTTTGTCCTTTACAGCTTACTTTACAAGATAGGAATAGGGATGTGGCTCATGAGACCTCCTCATAGAGGAGATGGGTTTTTTTCATAAGGGCACTATGCCCTGGCCCTCCCTGTTTCCTGCTAATTCTGGTATCATTGACATACGAGGCCTTACTGGTCTTACTCCGGAATCACTGGCCCTGCTGATGCTTAAGGGTTGCCTGTGATCCCATTTGGCTCTGACTAGGTGATAATGTCCTATTGTCCAAACTTTATTTATTTATTTATTTTTAGAACATTTGGGAATGTCCCTTGATTCTTTCTTCGATCCACATAAATTATCTCTGAGATGCCCTTTTTCTGGGTCCACATGATTGCCTGAGGTTTAGAACCTCTTTTGTTTTCATGTTGCTTAATGAAAGTGAAGATGTTTTCTAGGGCTGAGAGCACTTGTAATTGAGGTCCAGCCTTCCTAGATATGAAAAGTGCCCATTACTTCCCACTCCAAACACCTTGCCAGTGTGCTGCAAAGGTATGGATCTGGGTCTTGGGTCCTTACTATCTGTAAATCTTGCAGACTATATTCCCTCCCTAGGTTTGGGGTAATCTACTCCTCTTTCTAGAGAATTCAACCTCTCTTTCCTCAAACACACCTCTTCTCTCTGCCTTCATCATCCAGGACATCTGGCAAAATCTCCTCAATGACTTCTTATATAAACCACTCCTCTAACATCTCTATGTCTATTAGGTCTCTTAAATCTAACTTTTCCTTAATTCTCCTAACTATTTTTCCTAGATGTCCTATCATCTTCCCCATTCTTCTTCCAACCCCGAGTTTTGAGTTTTTCAAGATAAAGCCCAGGAAATTATGTTTCTTTTTGCACTGACTCTTCAACCCTCAGTCATACCCAGTGTATCAGCAAGTATTGTCAACATCACCTCTAAAACCTAAACCTAATGTATCCGTTTCTCCCCCTTCTTTTCTTGATTACTCTAATTACTTTCTTGTCCCTGACTGGCCCTCTGCACTGTATCAAAAGTGGCATAAATCAGACTATGTCTCTCCCTTGCTTAAAATCCTTCAGGCCTATCATACATAGGAGAAAATCTTAAATTTGTTATCCTGGCTTACTTGACCTTGTTCTTACCCCTTTTCTGTCTTCATCTTTAAGTCACTCTAACTCTTGTCCATTATTCTTCAGAAGTACTGAACTTCTGTTTCTCAAACACGGTGGTTCATTCCTGGCCCAGGAAGTTTATAGTATGATTCCCTTCTCCAGGAAAGCTATTCCCCTACTCTTGGTGTGTAAGTTGCCTCCATGCTGTTATTTAAATACCAGCTTGAATGTTATCATCTCCAAAGGCCTTTTCCAATCACCTAAACTAACATAGCCTCATGGTCCTTGGTTATGACTTTTCTTTACTTTCATTTAAAGATTTATTTATTTATTATATATATATATATATATATATATATATATATAGGGAGAGAGCACCAGCAGGAGGGGCAGAGGGAGAGAGAGAATCTCAAGCAGATGGAGCCTGATGTGGGACTCAATCTCATGACCATGAGATCATGACCTAAGTGGATACCAAGAGTCGGATGCTTAACTGACTGTGCCACCCAGGGCCCCCAGACTTTTCTTTATTTTTACTCTGCACAGCATTCAGGATTATCTTACATTCTTCTCAGTATTGGTTTACTTATCCTTTTTTTCCCCAGCTCGCTCCATTCCATTCTACAACAGGCCTTCTCATAGTAAACATTCAAAAAACATTTGTGAAAGGAGCAAATCAATGAATAAATGAATGTGGACTTTCACAACAGAAAGCTTTGTTCAAACAGTTTCTGCTTTGGCTCCTATACTGTCCTTGTGGATAAGGCCTGCCTACCTTTTTGGAAGGAATGGAAGGAAAATAAGACACAGGTTAATATCTGAATATATTTTCTGCCTGCTGTGTCATACTATATTTAAATAGATGAGGGAAGATGAAACTGTAGTTTTCACATTCTTTTTTTTTTTAAAGATTTTATTTATTTATTTATTTATTTATTTGACAGATTGAGAGAGAGAGAGAGAGAGAGAGAGGGAATACAAGCAGGGAAAGCAAGAGAAGCAGGCTTCCTGCTGAGCAGGGAGCCGGATGTGGGGCTCGATCCCAGGATGCTGGGATCATGACCTGAGCCAAAGGCAGACGCTTAACGACTGAGCAACCCAGGCATCCCTGTAGTTTTCACATTCTTGAAGTCAAATGAACATAAGCAAATCCCTGGACAACTCTGATTCTCATTTTTCTCGCCCTTAAAACTTGAGTACTAAATCTTGCCTCACAAAGGGATTTTAAGAAGCAAATGAAATTGTACATGTGAAAGTGCCTCACAAAGTGTTTAAATAAAAGCTAACCTCTGTAACAGGTTACATTCACGTCCCTGCAAGAGTGGATCATAATAGAAAAGGATGTAGATTCAGAAGACTTATTTTAAAGCACAGCCTTATATTAGTTGTCCAACCATCTGGGTTTTTCCAGGACTGTGGGGTTTCCTGGGATGTGGGCCTTTGTGTGAACAAACTGGTACCCTGTGGTCACATTAGTCACTGGGCTCTGCACCAGTCAAACCACTGTAAAGATTTATTGCCAATTTCATGGTCCATAAATACAAGGTATTAAGATAAAGTAATATAAACCCAGAGGGGTCTTAAATGTATGTAGAAACATGAGGGGTACAGAAACCTTGACAAGTGAAGAAGGATAGAGAGAGTCATACATCAGAGTGTGTTTGTGGAGAATGTTCAGGTAATGAGGACATCATAACTAGCTTTTAAAAAAAATTCAGTTATGCAAGATGAATAGATTCTAGAGCTATACAACATAGTGCTTATAGTTAACAATTAAATATTGTACAATTAACAATTATTTGAGAGTAGATCTCATGTTAAATGTTCTTGCCACCAAAAAACAAAAATCACAAAAGCCACCCCCCCACCAAAACCCAAAGGGGCATGCTAATGATGACTGTGTGCCAGGTACTCTACTAAGACCTAAGACTACAAAAAGGAGAAACATCCCCTGCCTGACTACATCTCTGAATCCATCCAGTTTCTTCCTTCCTATTCCAACTCAGTATAAGGTACAATTCTCTCAAATTTCGCCTTCCTTCTACACGGTCCCCAAATATTCAAGTGCCCCAGGACATGATTTCATAAAGCAACTGGAGTGATGTATTTAAAGTGCTAATCTAATTCTTTCATTCCTCGTTCAATCTTGCTCATTGAAAGTGTCTATTGCTATTAAAGATTAACAAAACTGGAGCCTAGATATGATCTAAATATCCCTGGCCCATGGGTACCACACAGTTTCACTTTCGTTGATCACATACTACCTGCTCATTGCAATCTTTAATTACTCATTCAGTTACTCATATGCTACTAACCACTTTCCTTCCTCAGGACATTTGCACAGGCTGTCTCCTCTGCCAGGAGTACTCTCATCACTGCTTGCTTGCCCTACTCACAATACATAAATATCACTGTTCAATAGGTAATGGGAGACAATGGGGTAGCCTCCTCTTTATACATTCTCTTTAGTCTGAGTTTCTCCTAATAGTACTTATTTTGACTATAATTTAATAATCATTTGTGTAATTAGCTAAAGCTCATAACAGCACTAAGCATCATAAGAACATCAACTTTTCTGGTTCTTATCTGCCCCTGTGTGTTCTCACATCCTTTTGTCCTAGCATAATTCTTAGCATATGTTAGTCAGAAATATTTAAGTGAACAAATAAGCAAATGGATAAGTGAATGAGTAAATGAATGAGAGTCAAAGAAAATGTTCTAGGAGCTCGCAATCCATTAGAGAAATCTCATAAAACATTTATATGCAGAAATGCTGATATGTATTATGCTATTTATTTCCCACTAAGCTCCAGCAAGGCAGATAAGGCAGGGATATTATCTGCATTTGACAGAGGAGGAAACAGACCCAAAGAAGTCAAAGTAGTGAGGCCAGGATCACATAAAAAAAAAGCAGACCTCTGGGGTGGGTGGGTGGCTCAGTCGGTTAAGCGTCTGCCTTTAGCTTCTGTCGGTCATGATCTCATGGTCCTGGGATTGAGCCCCACTTTGGGCTCCCTGATCAGTGGGGAGTCTGCTTCTCCCTCTTCCTCTGCCCTCTTCTTGTGTGCTCTCTTTCCTTGCTCTCTCTAATAAATAAAATCTTAAAAAAAAAAAGCAGTTCTCTGCTAAAACTGAGATCAGAATTCAAACCCTACACTTTTTGCTTTGCTCTGTATTGTCTTTTTTTAGGTGCAAGAAAAAGGCAAACAACAAACCAATACGTGAACAAAGACCCTGGGCAGCTCTTTAGTTCAAGATACACATAAGACAGTGACTATGCTATAAATCTTCCCACCTCTTACATCAAATCGCCGGAGAGATGCTCTTCTAGAAATAGCACCTGCTGAGAAGTGAGTGATCCCTGTTATGGAGAGCAGCCTGAGGGGTCATGTGCATGACTGCGAATTGAATATCTGCATCCCTGGTGCTGACAGGAGGCCTCACTCCGTCCAAAGTGCATTAACACAGCACAACTGGCCAGGTATCAAACTCACTTGCAAATCTTCAAGAGAGAAATTACTTATGTCCAACCACATGTAGAGGGGCAAAATCTCCAGAACTGGACCAAGAAATCTATATAATTTTTTTCACACATTCTCCACAAAATTTTGATCAGTCACGTTTGGGGATTATTATATTCACTCCTTTGATCATTACAATCCTGTGATTTAAGATTAAATATGAAATGAGAAAGAGGAAGTGATTCATTCATGTTAATAACCAGTGAGTAGAGCAGCAAGACCTTGAACTCAGATGTTCCAACTCCTAGAAGCTGACACATTTTATGACGACACACTCTAGTTCTTAAAAGAAACACTGTATCCTGTAGGAAAGGACCATGAAGAAATTTTCATGAGAGTAGGGGCAAAGAGAGTGTTACTTGGGTTAGAATGATCAGTCAGGTTCTCTCATGCCTTAGAAAATGAGTTTAGAAAATCTCCAAAGCAATGGTCCTCAGACTCCTTCATGGGTAAGACCCTACCAGCTGAGACCCTACCACTGGAAGTTCTGATTCAAGGGGCCTTAGGATTTTGTAACTTTCAAAAGCCCCAGAGGTGATTCTCATGTGCACAGTTAGGCTTTGGTGAGCATTGCTCAAAATTGCCTTCTAGTCTCAGATTGTGATGATTATTTGCCTCTAAAGTAGTGGTTCTTAGCCTTCCTTGATTACACATTATAACCACTTAGGGAATTAAAAAAAAAATACTGATGTTGAGGCCACATGCTAAGAGATTCTGATTTAATTTGGCTGAGATGAGACCTACTTAACAGCATTTTGGTAAAGCTTTTTAGGTGATTCAAATGTGAAGCAAGGGCTTTAGGAGATAGATCAATTGTTAGAGCCACATGTATTAACTTTGCCTCCAGATGAAGGCAGGCGGTAAATTGAAGGAATTCTGATTGCCTTTCTGCTTTCTAGTCATAAACAAAATTATAAGGTATTTTGCAAAGATAATGTAGCACTTTATGGTGACAATATGCTAACAGTTGTGTGCTTGAAGATTAACATATAATCCACTACTTATTTGAGAGATTTTTTTTTAATGAAACATAATTATGAAGACCACTTTCAAGAGATGTGGAAAAGCAAGCCCCAGCACATGGGATTAAACAACTAAGACTAAAGAAAAAGAAACAATTTTCAAATCAGCAATAGTTATATCCATTTGATTACTTTCATACACATTATTAATTAGGCTGTTTATATTTTATTTTATTTTTTTAAAGATTTTATTTATGTATTTGATAGGGAGAGAGAGAGAGCACAAACAGGGGAGTGGCAGGCAGAGGGAGAAGCAGGATCCCCACTGAGCAAGGAGCCTAATGTGGGACTCGATCCCAAGACCCTGACATCATGACCTGAGCCGAAGCAGATGCTTAACTGACGGAGCCACCCAGGTGCCCTTAAGCTATTTATATTTTAATTAAAAAAACATACAGAAGTATAGCTGTGTAACTTCTAGGAGGTAAGATTTCTTTTCACAACAATAAATCATAGCAATAGCAATAACAACCACAAAAGAAGTTTAATTTTGGATCAGAAGCCATTGTATTCATTCAATTCCAAATATTAAAACAAGATTGCTGAGATTCAGTTCTTGTTGTTTATTTAGTTTAGGTTGGAAAGAAGTACATCTTTTCCAGTAATAAAGTAACTTCTGCGGGACATTAATTCCTTTTAGAATTAGTGCCTTGCACACCTGATGACTAAAATTAAAAGCATTTCTGAATGTCATCTATGGAATAGGAACTATCCAAGATACAAAGCAGAGTAAGATACGGCCATTACTTTCAAGGATTTACAGAAGAGTTGGGGCAACACACTTCACACGTGGAGAAATTATCAAGAGCACAGAATCCTAGAAACCAAGAGCAGGGAAGATTTCAGTTCTGGAATCACCGTTTATTAGTCTGCGATCTTGGTCAAGATTTCTTCTTTTTTTCTTTCAGGGAAGAAAAAGGTGGAATTTCATCTTTATTTATAGGACATTGTAAGATATGATATTTCACATAGAAATAAGAAACCCACTTAGCCGAGAGGCTTCATACAGTTTTTACAGTTTGGAACTGTTCAAGTATAGTTTCTTTGTAAAATGTGCGACATTAACAAAACACACTTAAAAAGAGTTCTTAATAGAGAAACAGTAAGACAAACTTATGCCAACATAGTATACAACAAACAACTTGATGCCTCAGTTGTACAATCTAAAAGTTAAAGCTCCCAGGAGTGGCATCCTGAACTTGGAATGGATAGATTTCAGAGGTCATTTGTGGGACAACATTTTGATCTTCCTCTTCCTCTACAGAGAACTACTCCTCAGTCAAGTTGAATGGAACTCTGCACACAGATTCACGTTCATGGTTTTGTACAGCTTCACTTTTGTCCAAACGTCCAATCGTTATACTAAGTTTCTCAGTTTTGCCTAGTTACTCAGCAGCCTGAAATATGTTTGAAATGGCATCCAGAATAACCAGAATAATTTTGGGATCTCTCACAGTTAAGAGGTTCACCAATGGATCTATTATGCCACAATGAAAAAAGTATACAGTCTGTTTAATTATTCTGCCCCCTGTATAGTTGGTCACAGCCCAGACAGCTTCCTTTTGTGTCTTAAAGTCCGCCTTAAAGAGAACACCAAGGAGGAATGGGACTAATCCATGACTCACAACTTCCTGTATCTGGTCCTAGAGACCAGATGTGATGGTTGATATTGTCCACATAGCTTCCATCTGAATATCAGTTTTGGAGTTCGTTAGCAGGCTGGGAAAGACAGCAAGTGCTCCTTCATCTATTGCAACCTGAGTCTGTTCATCTGCCCCCGTGATAGTATTTCTTTTTTTTTTTTTTAAAGATTTATTTATTTATTTATTTGACAGAGAGAGAGAGATTACAAGTAGGCAGAGGCAGGCAGAGAGAGAGGGGGAAGCAGGCTCCCCGCCGAGCAGAGAGCCCGATGCAGGGCTCGATCCCAGGACCCCGAAATCACGACCTGAGCCGGAAGGCAGAGGCTTTAAACCCACTGAGCCACCCAGGCACCCTCCAGTGATAGTATTTCTTATGGCTTTTAGTGCAGGAGTCACAATGGGTAATTCAGCAGCTCCGTGAAGCTTCACAAGTTGGGACACAACTCCTGTTTTCATAACCATTTCAATCTGTTCATTTGGACCATCAGTAAGATAGGAAATCACCCAGCAGATATCTGCTAACACTTCTCGGTCATCATGATGCAGGAGATGAACTGATGCAGGTAGGAAGAATCTGCTCAACAGAATCTCACGGGGCTGCAGGATTCTTGTTGCAAAGATTTGAAAGTGTCCACGTAGTTATGCTAAAGATGACATGCTAAAAATATTTTTGGAGTATATTCAAAATGGAGGAAAGTATTAGGCATTGTAGGGTTACTGTATTAATTTCATTCAAATTAGGGACTAGAAGGTGAGATAAGACATGCCCATAATATAAAGTAACATTTAAAAAAATTAAAATGCAGTAGTAAATAACTTGGTGGAATTTTAGAAGCAAAGTTGTATGTGTAGATACAAGTACCTATTTAGACATTATACTGTCCTGAGAACTTTCACTTTACATCAAGTTTACTACTTATTTCTTTAAATTAGATTTATTAGTTTATTGAACTACATCTGAGATAGTATTTTCTGGTAATAAGCTGTATTGCACAAGTATGCCCTATATTTGAAGCATATCCTTGTCCTCAGCCAGTATCAGGTTTTAAAAATGCTCCAGGAAATATCCATAGGGAATCAAATTCGTGTATTTCTTATGAGTGGTTGTTATTATTTAGCTAATAGAATACTGGACTATGTTTCTACATTTATTCGGAGAACTCAACTCATTTCAGATATGAATATCATCTTTAATCAATTAAAGATATGTGAGATAAAAATGTAATATAGTATCTACCGTGTACCCAGAAAATTAGCTTTAAAAAAACCCTCTTTGGAACACATTTTTTAAATGTTGAAAAGTTATTTGGGTCTACATCTCACACTCAAGTCACTCCTACAAATTCTGTGTCAATTTGTATCCTTGGTCTCTAATCTTAGGTCTACTTCCCAGTAGACAAAACAAATGGGGGCACTTGTTAAATTTTCAAACATGGTACAAATTATCATCATCATTACATCTTATTATACTCTTTCACAGAACGTTTTTAGTGGGAGATAGAATGATTTTTCGCATCTCGAACCCAGCAAATCTTTTTTCTTTTTAATTTAATAATAATTCTCTTGCTCTGAAGGTGTTTTTAGTTCAGGTTGCTACAACCAAATACCACAGGTGAGGTGGCTTATAAGTAACAGGTTTCTTTCTCACAGTTCTAAAGGCTGCAAGTCTGAGATCAGGGTGCTGTCATGGTTGGGTTCTCGTGAAAACCTACATCTGGTTACAGATGGGTATTTTCTCATTGTGTTCTCACATGACAGAGAGAGAGGGTAAGAGAGCTCTCTGGGGTCTCTTTTATAAAGGCACTAATCTCATTCATGAAGTCAACACTCTCATGACCTACTAACGTTCCAAATGTTCTGCCTCCTGCTGACATCACATAGGGGTTAAGATTTCAACATATAAATTATGGGGGAGTGTAACAGAAGGCTATTAAATGAATAGCACTGGAGCTATGGAGTCAGAGTATCTGGGTTCTAATCACAGCTAATATGTATGATCTAGACTAACAGTTGTACCTAATTCAATTTCTGGTCATCCACCCTTAGTCTCTAAGATATGCATTCATCAAAGTACAAAGTTAAAGGATATAATAGCATAATCCTTGAGTTTTAAAGTAAAATGGTGACACTAATCTGTGTCTTCTACATGATTGTGGTATTGTCTTGGCATTATTTTTGATAGGGAAAGAGAAAGATCCAAGGACTTTTAGTTGGATGTTTGTATTGCAATAGGTAAATAACCAATGAGGTAATTCTAGAAACTATAATAGAGAAATTACAAATCTTACAGCCTTACCCAGTGTTTATTCTCACTCATGTCCCAGTGTAGGGTGAGTGTTAGTAGTCAGAAGGCTTCTCCCTAACAGACCTTAGAACCTGGACTTTTGCCTCCTTGTGACTGACTCTCCTTTAGACTCTTTATTTAGCTTGATTTGGGGAAAGAAAGCAAAAAGAGGATTGTGCCAGAGGTTTTTATGGCTCAGAACTTGAAATAAAGTACCCATATTTTCTTGGCCGGTACTCAGTCATATGGCCAAAATTGCCTGCAAGAGAAATATAATGCAACTATGTTTCAGGAATTAAAAAGAAACTCAAACTGGAAAAAAATGTAGGAAATAAATTGGAGTCCCAGTAGGGCCATCAGAGAGGTTCACAAGCCAAATTTCCATTATTCAGCTGATCCACAGAAGTTTTAACCTGTGTTAGTGAGTTAGCATTCGGCCATATTTAGCAATCTCTGAAATATCTCCATCTGGGTCTTTCCATTTTCTGAGTGCAAAGGAATCTTGTTAAATAGTTGTAGATCACTTTGGGACATATAGAACAAAGATCCAGCATATGTCCACATTTTGACTATGTCATTGATATTCCAAAATTCTTCCTAAAACTAACTGTCATTTAAGGGGCCCTTAGTCTATCAACTGACTCAAATCAAAGACTTTGATGGTCTATTGTAGTTCTTGCTGCCTGGATCTAGGTGTATAAAAATTTAACCATCCATTTCATTCGTAGGCACCCCCTGGTCGATCCACCACAGCCAGAGATCCCTGTGGGTCAGGTTATTCTATTTTCCATGCTGTCCTTATTGTTATTACAGTAATCATGCCCATTATGTCTTGCAATTTAAGTGCATGTCCTTGATCTCTGACACCTTTGGATCTGCTCATTCCCAATGAAGTCAGGAAACTGTTTCAAAATCAGCATTTCCCTCTAATATTCCTGGCCCACAGAAGTCTCCCACGGAAGTGGTTTTCTTTGGCAGAGAGTGCATGACTGCAAAGGCACACTATGTCTGAGGTGCTGGAATGTTCTGTTTCTTGTTCTGGGTGATGATTATATAGATATGTTCTGTTTGTGTTCACCTAGCACTCATTGCTTCCACAGATCTCTGATGCCTTTAAAAGCATGCGTTTTTGAAATCTCTTGAGCATTTTGTTTAGCTGTTTGGTGGAGCATATTTTGGTGCAAGGCAACTACAACTACAACTTTCCATTAAAAATATATACTCTGCTCTTAGATCTGTAGAAAGTAATGATCCAAAATAATTTATCTTTGTAACTGAAAAAAAAATGCTTTCTTTTACTAAGTAGCAATGTTTAAATTCCTGAGAGTCCCTCTGGTGAACTCTCCATTACCCTCATCATTCTCTATATCCTTACCTTGTTTTATTATTTTTTTCAAAGCACTTTCACTATCTTACAAAATATATGTTTTTTCTCTATTTCTTCTCTAGATTATAAGCTGCAGGAGAACAGACAAATATTTTATTTTGCTTAGTGCTTTATTCCTAGCACCTAGACCAGTCTCTGGTTTATAGCAGGCACTCAATAAATATTAAATAAATGAAGCCATGTTGTTACTTGTGCATGGATTTGTAAAAATTTCCTGTCACCAACAAGAAAGAATAATAATCTATTTGCTAGGATTCTACATTTTAATTTTAATTTTGCCTTTTTAATCATTAGTAAATTAAATGTTTATGTTTGCTTGAATTTCACATATCATTCCTTGACATTGATTCAGTCGAAACAATACTAACATGTTCTAGTTGTAAATTATTAGCCAGCATGTTGCCACAAATGGTATGATTCAGGGTCTTCGCATGAAATGCAGGGTAACTTCTTCCTCAGAAAAGCTGTATCGTTTTCCTCACTAACTACTCATTTGCCATATGTCAAATACTATCTGAAGCATGCTTTTATTGTCTTGTATAGTCAGTTCTCCTAGAAGACTTGTGATGAAAACACAAATTTGTTCCCAAGTGATGGATGTAATAGGGAACAATTTGAACTTAATACAAATGATGTGTTTTCTTTTGCATGATTTCTTAGATGAATGCAGAAAATTGCACCCAGTTGAACCATAGAACCAAGTTGTATGGGAATACACAAAGTGTGTACACACACACACACACACAAACACACAACCCTGAAACATCTACTAGATACCTCAGTTCAGCGTGTGTGTCATCTGGTGCTCCAACTTCCCACATGATTGCAGATAACTTTCAGTCCACCATTTCACAATAATTCACAAGCCACAACCCATTCAATGCCCACTTACACAAGCAAATTTCAGGTTTTCTTTCAGGTCAAGTGCCATATTTATTGCAATAAATATACATGTTAAGTATATATTACATATACACTACTTAAAATGTATAATCGATAATAGGTTTCTATTAGGTTCTTATCTTTTTTTTTTTTTGGTTCTTATCTTTTTTTAATGTGTTACTGACACTACATTTTTGAGTATTGAGCCTTCACCCCAATTTCCCCATAAACCCTGTAGGTTTTATTGTGCAAATTTTGCATAACATGATGCTTTTTAGGAATGTATGTGTCACATTATAACAAAATTAGCTGTATTATTATTGCTCTGTCTTCTGTGTTCTCAGAGTCCTAGAACAACAGTGGTTGGGTTCTCCAGGGGTAGACACTGAGGTATAGCTGGGCTGCAACAAGTTTTTGGGGATCAACATCTGGGAAAGGAAGTAGGGAGAAGTAGAAACAGGCCAAGAAAGGGGATAAACTGTGATGTAGGCTTAACAAAGCTTCAGGAAAGCATTCTGAAAGGAGTATTGCTTCTCAGAGAGTATGTCGTCTGCTAAACAGGAATGGTCATACTTTATACCTCTGCTTTACTAAGTCACCGGATGTGGATGTGGTTGGAAGGGTGAGACTCAGGCGAGGGGGCTCTCTGTATCTGAGGCACTTCCTAAAGAAGCCGACACCTGGGAATTGTCTGCTAGCCAAAGTTCCTGGAGTTGAGTGTTAAAATCTTTCTTGAAAGGGAATACTGCTTGAATTTATATCATACCCATATCAATGGGTATTTCTGGATTAATCTCATGATATTTTTTTTGTTTAAAAAAACTTTAATTTTGAAATAGTGTTAGACTTACAAAAGGTTGCAAAAACAGTACAGACAAGTCCTAAGTACCTTTTACTCGCCTCCCTCTGATGTCAATACCTTACATAATTCTGATACAATGATCTCAACCAAGAAATTAATATGGATGCAATACTATTAACTAAATACAGGCCTTTTTCAAATTTTATCAGTTCCATTCATATTCTTTTTCTGGACAGAATCCAGTTTGGGATCCCACATTATATTTATTTGTCATTAAGTATGCTTTATTTTTTACACATATGTCCATCTGTGTGAGATCCTTAAAGTCAAATACCCCATATGTAATATCCTAAATACTTAGCAAAATGTTTGGTAGTATAATTTTTAGATTCCTAGTTGTGGGATGAATAAACTCTGCAAATTTTCCAAAAACAGATCTTTGTTTAATCCCAATTTCTAGCATTATGCTCACAATTGGTCTTCAATTTGTTTGTTTAGTAATTTGTTAAGCAATGAATGAAATTGAACTTTACATATTCGGTACCTCTCATTGCACGAATAATACAACTTAAACAGAAAAGGAAGCCAATTCCTTTCTTATCACTTTTAAAAAATATGTTACATTTGCTAAGTGAAATAAGTCAAACCGAGAAAGTCAATTATCATATGGTTTCACTTATTTGTGGAACATGAGGAATAGCCTGGAAGACATTAAGAGAAGGGAAAAATGAAGGGGAATAAATCGGAGTGGGAAACAAACCATGAGAGACTATGGACTCGGGGAAAACAGACGGATGGTTTTATTTTTTTATTTTTTATTTATTTATTTATTTATTTATTTATTTTTTCCCCAAATACTTTTATTTTATTTTTTCAGTGTTACAAGATTCATTGTTTATGTACCACACCCAGTGCTCCATGCAAAACGGATGGTTTTAGAAGGGAAGTGCGTTGGGGGATGGGTGAGCCTGGTGGTGAGTATTAAGGAGGGCATGGCTTGCATGGAGCATTGTTTGCATATGCAAACAATGAATCATGGAATGCTACATCAAAAACTAATGATGTATTGTATGGTGACTAACATAGCACAATAAAAGAACAAAAAATAAAAATCAAACATATTTAATATGTAAAAAATATGTTTGAAATGGGGAAAGAATACAAATATGAAAGAAGATAGAGCAAAGCATCAAAAATATTTAAGAAGATGATGTTGAATCTTATTTTGAGATGTGTGATTGGCATGGGTTAATAGGGAAGAGAAGGAGGTGATTTTTCAGAGGATGATGACGTATAAAGCTACGGAAGTGTAAGACTGGCTTATGGACACAAGATGATAGGACAGAAAGCAGGATGTTATTTTTTTTCTTTTTTGAAACCAATAGGCAGAGAAAATTTATTAAATACATTTATCCATTTTCTGAGTACTAAATAGAGCTTTTGAATGATGAATTTATTTTTTGGTCTTGTGCGAATTTTGCATGATAGAAATTTGCTGCTTGCTTGCATTCATTCATTCATACTTTGAATGACTAAGAAGTCCATAATCATATAAGCTAATTGCTTACTAGTATAGAAGGAAATGGATTTGTATATAATAATTCAGAGTGAAATACAGATTTACTTCTTTTTTTATTTATTTATTTTTTTAAGATTTTATCTATTTATTTGACAGAGAGAGAGAGAGATCACGAGTAGACAGAGAGGCAGGCAGAGAGAAAGGGGGAAGCAGGCTCCCCGCTGAGCAAAGAGCCCGATGCGGGGCTTGATCCCAGGACCCTGAGACCACGACCCGAGCCAAAGGCAGAGGCCCCAACCCACTGAGCCACCCAGGAGCCCCCAGATTTACTTCTTAATCATGTGGCTACTATAGGAAAATATACAAGTAATTTTAAAAATCTACAGTCTAAAGCACAATTTGCTTGGTTAATTAGTTTAAGAGAAACATACTAATTGTATCTTTATTTGTTGATTTATAGTATTCTTCAGTTATTTATAGAATATATTCGTGATGCCAATTATTTTGGGGGGTGGACAATTATTAATTGCTCTCTTTTTATTTTACCAAATACATAGCAATATCTTTATTTTTACATTGGATTGCACAATTTCTTACCTGGCTAAGTACATACTTCTCTGATAACTCTCAAAATTTTGGATTCTGTTTTTTTTTTTTTTTCTGTAGTGTGATGGCTCTAAATGGAGTGAGATTTTAGTTTAAGCTTGGTGTTATCTTGGGTGAAAGGGATTAGCACACAGTGCAGAAAGGAGCTGAGTACTCAAAGCAGCTACTTTCCTTCTCCTGAGACTTTAATTCTCTTTCAAATAATCAGTTGAGATAGTGACTGCTAATGACTAACCAGCATAATATTTGGTGTTTTTTCTCTTGTATCTTGAAACCCAAAAGCACAGCTTGTGAAAATAGCCCAATAATGTTAAGATGTTTGTTGAATTTAAAAATTAGATCAGTATTTCTTCATCTTTTCATAATGAAAACATTTTTGGTACCAAAAGACCCTCTGAAAAGCATGTGCTTTTTTTTTTTTTAAATGGTAATATGTGTGAAGAGAATTTAGATGCATATGAGGTTTTGTCACATTGTCATTGCTTGCAATAAAATTATTCAAATGTGCTTGATTTTGGAAGAAATGAAATACTTTCTCCACCTTCATCTCTACCTGTCACAAGGTGATTTAGCCCAAGTTATGTGTCACCTTTTGTATGATTATGCATTTCTAAAAAATTATCTCAAAGGAAAGCAATTTCTCCCCACCCCGTTATCTCATAGGACCTTGTCCATAATTCCTTCACTTCATTTTACCTTTTATTATTATTATTTGTATTTACGGCTTTTCTCACTATTAGGGCTTAAGTAATTTAAGGCAGAGACCATGGCTTGCTATTCTGTGACTCATCCACAACTTTGAGCATGGTTCCTAACAGGACAGACAGATGTTTGCTGACTGGATCTGGAACATGATCAGGTATGCATTATTACATTTTCTTAATATTGTAACCTTAATGTAGTGGACTACAAAAAACCAAAATGTGCATAACATGGAGTATTATTTAAAATATCAAATTTTCAATTATTTCCACTATAACAGCAATTACAAATTTGCACGTTAGGTAGAATAAATGAAAAGTTAATAATATCGACCAATCAGGAAACAGGATCACTTCATGGGAAAGTGAATTTTGAATCTGTTTATGAATAATGTACCAGATATAATTTAGAGAACAGGGACATATGGAAGAAACATAGACTCTGGAGAAATCTGGTTTAAAAAAAGAAACGAAAAAAAACCTCTAATTTTTTAACCACGTAAGCTTAAACCATTTAACCTGGGGTTCCATTTCCTAATTTGTAAGATGGAGATTAACAGTACTTGCTCTACTTACATTACTGAGTGTTTTCAGGTTTAAGTGAAAGAGTGAATTTGATAATATTTTGCTCTAATTTTGAGTACACATGGAAGTTATCATTAAAAAAATTTTAATAGTTTTTTAGGCTATCAGAGAATCAGTAAACTAATATTTAAGAACAAGTATGTTTTTCTCATAAATAAGAAATAGATTATCCTTCCATATCTCATTTTTGATTTTACCATGTTCCAAGTTGCTAACATATCGAGAATTTTCCATTATTTTGGAGCATAGCAGATAACCAACCCTTCAGATAATTGGTATGACTGTCTAGTCAACTTAAGTTATTGGCACTCATTGCTATTCAATCCATTCATCACAACACCTATAGGATCTTTATGCTAGTTCCCCAGCAGTTAAGCAGGAGACCTAGGGACTTTAAGGACTGGTTAGAGAATGGTAATTGTGGTGGAAAAGAAATTGATCTGAAATAGGTTTAACTCCCCACTATAATATTATAAAATCCATGAAAACAGGATCTTACTATGCTTTTCATCCTTATTTTTTCACTATTATTTTTTTCATTGCAGTGCCTGAAATATAGAAGTTATCAAAATATTCTTTGCATGCTTGAATGAATAAAATAACTGATTATTTGGTGATCTACTTATATAATCATGTTAAGCTAGAGATACCAGCATAACTCTCAAACTTAACTGAATGTTTCCAAAATATTTAGGAGATAGGAATCTATTATATTTTTGTAGATAGGACTATAGAGCTATGCTATAGGGGGTAGGAAGAAACTTCTTGGAAAATGTCAATCACGAAACTTGGAAGATTATCTTAACCAAATTGCCAGTCCTGAAGTAGAGTCAAAGAAAAGCCAAGTAGATTGATATTGGCCAAGGCAGACCTGAGTACAGAAGTGCATCATCATCAGGTTTGTGTCTACAAGTGGTAGCTACAGCTGCTTCTTCACTAGGCTTGTATCTGACAGGTACTGACATGACTGCAGCAGTTAGAACACAGCTTTATATCAGATATGTGTTCAATTTTTTATTATTATCATTTTATTTTTTCTATATATTGCCATTGCTGTTACCTGTGGGTCCTTCCTGTTTCCAGCATTTTGTACTACATTATCATTTGATATGATACATTTGCTCAATTGTTGAACTGGTGATAGCACCCTTATCAAATTTTTTTCTAGTAGTGGAGACTTTTCTAGTGCTTTTCCAATCATAGACTATATCTTTTGATCCATGTTAATAATGACGACATGATTAATACCGGCTTACTTTTCTGAGCACTGACGATTTATTAGACGTTGCTCTGAATATTTTAATAGACTGTTTTTAATCTTCATAACTATTCTATGATTAAGTACTATTACAATTTCAATTTTACAGCAAGGAAACTAAGGCAGAAAGAGGTTAATGGGCCTGCCAAAGTGCTCACAGCTAGGAAATGTTGAAACTGTGCATTGGTCCCAGATAACCTGGTTTAGGGGCAATGAGCTTAAACACTGTTACAACTGGGTATTTGTTATAACACACACTTCATGGGATTTAAAAAGAGTGTAGATCATGTACTCTTATGGCTTAAGATGAAGATTATAACTAAATCAACAAAGGAAATTTTATGAAGGCAATAAGGATGAACTAGAAAAGAGAATGAAATTGAAAATTGAGGAGCTTTCTAAAATGAGAAATGTGAGAAACTATATACAGCTATTTGCAAACTTATATTGAACAGCTACCATATTTTGAGGACTATCCTTGGTACTGGGATCATATTCTTATCGGTGGATGAATTGTGTAAATGTACTTACTAAATAAAACATATTTCATTAGAAAATATGTTAATCTTCATAGACAGTACTTCTGACAGCTAAAATTGCTTCCACCATATGCAGTTCCTGTTTGAAGTTGTAGAACTTCTGTCAGTGGCCATGGAGTTGTGCCACCTTCATGGCAGCTGACTATGAGGAGCACAGATGACTAATAGTCTTGAATTGCAACACCTTCTTTGGATCCCTCACCATTCATACCATTGACATGGTTCCTATGGACTGCTCCAAGCCAGTTCCTGAGCATGTTCCAGAGCCAATCCACTCCTGCTTGATGTGGGGGCTCTTCCAAAAAGCAACCTGGCTTTGGGGGGTTCCCTTCCAGCTTGGCTGAGACTTTCTTGGAATTTCATTGTCTTCTGGAGCTTTCATACCTAATTTTTCCCTTTCTCTTTTCACAGGTTTCAGACTTGCATCTTGGTCTAAAGCCTCTCCCTACTTACTTCTTCTTCCTCGTCTCCTTCCTCCCTTCTTCTCTTTCACTCTTGCTCTCTTGCTCCGTCCCTCTCTTTCATTCATTCATTCACTCACTCACTCACTAATTCAGGCATGTCCCTTAAGAAATACCTGATACTGTCATGGTGTCTGTTTCTCAATGGCACTGAACTGGCATGCTAGATAAAATTCATGAAGGTTTTTTGCAACAGGAATTCCATGATCTTTCGTATATACTATTGAGGTGACAATTAATTAAAAAAGAATTCCAACAAGCATATTTGAATGTATAAGATTATTAAACAGACATTCATGGAGACATTACTTCCTTTAACCTATTTAAGACAGTGAAGTGTCATATATACAAAGAAGAAACTACCTTTAAACAAGTCTTTTTCTTTTTCTTGACACCAAGATTTTACCCAAGGATAAAGTCAGCAAAAATATAAATATTTCAATTAAATTTATAAAATATGTCTTTTCCAGAGCACAGCATACATTTTACCATAATACTGAGCATTAGAGTGACATTAAGCATTAGAATGAAAAATTAGAGTACCACTTAGTCTTTATGATAACATAGTCCTGGTCTTTCACCATTTCTTCTTCAAAAACCCCATGGTCACCCTCAGTACTTCCTATTTATGTGTCTCACCCACTATCTAATTAATACCTGATTAAAATGCACACCTGCAGAATTTTACCATCACTCTGTGGCTCTTAACCCTCTATTTCACCTGTTTTATTATGAAATTAAAAACACACAACTCTGGTAGCATATAAATGAAAATGACAGTAATAATCACTCTAAAGAATAAATTTGTGTTATTTCTTAACAAGTGAGATTTTTTTTTTTCAGGCTTAGTGCTCATCTGAGTTTAAGAACCAGACATATCTTGGAATGAGCCACATCCTTTTAATTTCCTATTTTCTTCCACTAACAAATCATAAAACATCTTATCAAATTTCTCTAGCTATTTTGAACCTTGCTGGTCATTCCTACCAGGAGTAAACTCTCCTATAATTATAACCTTTATAAATGCAGGGGTAAAAAATCAGGAGCCATTGCTTATTTATTTGTTTGTTTCTTTTGCAAAATCCTATGGAATTTTATTGATAAACAACGTTTAGAATGCCATAGGAAGTTGAGGGAAAGAAAGGATTCAAGCCTGATTCCGTGAAAAAGTCTTAATTGGAAAGACTTTGTAAGCTCCAAATTTATATTAACTTTCTAAGCCTCCTTACCAATATAATTGAGAGCACCCACATCTGTAGCATGTGAAGGACTAAAGGGGGGATGATGGAGAGTTTATTCAAAGTGCAAACCACAAAAATAAAGTTCAACACCAATCAATCATCTCATACTTTTCACAATCCAAATCAGCATCTCATTTTTGCAGATCTCGAGTTATCTAACTTTTATATACCAGAGACCATAAAAACCAACAGGCAAGAAGGATGCACAAAATCATTGACAAAATTATTAAACATTTAGCTATAATTTTGGAAGCATCAAAAACAATCTGGAGCAAATGTTGGCATACTATTCATTGGAGGCCAGATCTACACTGCTGCCTGCTTCTGTAAAGAAAGTTGTATTGGGACACAAACACACCCATTTATATAGGTATTATCTATGGATGCTTTCACAGGAACACAGAAGAGTTGAGCATTTGCAACAGAGCCATGTGGCCCTCAAAGCCTAAAATATTTAGCATCTAGCCTTTTAAAGGAAAAGTTTGGTGAGCCCCAGTCTAAAGACAGATGGTTAGGAATACAGTACATTCATAGGAGGAGAACATTCTCCTTACTTATGAGGAATCTTTTTAATTAGAATCATGTCTCCACGTAAATATAAATATCATCCTTAACATCCTTAACTATGTCAGAATAGCGTATGTGGGGTTTGTTTCTACTTAAAATTGTTTGGTAATGTTCATGAAATTGTCATATTTCCAAGGGAAAGTAGTTTCAGTTATCTTTATTGTAAGCATGTGACACTGTAGATCACTTTTAGTTGAGACAATTCAGCAAAATCTCCCCCTTCCAAGAAACAAAATTGTGTACCAAGACTTCTACGTTATTAAGACTTACTATTTTATCAGTTTGGTGAATGAAGAGTTGAAATCCCAATTCCACTGATGTTGAGGCCTTTCCTTACAGAAGCATGAGCAGTTTCCCCTCTTTTTATTTCTCTGCCATGTTGCTTCCATAGATAGATTCTGCTAGCGGTTAAACTGAACATGATTGTGTGATAGTGCTTAAAATAATGTCTCTGTTCTATTAACACAATTGTTCCCTATATGTCTGATGCTTTACCACGATTTGTTCTTTTGTTTGTTTCAGAATATTTCTATTAAAGAAAAAGTCATACACTTACCCAAATCCCACTTATTCCCCCTGGCCCCTCTCTGTCTTTCAAAGTGGTTGTACATCATTCTTAGGTGCTTTGACAACACATTCTATTGTTTTATATGTTTTCAATATTATATTAGTAGGATCACACTGGGCATGCATGTTCGTAGCTAGATTTTACAGTCAATATTTATCTTAGAATATCTTCATCTAATTCATTCATTTTAAGTACATTAAAGTAACCAACACATTTTTAGCAACAGAGATTTTTTAAGATCTTTAAAATTATTAAATCTTTTATTTTGATTAATTTAGTGTTGATAAACTACTAAATGACTAAGCCATTGCATTTATTCATCTTTCTACTGAATAATAATCAAACTGTTCCATTTATTTATTCTTTAACACATAGGCACAATGAATATCTTTATACATAACTTTTTTCATGTGACTATAGAGTTTCTCTAAAATAGAATTACTCACCTGTAGAGTTTGTATCTTCAAAATGGCTAGATACTACTGAATACTGTCCTGAGCTGTTGTTCCACTAGTACCATATAAAACTTGCTTTTCTCAAAAGTTTGCATTTCCCTCATTGTTAAGAACAAATAATTCTTTTAATATTACCATTTTTTCCCTTTTTAATGGTAAAATATTAAATATTAAATATTTAAATTAAAAATTAAATATTTCCCTTTTTAATGGTAAAATATTACCATTTTTTCCTTTTTACCATTTTTTTTTTTTTTTTTTTTTTTTTTTTTTTTAAAGATTTTATTAATTTGACAGAGAGAGATCACAAGTAAGCAGAGAGGCAGGCAGAGGGAGAGGGGGAAGCAGGCTCCCCACTGAGCAGAGAGTCCGATGCGGGGCTCGATCCCAGGACCCTGAGATCATGACCTGAGCCGAAGGCAGAGGCTTTAACCCACTGAGCCACCCAGGTGCCCCATTTTTTTTTTTTTTTTTTTTTTTTTTTTTTTTTTTTTTTGGTTTTGAACCTTTAATGAGAAAAAGAAATATATCGAGCTCAACAACACTGTGTTTCGTGTGTCACTGGGTCAAGATTTGGGAATACACAACAGACCCAGCAAACAGGATATACACAAACAAAAACATTCATGGTTACAGACCGAAAAACTAGTGCCTGGCACGATTAAGTCTCGGTTTCCTCATCACTCAGCAG
>CM052894.1:53533516-53597125 GCA_028534135.1 Potos flavus | reverse complement strand
AGGGTTTTGGAGGGGTGGGGGTGGGGGGTTGGGCGAGGCTGGTGGTGGGTATTGAGGAGGGCACGTATTGCATGGAGCTCTGGGTGTGGTACATGAACAATGAATCTTGTAACACTGAAAAAATAAAATAAAAGTATTTGGGGAAAAAAAAGAAACAAGTCATGAGCTCCTTGAAAATAGGTCAAAATGTAAGGGAAAATATTGGCTTGAGCTAAATAAAATTGTAAAAAACACAGAGTCTTCCCCAGGTTCAACTGGATATGTACAGTACTTTTTAAAAAAATTCCTTACTGCTGTATAAGTAGAATAAGAACTATAACAATATCTCTATTAATATAAGACTATGGTTTTGCCACAATGAGTTAAGGTCACATTTTCTCAGCTGTTGTACAGGATCTTACTTTGTGTATTCATTCTACTTATAGATTGAATGAAAACTTAAATTAATATCTTAGGAATGTGACCTATGTGAAAACAATCTAGAGGGAAAACTGTGTGACTAATTGGACATGTCTTGCTTGTATTTTTAAAAAAGTTATGGTTTTATTCAAAAGTTGAAACTATGTCAGAAGCTTAAAAAAAATAAAAAAAAAGAAGCAAGTGATCAAGGAGACCTAATATTCTTCGGTATAAATTCAAAAAGCCATATAGCTTAATATATATGAAATAAAAACTAACCCCCCACAAAAAGAAGAGAAATATAGGCAAAGTGACTATCACAATTCATGATTTTAAGATACTTCTCTTGGTATTTGATAAAACAAGAAAGCAAAAAATCGGGAAGGATCTTATCAAAGCTATCAACCAATCTCACTTAACTGATATTTACAGACCGCTACATATAATAACTATCGACTATATATTTTTTTGAGTGCACATGAAATGTTTATCAGGATAGACTGTATACTGTATATTGGGCCATAAAATGTCTTAATGAATTTAAAATGTTTAAATATAACAGAAAAGATTTCTGACAAGGAGGGGATTAAATTAGAAATCAAAACCAGGGAAATTTCCGATTTTTTGGAAATTATATAACTCCACTTCTAATAAAATTCATAAGGCAAGAAAATTAGAAAATCTTTTCTATTCAGTGATCATAAAAACACGAGTGTTGAGACATACCATGTATTGGAAGAATCAATATTGTCACGTATTGGAAGATGTATGGTCATGTGTTAGAAGAGTTTATATTGTGAATATGTCCATATTGATCTATAGGTTGAATGCAATTCCAATCAAAACTACAAACAGGTATTTTTGTTGTTGTTTAGAGAAACTGCCAAGATTCTAAAATTTATTTGGAAATGCAAAGATTCTCAAAGAACTTGAATAATTCGGGGCAGGTTGGGGGAGCATTTTGGAGGGCTTATACAACTTGACTTCAAGACCTTTTATAACTACAGCTACATAAATCATGACAGTGTGGTACTGGCAGCAAGATCAACTTATGAATTAATGGAACAGAATGGCGAGTCCCGAAATTGTCCACATACATGGTCAATTTATTTTTGAAAACTGCATTAAGATAATTCAGTGGGGAAAGAGCAGTATTTTCAATAAAGAGGGTTGGAACAAAAGGTTTTAAATTGGAAAAAAATAAACTGTCATCCCTACCTGACCCAGAAATTAATTGAAAAGAAACATGGACCTAAATATATGTTAAAACTAAAACTTAAAATTAAAACTTCTAGAAAAACTCACGGGAAGAAATCTTTATGATTTTGAGTTAAGTAAAGATTCCTTGACAGACTATAAAAAGTAACTGTAAAAACTGATTAGATCTAATGAAAGAAAAGCTTCTGCTCTTTAAGGGACTCAGGTAAATAAATGAACAAAAGACAAAGTAGGAAAATATTTTCTAAATACGTATCTATAAAAGGACTCGTATCCAGAATATGTTAAGAAATTAAACAAACAAAGATTTTTTAAAAAATGGAAAAAGAGATGAATATTCACTTCACAAAAGAAATTATGACTAAGAAGCATGGGAAGATACTCAGCATTTTTGATCATTAAGAAAATTCATAATATGATACTACTTTACACCTATTGAAATACAGAGTTAAAAAATAAAAATATAGATGAAACCAGTGTTGGGAAGAATGTGATGAAATTGGAATTTTCATGCATTGCAGGTGTGAATATGAAATGAAAAAACTCTGTTGGAAAAGTCTTTCAATTTCTCATAAAGCTAAATGTACATTTACCTACCCTATGACCTGGCAATTCAACTCCTTCCTTTTTATGTAAGAAATAAACAGAAATTTCTATAAAATGATGTGTGCAAGAATGATTATACTTACTTCATTCATAATAGTTCCAAGCTGGAAACAATTTGCATTCTATCTATCCATAAATGCGTAAACAAATTTATATTATTTTCATGTTCATTTATATTTATATTCATACAATGAAAAGATCAGGTTTGTGTTTGAGCATGGAGGCATGGAGATATGACTACAAGCAGAATGAAGGAACGTTCTGGGCTAATGGCAAAATTCTGCATCTACATGATTGAGATGGTGATTACATAAGTATATTTCATAAAAATGCATTAAGCTTAAAATGCAAACTCAAAATGCTATATTCCATTGTTTATAAATTATACCTCATTGGGATGATTATGTTAACAAAGAAAACTGAAAATTGTCCTCATGAAGTAGAGAGAAAATTGTCTCTAAGAAATAAAAAAGAAGTCTCTGTAAAGGGAATACATATAAAAATTAATACTTTAAAAATGAGAAAATTATGCATAAAAGTGCATGTGGATTGTATATGCGGAGAAAGAGAGAAAGGGAGGGAAGGTGGGAGAGAATAATGGATTAAATCTTTGAGGAATAAAATTGTGGAATCCTTTTGGTAAGTAAAATAAGTTTGAAAAGACTGAGAGAAATGGTAAAAGAATTAGAAAATCAACTCAAAACATAAATCAATCTGTTGATACAAGAGCAGAGAATGGGAGAGAAGATATTTAAAGAAGTTAACCTGAAGAACTCCTACTTTTAACACGACAGATGAGTAACTCAGCCAACACTCCCACTGAGAATAACTATAAAAGGTGGCTCAATTTTTTAAATGAAGTAAAGTAAGAAATACAAAGATAAAACTATAGGTGCTCTTATATACAGTTGAATTCATTTTGGTAAAAGTGAAAGTTCATTCTATTCAAATTTATACTTTTAATACTAAGCCACTTGTTCCGTGAAAAAAGGTACAATTTGTTATCAAATCTTTGATTTGAGATGGAGAGTTATTGAGATGAATTTAGAGACATAATTATACAAATTTCTGCCTGGGACTTATCTTCAGAGGGAACAGAACAAATGCTGTCTGTGTATGTGCACGTAGATCAAAGCTCTTTGCTCAATCTGAAAGTTACTTGATGATAAATGGCGGGACAAATGTATATATGTATACATACTTGTAATAATGTTTTAAAAAGTATTAAAATTGTGGTGCCAATTTTGGATTATGTAGACATTTTCTGGGTTCTTTAATTCTGATCAGGATTTTTAAAAAGAATATTTCCTTTTAAAATAAATAGCACTTTCACTGAAACTATCTCTGTCTCCAAGCCAAAGCAATTTGAAACAGCTCATTTGATAAGTGTCTTTAGTGAGAAAAACCCAATTTCCTGGTTATGTTGTCTTTCAATGAATCAAAAAAAAGTCTCAAAGAAAGGATGATATATTTCTAAAACAGAATAAAGTAACAAAGAAAAGTTGGATCAATTACCATAGAGAATCTCAGCAAGTTTCTAAAGGGAAATTCTTTATAATTAACTTTCCAACATTGATGTAACATACACACTTTCCACTACATCCCCTTCCTTTCAAGAGCATATGCTCTATTCTCAAATCTATTATAAATGTATATAACCAGGATGATCCACTTTATTAACCTGAGGTAAACATAATTACATTTTCAAACTTTTCTTTCTAAAAGATCTAACCTGCCCATACTAATAAGAAGTCCTATCTTTCCCTTTTGTATCTATGCCAGTCAGAAAGTAAAAAATATTCAAGAATCAAAGAACTTTACTCAGTCTATCATGTCTGTCTGTCTACCTATCTATCTAATGAATTACTATTTTTATATGAATAATATTGACAAGTACCATAGCCTTTCAAAGAGAAGATGATATTTCCCACAGTGAATATTGGTTGTAATTAGGTCTCTTATATTGGAAAACACAGTTCAACCAATGTGATTACAAATAAACATTTATAAATAAATAGAATTTATTTGCTGAACTTGTCTTTCTAAAAATTTCAGAGAGCAGAGAGTATTTATTTTTTTTGGATTTTTTATTCAGTTCATTAATGGAACATTTGAAACAGGTATTAAATGTCTACTACTTACAAGGAACTTGGTTTTATAATATGACACTTAGAAATTAAAATGATCCTAAAATGTACACCATAAAAATCTATCAATTTGGTAAGAGTTAGTAAGAATTCCAGTTATTGGTACGGGCATTACCTGGGAAATCTAAATTGTCTATCATAAGGATGCATTTTTTCTTTTTTTATTTAATTTTGCAGATTTGATCAGTATTGTAATAAACATGTAATAAAATACAGCATCACATTTAGAGTAGATCAACTGTTTTTAAATTCTTTAAATTCACTTAATATATATCCCTAAAAGAAATACTTCCTGGAGTAATCATTGTTCGGAACAACTAAATGAAAAAAAAATCTTTAGTTAATGCAAATAAATGTTAGCTCAGCTGAAATTTGGTAAAAGAAAGAAATATTAAAAGTGTTCTATCACTGTCAGCAATGTTCAGTCCACAGAAATAATATTTAGCTGTAGGGCTTTCGTAACTGGTAGTCATTTCTCTGATAATAGAAATTTGAAAATACACCAACTCCACAAAAGTGAATTTATTTAGATGAATAATTTTTGCAATTTAGATATTGATATTTAATGAGGCATGGGTTATAAAATTTAAAACATTTTAAAATCCCCACTTACAATTCACTCAGCCTGTTGAAAATGAAAGATTCCTACTGGGATAGGTATTAAACTATTGTCTTTCAGCTCCAAATATATCATTTATATGCTTTGTGATGCTGGGGCTGGGACTCTGAAAACTGCATTTCTCCTTTACCAGACTGTTGAGTTATGCCAGTATGTACTGGAGAGAGATCAGAGGTAGGAGGTGAGAGAAGAAATTGCTGGTTTTAGTTGTTTTTTCTTGTTCTAGTCATCCCAGTAGAGATCTGATAATAAAGGATTATAATCTTCAAACTTTCCCCCTGCCGATTCCAGAATCAGCCTGATACCCTCTATAAGAAGCAGCAGCAGCCTGGGAGTGAGCTCATGGGATGGCAGATGGCGGAGCCCCAGAGCAGGCCTCATCTCCACTTCTCTGTTCTGATAACCTGACTCCTATTTCTGGATCCCCATCCCTAGGGGGTTGGAGTTGCTTCCTGAAGTTTCTATTTATGTGTTGCCTCAGGTTTTCTTTTTGATTTTTTAGCCTTTTCACATCTGTTTTAATTTTTTTTATTGTTTTCTCTTTATATTATGTATTGCATATTTACATTAATTCTTATATATAATGTATTATCTATTCAAATAGCTAGTGTAGTTTCGGAGAGAAAGAGAGAGAGAGATATTTATTTTGAGGAATTGGCTCATGCAGTGATAGAGACCTGCTCATGCAGGTCCTAAATCTGTGGAGTAGGCTTGAGATCAAGAGAAGACCTTTTATTGCAGTTTTAGTCTAAAGGCTGTCCACTCCCAGTATTACTTCTTGCTTGCAAGTGGTCTTTGTTCTATTCCCGTCTTCATCTGACTGGATGTGAGGCCCACCTTCGTTAGAGAGGGGAACTGAGATTTAAATGTTAATTTCATTTGAAAACCTCTTCACAGAAGCATCCAGAATAATATTTGATCAAGTAAATATCTGGGCACCATGGCCAAGCCCAGTTGACACATAACATTAAACAGCTCAAGTAGCAAAGATTTCTTAGTTATGACTACAAAAGCATGATACACAAAAACAAAACAAAAAAAATGACAAATGAATTTCACAAAAATTAAGAACTTGTGTTCTTCAAAATTACACTGTTAAGAGAATGAGAAGATAAGCCATATTCTGAGAGAAAATATTTCTAAACTATATATCTGAGAAAGGAATTGTAGCCAGAATTATCCAAATTTAATAGTGCAAAAACAAATATCCCAATTAAAAAAAAGTGGGGTGAAGATATTTAAACAGAAATTTCAACAAAGAAGATAGACAGATGGTAAATAAGGATATGTAAAAGTTATTGGATAAATGCAAATTAAAACCACAATGTTGGGGCGCCTGGATGGCTCAGTGGGTTAAAGCCTCTGCCTTTGGCTCAGGTCATGATCTCGGGGTCCTGGGATCGAGCCCCGCGTAGGGCTCTCTGCTTGGAGGGGAGCCTGCTTCCCCCTCTCTCTCTGTCTGCCTCTCTGCCTACTTGTGATCTCTCTCTCTCAGTCAAATAAATAAATAAAATCTTTAAAAAAAAAACACAATGATATAACACTACACACCTATTAGGATGGCTAAATTCTTTTTTTAAAAAGTCCATTACCATGTGCCAATAAGAATATAGAGCAACTGGGACTTTCACAAATTGCTGGTTGAAATGGAAAATGACACAGAAACTTTAGAAAACAATTTGGTAATTTCCTATGAAATTAAATATACATTAACCTATGACAGAACAAACCGATTCCAAGGTATCCACCAAAGTGAAATTAAACTGATGTTCATACAAAAACATGTAGTTGAATATTTAGTGAGATATATTCATAAGAAACAAATGTTCCTAAGAACCAAAGACTGGAAACAACTCTAAAGTCTCTATGGAAATATAACTATGGAGCGTATAAACAAACTGTGGTGTATCCATACAATGAAATACTACTACTCAGATAAAAAGAAATGGACTACCAATACACGTAATAATATGGATGAAACTAAAATGCATTATATGTAGCAAAAGAAACCTGAATCAAAAGGTTACAAAAGGTATATGACTGTATAAACAACATTCTTGCAAAGGCTAAAGTGTAGAGAGAAAACACAGATCACTAGTTGCAGATACTGGGGACTGGGGAGTAATTGACCTAAAAGGGACATATGAGAGTTTTGGGGGTAATGGAATTGTTATTTATGTTGATTGTGGTGGTGGCTATATGACTGTACATATTTGTCAAAACTGAATTTAACTGTGTGTGAATTATGTCTTAAATATGGAAATAAATGTTTTATACACTTCTATGATAGTGTCATTTTCAATGTAGCTCTTTAGAATGGAGGTTAATTTATATTAAATCAAAATGAAAATTTTGTAAATAAAATATATAACTTTATTAACATTTTTAAAGGTCTAGACAGATATTTCTACCTTAATTTACTCCATGTGTAACCACGTGAACCTGGGAATCATGATGTTGGAATGCCAAATACATTTAAAATTTTGCAAATAGGTTTTAGAGTTCTGATTATATCACAAAATAAAGATAATATAATGAACTGCATCTTATCCAAAAGGTAACACAAAACAAGTAATCGTAGAATTCCTTTTAGGCTAAGACCTCTATCATATTGCTATTATAAACTTATTTGAAAAAAAAAATGACAAATTTGGATCTTGAAAAAGAAATCTATTTTCCAGAGAATATTTTCATTCACTCTAAAATAACATTTCAGCATTTCTACCTGACAGTTCTATTTATCAATATACTATGGTACTTAGTAAAAATAAGAAGGTATGCAGAGCACTTTTCTGTCATGAGTGGGAAAACAATTTATTGAACTCTATATGTAAGTTATTCTGTCTTATTACCATGTACTTTTCTGAGAATACAATGAAATGAAAGAATCTGCTTTTTTTTTAAGTGGTGCAGTAAGCCAAAAAGTTGTGGTTTAACAGAAGATTACCTTAAATGCTATTCCTCAGAGAGATCTTCTGAACTACTTTGGTCACCCTATTAAATGCTTTCTTAGCTTGTTTAATTTCTTTTTGCACAGTATCAAGTTAATTATTTCGCAAGTATCATTTTTTGCTTCTTCCAACTCACCAGGATATAAACTTCATTAAGACAGGACCTCGTTACTTCTGTCCCTCATTGTATACCAGCACAATGCCTAAGACATTTTAAATACTCAAAAAAATTTTTGTTTTTTGGGTTTTTTTTTTAGACTAATGGAGAAAATTGTGGTTACTTTTTTTAATTTATTATAATTCCAGTGTAGTTAACATACAGTGTTATATTCGTTTCAGGTATGTAATATAGTTATAGGATTACATTTTATCTCCATAACTGGATTATTAGTTATACCTTCTTGGGTGTACAATATATATGTTTGACTTAATCTCAGACTAACTTTAAATATTGTACCACCTGACACATAGTATAAGGAACTTCAATAGTATACTACCATTTCCTTGCTGCTATTCTTTGTATTATTCTTGTCATACATTTGAATTATACATATGTTAAAAACTCAATACATTATATTTGCTTTAAGAGTCAGTTATATTTTAAATAACTATAGATAAGAAAAATATGTTTTTTTGTTACTGCCATTTTTACCATTTCTTGTGCTTGCCTTTTCTTTGTGCTTATCTAAATTTTAATCTGCATCACATTTTTTCTGTCTACAAAAAAAATTTGTTTACCATTTATTGTACTTCAGGTCTGCTAGCAATGAACTTGTTTGTTCTTACATTTTAAAAAAACATTTTTGGTAGCTCTAGAGTTCAGGCTGATAGTTGTTTTCGTCTTTCTGTACTGTAAAAATACTGCTACGGTTGTGGCTTGCTCATTTTCTGACAAGAAGTCTGCTGTAACTTTTTAGATCTTTCTTCATTTCTCTGTTTGCACTGTATCTTTTTCTCTACCTGTTTCGAGGGAGGACTTTTGTTTTGTTTTTCAGTAATTTGATTGTGATATGTCTAGGTCTTTATTTTTGTTTTTTCTTTTTACTGTTTATTCTGTTTGGGATTTTTTGAACTTTGATCCGTGGCTTGTTGTCTTTAATTTTGCTATGTTCTCAATAATCATTTCCTCAAACAGATCTGTAGCCCAGTTCTCCCTCATTAACTCCGGAGCAACCACCCACAGCGAAGATGGTGTGACATTGGTCTTCACCTCTGGAATGTTGTTCTTTTCTCTTTTCTTTTTCCTTTTCTTTTTTCTTTTCTTCTTCTTTTTCCTTTTCCCTCCCTCCATTCCTTCCTTCCCTCTTTCCCTGTTTCCTTCTCTTTGTGTTTCAATTCAGGTAATTTCAATTGGCTTATCTTTAAATTCACTGATTCTTTTCCCAGCTGAGTGCACTCTGTTTATGTGGCCGTTGAAAAAATTCTTCATAACCGATGTGATGTGATGTGTGTGTGTGTGTGTGTGTGTATGTGTGTATTTCTAGTATTATTATTTGAGTCTTTTTAATAGTTTCCATCTCTCTCTTGATATTTCCTATCTTATCAATTTATGCAAGTTGTCCACATTTTCCATTAGATCCATTAGCGTATTAATTATAGGTATTTTAAAATCCTTGACTGGTAGTTCCAACATCTGGGTAACTTCTGAAATAGGTTGTGTCAACTGCATTATCTGTTGAAAAATAATTGTTTTCTTTTAAAGATTTTATTTATTCATTTGAGAGGGAGAGAGAGAAAAAGAGACAGAGAGCACAGCAGGGGTAGAGGCAGAGAGAGAAGGAGAAGCAGACTCCCTGATGGGCAGAGATCCCGAACATGGGGCTCTATCCAAGGACCTGGAGATCATCATGACCTGAGCCAAAGGCAGATTCCCGACCATCTGAGCCACCCAGGAACCCCCCAAAAAGCTTTTTTTCCCCTCTTGTTTTGATGTGTATCTTGCAATTTTATGTTGCATGCCAGACATCAGGTGTTGAAAGGTTGAGGTAAATAGTACTTATGACCACACATGGGTATGTCTCTTTTTCTTTAGGGCAGTTAGTATAGGAATTTGAGTCAATCTACTTAGTAGTTATTTGTACTGGGCTTGGGTTTTCTTCTTGCTGTCATCACAGATGATATGTAGTCTGTGTATCACAGACTTCAAATTCTTCCAGTGGTAGGATATTGAGTCTTATATTTGGTGTGGGGCATTGTATGGTGGGTGATTCTCATTATTCTTGTTCAACTCTCAGATTACAACCTGCATTTTCCATGGATTGGGTGTCTATACTTCTGCAGGGAGTAGTTCATACTGTGGCTTGATACTCTGTGCTAATTTTATGGTGGTAGCAGAGTGAGGGCTATTGGTTCTTCCGGTCTATTCACAATCTTAGAAAGTCCTTAGTACATGGGTCTTGAGTTTGGACTCTGCTCAAAGTTCTTCCTGATCCTTCTCATGATATTTATTGCTATTGTTACTATTTCTATTTTAAGGGTGGCTCTTTTTTAAAAAACATGGGGCAGTAAGCAAGACATAAGTTTGGTAAGGGAAACAGGACTTTGTTTCCCATGTTAAGAAAGCTTGCTTTATACATTGAGATATGAGAAAAATAGAAATGTTTAAGAAGAGTCAGATATTTGATGGACTCTCTTGAATTTAAGTAATGCTCAACAATCTTAATGATGCCCATTTTGAAGAAATTGTGTTTTATTGTCTCATAAAATATTTTAGTAATAGTATCAGAAGAACAAGATGTTTCAGAATTATTAGCTTGGTGGCATATCACCTCATCTATACTTCTGAAAGCAATAGAATCCCAAGAGCAATTCCTTAGTTGGAAAAAATATTTTAAGGTTATGAATGGTTGGAGCCCTCGAAGATTCATGGGTAGGAAATGTTTGTGAACTATGGCATTAGATAGAAACATCTGCATAGTTTCTTTGAAGAAGAGGACTTTCTGAATAACTTAAAAATGTTGGGTAAATCTGCTAGAGCAGGGATAGAAAGGAGGGCTTGAAAAAATAATCAATATCTTAGAGATAGCTATTTGATTATACTAGAGTGAGGATGGCTGTTCCCTTAATTTGATCTTCCCATTATTTGTTATGTCCACATCTGGGCCTGAGCATGTGTGTTTTGTGTTCTCCAATTTCTTGTCCTCACTTATTCCATATACTAGAAGCAGGCCCAGCTTGATTCAAGGCATAGATAAAACTTTGAAATATCATTATCATAAATATTGGTTTCTCTGCCATAGATGTATGTTTTAGTTATTTATTGCTGTATAAAAAGATCACCCCAAAATTTACTGGCTAAAAAAATATTTATTATTTCTTAAGATTTTATATTTCAGGATTCAGGCAGGTTCTTCTACTTTAGGTGACGTCAGTTGAGATCACTCAATCACCTACATTTAGGTGGCTGTACCTAAGTCTAATAAAGCTTTACTGACATGTTTGACAGCTCATTTCCTCTCCACTTGGGCTCTCTTTTTTTTTTTTTATCTGTTTTTTCCTCATTCAGTAGCACAACATAATTTTGTTTACAAGATGATATCTGGCTTCTCTAGAGAGAGAGCAGAACCTGTCAGGCCTTTTAGAAACCAGTCCTGTTAGTGGTACAGCATTTTTCTGCTACAGTCTGTTAACAAAGTAAAATTATAAGACTGTGCAGAGTCAAGGGGAAGGGAAGTAGACTCTTCTTCATGATGTGTAGAACAGCATGGGTAACAAGGAGGGAAGGAATTAATGATAGCCATCCCTTAAGACTGTATACTAGAAAGAAAATCTGACTCTAGTAATAAAAATAAAATTAGCTCAACCCTGTGGTGAGAGGGTCCTTTGAAGAACCTCAGCCATTACTCTCCAGATTGCTTCAAGAAACATTCTAGAGTCATCCTTAATGGAAGAAGTGATGCGCAAAGAAATTGATGAGCTTCAACTGTGGCAGAAAAATAAACAGTCATATTCTGTAGTTTTGTTTAGAGTCATATGGACTCTAGAGTCATTCAGTAGCCTGAGAGTTCTCAGTAGCCTATTTATAACTAATTGATAACTTATTGTGATGGTTAATTTTATATGTCAACTTGACTGGACTAAGGGGCACCCAGATAACTGGTAAAATATTATTTCTGGATGTGTTTGTGTAGGTATTACCAGAAGAGATTAACATTTGAGTTGGTAGATGAGTAAATAGGATGACCCTCCCCAATGGGGATAAGCATCATCCAATCCACTTAAGGGCCTGAATAGAAAAAAGAGAGAGAGAGAGGAAGTGTGAATTCTCTCTCTCAGTTTAACCCGGGACATCCATCTCCTGTCTTTGGATATTGATGATCCTGGTTCTCAGATCTTCAGAAACAGACTGTTGGAAAGTATTGAGAAATTATCTTACAGCTCTAAGATTCTACAGTTCTTCATTTAATATTTAAATATTTAAAACAAAGAACTATTAACTATCTCAGATAACTATTATTAGTATTGGCTGACTATATTTTTTAATTTTAAAATACATTTTTTAATAAGTCACATTAATAAGGAATAAAAGGCACAGAATAAGGAATAGTCAATGATATTGTAATAGCAGTGTATGGGGACAGATGGTAGCTACACTTGGAGTGAGTATGGCGTAATGGATAATTTTGTCAAATCAGTGTGGTGTACACCTGAAACTAAGTGTGTTAACTATAATCAAAAAAACTGTAGACAAGCAATTCAAACAAGAGAAATATTAAATATAAAATAAGCATAGGACAAGATGTTCAATCTCACTATCGAGGTAATACAATATGGTGCATAAAAATTTCTTGTTATAAAAGGATATATGTATGTAATTTTCTCTGCATGTGCTTTGTTGTATTATTATTCTTTGGCCTATATATTTTTGTTTATTCTTTATTTATAATTATTTTCGTAACAGTTTTATTGAGATATAATTTATATGCAATCACGTTCCCTGTATTAAGGTGTACAATACAGTGGTTTTTAATATATTTACAGAGTTGTGCAAACATCATTGCTATCTAATTTCAGAATATTCTTATCACCCCGAAAAGAAACCCCACACACATTAGTAGTCACTTCCTACCTTGCTGCCACACTCAGCCTACAGCTATGACAATCATTAAATTACTTTCTATCTGTATCAATTTGCCTGTTTGGGACATTTCACATTAATATAATCATACATTCCGTGGCCTTTTGTATCTGACTTTTTTACATATCAAAATGTATTCAATGCTAATGGTAATATATGTGATTAAAAAATTAGACATTTTAAGTAAATGTTCAGCCTGTAAGTTTATGTTTTTAAAGTTATCATACTATAATATTTTTAAAGGTTTGATGTTGGATTTACATTCAGGAGAAATGTGCATGCCACTGTATCCTATTTTTAAAATTGAGGCATAATTGAATTTGATAAGGAAAAGAAATGACGATTTCATTTTTTAGCTAACATTTACTTGATTGCATATAGGTATTTTCCAAAACATATTTTTTCTCCTAAAATTGCAGGAGGTGGAAAAGTAAGGTTTGTCATATTTTATCTAGAAATACTGGAAGAAGGAAATTGGCTGATCTGTGAAAAAAAGTTTGTCACTAGATTGTTTTATTGAAATGCCATTTCAGAGTTCAGATCCTTGATCTTTAATCCTGTCTTTACCCACATATATATATGCAAATTAAAACATGAAACCATTTCTCTTACTGTTTTCTAGCATCTAAATGCAAACCATTACTTTGAGTCCATCCACATTCCTTTTTCAGCTGCCTTAATCTTTCATGAAATTTAAATGGAAAAGCTTCATCTTGAATAGTATAGTGTGAGTTTGCATTATTCAAAATTAATTTATGTTTCAAAAATTCCCATACACAAGCTGGTGCCTGAATCTTTCATAGAAAGTTTACTTTTAAAGAGTAAAGAAGGGACTTCATTAAAACCACCAGATATGATTTAGGGACAAGTTTACATTCAGGAGGTATACATTTAAAAGAACTCCTATTATTCCATTTCATTCCTGAAAATAGCAGTTTGCTATATAAGTCAGGTGGTATTGAATTTATAAACAGCATTAAAGGAATATGGAGAGAGTAGGCCAGGACATTGCTGTGGATGTAATCAGGCCACATTAATCTGGGGACACAAAGGGTATTATTACAAGTCACAAAGCAGTACATCTCTATTTCTGACTTGGAAGTCCCTAAAATTGCCCTCTCAAAGCAAATTTTCCAAAATGACTTACAGACTAGTCTTCTGGGAAACAATATGGTCCTTACAATTTTCCCATTCTCTTGAAACAGGTATCTACTTATGCTGGCTGCTACTGATTTCTGGCTTATGGTTGCCTACTGCAGCGCATGCTAAAACACAAGCCCATCGTGCTATATGGTGACCTTAACTATTGAAAGCAACAACACTGTCCCAGGTTGAGAGATTTCTGTGTCATTGCTAAAGCCACTGGCACTTGATACAACCATCACCTTGGCTTTTCAGATTCCCAATTTCTTCAGTTTAGACACATTCTCTCTCTCTCTTTTTTCTATTTCTTTCTTTATTTTATTTTTTATTTTAATTTTTTTACAGATTTTATTTATTTATTTGACACAGAGAGAGTACAAGCAGGGGGAGCAGCAGAGGGAGAGGGAGAAGCAGGCTTCCTGCCCCCCTGGGATCATGACCTGAGCTGAAAGTAGACGCTTAACAACTGAGCCACCCAGGCACCTCTCTTTGTTTATTTTAGAAAGAGAGAGAATGCAGCAGGGAGGGACAGAGGGAGAGGGAGAGGGAAACTCAAGCAGACTCCATGCTCAGTGCGGAGCCCAATGTGGAGCTCGATCTCACGACCCTGAGATCACCACCTGAGCCGAAACAGAGTCCAATGCACAACCAACTACACCATCCATGCACCTCAAGTTTGGACATGTTCTTTTCTCATGGGCCCCTTGCCTAAGGATCAGGTATGAGTCCACACAGTTTGGATCAGAGGATAGACTAAAATGACAGATGCTCTGAGTGTTCAATATCTTCCCTCTCTTTTGACACAGGCTGGTTTTGTTTTGCACCAACTTTCACATTTTGGTTCTCTTTTCTCATGGGGTGAGCTATGTTTTTCAGTGGACTCCTTGATAACTTATAAAAATTGAACACGGAAAATTTCTATCCTCAGTGTCCTGGAAATAAGACATACCTACATTTTAGAAAATAAGGCACAAATTTTAATTCATGCCATACTAATGATAAATGGTAAAAAGAACACTTTAAAAACAATTTTACATCTTTTTTTATGGGGGTAATATTAGGTAAAGGGGAAGAAAATAGCATCTTAATGTACCAATTGTATTAATCTTTTGGCCCCTTTTATATTCTGAAGGTAGTGAAAAGCCATAGTAGAAGACTTTCTCTAGAGATAGGAATAAACAATGTCTATTCCTGGTGAAGATATATTCCTACTTACTATGTAGTATATTTGCTAGGAAATAAAAAAAGGGAGGTGTGTTAGGGTTCTCCAGAGAAACACACCTTTAAGAACTAAACACACACACACACACATACTCATATTTACACACATATGCTTATATATAAATTATTATAATGATAATATAATATTTGTTTTAAATAATGAATAATATAATTATGACATATGTACTTATATATAATAAGGAATGGCTCATATACTTATGGAGTTTCAGAAGTACCAAGATCTACAGTCACTAAGCTGGAGGCCCAGGAGAGCTGGTGGGGTAGTTCTAATGTAGTTTTGGAATATTAGGTCTAGAGGTGACAGCAAAGAAACAATTCTTGAGAAGACTTTGGTGCAAAAGGTGATTTTATTAAAGCAGGGGACAGGACCCGTAGGCAGAAAGAGCTGCAATGGGGTCATGAGGAGTGGCCCTTTATATACTTTCAAGTTGGGAGGGGGTTAGGGATAGCGTAAGTCTCCAAGGAATTTTGGAAGCAAGGTTTCCAGGACTTTGAAAGGGTTAGCTGTTGATGGGAAAAGGTCATTTATTACCAGCTAATAAAACCTTAGTCATGAGACTCTTCAGATGTATATTGGTGGGCCATATGCTTGGGGGATTATTGCCAAAATGTATCTTGGGGGGTTTAGAAATAAAGTAAGTTTCCAAAGGAATTTTTATATGTTAAAGTAGGCTTAAAGGATCCTGGAGGTGGTGGGTCAGGCTAGGATTGCCTTTTACCTTTAGCAAAGTATTAACATCAAGGCAGTTATGTCCCTAGAAGAATGTCTCTCTGCCTGTTTTAAGGACTTGTCAATGGGCTGTAGGTGGTAAGGAAACTTAATAATTTTTCTTCTGCCTTTGCTTCCCACATCAGTTAGGGCCTGGGAAAAAAATGAGGTTTCCTTTTGGTGTGATGGAAGAGGTCTGGAACTAGATGGGAGTGGTCAGTACACACAGTTGTGTGTTCCACATGTTTTACATGTCACAACTTGTACATTTCAAAACAGTAAATTTTACATATTTATATTTAAAATGGTTTAAATGGCTAAAATAATAAATTTACATGTATTTTGTCACAATAAAAAAACAAAACAAAGAAAAAACAATTGAAAGAGGACTTCAACTACCTCCATTTTGACGCCCAATTTTCTAGTTGATTAAATTCTTCCTTCCAGCTTTTCTCTTAACTCAGGCAAAAGACCCTGCAGGCAAAAAAAACCTGACGACAAAGCATCCTTTGACAGGAACTAAAACTACTCCCTCAAACAATAAGGACTGTCCTGAGCCCCCAAGACCCTACCTGTGATTGTCTCCAAAACAATGATTGACTTGACCTTCACTGCCCACCTGCACATACCTACTGATCTTTGTACCACATTTTCCTTATGTAAACCTGGAAGTATTTTCGGCATTTTGGAGACAGCCTTTGAAACATTAGTCCACTGTCTTCCCAGGTGTTGGCCTCACTGCAATAATTCCTTTTGCATTTTCCCACCACTCATCTCTCTGCCTTTGGATTGTGTTGGCAGCAAGTGATTGAACCTAGTGTTTGGGAACCCTGAAGCCAGGTGCTCTTACACCCCCTGTGCCCCATCTACACAATGAGTTGGAAATCTAGGCTCCTAGGAGTGAGTTCAGAATCAAGGGGATTCATTCCTCTTCACAGGAAGTAAGCTGGTTTCTACAACAGAGTGGAGGGAAGTTGGAGTGTAGACAGAGATCAAGCAGGTGACTACCTATGAAGGGATATGTCAGAATGACTCTATTGGAAGTGATACTAAAGACCATTTGGTTACCAAACATCTCCAAAACTTAATAATATAAAACAATGAGTTATAATTTCCCAAGATTCTTTAGATAGATTGGGTGGTTCTCCTGCTCCAGGAGGCATCCCTGAAGTAAACTGCACAGCTGAACTCATTTGGGAGAAGTGTGGGGCTGGATGTTCAGGAAGATCTCATTCACACTCCGGCCTTGGTGCTGCCTACTGCTGGGGCTCCTCAGCTTTCCTTCACATAGCGTCTCTTTTGCTATGGTGATTCATCCTTCAAGACCTCTACAAGTGATCTCACTTTGTAACAGGATAGCCTGGATTTTATGACAACATAGTAGCTGAGTTCCAAGAAAGTAGAAGCTAAATGTCTCTTAAAGGCTAGGCCCAGAACTGATACCACTGTCACTTCTATCCTATGCTGTTGGTCAAAGCACTTCATATGTGCAGTTCCTAGGGAAGGGGACATAGACTCCATTTAATCATGGGCGGAGCAGTGTTCTCATACAAGGAGGGAATTTTTTTTTTTTTTAAGATTTTATTTATTTATTTGACAGAGAGAGAGAGAGATCACAAGTAGGCAGAGAGGCAGGCAGAGAGAGAGGGGGAAGCAGGCTCCCTGCTAAGCAGAGAGCCCGATGCGGGGCTCGATCCCAGGACTCTGAGATCATGACCTAAGTCGAAAGCAGAGGCTTTAACCCACTGAGCCACTCAGGTGCCCCAAGGAGTGAATGGTTAGTGGCGATTTTTGGAGAACATCTATAAACCGTTTTGTTTGCCTTCTTAACCTTATAATTTCATTTCAAACCTCCAGAATAGTAAGGTTAACATTCTGAACATTTTTGTTGTCTGTGCTTTAATGAATTAAAGGGTGTATCAGTGTCCATTCTGGATGGAAGGAGAAAGGAAAATGGCCACAGTCATGGTTGCTGTCAGCAAGTGAGGACCTTAAAGGAAATGGAAAGTCTATTTGGGGGAAAATGGCTGGCAAAGGTAGCAAGTGAAAAGTATAATCAGTTTATGGAATGTGCAAATATTTTGTAGGAATTCTTAGAAAATCTAAAAAAGGAGAGCACAATTAGTATGAGATTTTCCTCAGTAAGTCAGAATCTAAGCTCATACTAAGGTAAGGGTTATTAAATAGGAAGAATGACTCCTTACAACTGGAAAATGTAGAATCACATATTACATAGGGGCATCAAACAAAAGATCTAAACCTACTTTAGCTAGAGATCAGAAAAGAGGTAATTAGCAAAAGAGTAGAAGTCTCCATTGAAATAATCATAATATCTCTCATCCCTATTCAGAGGATGCTGTGTGTTGAATAAACAGCAATTGTTTTTGTGATTCCATTGCGAAGCAATAACTAAGTGTTTACTGTGTATGTTATTATGGTAGTAGAGGCAAAGTATCATGAGTGGAATCTTTTTATTTCAAAGAAGCAATATGAGTGGATCTTAGGGTTTGGAAATTAAAACCAAAAATTATTTATCTTCATTTTTCCTTCTTGGACACTCTTTCTAATTAGGACAAAAGACATACAGCATTTAATTCTGATTTCTACCTTCACTCGTATTGATCCATCACGTGGACTACATTCTTTTTATTTCATTTTTTAACATGCTGTCTCTTCTGAAGAAACTAGTTTAATAATTTGCTTTCTAGGAAGTTTTCCTTAAAGCATATAACTGTCGTACCATACTCACAAGGAAATTGCCCTTGAAAAACATAAAGAAAAACTTCTCAAATATAAAACATAGTGATATTTTAAGAAAGAATTATGATCCATAACAGATTTTAGGGTAAGTATTTGGGTTGTAATACTATTATTGTCCCTCATTCATACCGTGTCCATTAGTAAAAAAAAAAAAAAAAAAAAAATTCTTTCAGTTATTTCTGATTGCATGTTTCTTGATCAATTACCTATAAAAGAAAGTATTTTCACATTGGTATTGGTCTACTTCCACTGATGTTACTGGAAAACATAGTAGCATATTAATAAGACCAAGATAAATTAATACAATGATACGTTATTTTAGAGATCTCTGAACCCAATATACAAGCACAATACTAAATTAATGGTAAGTTAAGAATTTATGTAATATAATTTGGCTTTGTATGTACTCATTTAATTGTCATTAATTTCTGGAAGGCAGAAAAAGAAACATCATTTGGTGTTAAAAGTGACAGTATCATCATCTATATATAATTAGCAAAATTGCTAAGTTTATTATTAGAAGGGAATAAATGTTAAAAGCTAGAGAATTGTATGAGCTCTTAGTAGAAGCACAAATTTTTCTTATCTGGAAAGCATTCTATGGACTCTTACTTTCAGAATGAAACTTCTGAAATGGTCTTTACAGAATTACAAACTATCTCCTGGATTCAAATTATGTAACAAATTAATCAATAGTAAAATTCACCACTATAGCATGGGCACAAACCATCAGAACAGACAGTGGCCATGAGGCTGGGCAGACCGCTGGAACCCTCCATCTGTGTCTCATATCACACCTTTAGTTTATGGATTGAGAGGGGACTTTAGGATAGTGAGAGAGAACTTGGGGCTGGGGGTAGGATGCGGCAGTGGTTATTTATCAATGGAAATGAAAATCTTTACATATTTTAATAATCTGTATGCTTATATGATAGATAAATGTTTGAATTTCAGTCCTGACCTATTTTCTCCGTTCTATTTGACAAACTCCATTCTTTGAACACCTATCTTGTAGTTTTATAACAGAGGAATGTGTAGTTTCTATTCTCTTAAAGCACTAGTATTTAGCTGGAGGAAAGGGACTAAAATGCTTAGAAAGCCAAATAAATTTTATTTACTTTTTTAATTTTTAAAAAAGATTTTATTTATTTGAGAGAGAATGAGAGAGAGAGAGAGCATGAGTGGGGAGGGGCAGAGGGAGATGCAGGCTCCCTGCAGAGCGTATGACGTGAGGCTTGATCCCAGGACTCCAGGATCATGACCTGAGTGGAAGGCAGACAGACTCCAGGATCATGACCTGGGTGGAAGGCAGACACGTAACCAACTGAGCCATCCAGGCTCCCCAAAGACAGCCAAATAAATTTTATATTTAAGTATAAATTTTTTGGAACAGATTATATGTATTATGTAAATAAATGAGGAAAGAGATCTCTACGGCCTGGAGTGATTGAGAATAGGGATATTACCATGATAGGGAAGTTACCATGATGAAGATGAAATCTGAACTTGAATTTGAAAGATGAGCAGCATGTAAAATAAGTACAGAAAATGATAGAGATAGAACATTCCTCAGATCAGGAGAACAGATCGGTGATAGAATAAGGATGCTCATGCCTTCAGCAAGTACAGGGGCAGTCTGTAGAATGATTTGTATAGGGTACTAATGGCTTATGTGTCTGCCATGTTGATTCATTATTTTGATGTTAGGAACATTTTGACATTTGATTTGGGGAGCAAATCAATTCACTTTCACTTTTATTCATTTTTTATCATCGAGTAATATGTACGGCATATTTGGTCATTCTCACTCAAAATCAGAGCCACAGTTATTTTAGATTCCTATTCCCATAGGAAAATATCTTCTTGGTCAAAAATCTCAAAATGGCCATCAAAGCTCAACTCTGAAAATGTGGACTCAATAACTGCCCTGAAATGCTTGAAAGGCTGAGTGAATGATTCAGATCTAGAGTTAATTTTTGAAATTCATTCATGGGACAAGTGCAGTACCTACTGAGAAAGACAGCAGCAGAAAGAGCTATCTATTTATACTCCTGTTTGTGTTTTTTAAGGGGAAATAGGAATTCATGTGAAGCAAAATCAAGCAGGCAAATAGAAATAAACGAGTCTTCATTTTCTTGTCCTATCCTCTAACTTGCAACTAGAGACTACTGAGGTTTGTTCCTCCAAACAAGCAATGACTCAATGGTTATATTTTTCAGGTAAGAAATATACCTAATTATAGCAGATCTATAGATAAAAGTATGTATAATATATAGATTTATAACTATTATATAGGTAATATACAGATTTTCCTTCATTATGTAATATCTTATCTATGATAATAAAACAGAGGTGGTATGTTCTTAAAGGTTTTATATTTATCCTTTCCATTTTTTTTTAAGATTTTAGTTTTAAATAATCACTATACCCAATGTGGGGCTAGAACTCACAACCCTGAGATCAAGAGTCACATGCTTTACCAACTGAGACAGCAGATGCTCCATCCTTTCCATATTTTTAATCTTTATGCAGTGGATGAGTTAATATCATGACTGAAGGCTACATATTAAAATTTAGGTATGTAATTCTCCAAGTAAAAGCAGGGACTATCAGAATATTCAAATGTAAATGAAGACAAGCTCAGGTTATTCCTCACTACAATATGACGTCTCCAGCACTGCACCTCTCTGCTGTGTCTGAGTTTTAAGGATGATAAGCAACATATTTAACAAATCATGTGTACTTAACCAATCAGAAGAGAACTAGCATGGAAAGAATATGACTGTACTGGTGCAAAACAGCTATCAGTCCTTTAAATTTTCTCTCTCATATGGTGAGAGTTACACTAAATAAACTTCACTATAACCGCTATCTAGATTAGTGATGTCATATATAACTCTTAGGGAAATAATTATTATCATTGGTGATTAATGACATCATGTATCATCCTGAAGAAAATATTTATTATCACTGGGAATTAATTTATAAAATTATGAAAGCATGATAATTTTCTCCTTCCTCCTTTCCTTCCCTTTACCTTCTTTATTTTTAAGGTCTAGAAGTCATTTTTATAATTATTCAGTGCTGTTATTTTCACCCTTTTTTTTAATCTCAGAAATCTGATTTAAATTAAATCTTCTGCAGAATTCCAGTATGAAAAAGAAAGAAGTCAAGAATTCTTTGGTTAAGGAAAGCAAGCCTTGGAATTCCTGGGGCTTCATTCCTTATACCTCCCACTTTATTTGGGAGGAGAGGGAAGAGAGCCTCAAAACCCCTTTGGGAGTACAGTACAAACCCCTTGTTTTATATAGGAGGAAACTGAGGCCCAGAGAAATAGAATGACTTCCTCAAGTATAGCATTATATATTATTGTTTTGTGTAATGTATTGAATTGTATTATGAGAAAAAAAGAATAGGGTTTATAAATACATAATGTGTCGTTTTGTTTAGAGATTTTTTACAGTTTAATGATATGGTGTGTGTGTTTAGAAATCTGTATATTGCAATAGTAAAAATAGAAGCATTACATTAGTATAAGAATAGTTTTTAAAATACATAAAAATCCAGATGACATAAGGAGAAGAAAGGTGCAAAATGTTTAGGTTCTGCCAACCACAATTGTGGGCTGAGCCATGCACTGAGCTAGAGTTTCACTAAGTGGCAAAGAGTCCAGATTTCACAAGCATCACTTAATGGATGGACATTGTGGTAACAACCCTGTAGTAAACCAACCTATATACAATAAAATGAAATGCAAATGAAAGCAGTACTAGTAAATGAGACAAGAAATGTGATTTTATGAAATTTGACTTGATTTTGTGACAGTTGGGGTGAAGTTTAGGAAGTCCTTGAGTGGCAGACAAAAGTTAACACTAGGGAGAAAAAGGTTTATAGAGAAATAGAAGTGAGTTGAGCTTGTGTGTCTACAAATTACTTGGAAAAGGAACCAGTCTGCCTTCTGTTTCACTGTCCTGGTCCTGAATACTTAATTACCTATTTTTCCTGGTTAATTTCTTAGGAATAAATGAAGATTTGGACTTCTATATGACTTTTGGAAAAATTCCTGAAATAGATTAAGACTTGAACCTACATCTTCCTGGGAAAATTGTCCTAGATGGACGGCATTGAGAGTTATTTTAGTAAAACTTTTGGACTTTAAAGAAAATGAAAGGAAAAAAAATCTTTGGGGCATGTAGCAAAAAAGGTCAAGTTGCTTTCAAGAGAGAAATATTGATTTCAGGGTAAAATATCAATGTCAGACTTTTTGATAGTGATGTTTTCCAGTGATACTGGAAGACAAAGGACTAATATATGTAGGATAATCAAGGAAAGATAATGTGGGCTAAGTATTTTATATTCAGACAAAACAACTTTCAATATTAAAGACACAGGGTAACTATTATAAGCATGTAAGAACCCAGGGAATACTATTCCTATGGAATCTACCAAAGAATGGTTTTTAGATGACCAAAGTTACTGAAGAGTCATTGGCATAAGTACTGGTGTTTAGCACTGAATACACATTTGACTAGAACCAGCACTAACAGGCATATATATATGTATGTATGTGTGTGTGTGTGTGTGTGTGTGTATACACATGACACAGTATGATATGTGATGTTTATATGCCTGAGCTTAATTTATCAAAAAAATAATTTTCACATTGGCTAACAAAAAATCTAGTAGTATGACATATAATAGACCCACTAAACACAAAGAGATTCAGAAAATTAAAACATTGGACCTGTTTATACTACACAGAAGAAGCAAGTAAGAAGAAATATAAGCAATCTATCAGATAACTAACAAGATTTTTTTTTTTAAGATTTTATTTATTTATTTGTCAGAGAGAGAGAGTACAAGCAGGCAGAGTGGCAGGTAGAGGCAGAGGGAGAAGCAGGCTCCCTGCCAAGCAAGGAGCCCAATGTGGGACTCGATCCCAGGACCCTGGGATCATGACCTGAGCCGAAGGCAGATGCTTAACCGACTGAGCCACCCAGGCATCCCAACTAACAAGATTTGAGTTGAATTAAAAAAAAAAAAAAGCAGTTAGGGAAGCAACGAATAACAATTTACATTTCTACAGACTTAAATTCATAATGAGGATTGAACACAGAGACAACTTTTGTAGAGTAGAAGCTATAGACAAGGCAAGAAGAAAAAGAAACTGTTTTGGAATGGGTTAAGCAAGAAACACACTCTGACAATAATTTGAGGCCAAGTGTTTGGGAGGTCATCCACAGAGCAGTGGAAAGGTGGCATAGGAAAGGTAAGGAAGACAATAAAGGGAATGTAATCAGTGCTCATTGTGGTCTACTGGAGTGTATCCCTATTGAGAACGCTGGAAAACTGTAGAACACAGCTCAGAGTTAGGCCACAACAAGGGTAAGATACCTGAGACACTCTTTCTCCAACTCACATGTGGCATCATCCTGAGGCTGCTCATTTGGTATTAATTTTCTTTTAGAGGAAGACAGGCTTCAGGCAAAAAGTCACAGGAATGCCATTGGTATGTATTTAGAATAGTGGGTCGTGAAGGGAATGGTCAGACCAATATTGATAATAGGACACATGTTTCTGTCAAAGATATATCAAATGAACAAAACAGTATGCAATGCAGAATATTTTTCATTTATAAGCTTTAAATAAATTCATATATATAGAATACATCTCTCTATATACACATACATACATACATACATATACATATCTATTTATCATCTATCTATATTTCAATGTAAAGCTGGAGAAGAGAAGATATGGCAATTGACCATAAAGATACCGAGATCACAAGGACACCCTCAAAAAATCTAAATCCAAAGGTTAAAAGTAATGAAGGATACTTGGAAGAAAGGCAGGCAAGCCCGCGCTAAGAGGAAACCACTTAGGTTTTAAGTTAATTAAAACCTAATTAAAAGGATTTAATTACAAGGATTTTATATCACTCTGGAAGGAGCCCTCCACCCTTTCCCACATGAACAACTACCTTATGGGTAGATGAACTTGTGGGCAGAAACCTGATTGGATGACAAGCACGTGGAGGATTACTCAGATTAAAACAGCCTACTAAAAAGCCCTTAAAAAACCCCTAGACTTAGAAATTCTGGGGACAACCCTCTTGGGTCCCCTCCCTCTTTGAGAGCTTTTGTACTATTGCTCAATAAACTTTGCTTTGCCATCTACCACTCTTCTGGTCTAGTAGTCTTCAAAATTTCCTTATTCTTCGAAGCAACATGACCAAGAACCATGGGCACTGAAGGAAAATAAGTCCTGCAACAAAAGTAATATAAATATTGATAATACAAATAATAGCTCTGCAAATATAATAAAATTAGAAGTAGATAATTTAAAAAACATGGAACCTATCAATTTACTGTATTGAAGAGCATAAAATACTAGACAAATACATGTTTATGAATCAAAAGACTTAATATCTTAATGAATTCAGTTATTCTCTAAATATATAAACTTAGCGAACTTCCAAGCACAATTCCAAGAGAAATTTTTCTTAGTCGTTCAGAATCACTTTAAATGGCATGTTGTTAACGTTAAAAATATGGTTGTAGCAAGAACATGTAAAGGAATGCCAAATCTTAAGATATATGGGAATGTCTCAACCAGCAAAGAGAGTATCACACCAACTAGTATTAAAATATAGATGAAAAAAAAATAATAAAATAAAGATGAATATGGGGCGCCTGGGTGGCTCAGTTGGTTGAGTGTCTGACTTTTGGTTTTGGCTCAGGTCATGAACTCACGTTCGTGAGACTGAGCCCTGCATTGGGCTCCCACTCTTTGGGGAGTCTGCTTGAGATTCTCTCTCTCTCCCTCTGCCCTTCCCCTACTTGCACATACACACACATTCTCTCTCTCAAATAAATAAATCTTAAAAAAAAAAAGAATATGCATGACTATGTCAGTGACAGAGAATAGAGAGCCCATAGATTCCATTAAATATGATAATTTGGAGGTTAATATATTTATACACATATATTCAAGAAATTATGTGTAATGAGTTTAAAATTTAACATGAAAAAGGTAGCATTTCAGTTCAGTGGAGGAAACCAATTTATTTAATAAGTTTATCTGGCACAACTTCATCTAAAGGAAAATACAACTTCCATCTAACTGGATGCATTAGATTGCTAGGGCTGTCATAACAGAATACCACAAACTGGGTGTTTTAAACAACCAAAATTTGTTGTCACAGTTCTAAAGGTTAGAAATCTGAGATCAGTGTCAACAGCATTGATTTCTTCTGAGGGCTGTGAGGAAGAATCTGTTCCAGAACACTCTCCTAGCTTTTGGTGGTTTGCTAGCAATCTTTGGTGTTCCTTAGCTTGTAGATGCATTATCCTGATCTGTCTTTATGTCTCCATGGCAGCTCACTGTCATTGTGTTAGGGATCCACTCTACTCAAATATGACTTCATATTAACCAAGTACTGCAACAACCTTACTGCCAAATAGGGTCACATTCTGAGCAATGGAGGTAAGACTCGAACATATGAATTTTGGGGGCACAAAATTCAACAAAATAAATGTCGACTGTATTAAATGCAAATAACCCAATAGAAAACAAGCAAACATTTTGAAAAGAAAACTATTAGAAAAATAAATTCATATTACCAACAAATGCACAGGAAAAGCCTATCCTTCCTACTAATCAGGAAAAGTGTCATTGAAGTAACTTTTTTTGACATTTACATTACACTTATTTGATTGGTAAAATGAAAGATATTGTTGACAACTTTAGTAAGGATAGGTAGGGTTAAGAAAAAGGGCATTATAAGCAATGTCCACAATAGCCAAACTATGGAAAGAACCTAGATGTCCATCAACAGATGAATGGATAAAGAAGATGTGGTATATATACACAATGGAATACTATGCAGCCATCAAGAGAAATGAAATCTTGCCATTTGCAACGATGTGGATGGAACTGGAGGGTATTATGCTAAGCGAAGTAAGTCAATCAGAGAAAGACAATTATGATATGATCTCTCTGATATGAAGAATTCGAGAGGCAGGGTGGGGGGTTGTGGGGAGTGGGAGAGGGAAATGAAACAAGAGGGGATCAGGAAGGAGACAAACCATAAGAGACTCCTAAACTCATGAAACAAACTGAGGGTGGCTGAGGGGTAGGGGCGGGTAGGGACAGGGTGGCTGGGTTATGGACATTGAGGAGGGTATGTGCTATGGTAAGTGCTATGCAATGTATAAGCCTGAGGATCCACAGACATGTACCCTGGGGCAAATAATACATTATGCTTTAATTAAAAAAAAAAAAAGGGCATTATAAAACATCGTGCAAATGGATTTTTATAACATTTAAAAAGTCACCCAGTGATTTCCATCATAATTTTAAGTGCACATCATTTCTAACAATGTGATCCATGGGAATCTATTCCTAGAAATGAAAGCAATAATATACAGCAACATATGCAGTTGGATGTTGATGTCTTTGTACTGTTTGTAGTGGCAATCGATCAATCAATGTAAAGTGACTATTTTGTAATAAGAACATGCTTAAGTATTTTGTAGTCTAGTCACACCATGGTACAGTGAGGTCATTACAATAAATGATATAGCTCAGTAATAGCTAGCTTGGGTATAGAGTTGTGGGATAAAAGCAAGATAAAAGCAGGGAACTACAATATAAAATAATTACATTTTTATGAAACAAATAGAAAATATATAGCATACATTTATATGAACATGTTATATATAGATATTATATATTATACTTAAACCTATAATTTCTTTTTAAGAATACAGAGAAACATATAAACTAGATCATGCCAAGTTGCAAATATTTTATACCTAAATTGGATAAAGGATAGATGAGGCACAGCTAAGGCTGAGAGAGAAATAAGAGGTAATAGGTAAGAAATAAGAGATAAAGGTGAAGAGAAAGAGGAACAGAAAATCAAGTATATTACTACAGATGAAATTTTAAACAAGTGTATAACTTAAAAACTATGAATTCAACAGTAAAGGCATTGAAGCTAGAACTAGACACCCATGTAGAATTTGGTCTAAAACTGCACAAGATCTTTTCCTTTAGCTATGCTACCTAATAATTTTTTACTCAAAGTTTTAGAGAACAACTGAAAGCAAATATGAAGATAGCTCGTATAAAATTTATTTTAAATGATTGTCTTAGATCTTCCTGTCAGCTAGGCACCACCCCACCATACTGATCTAAGGCTGCAAATGACGTTCACCAGTATCCCTTTTTCTATGAGTGGGTTTGAGTTTACTAGCAAAAGGAAGGGTGAATTGGCGGAATTCAGATGGGGGAGATGAACCATGAGAGACTGTGGACTCTGAGCAACAAACTGAAGGTATTGGAGGGGAAGGGGTGGGGGTTGGACAAGCCTGGTGGTGGGTATTGAGGAGGGCACGTATTGCATGGAGCACTGGGTATGGTACATGAACAATGAATCTTGGAACACTGAAAAAATAAAAGTATTTGGGGGGGGGAAGGAACTTGTCTGCGAGTTGAAGGAGAAGGAAAGGGAGCCATTTTTCTCAGTAGGCTGTGTGGATCACACAACGTGGCTTCACTAGACAATCCTGGATTTGCTCATGGATCCCCCCATCAACCCTGACTTCATAGTCGTGTGCATTTCTCCTGACTCTTTTCTGCACTCAAGCTCCTCCACATACATTCTAGTCTTCTGCCTGGAAGCTTTGCAGTTGACCCTCTGACCTTCATGTCAGCTTTCCTGACCTTCAGGAGTAACTTCTCTGACTCCCTCCATTCTTCCTAGATTTGTGTAAGCCCTTAATTCTGTATTAAACCATTTATACTCTGAATGCATAAAGTGATTTCTCTTTTCATGACAGAGTCCTGGCTGATAGAGCTATATATGAATAGTGTGCTAAAATATGAAAGGTTCTCATAAAGAATAGAGAGTTAAATTAAAATAACATAATAGTAGGAGAATCAGCTAGTAGAGTAGTAAGTTCAGGGTAATGTGAACAGCCATCTCAGAGTAAGACAATGAAAATATAATGTATTGTCCGTAAATAATTGAAAAACAATGATAAAACAAGCAAGATTTCATTCCACTTTTTGTTATTATCAGGAACACTATGATTCTAAATTGTGTCAGTTATTTAAAAAAAAAAATTCTTATAGTGTGGGCCTTTCCTAACCATCTCCTTTCTTGGTTCATCTCTGGAATAAAAAAAAAAAAAATCTGGGTTTGCCAAACACTAATTCACTGTACACTTTCTATTGCATTAGGTTGGTATACATTATTCTGACATGTTCTGTGGAAAAGGGTGATATTTTTAATTTACACATTTTATACTTAAAATGCAGTTAAGTGTGAAAAATGACCAGGTATATATTTTGAAGGAAGGAGAAGAAAGGAAACAAAGCAAAACAAAACAGCACTTGATTAAATTCACTCATTATTTTAGATTCTTTTAAATGAAAGGCCATATCTGGTTTATTTAGCAAATTTAGCAAAGCCTTGTGTGCCAAGCACTGCACTAGCCTCTGGTTCCAAAAATGAAGAGAACATGGATGTAAAGACAAATAAAATTTTTTCATATCTTTGATTACTTACAAATATGAATGCTGAGGACTTCCTTTAGGCTTATCAAATTTCAGGATCTAAATAGAGTCTGCCCTGCTCAAGCTGTGTTTTCAATCCATAGGCTTCCTTTGCCTAGAGTTTCAATTACTTTGTATCCTTTAGTCATAACTTGGTCACCTTCCTTTTTTTTTTTTTTCTTTCTCATTCCTCTTCTTTGTCACATAATATATCCTGGCCTCAGTGGGTAGGTATGAAATTTTTTATGTATGTATGTATGTATGTATGCAGCTTTTAGTTAGAATTTTATTTGGGGCAGGAAAAAGAGACTATCCAAACCAGCTAGTAAAGTGGGTTTTGTCATAAGAATATAAAAGGAATTCACAGCAATACTCAGCTGGGAACTTCAGTGGGACAGGACTAACTAGAAATGGAACTTAGATGGCTGGAGGGTCTCTCCCTCATGTTTCTTCTCTTTGTCCAATTTCTACTCTCTAATGACTAGTTTCCTTTCTCTGTTTTTAGGAGACAGCACAGGTTCTGAAGCTATTATATGAAATCATATGAAAACACGATTTTTAATGTTAAAAAATGAGGAATTGGTATACCATAAAATTCAACCAAATATAATGCCTAACAGCAAATTCTCTGCCTATGTGATCTTGAACAACCAGTGTCTTGGTTTCCCCAGCTGTAAATGGGCTTAATAATAGAATATAAGTAATTTGGTAGCTTTGTAGATCACTTGAAGTAATATATTTAAAGTGGCTAGAACAGTTTCTGAGACACTTAGGCACTATACAACGTTGGCTTCCATTATATATATTGCTATATTTCTCTCTAGCTCTCATAGTTCAGGGTACATAGGAATTTTGACTGGTCAAGACTTGGACTCCATTTTATGGTATTCATTCTCATGTCTACTGTTACTGGATTCTCTCCACCCTCTCCATTTTCTTTACTCTCTCCTTACTTTTCCACTTCCAGCTTTATATAGGTTTGTTGAAGACCTATGGACTTGCTGATGGACTTAGGTCATTGACCATCACTTGTACCATTCATCAGTAAAAGTGAAGATGAAATAAAAGAGGTGACCATGAGTCATACAGTACCAGGTACAATCACCTAGATAGGAGGTTATGTGTGGGCAGTTTCAGTATGCAGTAAGGTAAAGGAGACAAATTCGATAGTTTTTATATAGGATGCACATTAGTGGAAAATGCATGTCTTTCATTTATAGAGGCTGTACAGCTTTATAAAAAGAGGGGGCACTTCTGCTTCTGAGAAGACGGAGTAGATATGTTTTTCTATTCCTCTCATGGAGTACAACTAAAATCCCTAGACATTAGGCATAAAGCAAATATAAGAAGACTTCGAAAGGTGGAGAGAAAATGTAGACTAGCAGCTAGGGAACTCAGAACCCAAGGAATGACATGGTAATGAGTTCCCTGGGTTTTATTTTTGCTTCTTTTATGTATACCAGACTAGATGCTGGAAAAGACAACCTGAAAATGTCAACAGATGTAGGCAAGAACATTAAAAAACAACAAAAACTGCTTATTCTAGCCAAAAGACCAAAATGAACAGGCTAGCAAGACAGAAAACATTTAAACAATAACCACTCTACTCCAATGATGCACCACAGGAAACACTGCTGTAACATCCCATTTCCAACAGCAAAGGACAAATTGGGAGTCTAGACATCCACTCTTTCCAGACTTCACAAGACAGCCAAATCACTCTGCTAGGATAGTCAGAAAGTCCAAGAAGGAACCTGGGACATATATCCCCAGCAGATGGTAAGGAGCTGTCCTCACTGTGATTTCTGTAGATACTACATAAGATGACTGGAATTTCATGTCCACTCTGTAATAATGAGGTTTCCCTCTCCCTCTCCAGAGGTAGGAGGGTTTCAGAGGGGCCCAATCGAGAGTTAGGACTTGCCCCATCATTCAGTGGTGATAAGCCACCTCTCCCTCCATGAGGCCTCCACTAACATAGCAATGATGAAGAAACTCTTTCTCCAGGTGGTATGAATAGAAGCCTAGTAGATAGATTGAACTCCCATTACTACCCACCACTAGAATCCTTTCCACAGTAAAAATACATTTCAAAAGTAATCAAACATACTATCAAAATGAATAAACATCAAGAGCAACAGAGGCCAGGAAACAATAATAAGATGTCTCTGACATAAAGAAAAAAAAAAAAAAGCACTATAATTCAGGTTTGTATACCCAGTAAAAATATACTCCAAAAGTAAAGGCAAAGCATTTATATTTACAGATAAACAAAAGATAAATTATGTTGAGAAAATTTGTTTTCAGGACCATTTCACCAAAAAGATACTAATGAGAAGATTAAAGGCTGAGAGAAAATGCTACCTGTTCTATAGGAAGAAATGAAGAACATGAGAAATGGAAAAGTGATGCTTATATGGGCAAATATTTAAAACCATTGTTTCTTCTCCTAATTTCCTTAAAAGGTAACTATTTAAGTAAAAAATAATGGCATTGTATTGTTGAATTGATTACATATGTAAAAATAAAATATTTTAAAACAAAAGCACATGAAAAGAAGAGTAAGGAGATGGAATTTTACTATTGTAAATGTCTTAAGTTTATATGAAATAATAAAATACTGATTAAATAGACCATAATAAGATATTTTGGACAGTATTGTAGACATTAAACTGTAATATGTAAAAGATTTAATGGACACTAAATATTATGTCATGAGAAAGTTATGTTGATATATTTGACAACTTTTGTGTGAAATGGAAAAAATCCTTTAAAAAACACTAAAAGTGGGGGTGCCTGGGTGGCTCAGTTGGTTAAGCCTCTGCTTTCGGCTCGGGCCGTGATCTCAGGGTTCTGGGATCGAGTCCCACGTGGAGCTCTCTGCTCAGTGGTGAGTCTGCTTATCTCTCTCCCTCTGTGCTATCTCTCTCTCTCAAATAAATAAAATCTTTAAAAAAATAAAAAAATGAAAAACACTAAAAGTGTAAAAAGAAACAGAAAGTGTGAATATTCTGATATTGAATTAATAGTAAAAAATTTTCCCAGATGGTTTACTCATAAATTCTATTAAACATTTAATGATGAAATAATACCAAAATCGCACAACTCTTTCAGAAAATGAAGGAGGGACTATTTCTTAATACATTTTATTTGGCTACTATAAGCCTAATATCAAAACCTTAATGCCAAAACCTGATTAGAAAAGAAAAAATACAGACACATAGGGGCAAAAATCCTGAACAAAAAGTTAGCAAATCGATTCCAGCAACATGTAGAAAGGCTGATATATCATGTTCAAATGGAATCTGTCTCAAAAATTCAAGGTTAATTAATCACTAGAAAATATTCAATGCAATTGAACACATTTAGAGAATAAAAGGAAAGGAATTTTGCACATCTCAAGAGGCAGAAAAAACAATACCAACATCAATTCATGATATACATTTCAGCAACATAGGAATAGGAAACTTCTTTAACCTGACAAAGTACAGATGCAAAAATCATATCATATTGAATAGTGAGAAATAAAATACTTTTCCACCATATCAGGAACAAGACAGATAAAATATCTGTTCTTATCACTTATGTCCAATATTATTCTGGAGTTCCTAGTATTAAGTCAGATAATAAGACAAGAAAAAGAAAGGAATGACATAAAGATTTAAAATGTCATTATTTATAGGTGATATGGTTATAAATGTGAAAAGTCCTAAGGAATCTGTAAACTATTCTAATATGAATAAGTGAAATTATCAAGAGCACAGGATACTAGATATATAAAAATGTTTTATATACTAGCAAATAAAAACATAACAATGTCTTTATGAAAATATCAAAACCCAAAGAACAAACAATAATAAAATTAACAAAGTGCTACACTCATCATGCCAAAACATGGCGAAGAAAAATTAAGTATGACCTAAATGGAGGGATATATTTTTTTCATGAATTGGTAGACTCAATGCTGTCATGTTTTCAACTCTCCCCAAGTTGATTCATATATTAAAAAATAATACCAATCAATATTTTAACCAATCCTTTTCGGATAGAAAACAAAAAAAAAATCATATCTCAAAATTTTAGAAATAACAAAATAATCAGAAAAAACAAAGTTGGAGGACATATACATAGACTACCTGAATTAAAAATAGAGGTTGAATAACTGAGCCCGGGAGGCTCACGTAAGAAGATAGAGCCATGGAACAGGATAGAACATGTAGAAATAGACCCTCACATAAACTGCCAGTTAATTTTTGACAATGACTAAATTGAAATTTGATGGAGAGAGAAAATATTTTCAACAAATGGTACTAGACAAATGGGATAAATATATGGGGAAAAAATGAAACTCAATCTTTACCTCACATTACACATAAAAACTCATTCAAAATGGATCATCATTCATTAGAAAAAAATAAATCCATAAAGAATCTGAAGAAAATATAAAATAATATCTTTGTGAATTGCATAGGCAAAGATTTCTTAGCGAGGACACAAAAAGCATTAGCCCATGACAGAAACTATCAATTACAAATTGGACTTCATAAAAAAAAAATACTTCTGCTCGCTAAAAGTCATTGTTACAAAAATGAAAAGGCAAAAATTTGGGCGAAAATATTCTTAGTGCATAAGCCTGAGTCAGGACACTAATCTAAAATATTTAAAGAACTATAAATCAAGAACGGCAAATATCCAGTAAAGAAGGGCAAAGTTCTTCATCAGTCATTTCCCACAAGAAATTACAAAAGAATGGACAAAAGCATATGAAAGATTGCTCGATATCATTAGCTATCAGGGAAATGAAAACTATAGCTACGGTAAGTTATCACTCAATGTGATAGCTACAATTCCAAAAGTTTGCAGTGTCAAATGTTGGCAAGAATAAGAGATAACTAGCACTCGCGTACAAGTTGGTGAGAGTGCTAAGACTTCACAACCACTTTAAATAATTAGTTGGCAGATTCTCACTGAGTTAAAAAAGCTATTCTGTGACCCAGTAATTTCACACTTAAGTATTAACGCAAGAGCAATGAAAACATATGTCCACAGATAGTCTGGTACAGGAAGGTTTTTTAGCAGCTTTATTCTTTGTAGCCCCTACCTGGAAATAATCCCTACATCTATCGATAGGAAAACGAGCTAAACGTATAAGAAAAAGCTGTAGTATATTTATACAGTGCAATACTATACATCAATTTTTTTTAAAAAGAGCAAGCTACTGATTCATTAAACAACTTGCATTAGTTTAAAAACCATTATGTAATTTATGTGTGGGGAACACAGACACAGAGAATACACACAGTTTGATTTCATTTATATGAAGCTCAGAAAAAGTGAAACTGATCTCTCGTGATAAAAATTAAATCAGTGGTTGCATATGAGAAGTGTGACTGGAAGGAGTCAGGCCCTTTCTGGTTGAGGAAATGTTTTAGATCTTGACTGTAATGTTGATTTCACTACTCTATATCTTTATACTTTAATCAAAGCATATTGAATGTTACAGTTAAAATTCATGCTTTGCTGTATATGAAAAATTTGCCCTGGTAAAAAGATAATGAAAATAGTATTGTATAACATAGCATAACTCCAGGTTTATATATTTTTTGCAAATTGTAAGGATTTTAGAAATTGGTAATTCTACTTGTCAATCTCTCAATCACATATACTTGTACAAATAAACACACGTAACACACACACACACTTTATAGATTCATATTCGGACAAAAAGGGAAATTAAAAGAATCTTCTTAACTCACTCTGCTAATGGTAGAATTAGGATGATTTGGGCTTTCTGACTCCTGCCTGTTCTATGCCAGTTTTCTTCTCTATAATACCAAATACCACACATAAAGCACTCTATATCTTTCTCACACATTGCAAATTATAAAACAAAACAAAACTAAAAAACGATTAATGAGTGCATATCATCCTCTGGGTTATGTAAGTATTTTATTCTTGACTATATGTATATGTATATGTATATATATATATTTTTTAAGAAGTTAAAATAAGATTTTTATCCTGGGTTCCATGGGTTTGTGTGTAGTGGTGGATGGACTTTGAGAGGCCTACAAATGTTTTGAAATTGTGTGCAAAATGTTGTGTTCAAATATTTGTGTTCATTTTTCTGATAACTCACTCCCGCAGATTCTCATGGATACTGTGACCTCCCCTTCCCTCTCAAAAATCACTGAAAAGCAAGGACTCATTTTCCATTTAAGAAGGAAGTATGAATGAAATTTTGTGTAATCATGGGGTGATAATATCACCGCAAGCAAGATTCCAAAAGATGAAACTTCAAAATATTGGTATAATTGACTTTATAACACCTTAATAAAACAGTATAGTTAGAAAAACTTCAAGAAAAAAGTAAAACTTAACCTAAACACAGCAATCGATGAGTTGATAATTCTTAGAACAAATTCTTAGAACAGTGTGTATAATAGTAAGAATTATATTCATTATTACGATATCTATGCAACATAAAAATTATGATTTCAAAAATTGATGATATGGAAATTTTTTAATAATATATTTGTTAAAATTAACCCTATAATAAAAACTAAAAATATTTGAAGGAAATATAGCACAATGCTTATAAATTGCTGCGTTGTAAAATTACTAAATTTGTTTTCATTTTTATCCCTTCTGTATTTGCTATCATAGAAATTGTCTTTAAGTCAGGAAAACTAAAAATACCCAAACATAAAAAAATAAGCAAAGGATATAAGCATACATTTAAAGAGAAAGAAATGCAAATTATAAAACACATGAAAATATCTTCAACCTCTCCAGGAATCAAATCGATGGCAATTTATTTTATTTTATTTTATTTTATTTTAAGATTTTATTTATTTATTTGACAGAGAGAGACACAGTAAGAGAAGGAACACAAGCAGGGGGAGTGGGAGAGGGAGAAGGCTTCCCTCTGAGCAGGGAGCCTGACGTGGGGGTCGATCCCAAGGTCCTGGGATCATGATCTAAGCTGAAGGCAGACGCTTATCGACTGAGCTACCAAGGCACCCCAAACTGATGGCAATTTAAACCAAAATGAAATATTGATTTTCAACTCTCAAGTATCTACCTTGAGCATGTATCTTTTAATTTAACATTAAAAACAATGTTACATAATGTTAAAGATAACAAAAATTGTTGCCATTTGTAACCATTTTACATTTAAAGTAATTTGAATGTTCCCCCATCTCTTTATTTTAAGATTATTTTGTGAAATCACATGCTATTGTTTTATTCTGGTGCTAATTTATCTTAATGAAAATTAACGGTAGTGTCCATTCTTCCATGTTACCATATACCATGTATTTATTGTTTTCTCCCAAGGTGTTTTGAGAAATAAATTATTTGGAGTACAAAATAAGCAGAGGGTAGCAAGGCATAATCGTGGCTGTCCAGAAAATCATAGTAAATGAAACTGTCTGACATGCGACTTCTGGGGCTGGGGCTGTTCAGTTTTATAAGCAACCAGGCAAACATCAGCCTGAGGGACAGAGTAACAAAAGTAAGGCTTTTCAGAGAGCAGCTGCAGTTAAGAGTTATGTTTGTTCCCCTGTGTGCTTTTATTTAATTCTCAAAATATCTCTGAATTAAAGAGATTGATCTACTATTTTACAAATAACGGAACTGAGCACAAGAGAAGAGAGATGACTGAGTCAAAGTTGTTTAGTAACTGGGGGGCAGAATCTCAAATCAATTCATTCTCCTATGAAGAAGTAAAGAATTCTCTATCTCCAAAGATATCTTTTGCAAGAGAGAAACAAAAATACAGTCACTGGGAACTCCAGGATCTTACAAATGGACAACTATATTATCCATGTAGGTGAAACGCATATGCCAAACTTCCCATGACTTAATAACTAGTGGGAATGGGAGATGTTCAAGAACCAACCGTCAAACTGTACTTAGAATTTCAAGATTTGTTCAACTTTCTGTGAACAACTTCAGTCTATCAATTTTTCTTCTTGTTGAGGTTTTTCCGTTAGGGCACCAAAAATTGATGTTAATTGGGTCTTCTCTCTGCTTGTGAGAGTAGACTAGATTTACCCGAACCCCAAATGTAGACAGAGTTCATTTTCCTTCCCCAAAACCCCCAGAGGGCTTTCTAGCTGCCATGTAAGTCAATTGATTAAAGTACACATTCTGGAAAATCTGGTCTTTTCCTACTGCCTCCTGCCGCCGATCTCTATTGATATAACATATTATTACAAAGGTAATTGTCTTCAGTTCTTGGTTACTAACATCAAAGTGGATGCATTTTTGTTTTATTTTGGACATTGTGTTTGTAGTTGAAGAACATCAATATTGAGAAAATTGAATAGCTCTAACATTATTGCATGTAAGTTATTGGATTGGTAAAGATGTACATGGTGGTTATTCCAGAACCACAGTTTAATTGGATTATGACTTCTGTGTGGAACACTTTATTATCAGCATAAGCAGAAAAGTATAAGACCTTGAATGGTTTCTCCTCTTTCTAAATATATTTTTGAGTTTCATAATCTATTAGGATTTATGGAATATAGGAAATAAATAGCTCTTAGTGACAAATTAAGAAACCTATATTATAATTTCCTTTTTCTCTAATTTGATTTTAGACTGGTCACTTGATCATTGGCCTTCAGTTTTCTCTATTACAAGGTCTGTATAGCCTGGACATTCCTTCCCTTTCAAATGGCATCTCCAGCCAAACTCTCTAACCTTCAGTCACATAGAAATATTTTCAGCTTCAAGAATATCCCAAACTTCTTCCTACTTAAAGCTTTTTCACACTTTGTGTGTTCAAATTGCTTTGCCTAAATTTCTTTTTTTTTCAAAGATTTTATTTATTTATTTGACAAAGAGAGAGATCACAAGTAGGCAGAGAGGCAGGCAGAGAGAAAGGGGGAAGGAGGCTCCCAGCTAAGCAGAGAGCCCGATGCGGGGCTCGATCCCAGGACCCCGAGACCATGACCCGAGCCGAAAGCAGAGGTCCTAACCCACTGAGCCACCCAGGAGCCCCTCTTTGCGTAAATTTCTTCACAGGGCTTTGCCTCCTTTTCACAATTTCTGATTAAATATAATCTCTTCAAATAGGTCTTTTGATCATCTCATCTATGTAGATCACTTCGTCCTCCCTCATCCCTATAATCCTCTATCACAAGATCTTAGAAGATGTTTCTCTATTTTGTATTATATAAACGTATTTGTTTGTTTATCCCATTATTCACTTTCTCCTCCAACAAAAGTTATTTCCACAAGGACAGGATCTGGGTTTTATGTGTGTTGACTCACCTACTCTGCTTTGTTTAGAATTTCTTTTTGTGGAGCAATGGATTCAAATGGGGCCTTTTAGGCAATGTGAATGCAGTCCAATCCTCTTAGGATCACTTCTTTATCTACCATTCAACAATTGTCCCAGAGTTGGCACTGTTTGTGGTAAAATTGCATGATTCTGAATACTAATGAATTTATTTGTATCTGGTATATTTTTTACTCTTATTGTGATTATGGGAGGAACTCTGGGGTCAGAGTAAATAAGAACAGTACTTGACCATTTGAATTCAGCTATACCCTCTGCTCCCTTTGGTTGAACTTCAAAATAATAATTGTTTAGCCCATAACTATGATAATCAGAAGATAAGTATACTTCAGTTTCCTTGTAGTTTATTTATTAGTTGTTTACTTGCTTATACCTTTTTTTTGTCTTTTAATATTTTGCTGACTTACACTGCTTTATCTAATTCATTGAGTTAATTCGTTTTACTGTGACTAATAAACCCTGATTCTGTGTGACCTTCCATATAATACTTGGCCCTTATGATCAACAATGATATCTAAACTACTACTTATCACTAGAAAGCATTTGTTGAATGAATACCTAAATGAAGAAATAGGAGAATAGAACAAGATTCTTCCTGCTATCAAATTTTAACTTCTATTTTTTTCTTATTGGTTTGTTCTTTTTTTTTTTAATTTACCAAGCACTAGTTTTGAAAGAAGAGAAATGAAAGATACTTATTTATAATCCCTTTGTTTATTACCACTCATACAAGAATACTTGTTTCCTTAATTGCCTGTCATTTACATACAAGGCACTGGGACAACTAACCTACCGGTTTCATTAGTGTTCATCAGCTCTTTCCATTTAACCATAGGAGATCTGCATTGGCCTGAGCTTCTGCCCTTCAGTATCTAAAATAATTTCAGTAAGTCACTTTTTATCCCTCAAAGCTTCAGTTTCATTATTCATATGATATTAAAGTCTTCATGCTTATTTTGAGGATTAAATAAAAGAGCAGAGGTGAACTCAGTGCTTAATATATAATGTTATATTCATTATTTTAGTGCTGTAGTTTCTAAGTTTCCTTTAATAAACAAAGTTTTTCTAGCTCTTTTAGGCCTCCCCTCTGAAGTTTATTTTTTTATTCCTATGTAAAACATCTTTAAATATTACTTCTCCTGATTTTCTCCATCTCTTGTATATTTTCCTTCAGTTTGCTGTCCTCCTAGTGACCAGATTATGTAAAATCAAGTAAAACTTAGCTTTAACAACATTTGCTTTTTATATTTCTATTTTTTTTCTGAATTACTTCATCATAGTGGTGGAACTAAAATAGAAAACATTGTTTTTCTCTATCCTGTTTGACGTATGTTATTTTTGTGCGTAGATTTAGGGGAAAAACAAGCCTGACAGAAATAGACAAACAGAACAAGTGCTGGCCACAGAACTATTTTGAGCGTCCTAGTGAATTCAGAAGAATTTTGCACTTTAAAATAGAATCTCTCCCTTGTTCTCATCCCTTAGGGAATGGCTTCCTGACAAGCTAACCCACTCGATGACAATCTTCATATTAATTCAATTTTCCTTCACTCAACTCATTTCATCTGCGAACATAGTGAATCCTAAACACGGCTTATCTTGGATCTGAATGTTTTTTGGGTATTCGTAACATTAACCCAGTTAGTTATAAAACTGATTTTTCCACTACCCACAAACAATACCATTCTGTATTTTCTAAAATGTAAAACAAACGATTTTACACTTCAAAGCAAAAGCATGAGTTTGTCCTCCAAAGTGATGAAATGGATCATGGAAGAGGTTCCCTCCAACAACTTGCTGTACTTACTTCATGTTTATGTAGGTAGATATTTTTAGGATTCAGAAAAAGGTGTAAGTTTTAAGATCAGCTGCTCAAGAAGCAATAGCTTCATTGTGTGCAAAATAAAATCAAATGAGGACTAGCAATGAAGGAATTGTTTATCTTTCATTCTGAAAAATTCCAGGGTTTTTGTATGTTTATTTGTTTTTTAAAAATATAATCATCAGCAATAGATTCTGTTACACATCTGTTTCTCTAAAATAGTTTGGAAAAACAAATAGCTTGGAAAACAGCAGCTAATTCTCACAATTACAAAGATGCTATTTTTAGGCAAAGCCATGCCATTTGTACTGATGTTAATAAAAGTTGTAATTGGCACAGCAGAACTTCATTTTTACGTATGGTGATAGTTACCAATGAATTTTGGACAGTAATTTTAAGGAAAGCAGATGATAATTATTTGTGATCCACAATGTAATATTTATAGAAGATGATTTCTCTGTTTAGATCGTCTAATGTTCAGACTCTGGAATACTTGTTTTACAAATTAAAACTTTTTTTTTTTAAAGATTTTATTTATTTATTTAACAGAGAGAGACACAGTGAGAGGGAACACAAGCAGGGGCAGAGGAAGAGGGAGAAGCAGGCTCCCCGCCGAGCAGGGAGCCCGATGCGGGGCTCGATCCCAGGACCCTGGGATCATGACCTGAGCCGAAGGCAGACGCTTAACAACTGAGCTACCCAGGTGCCCCACAAATTAAAACTTCTTAAAAAAATAACCCAGCAACTACATACAAGAAACAGTAAATCATTCTATTCCCTCTAGCTGTAATTATTTGAATTCGTTTTCTGTAAAAACTGTGTTGGCGTTTCACCATACATACTTGAATAATGTAACTTATTTTCATTTTCCTTTCAACATTTGTGCATGTCTAAGAAATAGGGGATTTGTAAAGCTGGCTCAGACAAAAATAGTATGTATTTGTTATAAGTAATGAGGACTTTTTTAGTTATAAAGGGGACGATGTTGAATTTATTTTTTTAGCTAATAATTTAAATTTGTGCAGGTTAATCATATTCCGTCATCAGAAATAAAGTTATCTGGTTGCAAATTAATGGACTCAGATGTATTGTAGGGTAAGGTCAAGTTCCACTAATATTTAATTTTTCAAACACGTTTGAGGAAATAACTCCATCAAACCATTTGCATTTTTTCAAAGTGTTTTATTATAAATTGGTTATGATAAAGGAAATGCTCTTAAGACAATTGGAAAGGCGTGAAGGGTTATAATTTTAATTAAAGAGTAATCTTCAGTATTGTAGGCAAAACAGTTTTTGGAGTGACACTGAGGTTGGGAATAAATCAGGGCGGTGAATGTGAGTCACTGATTTGGTTGTCAAGGTAACTTTTCCAGATCAGAAAAAAGCACCCAGTAATGTGACATATAGAAGCACAGTGACTGTTCTCTACATCTTAGGCTTAGAGATTGGAAGTGAGCTTGCAGATGATCATACTCTCCTAATAATTAGGATTTTTGATTTAGAATGAAACAGCATTTCTTTAAAGCATATTTTTATTTCTTTAAAAAAAAATCACTGAGCAGTATCAAGAACTCACTTATGTGCCTATGGGTTGGGTTTTTTTTTTTTTTTGACATCCAAGCATAAATTAAAAAATAAGATTTTTCTTTTTTTTATTTTATTAACATATAATGTATTATTTGCTTCAGGGGTACAGATCTGTGAATCATCAGTCTTACACACATCACAGCACTCACCATAGCACATACCCTTCCCAATGTCCATCACCCAGCCACCCTATCCCTCCCCTGCCACCACCCAGCAACCCTCTGTTTCCTGAGTCTCTTGTGGTTTGTCTCCCTCTCTGGTCCCATCTTGTTTCATTTTTTCCCCTCCCTTCCTCCCACGACCCCTGGCCCTGCCTCTCAAATTCCTCATATCAGAGAGATAATATGATAATTGTCTTTCTCTGATTGACGTATTTTGCTTAGCATAATGCCCTCTAGTTCCATCCATGTCATTGCAAATGGCAAGATTTTGTTTCTTTTGATGGCTGCATAGTATTCTGTTGTATACGTAAACCACATCTTTTTTATCCATTCATGTGGTTCTTTCCATAGTTTGGCTATTGTGGACATTGCTGCTATAAACATTCGGGTGCACGTGCCCCTTTGGAGCACTACAATGAAGACAGCAATTCCTGCAGTCCATCAGTTCATAAAGCAGTAAAGGACAAATGTTAAAATTTTCTGTGTGTGTGTGTGTGTACATATACATATATGTATGTATTTATGTATATAGGTATATATATATATGTGTATACAGAACAGTAGAGTCTATTTTTAATGTCAAAGTAATTTCTCAGAAGTATAAAGAATATACAATAAACATTTGCATTTTCCTCATTGCTCTGAAGAAATAAAACATCACTAGGATCATTGAAACCCATTGTGGAAAAGAAAAAAAAAAAGAAACCCATTGTGTGTCCTGCATTTTCCCTCATGGAGATTAATATTGAATTTTTTTAATTTCCTTTATTTTCCTAATATTTTCCTTCATGTATTTAGTTTACTATAGATAATGTGCATAATAAGCTATATGATTTATTTTACATTTTAAAACTGTATCTAAATGCTATTATTATTGGAAAATTACTTTTTTGTTCAATATTATATTTTTGAGATACAACTAAGTTGATATTATAACTGTAAATTCAGTGTGTTTGTTTCTAAATAATAAGAGTGTCTTTTAGATTTTTTTATTTTGAAAATCGGATAGGTATAAAATAATATATTTTGTTTTAATTTTATGTTTTCTGAATCCCATCATTTCAATTTTTATTTGCTTAATGACTATTCCTCTTTCTACTATGAAAAATATGTTCTTACTTTTAACCTATTTATCTAGTGGATTGCTTTCCTTTTCCATTTGGTTTTAAGAGTTTTTTATGTATTCTAGATCTCAATCATTATTTTCTTATATTGCTTTTTTACATGGTGTGTTTACATCAATGTAAATGCTAAATCAACATTACATCCTTCGTTTATACCACATTTGGTCATAATGTTATCCTACTCATATATTATTCAATTTGACTTAACTAAAATTTTTTGGGAATTTTCACATCCTGTTTTATGAGGGATATTGTTCTACAGTTTTCTTTACCTGTATTTGGCATCAGGGTAATAACACTAACCTCACAGAATGACTTGGGACGTATTCTTTTGCTTTTTAATTTTCTGGAAGTGTTTGTGTAATTTCTTCCATAACTTCCATTACTGGGTAGAATTCTTCACTAAAACCATCTGAGCTTAGAGTTTTCTTTGTGGAAAGGTTTTTAAACTATAAACACAATTTTTTTAATAGACATTGGACTACTCAGGTTATCTTTTTCTTCTTGAATGACCTTTGATTGTAAGTTGAAAGGAATTCATCTATTTCATCTGAGCTGCCAAAGTTATTAGCATTAATTTGTTTATAATATTTCCATATTATCCTTTTAGCATCTGTAGAATTTATAGTAATATCATTTTCATCATTCCTATATTTATGCTCTGTTCCACCTGAATGAGAGAAAATTATTTCATCAGTATTTCTTAATTTGCACAGCCACCAAAATGAAATTGGCTCAAGATTTTGCTGCTGGAACCATAGTTCAGAAGAGTGAAGCCGGAGCAAGGAATGTTACAGCTCAAAGAAAAGACTCAGTCAGTTTTTTTCCCCCAGAAATTTTGTTTACTAGTGAAATCTATTTTTAGGCAAGTAGAAGAACTCATGCAGGAAGGAAAGAAACAAGAGCAAAAATCTTGCCAATACATTTTTTTTGTTATACTGTTCTTAAGAGCCTTTAATCAAGACACATTAATGGACTGTGATCAGGTGTGTGTATATATTTTTAGGCATGTATTTGTGTATGTGTGTGTGTTTAATAACTTTTACTGCATGAAACTATAAAGCCAAACAAAATAAATTCTTTAGGTTTTAGTATTTGGTAACTTTGCTCATTTGAGACCAGAACTCTGTGTTACCATTAGTGTACCTGCCTACTTCTACATAAAAGTGGGACTAATATTTCTATAGAATATCAGAATTGCAAATCAACTCATATTCTAAATTTCAGTGAGATGCTCACACTCGAGTGCAGCATAGTAAAATAAATAGCTGGGACTCACTGTGGCTGGAGTGAGTGAGCCACACTTGACCCCACAGCATTTGACTGAGTGATGAGCCATATTGAGTCTCAAGCCTAAAATGCACTATAGTATTTTTTCTCATCATGGTCTTTGTTGGGTAGCTGAAGGACAAAAGAAAGCCCAGTTACCCTATGTGCATTTTCAATATGGAGTATAATTATACTATAAACACGGAATTTAACTCGAATGTTGGCACCGGATAATTCTTTTTCTCTTTGGCCCCATGTTGTGGAATATTACTCAGAATTTTATGTGCCAATGAAGTATTGTTAAAACAATGAGTTTAAAGACAAGGTCCTTTGGGATGTGCAAAAATGATCAAAGTAGATTTCTACTTAACCCTAAAGCCTGTTGTCTACAATTAGTCATGATATTTCTTTTTCCTTCCCAGTAGATTTGTTCTTAACTTTTTTCTAGTTTCTGTTTTGTTTTTTTAAGCAATGTTAATAGATATCATTGATTAATACACAGATAGGAAGGGAGACATGATAAAACTAATAGGTTTTGGAACTTATGTCCCACTTGAAGCATCAATATAGTATTAGGGTCCATACTTGGATGTAATACTTGAGCTGTAAGCCTGTAATAACCGGCATTACAGTCTGTTGTACATAAACATAAAGCCTGTTCCACACAATATCCACTTGCCTCTCAATCAGTTCCAATATTTCTCCTCATTCTCCCCTACGTTTTCTCCAATGTTTCCATCTCACTTTTGCCATGATCTCCTTACTGATCTTGCATCTTCCAGTTTATCCATCTTTCTAAAACATGCTCCAATTTATCGAAATTTGTAGATGAGATCATATCATGACCCTCTTCGACTTTTTTCAACAATTCCTCTTCATGTAGAGCAAATCCCACGTGGCCTTAGCAACCCCCACAATCCAGTACAAGCCTCCCTTGCCATTCTTATCTCTAAAGTCATTTAGCTTTCTGTGCCTCTATTCTCGCTGTTCCTTTACCGTTCTTGTCCTTTCCTTTTTTATCTTTTGAAAAATCTGGTCATCTTTTAGGACCATATTTACACATGACTTACGACTTTTAAATTTACGTGTATATTTTATTTCATTTTGCCATTCAGTTCATTTTTAAGTGTACAATTCAATGGCTTTCATTACATTCATAAATGTGCAACCATCAGCACTATCTAATTTCTAAAATTTTTTCATAATCCCAAACAGAAACAGACAGTTTCTGCCACTGTTAACCAGTAATGCCCCATTCCCACTTTCTCCCAGCCCCTGCTCAACTTTAACCTAATTTCTCTCTATATTAGCGTATTCTAGATTTTTCATGTAAGAGGAGTCATATAATATTTGTCCTTTTTATCTGGCTTATTTTCCTCAGCATGATATTTTCAAGGAATATCCGTGTATGATGTGTATCAAATTTCATTATTTTATATAGCTTAATGATATTTCGTTGCATGCACTTATCACATTTTATTTATCCATTCATTTGTTGGTGGACACTTGTCTGTCTCTATTTTTTCCACTATTGTGAATAATACTACAATGAACATTGGTGTACAAGTGTCTATTCAAGACCCTACTTTCAATTCTTTTGAGTATGTACGTGGGAGTGCATACAAGTGGGATCTCTGGGTTATGAGCTAATTTTATATTTAGTTTTCTAAGGAGTTGCCAAAATTTTTCACAGTGGTTACATCCTAAGCAGTTTCAACACTGCTGCCACATTGGGGGAGGGGCTGCAAAAAGGGTAAGTATAAATCAAAGCTTTCCCAGTGTCAGGTGGCCTTTTTCAGTTGGTTGCTGTAAACTTTGACTATTTTACAGAATTCTGAAAAAGTTGGTCTAACAGTTTCTGCTTGCTTTTCAGTTTTCAGGGGAAACAAAAGCTTGGAGTTGCTCACTGCCATTTTGCTGATGTCTTTCTCAACTTCTTTAATTTGAGGCCTTTTCAAATTAGGAGAGTCATGTTTTTGGTATGGCTTTAGAGCATTCACACATACTTGCTAAGGAGAGGAAGTTCAGTTGTTATGGAAAGGAAACTGAGAAAGCAGTTTGGAAAGCTGGTTCTACTTTTATCTCTAGGAGTCCATGACCTCTGGGTCTCTGTCCTTTTGTTTGTTTTGTTCTGATTGTTTGTTGTTTTTACCTGGACATTCAGAGATTATAGTAGAATCTCTTGATTACATAGCATAAACAAGATATTTGAGTAAAGCAAAAAAACTATTCTAAAAGTTCTATTGTGAAGTGAAAATTTTATCCTTTGCACATAGTATTTTCAAATACATGAACATCATATACAGCTTAGAGAAGACTTTCTAAAGATTGCCAGTCAAACTTCTACTTAAGGAACACCTACATAGGTGCCATAGGTACAAAGAACATCTCAATTATCAAGGATAATTTTGTTCTAAGTTGGTAGATTTTATTTTCACTTGCTGCTCATTTCCTCCAAATCTCTCTTTATCTCAGAAACAGCTAATAATCATTTCTATTGTCCCTGGAACTGGGTAAAGCTTCCAGAAAGTTATAAATCAGCGCTTTGATTCTTCCAGGTCATGTAGCTTCCCTACAGCAGTGCCAAAGACAGGTTTCAAGATTGATCTGACAGACAAACAAACAAGCAAACTCACTTTGAATTATGTCTTTTGGGTGGATTCTCTAGCACCTCTGAGAAAAAGCTTTAGCAAGTTTTTTCATCAAAAGATTATGTTGGTTACCATAGCTTCCACATTTCTTAGTGCATAAAATATGCTTTATAATACTCTTATTCAAACATGACAGTTAATGTGCCACTATCTTGGGCTAGAATTTCCTCATTTGCTAATTGGGAGATTGGTTATGTCATTTATATGATTCTATTTATCCTTAATGTACTATAATTATCATGTTAATGTATTTCTTCTTTCACTTTATTATTTGTAACATATCTGTCAAATTTTACAGAGGACTTTTAATGAGACAGTTTATGTAAAAACACCTTGGTTAGCTATATTAATAATGCAAGGTTTATAAAACTTTTTATTTTAAGAAGTTCATGGTATCTTAACGCACAAGATCAAGAGATACAATTTAAAGCAGATATACCCACTTCTCGATTTGCTTTATTTTTTATTTTTTTATTTTTTTAAAGATTTTATTTATTTGACAGAGAGAAACACAGTAGAGAGGGAACACAAGCAGAGGGAATGGGAGAGGGAGAAGCAGGCTTCCCACAGAGCAGGGAACCCGATGCGGGGCTCGATCCCAGGACCCTGGGATCATGACCTGAGCCGAAGGCAGACGCTTAACGACTGAGCCACCCAGGCGCCCCTAGTTTTTATTTTTTATTATTTTTTTTGAAGATTTTATTTATTTATTTGACAGAGATCACAAGTAGGCAGACAGGCAGGCAGAGAGAGAGAGAGGGAGAAGCAGGCTCCCGCCAAGCAGAGAGCCCGATGCGGGGCTCGATCCCAGGACCCTGAGATCATGACCTGAGCCGAAGGCAGAGGCTTTAACCCACTGAGCCACCCAGGCGCCCCTCGATTTGCTTTAAAGTAGAAACAATGAACTCAGCTTGGGTGGGCCACATGTATGTGTTATTTGGTCTTCGTAGTATTTAAACATTTAGGGATTTTGAATTAATACCTAGATTTAAAAGAAAAGAAAAGAAAAGAAAGGTAACTGAGCTCACATTCCTGTGTGTGCCAAAAATCAGCCAGATCTGGGGAACAACTGCTTTTTGGTGAAATCTCATTTATGAATTCTCTGCAGGTTGTGCTGTTCTCTACTGAGACTAGATATAGCCACTCCACCCAGGGTCCCATTCTCTGCACAATTCTAGGCTTGCAAACCTTGTTCTAAAAGCTGATACTGAATTGGAGCAATAAAATGGACAGCTTGTGGCATCTCATTCCCTTGACCTGTATAAGATAGAAAAGAGAAAAACATTTCAAAACTACTTTTTTAATATTTGTATTTGCTATTGCTTAGAATTGTCGCTCTATATTACTACTGAACAATGAAAAACAATTACAGAGATTTTTTTTATTGCCAGCTATGCGTGTCTGTGTGTGTGTGCGTATGTGTGTGTGCACGCATGCACACATGTTCATATAGTCCTAGGAAGAGGCCAAAAAATGAAAAATAAAAAAATTTTAATATGATAAGAAGTTATCGGTCCAAATCTCCTGAGGAATGCTTCAAGACAGGAATTCAGTATTTGCTCACAAATTTCTGTTCTAACATGATGTACAGTATTGCAGAAGATACGCCATTTTGGAAAGATGATGGGTCTTATCGTGTGACTGAAATTAATTTCTCTTTGTTCAATTTATCTGCTTAAAGCAATGATAAAATGGCTTACAGCAATCAAGATCCTGGTAGTTTGCCAGCTTTCAACAGATAAGCTGTTTTTGAAATAATTATTTTCCAGTAGTGTCATTGAAGTTGAGCACATTTCAATTCCTCCTACTCTTTTAACTTTCCTTTTAATTAAACATGTGTCTTTTTTCCTCTTAAAAATTTATGTTGAATAGGCTATGAATATGAAATGTGAATATTAACTCTTTGATTCTTTTCAAGTGTTCCCATGCAGAATCGGAAATATGTAAGTTTTGTCAGAAGTCTCATTTTGGACAGAGTGATTTTAAGTAGTTCCAAGTCGTATAAACTCATATTTCATTTAAGACTGGCATATTCATATTGATGTATCAGAACAACACTGAAAATAAATATAGGATTCACATATTAGATCTTTTTTATTTTTATATATTTAAATCCATTCTAAATATTACAGTTCTATTTATAACTTTAGTACACATAAGATTATCCCTCCCAGCATAAGTATAAAGCACAAAATCTTTTCTAAGAAATATATTTTCAATCTATGAATAATTTCTTTCTTAAGAAACATTTTTAGGAAGCAGTTTCCATGAGTACAGACACTATATCTCTCTTCTTTTGTCATTTCTTCCCTAATGCTTAATACATGGTATTTACTTAACGAATATTTGTAAATTTTTTACAAATTTATTAATACAAAATTAATCAGTATTTAAAAGAATACGGTTCTTTTCTTTTTAGCTGTCTTGTTATAGCTGGAATTTTTTTTAAGTCAATTTAATATATTTCCATTTCAAATAGCACACTGAGAAAATATAACCAATTTATATGTCAAAGAGTAAATATACCAGATATATTGAGAGAGCTCTTATTATTCAATTAAATAAAAAAATAGCAATAAGAAACAGACATGACAAGACAAGCCACAAAAAGAGAAACATAAATAAGTCATGCCTTACTGGGGTGACCTTCTAGTTAGGCATGTGTAAAGCTCTTTATCACTTATAAGACATTATCAATCCTGCCCTTGGGAACGCAGATTGCTACAACATAAAAGTCTGAACTTAAATGGCAAAATAAAATAACTGCGCTTTTTGAAATTCTCAGAGAGTATGACCTCTGTCTCTGCCAGTTAATATGTATCAAAATCTGGTTTGACAGACATAATATTTATGGAGGATTTTCTGAGTGAGGAGCACTCCTATTTACTGATAGTCTCTTTTTCTTTAATTAATAAATTCATATCATCCATTTATTCAAGCATATTTATTACTAAATATTTATTAAACATTAAATCTATTAAATGCATATTAAATATCATGTGATTAAAACAGACTAGTTCACCTAAAATATTCTGGGGGCATTCAGACAAAGTCCTATAATAGAACAAGTTTAGGGTTTTATGGAAAAACATGCTTAACTAAATTAAACTAAAATGTATGCTCAAGAGAAACTGGGGTTTCAGGGAAAGAAAGTAAAAAGGGCTCCAGGAAAGAGAATAATATGAACAAAGGCCTAGAAGTGAATAAGTATATTGCATTTTTTAAGAAGATTAATTAATTAATTAGTTTTAGAGAGATAGGGAGAGATAGCAAGGGGGAGGGTAGAGGAAGAGAGAATCTCAACAGACTTGGGCTGAGCACAGAGCCTGATGTGGGGCTCAATCTCAGGACCCCGAGATCGTCACCTGAGCCAAAACCAAGAGATGTTCAACCAACTGTGCCACCCAGGTGCTCCCGTTGCATTTTTGATGAACTGTAAAGGTTTCGGTAATTCTTTCTTTTTATTTTCTCTATAGTTAGAAGTCACTTATTACATGAGCGTTATATGCTCAGTATTCAAAAATTAAATAATACATACATACAAAAATCATATAAATAATTAATTCAACTATGAAGGATTAACATTTTGGTGAATAAATATCTGACGACAGGCTTATGCATGGGGTGGGGCAAAATTTTTTACACTCAGATAATTTACGTCTAAATTTATGCATAAACTAATATTCATCTACACAAACATGTAAATGTTAAGTATATAAGTTTCCTTTTATTCCTGTTTTAGCATATATTTAAACAATTTCTTATTAAAGAATACATTATTTAATTTTAAGAAAATATTATTATTACGACTGGCTATGATGGAATAGTTTGTATAAAACCAATACTCTTGCTCAGAACAACTGGAAAGGAGACAAAAAATTAACAAGCAAAACAGAAAACAGCATTGGTTTGAGGGCACAAGAGAACTTTGGAGGCAGCTCTGTCTTTTGAGGCCAGAGCCTAGAGGGAAAGGATGTACACTGACATAAGGTTGCCAGATCTAGCAAATTAAAATATTGGATGCTCCATTAAATTTGAGTTTCAGATAAGCAACAAATGATTTTTAAGGTTAAGTATATCTAAAATGTTGCATGCATTCTGAGTTTTATCTGACAATCCTAAAGAAAGCAGATCTAATGTTGCGAATGCGGTTATTCTGTCATTTGCAAATTCATGGCAAAAATCTGAAGGCTGAAAATGTGGACAGAGGCAAGAAGCTAAGGAGCAGAAAAGCTGGAAGAGCTTTAGATAACGTCATAGGCCTAGAGAATAAAGTATTTGTATTGGAATTGCTAAAGGAACCAAGACTTAAGGGGCTAAGATTTTGGAGAGAAGGCAGGTGCAGAGAGAACTCAACATTTGTCACTGTTACATTTTCCCTCCATGTATTTGCCAATTTAGCAAGGCAGAGCAAGCAACTAGAAAGTCAAATAGAAAGAGAATGAAAAGTAGAACATCGTTTTATGCACTCTCGGAGAGCTTAGAAGACAAACATTGAAGGGCAGGAATGCCAAGGTCTCCAAGATATACTCAGTTGGGAACCTTAGCGAGTTGCATACAAGAAGTGGAGCAAATCAGAGTTAGATGGAAAGCAACACTCCAAATCCAGCCTCCAGACAGTTCAGTCCCTAACTAGTTTGGAATGATTAGTCCCTCTTCTTTTTTCAGAGGATAAAGCAAAGCTTCTATGGCGAAACATTGCATTGCCCAAAATCTCAACAGTTTTTCAATCAAAATATTTATTTAAAGATGTATTTATTAAAAACTATCAGACACACAAACAAAGGCACCAAAAGAAAATAGAACAGAGGATAGAAATAAGTAGAAATAGATCCACAAAAGATCTAGATATTAAAGTTTTTAGATACAAATTTTAAGATAATTATGATTAATATATTCAAAGAATAGATAACATGATTAATAATTTAATCAGAGGAGCACCTGCATGGATCAGTTGATTACACAGCCAACTATTGGTATTTGCTCAGGACATGATCTCAGGGTCCTGGGATGGGCCATATTAGCCTCTGTGCTCAGTGGGGAGTCTGCTTGAGGATCCGCTCTCTCCCCCTGCCCCTCCCCCCACTCTCATGCTCTCTCTCTCTCTCTCTCTCTGCCTTTAAATAAATAAATAAATATTTAAAAATAATTTAATCAGAGAATTAGTATTCCACAAAAGGAATAAAGTAAAAAATCAAGGACAGAAACATACAATACATTGAAATAAAGTGTTCAGTAGATAAATTTATTGAGCTAGAACATAGATCAGTAGAAAGCATGTTGAAAAAGGAGAGAAAGGGATAAACTCAGATATTTAGCAATAAATCTTATAAGTAACACAAAAGACCACTTTACCAAAAAAAAAATCATTTACTTAATTTGAAGATAGTCCAAATAAATGGAGATGTATATGATATGATTTTTTTTGGATGACTCAATATTGTAAAATTGATTCTCCTCAAATTGTATTATAAATTCAATGTAATCCTACTTAAGGCCCCAGCAGTTACTGTTGGGTGTGTATGGAAGTTGATAGGCTGACTCTAAAATTTACATGAAAATGCAAAATGCCAAGAATAATCAAACTAATTCTGAAGAAGAGGAACAAACCTTGAGGATTTACACTACCACATATCAAGAATTATTATGATTATATAATATATATAACTCAAAAATCATAAATATATGTTAGCTTATTTTCATAATCAATTGAGATAATAAGAGTTTTACTTACCTCTTTCTTTCAGTGTTTTTCTTGATGGGACAAGATTTGTATCTTACTGTATCTCTAGACAAGCATGGTTTTCTGGGCCAACTGGAAAATGAACTTGTTTACTTAGAATAGGAGGATGGGCAGACACAAGAGGAGTTATAGTGGTGCCTAATTGGTTCACTCATACCATCCACAGATTGTTTTTATTACCTAGATCGGTTTGAGGTTAAGGGAATGGAAAACACTTATGAAAGGACAGACAGCAATTATAGTAAGTGACAACAGTTACTTTACAAATTGTATTGTGCAAGTAGTATAGCTGCATTGACCATGAAGGGGTCAAAAGGGCTACGTAGTGCACCACAGGCAAAATGGGGCATATTAAGGAACTAGATGTTCAGGTTTGGGCAGCATTGGTGTTGGGCAGAGGTCTTTGTTAAATGCTTGAAAGGGTAGTGTTTTCATCAGAAGAGAGTTTTGCATCTCATGATGTTCTGAGTTATTCATTCAATAAGACTTTCTTAGGCACTGATGCTACAGCCAGTGTTAGGCACTGAGGCAACTATAAAGATGAATTGTTTCCCATGATGGCTTCGCCAATTTACATTCTCACCAACAGTGTATTGTACTGAATGTTGGAAATTTGCTAAGAGAGTAGATTTCAGATGCTGCCATCACACAAACCCACAAGGTAACCATGTGAAGAGAAGCTATGTCAGCTTCACTATAGTAACCATTTTATTATGTGTGTGTGCGTGCATATATACACGTTATACCTCTTAAATATGTACAATTTTTATTTTAAAAATTAAATAAAACATGTGATTAAAAAAATGAATTGGATATAATCCTCACCACTGAGTGATTCACTATTGAGGGAGACACCAACGAACAAGGGACTTTCAGATCACAGCTGGGCAATCGATTAATTTGGCTTAATAGGGAGTCTTCTGAGAGGAGGTTTCATTTGGGCTCATTAATGAAGACTCAGGCAAATAATGCACATTGATTCTATGCATTATTTGCAGCTGTCCTTAAAAAAAAACTCATATAGCTGTTACCAAGAACAAAATCTTTTGCAACAACCAATTCTTTTGCCCTCCACAGAGATCTTTGTAAACAGAAAAGTGCCTTCTCATATTAAGTATACATTTTTCAACAAATGTTTCATTGATCAACTGATATGTGCCAGGCAGCAGTATAAGATAGTGCTGGGAGATTGAGCTGGAAACATGATAAACATTTTATCGTCATGAAACTTATACTCTAGTGGGCGAGATAGACCACCAAAACCAAAATGTATCACAATATAATTCTGGAATCTGATAAATACTATAAGTAAGAGAAGGAAGAGTAAAGAGTTGGAATCTACTTTTAGCAAGGATGATCAGGGAACTCCCTCTGAAGAGAAGGCATTTGTGAATAAACCTGCATGATGAGGAAACAGGAATGTGAGGATGTGGGGAAGTATTCCACACAGTGCAAACCAGGCATTGAAGGGTGTACTTATACTGTCTTACTTTTTACTTTAGTGCTGATAGTTTTGAACTTTTAACTTTGGAATCAATTAACCTTAAAACTTTAGATACTTCACAAAAGTTTTCTCCTAAGTCTTCTTTTTCTGGACTGGCAGGTCTTATACAAGCAAAGGCAATTCTCTTTTGTACTAATTATTCTCTGTCTCTTAATCACTGACTAATTACCTCTATTTGAAACAGAATTTTTCAACGTTCAAGTAGAAGTCAGTAGGAGTGCTGTCTGAATTGTAGGTGCTGTTTTTTAATGCATAATGTGCAACAGAAGAATTCAAGAAATGTCTGCCTTTCTTTTGTCCAAACTCAAGTATTTTGACCATTTTGCATTTTATTATTCATTTTGACTGATTCCATATTGAAACCACTAGAATAATTATATTAAAATAATTCACTTTAATTTGAAGCATGAAAGTCTAGCTTTGTATTTAAAATTAATGGTGACTATTTGTGATTTTTCACAAGCTAGAAAACCAGCTGTGAGGAAAGGAAAATCTGATCTATTGTATAAGAGAATGAACAAAATAATAAAGAGAGGAATCTGAGGTTGAAAGTAATGTATTTCTAAAAAAATTATTATTTATATTTAATTATAGCTTTTTCATTTCCAGGGTAGAGATATGAGTGCTCTGGACAAACACATACCTCGCCTATAAATAATATGTAATACTTAAAATATAGATGTATAAGGACTGCTATTCCAATAGAATATTAGAATATTAAGAATATAAGCAACACATAGTCATCGTCATAATCATAAAATTACGGTTACTGTGGCACCTGGGCAACTCAGTTGGTTGAGTGTCCCACTCTTGATTTCAACGCAGGTCATGATCTCAGGGTTGTGGGATTAAGTGCTGTGTTAGGCTCCATGCTGGGTGTGGAGTCTGCTTAAAATTCTCTTTCCCTTACCCTATGCACCTCCCATGCCAAAGAAAACTAAATAAAATAAAATAAAATAAAATAATGAAATCTATGAATTGGAAAAAATTGGAAAAATATCTATGAATTGGAATAATAAAAAAAAAGTTTCTAAAAATGAATTTATCTTCCTTTCCCCTGTCTAAATAGACCTAGAAGACTTTTTGGATTGACAATAGCATTTGGCCAGATCAAAACTAAAATTCTGATGGGTTGATCTGTGGTGTTTTTGAAAACCACACCTAAATAAATCCTTTGTGTTTTCTAAGAGATAAGCCAACAATACCACCTTAGAAACTTTGAAAACTGCTTAAGTAACATGGAAGATTGAGGAGTTCTTAAAAAAGCTACCCTATAGGGGCGCCTGGGTGGCTCAGTGGATTAAGCTTCGGACTCTTGATTTCAGCCCAGCTCATGATCTCAGGGTCATGAGACCAAGTCCCACACTGAGCCCCACACTGAGCCCCACATCAGGCTGTGCATTCAGAGTGAAATCTGCTTGAGATTCTCTCCCCCCTCCCCCGCCCCTACTCCCCTCTCTCTTCCTCTCTCTCATAAATAAGTAAATAAATAAATAATAAAATCTTAAAGCTACCCTATTACATTCCCAGGAATCTCATTCCTGAGCCTTGTTCATATTTGTGATTCAGTTATAAAATGATATTTTTGATAGAAGGAAGATTCCAGAAGAGAGCATTTGTTAGAGGGGCAATTGGGGCTTAGAAAAAATTGCCTTAGAAAAAATCGTGTGGCAGACTGGATCATTCTCAGGACCATGGCCTGGAGTGTCCCCTGGATATGAACTGGTAGGCTATGCTTAAAGATGCCTTGGCTACTCCTGTGACCACATGATTTAATAAAGTCATGACCAAAGACTTCTATTTTGGGAGAAAGAGGTTTTTGTTATAAAGGAAAACATCCTGTCATTAAAGGCTCTGCTTGTTAGAAATGTTCTTGGCAGCAACCAATAGAAAAATTGGACAAATAAGAAAGGGATTATTAGTTCTATGCAGTGAGTAGTCTCGGGGTATAGAGTCCAGGACCGAAACAGTGGCTCATTGATGTCTTTAGGTATCTAGGATCTTTCCATCTTTTTTGCTCTTTTATCCTATAAGGAAAACATGTTAATTTGGAATGCAAAGACTTGTGGAGACTTGGAGTAAACATTCTTGGGTTTTTTAGAATATCAAAAGAAAGTAGGAGGAGATTCTGGGAAAACATTTGTCTTCCTGCTATTTGAGCTCAAGATGACTTGTTGCTGTGGTATCTGAGGTATTACTTAGGTTTATAGGCAGATAAGTCCTCGGGCATTCTATTACATCTGCGCATGTTGTTCCCTTTTAAAATCAGTGTTTTTACACATAACAAAAGAAAAAATTTAAAAAAAGGTAAGAAACTATTCCAGTAGGATGATTACAACATGCAAAACGTCGCTGGGATTTCATCTTTGCTTATAAGATTCTTCCTCTTTTTCCTGCCTACCTTGCCTTTCTGTAAAACTTGGAAAACAGAAAGCCAAACCCCTCAACTGTTGTACCATGCCGTTAAATTTGATTACTCATAAAAATGAACATTGGATCTCTGTGCAGAGTTAAATGTGATTTATTACCTATTGTTAAACAAACTGTATGAGAGAGAAAAAAAATTAGTGTTTTGTTAGTTTTTCATCTTTACCACTAATTTTTCCTTCATATCAAAGACTTGGCATTTCTCATATGTAGTAGTTACATTCTTAGAGAAGTAAAGAGAACTGATTTAATATCATTTCAAAAAGATGTAAAGAACCAAGCATGCTGCTGTTAATATTTGCTAACATTCTTTGAACAATTACCATATTCCACATATTATGGTAAATACATTACATATGTTTTCATATGATCTTTGTAACAACCCCGAAGAGTATATATTATCAACATTGTTTTACAGAGGAGAAAATTTAGATTTTGAGAGACAGTGTACTATGCCATAGTCACGCAACTGCCAAGATTTGCACCTCGATTGGAACCCAGGCATCTGGTCACAGAGCTCTAATTCCTGAGATAGGTAGTTAGTTCTATGATTATTAGATTGTTTTTTCTCCTACTGCTAATAACAGTGCCTTATCTATATCAATTTGTAGCACAAGTGTGTTTCATTCTATCTCTGTTCAGTTCTTTTATCCAGAATAATTATTAGCAAAGCATTTTATTTTGCCTCAACAACTTGTTATTTAAAATTTCTTCTGAATTTGGTTAATACAAAATTGAGTCATCCTGGTTCTTATGTTTTTTATTTATTTATTTATTTATTTATTTATTTATTTATTTATTTATTTGACAGAGAGAGAGACAGCGAGAGAGGGAACACGAGCAGCGGGAGTGGGAGAGGGAGAAGCAGACGCCGAGCAGGGAGCCCAATGTGGGGCTCGATCCCAGGACCCTGGGATCATGACCTGAGTTGAAGCCAGAAGCTCAATGACTGAGCCACCCAGGCACCCCTGGTTCTTATGTTTTAGAGCCAGAATGATTGATAGATCACAAGAACTATGCCTAGATTAATAATGTTTTGCTGAGCTTTAAAGTCATTGTTTCATATGTGATAGATGTTTCTTTTCCTCTTCCTTCTTCTTTTGCATGGGTTAAGCATTGCAATCAAGTTACCGTAGTTTTACTTTCTTCTTTTTTGAATCTAAGCAGAACAAAAGTAAGGAGGGTTTTTAAGTATGACCCCAAAGTTAAATATGTAACTTTGTTACTGGCACGTTAGCTGTCTTAGTCATTTGGGGCTGCTATAAGCAATTACCATAAACTGGGTGTTTTTTTTTTTTTTTTTTCTGCTGGGGGGAATTTCTTTTCTTTTTTATTGAAATATAATTAAGGAAAAACATTGTTGAGTCTGTCAGTGTAGAGTACTTATTATTCTTTGTAATTGATGGCTCTGCATAGCTGTTGACCACATATATGCTTTTTGCCCCAGGTATGAAAAGTTGTCTGTTTATGTTCATTTCCTGAGTTTGTTCTAGTGGTTTTCAAACTTTCTTGCCCATAAGAATCAGCGAGGGAGTTACAAAAAAATTCACACGCCTAGGCTGCACCGATGCCAATTCAATCAGGATCTCAGAAGTGGGGGAGGGTGAGAGAACTGGGCCTCAGCATTTTGTTTCTTAAAGTTTCCTAGGATCCTCTAATGTGGAGCCAGGTTTGAGATCCAGGTTTGAGCCAGGTTTGAGACCAGTGGTTCTCAAACTTGAGTTCATTAGGAGAATCACCTGGAAGGCTTGCTAAAACAGATTCTAGGCTTTAGCCCTCGATTTGCCCAGTAACTGGAGAATGTGCATTTCTTTTTTTATTTTTTTAATTTTATTTTTTTATTATTTTTTATTGTGTTATGTTAGTAACCATACATTACATCACTAGTTTTTGATGTAGTGTTCCATGATTCATTGTTTACGTAAAACACCCAGTGCTCCATGCAACATATGCCCTCCTTAATACCCACCACCAGGCTTACCCATCCCCCCACCCCTCTCCTCTCGAAAACCTTCAGTTTGTTTCTTGAAGCCCATTTATTTCTCACAGTTCTAGAGACTAGGAAGTCCAAGATCAAGGCACAAACAGATTTGGTGTCTAGTGTGACCTGCTTCCTAATTCATAGATAGATTGTGTCCTCATGTGGCAGAAAGAGTGCTAGATAGCATTTTGGGGTGTTTTTTGTTTGTTTTTGTTTTTGTTTTTGTTTCTTAGATAGGGGAGCAGTAGAGGAAGAGGGAGAGAGAAAACCCTAAGCAGGTTCCACACTCAGCAAAGAATCCAAGGTAGGGCTCGATTTCATGATCCTGAGATCATGACCCTGATATCATGACTTGAGCAGAAATCAAATGTGGGACACTTAACCTACTGAGCCACCCAGTCAGCCCCCTGGGGTGTCTTTTGTAAGGGCACTTATGTCATTCATGAGGGCTTCACCCTTATGATGTAATTATCTCCCAAAGGCCCCACCTCCTTATATCATCACATGGAGTGGGGGTAGGATGTCAACACATGAATTTGGTGGGGGGTCCACAGCTACTCAGTTCATTACATTAATTTTAGGATTTCTTTAGAAGAGATGGGCATTTTATTTGTAATAATGTAATATAAATAAAAATCAGAATTTCCTTCTTTGGATTTGGTGTATTTCTTTTGCCTGAAATTCATATTTCTCCCTTGGCTTAAGTTACTCACAGTGGCACAGTTCTGTGATAGAGCAATATCATGCATATGATATGTGAGAAGCAGCTAGCACAGCAAATGAGTGAGCAAGTGCTGGGGAAGGGAGATTGTGTTGGTTTGATAACTGCTCAGCTTGTAATGGTTGTGTCACATTGGGCATATTCTTAAATCACGTTGTATCTGCAGAAGAGACATTTGTAAAACAGAGATAAAAATGGCAATGACCAAATGATTGTTGCAAAAATTAAGTTCTTTAATCAATGTCGAACGTTTGGAGGAGTGTAAGGCAATAATTATGCAATAAATACTGTCTATAATTATATCTAGAAAACCCAATTGTTGGCCTCTTAATAAAAGTTAAGCTTCCTGCCCTCTAGTAACTTCTTGAGGTCATGTCTTAAGGCAGGAGGGAATGATAGACTTCCTGTTGGCTTATATTTTGCCATGCATCCCTGTTTTTCTTGTCCACTGATTTACTTGGCAGGAATAGTACTTATAATCCAGAGTTCTCAAAATCTTGCCTGAAATGTTCTTGGACTGCATCCTGTAAGTATATAATGTGTTGGATTAAGACAAAAATAGATCTTTCTAAGACAACTTGGACTAAGGGAATGTTAGAATTCAAGGCACTCTCACACACACACTTTTCTTTCCATACATCTACATCTGCTCCATTCTTCTTGGCAGACTGGCTTTCTCTGGGTCTGTGGTTCCATGACAGAGGGTAGGTGGTTACCCAGGACTCCAGAGTTTACATGCTATAATCTGGACATATGGTGTAGCCATTATTGTGTCTTTTTTCCTAATTCCAAATTCCCAGAGAAGGCACTCAGACTGGCACAGCTGGGTCAGGAGTTCAATCAACTAGGTCAGGAGATGGTCACATTGAGGGGGTGGAAAAGCTGGTTTAAAAACTACCCTTATGGAATTTTGAGGGAGGATAAAATTAAGGCAGCTGTTTTGAGCTTAGCAGATAATATGAAAGTGCTCCACTACATATATATAAGAATTACCACCAGGTTATGATGCAATAGTCCTTCTTATGATAGGTGGTGGGAAATCGTAGCTTAAAGTATCTAAGAACATATAATTTATTCTGAGTCAGACTGAATTTCTTCTGATAAGTTCTGTTTATCTTCTGTTTGCCTTAAACTCTTATTTTTTTAATGTCATTAAAAAGAAAAACAGGGCCCCCATGGTACCATTTGAAGAAAATTCATATTTTATGTACATGTGTTCATTCAAAGTTTGTTGTAAACACTACGTCTTTATCAACAGCAATGCTTTGGAGGTTTTGATCCAATACAATTGACAAAATGCCTGCTGCTAGTTACTTCTGTAATGTTTAAGAATTCCTTAATCTCATTCTAAATGCGTATTTCTTTTTTTAATTTGCATGACTCTCCTCTTTCTGCCTATATCTTGATTTTTAATGTTTTTTGGCAGCTATTTCTGGGTTGGCCCTATGCTTGTATTAAAGGATAAATATTTGGAATTATTTTTGGTAGGAAGGAGAGCTGTTTGTGTCATGTCTTTTTCTGTCAGGATATAGGCCAGAATGAGATAAGACACTCATAGTTGGTAATTAAACGCTTAAATGAAGGGGTTATTTACACAGGCAGAAAACAACAAGAGAGGGATGCCTGGGTGGCTCAGTTAGTTAAGCGGCTGCCTTAGCCTCAGGTCATGATCCCAGGGTCCTGGAATCGAGTCCCACATTGGGCTCCTTGCTTGGCGGGGAGCCTGCTTCTCCCTCTGCCTCTGCCTGCCTCTCTGCCTACTTGTGATCTCTCTCTCTGACAAATAAATAAATAAAATCTTTAAAAAAAAGAAAACAACAAGAGATAGTACAGTACATGGTGGCAAAGAGAGCCATTATTACTTCCAGACATGAAGTGGCAAGAGGAGGGAAGAGTTACTGCAGCTGGAGAGAAGACTTTGTGAAGAGGGCCATCTGATTGCAGTGACCTGGCGGGAAGGGAGTCAGGGGAAGAGCAGAACTCTACTTCCCTCCTGCATTGTGATCTCATGCTAGTGTGACCATTGCAACCAAGTATAACCTGGGGAGTAGGTGAGTCTGTTGATGCCATTCATACAGGTCAGCTCTCCTGGGTACAAAACAGAGTCGAGAAGGGTGAAGGGGGTCTGGGGGGGTGCATTAAATATACTCTACTCAAGGTCTAGTCAAAACCAGTTGGGTCCTCCTCACTTGGGTCCTCCTCACTTGTTCCTCCTTTCCTCACATGAAGTTGGCAGAAATGTGGGTTATGGTATGTGTAACTTACACAGACAGATATTAGCCTCCTTTGATAAATTACACAACTATATGTGATAATCCTTAACTCACTATGTTAATTTCAGGCATTGGAATCTTCAGGTCTAGGATCTGCCCAATTCAGAACTTTCTGGATACATTTCCTGGAATGGTCCTTTTAACTTCAGGAGGTACACTGTTGGCAAAAGGAGAGACTAAATCTGCCTTCTCCTCCGTTGCCACAGAACACTGTAATTCTGCATCTTCAAATTGGTCTGAAGACCCGGTTACTCTGCTCCTGCGCTGACTGCTCTCCATCAACATTCTTTGCTGAGGTAATAGAAAGGTCATTGAAAATTTTCTTGTTTCTCCTTGGTGAGAAGATTCGTTTCCTTTTGGAGTTTAAGCTGAAAACAGATCTATGTTATGGGGCACCATGGCACTTTCTGAGTAGTGCAGAAGGCAGGGATGTTGCTATATAACCAATTCAAGCCCAGAGTTTCTTTTTTTTCTTTTCTTTTTTTTTTTTAAAGATTTTATTTATTTATTTGACAAAGAGAGAGATCACAAGTAGGCAGAGAGGCAGGCAGAGAGAGAGGGGGAAGCAGGCTCCCTGCTGAGGAGAGAGCCTGATGCAGGGCCTCGATCCCAGGACCCTGAGATCATGACCCGAGCCGAAGGCAGAGGCCTTAACCCACTGAGCCACCCAGGCGCTCCCAGAGTTTCTTTTTTTCTAAAGATTTTATTTATTTATTTGTCAAAGAGAGAGACAGAGGGCAATGAGTACATAAGCAGGGGGAGCGGCAGGCAGAGGGAGAAGCAAGCTCCCTGCTAAGCAAGGAGACTGATATGGGGCTCCATCCCAAGACCCTGGGATCATGACCTGAGCTGAAGGCAGATGCTTAACCATCTAAGCCACTCAGGCATCCCAAGCCCATAGTGCTTCTATGTAATGATCACTATTAAACATCCATTCCCTACTCCTTCCACCTTACCCTAAGAAGTAGATCAAGGGAAGCCTTATGTAATCATTGTTATGCTGAATACTCTTAGAACTATGCAAGCATTTTCAACACAGTTTCTATCTTGCTGAGTTCAGATTGACCAGGAGAGACTAGGACCAGGAGCATCCTAGGGTTTATTGTTTCAGTTTATAATTAAATTATGACCTCCAGTTATGGACATGTGACCACGTGAAGAATCATTTCAGGGATCCCGGGTGGGGGTGGGTGGCTGCATAGCTCTAGGAATTATGAGTGGCATATTCTACTCTATAGACTTCACTTTTTGGTTATTAATTGGTGGCCACTGACTATAGTGATAGGAGAAACTCGTGCTGCATGTTGACCTTGTTCTCTCTAGAAGAAAAAGAGCACATTCTTCATCATAAGACCGAGGCTCAATTTTTCATGGTCTGCTGATCACAAGTTGTTTCAGGTTGTTTCCTATGACAGGCACACTCAGTGAATTAAGTACAAAGAAAAGAAGTAACCTGCAGTATTTTTAATTAGTATATAAGCCAAAAGAGAGAGAATCAGGCTGTTAAATATTAATTTAATCAATAATATTAAAATCCTATATTGGTACATTTCCAGCAACATGAAAGTGCGTTATTTTTTTTTCTTTTTTTTT
>CM052894.1:53512815-53524159 GCA_028534135.1 Potos flavus | reverse complement strand
TGTGTGATTTTCTTCATATTTGTTATACTTGGAGTTTATTGAATTCTTTAGATATTTGGTTTTATGGTTTTCATCAAATCTGAAAAATTTTAGCCCATTATTCGTTCAAGATTATTTTTCTTCCTTCTCCTCCTTTTTCTTCTTCATTTGGGTATTCAGTTGCTCATATATTGTGATGCTTGCAAAAGTTATCCCACAATACACTAATGAAATATTTATTTTTAAAGGTCTTTCCTCTGTTTCATTTTTGGATGTTTTACTGTATTCTGATCCCAAGGAATTGTAGGAGATGGTATTATTACTCTTCACTAACATGAAGAAGATAAAGAACTCAGTGTGTGCCAATATATTTACTTTCCTGTGTCCTGTGTTATCAGTTAATTTAAATTTAATGCATCAGGAAAGAAGTTATCACAGAAAGAGCCCATTCATTCAACAATTATTTATTGAATGTCTGGTGCGTGTGAAGCATTGGGACAGGTGACTTGTTATATGCAAAAATGTATAATGCATCATCCTTGCTCAAACGGGAAAAATAAATAATTTCTCAGAGAAATAAGAAACTGAATGCTAAGATATCCTTTAAGATTTCCCAGCTCATTGGTGTATAGGCCCTGCATAATCCCTAGAATTATTAGTTTAATAGATTTTGCGCCCATGATTAGGTTATATTATATGACACAGTTGACCTTAAGATAAGGTGATTATCCAGGTGGGCTTGACCTAGCGATTTGAACCCTTTAAAAGCAGATAGTTTTCTCCAAGTGGTAAAAGAACAGAAAGTCAGAGATAATAGAAGAGTGAGATAAATTCCACGTGAAGGAGAATATTTCTGAGATGGAGGGAGCTATGGTACAAGGACTTGAATGCACCCTCAAGGACCTGAGAATATTCCTGACTAACAACCAGCAAGAAAATGAGGATTTCAGTACTAAAACTCAAGGAACTGAATTCTACCAATAACATGAAGATACTTGAAAGTGGATCCTGAGTTCCAGATGACATCTTGATTGCACTCTGAGCAGAGAACCCAGCCACACTCTGCTAGACTTCTGATCTATAGAATTGTGATTTATAAATCATGTTATTTTGAGCTGCTAAGACTGTGGCCAATTGTTATGTAGTAATAGAAAACTATGCAGGCAGTATCTAATGAATGTCATGTGAAATCAAAACCCAACTGTACAATAGACAGAGATTACTTTTGGTGAGGGATAATCAGAGAAACCATTATGGTGTGTATGAAAATGAGTGGTAATTGAGATTGTCAGGGGATTAGGAGATACAGAAAGTAAAATCTAGGCAAATTGACTAGCATAGTAACAGAGTCAGAAAAATGAAAATACATTTTTATTAGCTAGAGGAGATTTTTCACAAAACTAAAAAGTGAGAAAGCTTAGAATTAAGTTTCTCAGTGTAGTCTAGGCCCAGCTGTGTTAGAATTACTTAAAATATTTGCTGAAATATAGATTCCTATGATTCCACCAGAGAGATTTAATGAGAGCCTCTGATTCTGGATTTTTCAAAAATCTCCAGGTAACCCTTAGGCTTTATTAAATTTGTTTTACATTAAGAACTTAAACTACCAGAGTTAAAATTGTGGGAGAATTTTTTTGTTTACATTTTTCTCTTTGTTATTTGCTTTCTTTGCTTTTTCTTAAATGTCGAGTTGATGTGATCAAAGGATATTGTAAAAGTTTATTCTGCAGATTGTATTTTAGACAGTTCAATGAAGAAGAAAATGAACAGGTGAAAACTATAGGATTTTGTAATAGTAAAGTTAAACTGATAATAGTTTAGATGACATAGTGTCTGTAGGAATGGAGAGAATGGGATGCTTCTCAACAAAGTTATAGAAGAAAGGTTAATAAGACTTGATGGCTAATTTGATGTTTCCCGATATGTGAGAAAAGGAAGTAAAGGAGGGGAAGGAAAATTCTCAAGGTCCCATCTTGGTGCATTTCATGTTAGACTGTGTAGGATCAAATGGATTAAAATTGGTGTTTAGAGAAATGAGGATTGTAAGACTGGAATGCAAATTAACTTTTGCTATTATAGAAACAATGAATGAGTTTAATGGATATTATTTTATTTTACTTAGTTCTTATTAAGGGAGGATTGATCTTTGCAGTGCTAATTCTATGTTTCCGTGTGTGTGTGTGTGTGTGTGTGTGTGTGTGTATTTTTTTCCATGATAAATATCCAGTATTATTCCAGTATTTTCTTAGAGTTAACTTCAGAGTGGAAACTCACACTACAGATGTTGAATAACTGACAAAAACAATAGGACTGGAATGGTATCAGTGATTACTTTTACACTAATTAAGTTATTTGAAAGAAATCTCTCTTGGCCTAACTAATAATTAATTAATATTGTATTACATTGATAGAGTCCTAATGGTAAGTTCTGTCTCTTATTTGCTTTCTTTACTGAAGTAAGTGAGAGAATAAATGAGAAAAATTGTGAATAAAATTGAAGATATTCATCTGACATATGAATGGGTTATTTGCTATTGTATGAATTAACTAAAATTTCATTATAACATATTTGTGTGTATTAGTGTAAATTTTGAAATGATACATCTACATCTTTAAGGAGAAACTTCCTCTTCTTGCATTATTCTTCTCTGATTAGAGAAATATATTTTGTAATTCTAGACCTGGCTGGTCAGCCATCACTGTACTTTGATCTACATTCTGCACCCCAGGAAGCTGACCTAAACAGAGCACTGCTCTTGCTTCCAAATGAGGTGTGGGTCCCAGATGCTTATGCCAGATTTATAGTCTCTATGTAAGAGAGTAAAAAAAAAAAAAAAAAGGTAAGAAAGAAATAGAAAAGAAAAAAAAAAAGCTTTCACATGGGCAGGCTACTAGGTAAAGTATTTTTGAACTGGTTAAGTCATGATAGCTTCAAGCCTGGTGCTGGAGATTCAGTCTATGTTTATAAGGCAAATGTTGGTGTCAAGCTCAGGGAGTGTGGAAAAGCCTGCTACTATAAAATGTAGATGCAGATTGCCTCAGAGAAAATATTTGCAAGTGACATCAAACTGTCCATTAATTAAATTGCTGTATCATTGAAGTATATACATTTATGTCTTTTTCAATCTCTTTATATTAATGGTATCTATGATGACCTTCATGGAGATAGAAATTGGCAACAGAGTAAATTGATAAATCCTAATATTCACACACACACACACAATCAGGACTTACTGTATTTAACATTGAGAATATTCAATGAAATATTATTTTATATATCTCTGAAATTACTTTGTTATTTTTTCAATAATGTACTGTTTACTTTTATTCTTCAACATCGTATCAAAATCTATTGTCTTTTTTAAATCCTCTCCTCAGGACCTTATCAAAACCACCCTCATGTTTTGTCAGTCTTATATGTAATTATTTTTGCTCGTCTTGGGTAATATTATTCTTTACCTAGATGGCTCTAATAACTTTCAACACATCCCCTCTTGACTTCCTTCTACCAGTTCTCCATACTATAGAGTATTGTCTTTAAAACAAAAATCAGAGCATGTCAACATCTCTGTTTCTGACCTTTTCATAGATTCCCATTGCTCTTGAGATAAAGACAAAAATATTGTATTTTCTTATAAGGAACTTCATGAATTTCTTCTGAACAATATTGTTGCATGTTATACCAAATTAGCCCTCACTGTCAGTTCTCAGACCAGGTCAGCTTGTTGGAAGTCTCATCCTTCCTTCTACCCCATGATCTATGTGTATATCTATGTGTATACTGTATGACCTGGAACCCTTTTTTCTGGCTTCAGCCCACTCACAACCCCTAAACACATGCATACACCTAGTTTAACACCATTCATATATGTTTCATAGATGAGGTAAAATGCCCTTATTACAAGGTAACTTCACCAATTCTTCCATACTAGGTTATATGCCTATGTTCCATATGTTTATAGTACCCTGTCTTCTGAGTCTTATCGCAGTTTTTAATTACATATTTACTTGTCTGACTAGTTGATTTTTCTATGCTCTTCCATTAGACAGTATATTCCATGAAGATGAAGAACTTGCCTGCTTTACTCAATATTTTACTAGCAGCATATAACACAGGGTCTGGCATAATTAATAGCTGACAGATGAATAGATGAGTAGTTCTGGCAATAGATTACTTAGCAGTTATATAAATAAGACCTATCTTAATAAAATAAAATATATACAATTTTAAATCCATGATAAGTATGTACATATAGATACTATCATGTTACCCTACATTTTAGTTCTTATTGTATTTTTGTCTATGGAGTAATTAATTATTTGTGTACTTCTTTATTCCAAAATGAAACAAAATAGCTACACTTCTGTTTAAAGTTTCTTGTTTGTATCATAGTACACCAGATTTATTCAACTTTCTGTAAGAAATGTGAGGGCATGAATTTTTCATTTTTTCATGCTGCCCTAATACACTTGGGAATAAATGTTCTGCAAAAGGATAAGGAAGAAAATGTAATTATGGAAATAGAAAAAAGAAAGAAAGAAACTAGATCAGAGATAGTGGTCTCATTTCATTTTTTAGGAATACAGGTGGTAGCAGCATTTAGGGAAACTGAGGACTTTTCTAGAGCAACTGCCTCATTTTACAGATGAAATTTTGAGATGAAAATGCTAAGTGACAAGTTTACAGAGTGATCTAGTATAGAAACTAACTTTGAGGTTTAATGCTTTTCCACTCTACCAATTTAACAACATGAGAAAAAAAATGGTAACATCACAAAAACAACAAAGACTTAATCTATTTATGAATTCCATTATAGTAATAAAAGAATGAATTTCTGAGGAATTGCCAGCTTCATTCACATTTCGTCATTGGAAAGACCTTGGTTTAGTGGGGTAAATAACAATATTAGTAAAGAATTAATAATAAATAAGAGTGGTAGTAGTAGAAGTAATAATAGTAGTAAAAGAGTTAATAAAGAATGAACTGTAGCATGTAATTTCATATGTGCTTTTAAATAAGTCATTATATATTCATTGACCTTCATCTTTCTTTTCAGACACTTGGAGTTAATGTACATAAACTAACATTCTGTTCACTACCGATCTGATTTTATTTTGTATTTTTTCCTTCCAGGATTTTATTTAAATTCCAGTTAGTTACCATACAGTTTAATATTAGTTTCAGATGTAGTATTTAGTAATTCATCACTTACATATAGCATCCAGAGCTCATCACAAGTGTCTTCCTTAATCCCCATCACCCATTTAACCCATCCTCCCCCTCCGCGGGCCCACCTTCCCTCCAGCAACCTTCAGTTTTTTCTTTATAGTTGAGAGTCTGTTTATGGTTTGCCTCTCTCTTAACCCCCCATGTTCATCTGTTACTTTTCTTAAATTCCACATATGAATGAAATCATATGGTATTTTTCTTTCTATGACTAACTTATTTCACTTAGCATAATACTCTTTAGCTCTATCCACATTGTTGCAAAAGGCAAGATTTCATTCTTTTTTATGGATGAGTAATATTCCATTATATATATAGACCACATCTTCTTAATCCATTCATCATTCCATGGACAACTGAGCTGTTTCTATAATTGGTTATTGTTGATAATGCTCCTATAAACATCGGGGTAATGTATCCCTTTAAAATCAGCATTTTTGTGTCCTTTTGGTAAGTACCTAGTGGTGCAAATTGCTGAATCATAGGGTAGTTTTATTGTTAATTTTCTGAGGAACCTCCATATGGTCTCCAGAGTGGCTGCACCAGTTTGCATTCCCAAGAGTGTAAGAGGTTCCCCTTTCTCTGTGTCCTCCATAACAGCTGTCTCCTGTGTTGGTAACTTTAGCCATTCTGACTTAAAAACAAAACCAAAAACCAGTAACAAACCTGAGGACCCTCTCACAACACTGTAAAGGAGTTGAAATGAGGATGGTTTGGTTAAATGTAAACAGAGACCTTTATGCTTTGCTTTTAAAAAAGATTAAGGAAGAAAATGCACACAGAGTTTTCTCACTTAAACCATTATAATTAGCACTAGACAAGAACTTATGTCCATGATATTTGGGAGAAATGCCAAGTCACTTGTCATTTAGGTAGGAAGCTTAACTATAGCTGTCAGACACATTACTGTTTCTGGAAGGATGCTTTATATATGACTCAGAGCCATAACTTCAGATGTATGTTAGATATAAAGTTTTCCCAGCTGTTTGCATATATTCTTATTATGGCAAAGATACAGCCAAACTCATCCAGCACTCACTGAGGTGAAATGTCCCCTGCAACCAGGAAATACTAACAAGTCTTATTAAAACAAAAGCTGCTCTGTAATAGATTACGTTTGGTAGATAAATTTACAGCTATAATGGCACATAGATTGTGCATGAATTATTACAAACCTACTTTTATATTTGGAAAACAATGATCAGAAATGAACACTTTCAAAATTGAGAAACCAAGTGATGCGCTATCATTTTGTGGATAAACATACTTGGTTATATTAATACTTAGAACATGAATAAGATTACAATAAGAGAAAATGTTTAAAAGTAACTGAGTAATTTATCACTGTAGAATTCAGCCAGGTGTTAGGTACCCAAATCAACTTTAATTATTTTATTCCTCTAGTTAAAATGTAGATTTATATAATTAACTTCATGGAGACAATATTTTGAGCTTTTAACAGTGTATGAATCGATGTAATGAGATAATTATTTCTGGGTATCTGACATCTTGAATTGGCATTTTTTTTTCACCAAGACCTTATTTGAATTAAAGTGTCCAGAGAGATTTTTCTCCTACAGATTGTTTCTCTAGAAAAATATTTTTCTGATGGAATATCTGCACACACTTGTATTGTCATTCAAAGTAGTGTCATCATGGCTATTACACCAGGAATTGCCCATACTACAGGCTTTGTAGAATATCCAGAAACATAGGGATAGGCACAAAATGTTTTTGACCATTTACTTGTGTATTTAATGTGGAAAATAATGAGATCCATAAGAATACCTAATTAAATTCTGGGTGAAGATTTCTTTAGTGCTTTTTTTAAAAAAAATAATGTTAAGTGACAAGATAATACTTTGATTAAAAAAATCATTCTTTATGTTTTCGTTTTAGGAGGTAGTCTAAACAGGATGTACCATCATCACTTCCTTCTAATTTATTGCCATCTTTGACAGAATTATTTTGCATTAGTGTTGAAGTTATAATTTGTCTGCTGGAGTTATAATTTCCATATCATTTTAACTATTGGCACAAATATATTTAGATTAGAGAGATTAGGGTATTAAGTTAGCTGGGATATAATGAAAAGTTTTCTGATTCTATACATGAACTTCTGTTATCTGAAGACCTTTTGAAATTCCATCTTGTCTAGCTCAGGAGAGAAAGACCTTTTTCATTCTTTCTCACCAATAGCTTATTATCTGCCCTAAATGTCTCATGTTTGGGCAAATGTAAGCCATGGTCTTTAAGGTTTCAAGCTTAAAAAAGAGCACCAGGAAGCAAAGATAAATAAGAAAATGAAAAAAAAATGCCTAAAATCTATAAACAACACCGCAACTATGTTAACAAGGCAGAATATAAAAGGGAATGCAGAAAAGGAACCTAAGGAACCTGTCAACATAAATTTAGTGCTTGTTCTCAACAGTTTAGTTGCCCATATTTTGTAGAGAACAAAACAAAACAAAACAAAACTGTTATATGCACTCTTCTGGGAGAGACTTCACTGAATTACTAAAAACAGAGTCTAAAGTACATACCAAAGCCATACAAAGACTTAATTCATACTTTTCAGGTTAATTATATTTATATAAAAATTAAGTGTTTAAGGAAGCAAGAGAAAATTTTTTCTTTTTTTTATATTTTATTTATTTGACAGAGAGAGAGAGAGATCACAAGTAGGCAGAGAGGCAGGCGGGGGGGGAGGCAGGCAGAGAGAGAGAGAGGGGGAAGCAGGCTCCCCACTGAGCAGAGAGCCCGATGCGGGGCTCGATCCCAGGACCCCGAGATCATGACCTGAGCTGAAGGCAGAGGCCTTAACCCACTGAACCACTCAGGCGCCCAAGGGAAAATTTTCTAAATATTGATGGAATTACTTATCATTCTTAATGTTTACAAACAACAAAAATAACTTTTATTGCATATTTACTACCAGGCATTATAGAAGGTACAACATTAATCTTTGCCATAAGAATACAGGTATATTTTGGAAATATTGCAGGTTTGTTCCAGGCCATTGAAATAAAGTGAGCTGAATGAATTTTGGGGTTTCTCAGTGCATAAATAAGTAGTGTTTATACTATACTGTAGTCTATTAAGTGTGAAATGCCATTATGTCTAAAAATAAAACAATGTACATACCTTAATTTAAAAATACTTTTTGCTAAAAAAAAGTGCTAATCATCATTTGAGCTTTCGGTGAGTCTAAATCTTTTGGCAGGGGAGGGTCTTGTTTCAATGTTGATGGCTGCTGACTGATCAGGGAGGTGGTTGCTGAAGGTCAGATGGCTGTGGCACTTTCTTAAAATGAAACATCAATGATGGTGGGTGAAGATAAGATAGTGGAGGAGTAGGAGGACTCTTGGCTTGTCTGGTCCCGTGAATAGAACTACATAACTATCGGATCATTCTAAATATCCCAGAAATCAACCTGAAGATTGACAGAACAAAATCCAAAACTAAAGGGAGAGAAGCTACATTGAAGAAGGCAGGAAGTGAAGAGATGTGGGAGATTAGGGGAGAAATGGATCTTGCATGCTGCTGACGGGAGGGAGAGGTCACAGAGAAAGGCAAGAGAGAGAGGAGCACAGAGGGGAACACACAAGGAGAACATTCTCCCAAAGTCATTGCCTGGGAAAATAAGAGGAGCTGATATTCATGAATTCTTGCAACCAGCAGGACTTAAAGCCTGGAGTTTTAAAGTTCAACAGGCTTGGCTGAGATAGAGCTTGGCCGAGGTCACTGCCTTACTCTTGGAGAGAAAACAAGCAAACAACTGAGTGGCAGACAGCATGGAAACTGAGATCTGAAGAAAGCACAGGGAACACAGAAGGATGATTATTTGCTCTTCTTGATGTGCTCCATGAGAGGCAGTGTTCCTGAAAACATCTTTCTAGGGAACAAAGGAGCTGGCTGGCAGCATTTCCCTCTCCTGCCCCTTAGCATAAACACAGAGCCACCTCTGAGAAGCAACACAGCGCCCATGTTGGCTGCTTAACATGCTTATACTAAGACCCACACCCCTGCCCTCTGGTGGGACTGCTTCTTTCAGTCAAACCTGCCTCAGTCCCAATGTGGCAAACCCCACCTTAGAAGAGCAGCAGAAACCCCTGCCCACAGCACATCTCCAGACCAGAGTTCTGCAGGGCTTCAGTAATAGTGGAAGAAGTATCAGATCTTATTTATCAAGCAGACTGGGGCATAGTTAGTTAAAACTCACCACTTTCTGACCAAGGAACAAACGCTACCCACTGCAGGCAAGGAGAGATGCCGCAGATGATTGGCCTGAAGGATAGAGCAGCCAAAACAGAACAGCAGAGCTCATGCAACACACACCAGAGACACTCCCTGAAGCTCTAGGACCTGAACACTATAGGACCTCTTCTTCAGAAAGCCATTACTCTCAGGAGCAGAAAACATAATGGGCTTTTCTAACACAGGGAAGGCAGAGATGTAGACAAAATGTCAAGACAGAGGAATGCATCCTAAATGAAAGAAGAAGTTAAGGTCACGGCCAGAGATCTGAGCAAAACAAATATAAATAGCATGCCTGATGGAGAATTTAAAGCAAAAATCACGAGGATATTTGCTGGGCTTGAGAGAAGAATGGAAGATTTCAGGGAGTCTCTTACCACATAGGTAAAATAGTAAAAGTGAGTGAGAAATGAAAAATACAATAACTGAGACTGGAAACAGGATTGATGCATGGAAGAAGCAGAGGAACAAATAAGTGATATAGAAGACAAAATAATGGAAAATAATGAAGAGAGAGAAAAAAGAGAGAAAGAATTATGGAGCATGAAAATAGACATAGGGAATTCAGTGACTCCATCAAATGCAATAACCTTCATTTCATAGGCGTCCCAGAAGAAGGGAGAGGAAAGGGGGCAAAAAAAAATTATTTGAGGAAATAATGGCTGAAAACTTCCCTAATCTGGGGAAGGAAATAAACATCCAGATCCAGGGGATGTAGAGAACTCTCATCAAAATCAACAAAAACAGGCCAACACCAAGACATGTTGTAATTAAATTTTCAAAATATAGCTACAAAGAAGCTTAAAAGCAACCTTAAAAGCCTTAAAAAACCTTGGTTCTTGACACTCATTCCTCACTAAGCATATTTACTTTTAGCTTTTTATTTAAAGTGAGAGATATACTACTCTTCCTTTCACTTGAACACCTAGAGGCCATTGTAGAGTTGTTAACTGGCCTAATTCAATTTTGTTGTCTCAGGGAATAGGGAGGCCTGAGGAGAGGGAGAGGGATGGTGGAACTACCAATCAGTGGGTCAGTCAGGACACACACATTTATTGATGAAGTTCTTTATCTTACATGAGCACTGTTGGTGGAACCCACAACAATTATAATAGTAACATCTAAGATCACTGATCACAGATCACAATAACAAATATGATAATAATAAAATAGTTTAAAATATTACAAATATTACCAAAATGTGACAGAGAGACATGGAGCAAATGCTGTTGGAAATGGTGCCAAAAGATCTGCTTGACACAGGGTTGCCACAAACCTTCAATTTGTATAAAAGGCAATATCTGAGAAGCACAGTAAAGCACAATAAAATGAGATATGCCTATAAATGGTAATGAATAGTCTTTTCCCCCCCTACTTTTTAATTAGTAAACTGTGTAGCTGGCAGAATTCTCAGGTGTACCTGACTCTACCTGACCCTGGTATAAACATCCTGCCTATTGGCTGGGACTGTGGATGATAGATTTTACTCATGTGATTAGGTTACATTATACATTACATGAACAAGGGACTTTAAGAAAGGGAGATTATCTATACTTCAACTATTGCTTTCATAAAAGTTTCTATTCTTCCTATCATTAGGAGTGGTTTAGTAAACATTTAGATTCTTTCACGTCTCTTTGTAAAGAACCTGCCGTGTGTTAGGCATTGCTATGGATAGGCATAAAAGGCTGCCAATTGCTGAGCTATATAGTATTAGGGCACTGTACCACTTAATGTGACCAGATAATCAAATATGCTGAATTTCCCTAGGAAGCCTGAATTATTTTACTAATGTCTCGACTTTCTTTTCTGAGCTTTGTTGTCCTTTCCTTTCCACAGATTTAACAATTGTACAGAGATATTTTTAATGGTTAAGTCTTC
>CM052894.1:53494941-53512315 GCA_028534135.1 Potos flavus | reverse complement strand
TGAAGGAAATAGGGGTGCCTGTGTAGCTCAGTCAGTTAAGCATCTGCCTTTAGCTCAGGTCATGATCCCAGGGTCCTGGGATCAAGCCCTGCATCAGGCTCTTTGCTTAGCAGGGAGCCTGCTTCTCCCTTGCACTCTGCTGCTCCTCTTGCTTGTGCTCTCTTTCTGTAAGATAAATAAACAAAATCTCTAAAAAAATGAAGGAAATATTTATTAATTTGCAAGTAAATAAAAGTATCTAATTTCTTAAAAGGAAAATATAAAATACGTTTCATTTACCATCTCATAGTTCAATGAAAATAGACTGGTGTCATCCATCTTCTCCACTCTAAATACTCACTAATGTTTCATAAGTTTGCCTTAACTTTTAGATGTTGGGCTCAAGCTATCATTCTACTTTTTTTGAAACCAATCAAAAACTTTTTAATATTTTTTTCTCATAATACATCTTTGTAATTAAAATTTTTCCCATTTGATTAACATATAACTTACATGTAACAAAATTTATCCTTTTTAGTATATAGTTTTGTGAATATGGTAAATATGTACAGCCATGCAGAGTCAAGATAAAACAATCTCATCACTTTTCCAAATTCCTCCACATTCCCGCGTAGTGATTCCCTTCCTCCATCCCTAGTCTCTATCAATCATTGATCTGTTTTGTGTTTTTATAGTTTTGCCTTTTCAGTGCATAGCATTTTGACTGTGTCTTCTTTCATTAAACATAACTTTTTGAGGTCAGCCTATGTTATTGCCTGCATCAGTACTTCATTCCTTTTTATTTCAGTGTAGTGTTCCATTGTATAAATTTCCACTTTTTTAATTCACTCCCAAGTTCAAGGATATCTGGATTGTTTCCAGTCTTTTGCAATAATGAATAAGGCCACTGTAAATATTCGTATACAGTTTTGGTGTGAACGTAGGTTTTCGTTTCACTTGAGTAAATGTCCTGGATTGAGGTGCTGATTCACCGGGTCAGTTCATGCTTAACTTTATAAGAAAATTCCAAACTGTTTGCTAACGTTGCTGTACCATTATTTTTTTAAATTTATTTTTACCGACAGTGCATAAGAGTTCCAATTGCTCTGCATCCTTGCCAGTTTTGGTATTATCAGTTTATTCTTTTTTTTTTTTTTAATATAAGCCATTCTAATAGGTATGTAGTAATATCATATTGTGGTTTTATTTTTTATTTTATTTTCTTTTTTTAAAATTTTATTTATTTATTTGACATAGAGAGAGAGATCACAAGTAGGCAGAGAGGCAGGCAGAGAGAGAGGGGGAAGCAGGCTCCCTGCTGAGCAGAGAGCCTGATGTGGGACTCGATCCCAGGACCCTGAGATCATGACCCGAGCCGAAGGCAGAGGCTTTAACCCACTGAGCCACCCAGGCGCCCCACATATTGTGGTTTTAATTTGTATTTCTCCAATTACTAATGATATTGATCATGCAATTGAAGTTTAAAATCCAAATGAAAATATCTTGAATGTGTCATTGATTTTTGTTTTAGGAATTAATTTCTTTTTTGCATTTTCTCTTCCGTTTCTTTCCACTCAAGAAAATAGTTTTGTGTTTTATTACTTCATGGAAGGTGTTTCATTGGGCTGAAAGCAGAAAGCAGAAAGCATTTTGAAAACTTATGGGATTTTTCCCCAAAGTCAAAACTCTTGAAAAGAATAGGTTTTGAGAAAGAAAGGTATTTCTTTCACTGCCGAGGATTTCCTTGGGATAGAGCAAAAAGAGTTTTATGGTATCCTGAATAGTTAGAACTCTATGACTTTCCCACAAAAAATCCAAAGAAGGTGCTTGGGTCAGAAGAAGACTGTCTCTGTGATATACTTACAGAGGTGATGCTCTAAGCACTGGACTTCTCAATCTTGTAAAAGATCTCAGCTTCCCCAGTGGCACAAAGCTTCTGAGCTGCTAGACCTAAAGACATCAATATTAACTTGGACCAGTATGTCTTAGCTGTACCTTGGTGACATAAAATCATGGATGACTAAGGAAATAAGAGGCTCCTTCACAAGACTTGGTATCTCATAAGATTTCAGAATCTTGACAAGACCCAGTGAGTGTGGGGGTGGGGGTGCTTCGTGAAAGAATCTATTTGAATTTTCCACCAACCTGGAGGTAAAAATTAAGCTTATTTATAAAAAATAAATGTTATATATTTTTCCAAGTTGAGTTTTTATATTGCAATTTATAAACTGAAAATGTATATCAGTAAGTAACATATTCTTACTTTAGCCAATGGTCTCAATTTTTTTCTTCTTCAATGAGAAATTTGCTGATCAATTATATTTTACCCACTTTGATAAAGTGACAAATGCAGTCATAAAAGTGTAAGCCAATGATGCAAGAACTTTTTTGAAGATTATACTTAGTGTTGGCTCATTTAGCATCGTCTTCAACATACCTTCTTCTTCCTGTGTCTGATTTGAAACTGTCAGATATGTTCACAAGAGGAATTGTGGACCAAAGGGCTAATGTAGTAATTTCTGGTACTTAGTATGCATCTTAAAACAGTTGTTAATTATCACAGTGTGACTACTTTAGATTATGAAGATAGTGTATTGAAGAATATACTTACTGAAACTCCTCTATTTTGACAGTACAGATGTTTATTTCATGTTGTTGAAATAAAAAAATCACACTTCTTTTCTTAAACTAAAAAAAAGATGTCTGAAATATGCTATGCCAAGCAACTATTTTTGGTTAAGTATTTAATCTATCTTTGATAATAAGGATTTTTTTATTGAAAGTTTCACAGAATTATGAAGAACACTTAGCCTTTCGTATTTCCTTACTATTTTATAAACTATTAATTTAATTTAATTTTATTAAAGATTTTATTTATTTGAGAGAGTGAGTGAGAGAGCAATGTGGGGGAGGGGCAAAGGGAGAGGGAGAAGCAAACTCCCCGCTTGGCAGAGAACCTGATGTGGAGCTAATCCTAGGACTCTGGGATCATGACCTGAGCCAAAGGTAGGTGCTTAACTGACTGAGCCACCCAGATTCCCCTAAACTATTATTTTTAAATAAAAACAAATTTTGTGAATCTAGAACTGCTCTAAAAATGATATCTATTTAGAAAATAACTTTTAAGAAAAGAATAATCCTTGCTAGGTGTAGAAAATTTTCCTATATATATTGGATTTTACTTATAATTCATTTTGTCATCTCATTTTAATTGTTACAGTAATATCATTCTGTTACAAGGCGTGTATAACATTTCCATATGTTCTGTTCTTTTCTTGTACAATTACATACATAATTAAAGTTTTTACTCTAATGGCAAGGTGAGTCTTAAAAGTGAATCTCCATTTAACACAAATATTATTTGGGCACACTAAAAAAACAGTGAAAAAAATTCATTTGAATTGTAGGAAATAACAGGTTTGTTTACTATAAGAGTAAGTTATTTACTGGAGTTTTTAACTGCCAGTTCACAGGCAGGTGTCAGACTGGCCACATAAGAATAAAGCAGTTGCTAAACTAAGGGGTGCTGGAGTTACTCAGTCTTTAAGTATCTGACTCTTGATTTCGGCTCAGGTCATGATCTCGGGGTCCTGGGATTGAGCCCTGTGCCTAGCATGCCTGCCCGCCACCCACTCAGGAGCATGCATGCACATTCTCTCTCTCTGTCTCAAATAAATAAATAAACCTTTAAAAAAAAGTTGCTAAAATAAAAGATTTTTGCTCCCTATGCCTAGTGGTTATGATTCAGCAGGACTGGTGTTAGTAATAAATTCCAATTTTAATAACTCTTAAGTCTTTATGCTCTTTGGACGGTATTGATAAATTATCTCTGTTTAACTTGCTATTCTGTACTTGTAAGGAATGCCTTAAATCAGGCAGGTTCCCAAAGTTGTCTGTGAGGTGGTACCTATTCTGGTAGTAACCTGACTAAAATATACTTTTTGAAATGGAAAATAGGGAGAACATCTTCCTCTTTGTTTTTTATAAAAGACCAAATGCCAAGTATCTATTTGCTAGAAATTAGTTTCCTGAAAAGATCTAATTGCTTCTGAGAATTTCACAGCTTTTGTTGCCTGTGTGCTACTGAACAATTCTCCTGGGTTTTCAGCTGAGGTTGTTTCCTTCCTTCCTTCCTTCCTTCCTTCCTTCCTTCCTTCCTTCCTTCCTTCCTTCCTTCCTTCCTTCCTTCCTTCCTTCCTTCCTTCCTCTCTCCTTCCCTCCCTTCTTTCTTTCCTCTCTCCCTTTCTCCCTCCTTCCCTCTCTCTTTCTCTCCCTTTCTTCATCACAGCTGCTGCTTTTGTGTCAGTGGCTGACACTAAAGTCTCACTTTGTTCCTCTGGAGGTGACTGGATTTATTGGTTTTGTCTTACTGCTTTTCATTCACCCAGCTCTCTGAAAGACCCACAATGCCATCCTAGACTCTGCCTGCCTCAGAGCCTTACTACCTTTATGCTGATGATGCTGCATCTTCAACACTGTGGATGAGCAGAAGCTTGGAGGAGTTGCTTGCAACTCCCATCGCTTCAGATGGCCAAAAGCAGAAATCCTACCCTCATCAGAATTGTTCCAAGTCTCCTGACTCAGAGATCACTCCAAAGCATCTCTAGGGCATAAATTCTCCCAAGAACACTAGCTTTTGGAATATTCATTTCATCAGACAAAGCCCCACTAATTCGACCTTGAATACTTTATCTTAAGTATGAGTCAGTTAATCACAATTAGACACATTGTTATCCAGTAATCCAGTAATAAGGGGGAAAACCCATAAACAATGTAACATATTAGTGGAGATGATTTTAATACACGAAAGTTAATAAAAGATCCTGTCAGATCTAGATCGTGGACTTTCTAGCATCCAAAACCGTGAGTAAATAAGGTTCTTGTTTAAACCACCCAATCTATGGTATTTTGTTATGGCAGCCTGAGCGGACTAATACAACCTCCATAGATAATCAAGTTTTACTCCTTCCATACAGTCATTATGTATTAATTTGTAGCAGCAATTCCCTCCAAAGAATACAATAAAATGACTCTAGTCAGTCATCAAATAATTACAGTTTCAGAGAAGCATAACATTTGTGTTTGGTACCTTTGTCTTCCTCATTATATTTTTTCATCTGACTTTCACTTTGTTTCTTTCTTATGTTCTGTTAGAAGATCAAAGGATGATGGGGCTCCTGAGAATTGCTCCCTACCAATCCTCTTTAGACAAAGTCCCTCAGAAAAATACTAAGACATTGGGAAAAATTCTTATTAGGAAAGAAATTGACAGATTCTGAAGTGATGATAAATGATAGGTAATTCCATCTCAAACCCAAATAATTCACGCCTGAGCCAGAAATCTGATTTGAAAAAGTCTATTGGGAAGATGATAGTGTAAATATGGAGGGGGGGAATTCTATTGTGTGAAGAACTGGAAATAAAATGATTGATAGTTATTAAAATTAAATAGAATTACAACAAATTAAAAAACCTTCTATGAGACTAGAACTAAACGTTTAAAATGCAGCTCTTATTTTCATGGTAATAAGTAGCCCCCAGTTTACTATTTTTGCATTTAATGATATTTTAATAGGACAATAATTGTTCTTCTTAAGATTTAGAACACAATTGGGCAAATATTTAATTTATTCCATATTTGTAAACTTGTATTTTTTAAAGATAATAGCAAACTACAGCATGATTAAAAAACTCACAAACATACCTCAGGAGAACTAAAAACATGTTATCTCGGGGGAAAAATTCATAGAGAAAAAAAATCGATGTTTAATCTTATTTCAGATATGCATATTGCTGAAGTCAAAGATTATTTCAGTCAAAAATTTTAGATTATCTGACTCCAGACATTTTTCAATTGTTAATCTCTTTTTCTTCAAAGAGTGCTACATTGAAAAATGTTTTAATTTTTGAAGAAAATTTGAATGTGTTGACTAATAAAGCTAATTACCTGCTTGAGGAGAATCTATGAGACTACAACAGTATTGCTTTGACTGTAAAAAAAAATAAGAATTGAGTATTTTCTTTTTCTGGATCAAACATCAAAGCTATCAAAGGCAAAACATTATTTATTCAAAGAAGATGTTGACAAACTTTCAGTTATCTTTGATGGTGCTTATTTCTTTTAGATATCTTTCTCTGTTGGAACAGTTATATGCGTATGAATCTTAGGGTTGCAAATTCACTTCTGGAAGAGAAGGGCTTATGACTGCAAGGTAATAGCTATCAAAATGTGGGCTTTGGGTGAGGACTCAGATATACTTTTGTCACATCTCTAACTAGCTCAAGTTTCAGGGTAACTTAAATAATCTCTCCAAGCTTCATTGTCCTTAAATAGTACAGTGTTGTGAGAAATACATTAGGTGATGTATTAAAGCAATCAGCAGAACATTTTACAAATGGTACACATTAGTTACCTATAAGAAGCATTAGTATAAACCATTTTCATTTGACAATTGTGTTTTTCATGAAGGAAGACAATTATCTTCCTGGACAAAAAAAATACTGTCCTGGGCAAAGAGATGTTGAAATAGTGCTTTAAAAGTTTTCCCTAAAAAAGGGAGCTGTAGAGTCATGTGGAAAGTGGAGGTGTTAAAATCTGGGGAGGTAAAGGGAGTTTCAGTGCAGGCCTTTTTTCTCCAACCTCCCCTACTCATCCCACTTTCTTTTCATGTGCCATTATCAGTGATATCTTCCCAGATCATTGTGTCAACAGAAAGATGTATGAGAATTTGAACACACACCTAGTTTATTTTTCAACTTGTCAATTTAATGTAGGCATGGTTACTTTTGCTCTTTTGTAAAAATAAATTCAAAAACTTGTCCTAAGTCAGTGCTATTGAGTTAGCTTATTTTCTGAGGGCTGTGGTAGATATTTCATTTTAAGAACTCCACAAAGGAAAGTGATAAAGAAATAGTCATATTTTCATCACGTGTATTTATAACTTCTTTCCTAAAGATAATTGAGCCAGTGAAGTATTTGTAGGTATGACATATTCATTATTATCATTTGTTCTCTGACATTTTTCACCCAAGAATCAACATTTTTGACGAGGGACATTTAAGACATTTAGTGTAGATATAAATAAAATGAAAATTTATTTCCAATATTAGTTATAGTTATGGTGCATTTTATTTCCCTTGTGACCACATTTTCTATTACTCTAGGTAAACATAACACTTTTGTCTGTGATCTCTTCTTACAGTAGTCGCAGGACCCATGCTGCAAGCAATGATAGTTGATGATTCTTCTACTTCAGAAATTTATTTTCACACAGAGACAAACGGAGCTATATTAACAAATTAGCTATTTAGCCAACATTTCTGATGATGAGTTTCTCAGAGCATCATATGCTTATCTGAAGTTTTCTTTATCAAACATATAATTTTACCTCAAGAAACATGTGTACATACATGTTAGACACATAATTTCTTCATATACAACAGAGTTAGGTGATTTGCTTAATCTCTCTAAAGATTCAGATTTTCTACTTGTAATAAAGAGCAAATAATAATGTCTATCATGTAGGGTTTTTACAAGGATTCAATGAGATAACGTATAGTATTTATAACACTTTGCACAATAGTTGACAAATAGCAAACTCAGTAAGTATTCTTTAATTACAGATAATTCTAATAATTACAGATAATTACCATTATCTGAGTGTTAAGCACCCATACCTGAAGGGCAGTGACACAATGTCCAAATAGGCTAAGTCCTTAGGATTCTTGTCTGTCAATTTCAAAATTTGGATGTTCTTGGCATTTAGTTCTGTTGACCACTTTTTCCTTGAACAGGAGTCATACTTTTCTATTTCTTTTTGTGTTTAGCAATTTTTTATGGTACAGTGGACATTGTGTGGTTTATTGTAGAGAGAATGGATTGGATTGTTGTTCCGTAAATAGTATTAAGTTATATTCTGATTGTCAGTCAATTTATTGATAGATCTTTTTAGTCTTGTCAGGCTTAGTTTTATGCTTTGTTAAAGTAGGTTTGTTTTTATGGAGCACCTGTGTGGCTCAGTTGGTTAAGCATCTGCCTTTGGCTAGGGTCATGATACCGGGGTCCTGGGATTGAGCCCCACGTCGAGCCCCATGTGGGGCTCCCTGGTCCTCAGGGATCCTGCTTCTCTCTCTTCCTCAGCCTGCTGCTCCCCTTGTTTGTGCTCTCTCTCTCTCTCTGTCAAGTAAATAAATAAAATCTTTAAAAAAAAATAAAGTAGGTCTGCTTTGATTTTGAATTTGGCCTTAGAGAGCATCCCTTACCCTAAAGTATGATTCTTACTCATAAGGGTTGGCCTTTCTGGGGTCTCGGTTAAATGCTTATCGTCCTCAGTGAGGTCTGTTGACCTGGGCTAGAAATCCAGTTGTCTCTCAGTAGTGAATTCTGGCATTAGATCTCAGTCCTACAACAGAAGATTTCTTCTAAGCCTCATGAAATCTGGCCTTGGGCAAGTGCAATCAACCCTTAGGTCCAGGACTCATTTTTAATCCTCATTCACAAAATACTCAATCCCCACTGAGGAGTTTTCACTTCTCAGGTACAACCCCCCATCAACTGCAGTTACTTAAGCAGCTTGGAACTTGATCTTGGCCTCCTCAGCTCAGTGAGACCACTACTTCACTTAGGATCCTACTCACTACTTTGTAGAAAGAAGTGCTGTTAGAAAAGAAGCTGGAGTGATCTTGGGTGATCAAGGAGCTCATCTTGTATATTTTCTTTTTCTCAAGAATCACTGTCATACAGTGTCTGCTTTTTAATATTAGAATAATTAACTCAATTATTTTATCTAGTTTTATAATTGTTTTAAAGGCAGAAAAGATACAATGCCAATTATTTAGTCATGGTTAGGAGCAGAAGTCACATCTATGCATAGCTTTAAATAAATCATGCTATTGAAATTGACATTATGGCTTGTTTGAAAATTTACGAATATCAGTCATCTCTCAAAACATCTTAGAATAGTATTTTAAACCTCTTTAACCATATTTAAGATCTTGCTCTTGCTCTTAGCTTTTTATTTAGAGAGGTATATATTAGAGATATAAATAGAGACTGTAAAATTTATCATTTAATCTGGAACTCTTTTGAATGTGAAGGAGTAAAGCATTAAAATTTATACCAAACTTGCCCAGTATACACTGTATGGTCATACCAGTTAGCATCCAGTGTTTTAATCTAAATGGCTAACTAGAGGTTGAATTCAAAATATATATTTTCATCTTGAATATATCTCCAGTACCAGATGGGGTTTTTCCAGAGTTTATAGGAAATTATTCCTGATGGTCTACTGGGCACCCAGAGATTTATACAACAGAACTAAACTTTGTATTTATCTTAATTATATCCTTGTTCTAGAATAAACTATTTTTTCTTACTATTTTCTATTTCAGTGAATGGTCTCACTACTCATCCAATCATCAAAATAAATTTTCTGGAAATAGTCTTACATCATTTATTCCCTTCTCTTATATCTCCACTTGGTATTCATGTTTTATTAGTTCTAAATTCTTTTTTTTTTTTTAAAGATTTTTATTTAGTTATTTGACAGAGAGAAAGAGATCACAAGTAGGCAGAGAGGCAGGCAGAGAGAGAGGGGGAAGCAGGCTCCCTGCTGAGCAGAGAGCCCGACGCGGGGCTCGATACCAGGACCCTGAGATCATGACCTGAGCTGAAGGCAGAGGCTTTAACCCACTGAACCACCCAGGCACCCCTACTTCTAAATTCTTAAAGATCTGAACTTTCTCTTCCAAAGATTCTGTGATGGCCTTCCTAAAAAAATTCCTTATAATCTTCTACCTGGACTACTGATGTGGTCTCGAATTGTTATTTGTTATCTTACTCCAATTTGTAACCTTTTTGTTTATTTTCTATTTCTTCATTATAATAGTCTTTCTCAAATATAAATCTGACCAAATATAAATCTAGGCTTTCATCTGTTTAATGGCTTGCCATCTTTTACGAAAGAATGTTCACATTTCTGTCTTGACAAACATGATTCAACTTGACTTTGCCATCTTCTTCATATTCTTCCTGTGATTCCTTGTGATTATATCAGATATAATAAAACATACTTTTTTCATCATTTGCTACTTTTTCATGGTATGTTTTTCCTCATCCCTCATGTCCCTTTCTACCTTCTTTTATTTGTAGACCTAGAGTCAGCCATATGTTCTCTGTGATGTTTTTTCCTGACTCAACTCAACTCAACCACCTCCCAAAGTGTTAATAGCAATCCTCCCCTTTATAAAATTCCACAGTATACAGACCTCTATCATATTACCTACATACTATTTTAATGTTCTTTTTCTTTTCTTACTAGCCTATAAGACCTCTAAGGATAGGCTCTATATTTTAGTCCTGTTTATAATATCAAATATTATCAATTTTATCTAACCCGTATATTGAATTTAATATATTTATTCAATGATTTCACATGTGTTTAAAATGTAGTATAGGTTTTCCTAGATTTATTTCAAATATTCAGTTTGAAGATCCCCCTCAGAATTGATTAGAATTTGCAGGAAGAAGAACCAGTAAACAGAGAATGTGGAGATTAAATATGACTGCCGTATAAAACAAAAACAAAAGCAAAAAAATATACCTCTCCACACATATCAACATATTATCTTTAGGCTTTTTCTAAACAAAACAGATGGTAGGAGAAGCAATAAAGTCTCTACCTTTACTTGGCAGTGTACTTTCCATATGTTGAGAGTGATCTGAGATACTTAAAGGTTTGGATGTAGTATCCTTTTTATAAAATTTTACAAAACTTGGTTTAAAGTCTAGTTTGTGTAGTAGTCAAAGAATGTTAGAACTGGATGAGACCTTTCCAGTCATCCAATGTAGTGTTCTTCAATCATGCTTAATCACAAAATCTTCCTGGGTCACTGATTAAAATTGTAGCTACAAAGCATCTCCTCTGGAGTTTCAGTTGTCGTATTTGGGTTGGTGCCCAGAACTTTGCATTTTAAATCAACCTAGGTCACTTTTCTAAATTTCTTGTGATGAAATCATCTGGGATTCCATTAATCATGCAAATTTCTAAGAGACCAGGACTTAGTATGTCAGAATGTCCAGGGGAGGAGCCTGTGAATCTGTATTTTCATGAGCTTCCTAGCTATTTCTTATCATCAGCGAAGTTTGGGAAACATTGATAAACTTAATCAGTTTATTTTATAGTTGGAGTAAAGAAGTTTAGGGTAATACAGTGAGGGAGTAGGAAAAAAATCGATATTTTTTGGGGGAAGATATTTTGATTTTTATTATTTTTTTAAGATTAAGAAAATTGGGCTTAGAGAGTTAACTATTTGCCAAAATAATAAAATCTAGAAAATAATGGAGTTAGGATTTGTGTCCAGCTTTCCAGATTTTGTGTTCATTACTCTTTCATAATATATTATCCCATGATGGACTTAATAGGCATATATTACAAAAAGTTTGTTACTATCAGTTCAGTACTAGGGTGCCTGGGTGGCTCAGTCAGTTAAGTGGCTGCCTTTGGCTCAGGTCATGATTTCAGAGTCCTGGGATCCAGCCACATGTTGGGCTTCTGATCAGCGGGAAGTCTGCTTCTCCTTCCCTCTCTTTCCCTCTGCCCCTCTCTTTCTGCCCCTCCCCCTGTTTGTGCATGAGTGCTCTCTCTCTCTTAAATAAATAAATAAGATCTTTAAAAAACTATTAGTTCAGTATTGAGTTATAATCACAATGTACTATAAACCAATGACATGGTTCTTAATTGGGAGAAAAGCAGGTAAAATCAGGCTAGCAGGCTGGAAACTGTGTATAGGAATGCTATTTGTATGTGTGAGGAGGGCAGGGGAGTTTGTTCTCTTCTGTTTCTACTTCTTTCCATAAGGAAAGGAAACTTCTTCCTCTGTCTGCACCATTCTCCATTCCTCATTCTAAACTTACTAATTCCTTTTCCAAGTGGAAGATGTAACCAATATAATTGGTCAGAGCCTGAGACTTTCTATAAGCCACTTTTCAGTTTAATCGTAGTCCTGCAAGGAAAGGAGCTGCAAATGTAGGAGCCAGATCTCTGTTTCAGCACTCTTGGCCTACTGCTAATTCATCAAATGGACTAGGTTATCTGTCCCAGAGACCTGGTCTTTTAGTCTAAATGGAAAAAGTAAGATGTCTGTCTTTGCCCATTCATGCTGCTATAACAAAAACACCACAAACAAAGTGGCTTAAACACCAAACACTTATTTCTCACAGTTTTGGAGGCTGGGAAATCCAAAATAAAGGCACTAGCAAATTAAGTATCTGGTGAGGACCAGCTTCCTTGGTTTTTAGGTGGCTGTTTTCTCCCTGTGTCCTCATATGGCAAGAGAGGGTGAGATCTACTATGATATGCAATTCAACAATTTAGTTAACATAGATATTTCAAGCATACACAATATAAAGTAATATGTTAATCTATAATACCGTCATATTGCAGTACTATATTTCATGAATAGATTTCTTCAACCTCTTCACAAAACCCATGCTTTCAGAAAGCTCCCCTCTGCTTGCTATGTGGGATGCTGCCCAATTCATAAATTGTTTAACAAAGCCAATTAGATCTTCATATTTAAAAGCAAACAACAAACAAAAACCTGTGCTTTCAGAGTCCATGTATGTTAAGGTCTTTAGAATTATATCTCAAGGCATACAGGAACTTACTTGCATCATGATATTACAATATATGTGATTTCTTACATAGGTTTATATTTATACTCTACAGAAGATAATCATTCGTTGTCTTTTTTCCCCCATTTTTTTAAATTGTGGTAAAATATACAAGCATAAAATTTACCATTTTAACAATGTTTTACTTTTATATTTTAATTTTTAAAGATTTATTTATACATTTGAGAAAGAGAGAGTGTGTGTGTATGTGCACGTGCGCGCTTGTGTGAGGGGAGGGGCAGAGGGAAAGAATCCCGAGCAGACTTCCTGATGAGCCCCGAGCCCAATGCAGGGCTCAATCCCATCACCCTGAGATCATGACCTGAGCTGAAATCAAGAGTCAGACCTTAACCGACTAAGCCACCCAGGCGCCCCACTATTTTAACCATTTTTAAAAATGTATAGTTTGGTGGTATTAAATACATTCATAATGTGCTACTATCACCACCGTTTAACTCCGGAACTTCTTCCATTTTATAAAACTGCAACTCTATACCCATTAAGAAATAACTTTCATTTTCCTCTTCTTTGCAGCCCCTGACAACCACCATTCTCCTTTCTGTCTCTGTGATTTTGGTCATTCTAAGTATAACATATAAATGGAATCATAGAATATTTGTCTTTTTGTGACTAGTATATTTCACATGGAATAATATTTTCAAGATTTATGCATCTTGTACCCCATATGTCAGAACATTCTTCCTTTTTAAGGTGAAAAATATTCCTTTGCATGCATATACCACATTTTACTTATTCATTCATACACTGAAGGACACTTGGTTTGTTTCCCCATTTTTGCTACTGTGAATAATGCTGTGATGAATATGGGTGTACAAATTTTTTTCAGGATCCTGTTTTCAGTTTTTTGATATCTCCAGAAATTGAGTTGCTTATTCATATTCTAATCACATAATTAACTTTTTGAGGAACTTCCCATATTATTTCCCACACTGGCTATACAGGCTATACCATTTTAGATTCCCCCTAACAGTGCAGAAGTTTCATTTGCTCTTCATCTTTGCAAACTCTTGTCATTTACTGTTTTCTTTTTCTTTTCTTTTTTTTTTCACAATAGCAATTCTAATAGATGTGAGGTGGTATCTTATTGTAGTTCCAATTTCCATTTATCTAATGATAAGTGATTTGCATATTTTCATGTACTTATTAGCAATTTGTACATCTTCTTTGTAGAAATTTCTAAGTTTTTTGTCCATTTTTTATTTGAGTTGTGTTTTTTGTTGTTGAGTTTAGGAGTTCTCTCTATATTCTAGATATTAATCCCTTATCAGACATTTTCTTCCATTCTCTGGGTCACTTTTTTATTCTGTCGATAAAATCTTTTGATGCACAATTTAAAAAAAAAATCATGAAATTCAATTTGTCTGTTTTTTCTTTTGTTATCTTTAGCATTGTTTCCAAGAAATCACTGGTGAAGCCAATGTCATTAAGCTTTTATCATATATTTTTTTCTAAAAGTTTTGTTTTAGGTCTTACATGTAGTCTGTTGATAAATTTTGAGTTAATTTTTGTATATGGTGTTAGCTAAGTGTCAATTTCATTCTTTGGCATGTGAATATCCGGTTTCCCAGCATCATATATTAAAAAGACTGTCCTTTTTTCCATTGAATGTTCTCGTCATTATTGTAAAAAAATATTTGACCATACATACAAGGGTTAATTTCTGGGCTCTCCAGTCTATTCTATTGGTCTATATGTCTGTCTATATGCCTGTACCACACTGTTTATTTTTTTTAAGATTTTATTTATTTATTTGTCAGAGAGAGAGAGAGCACAAGCAGGCAGAGTGGCAGGCAGAGGCAGAGAGAGCAGCAGGCTTCCCGCTGAGCAAGGAGCTGGATGCAGGACTTGATCCCAGGACCCTGGGATCGTGACCTGAGCTGAAGGCAGCCACTTACCTAACTGAGCCACCCGGGCATCCCGGTACCACACTGTTTTGATTACTGTAGTATCATAGTAAGTTTTAACATCAAGAAGTATGAGTTTTCCAGGTTGTTCTTCTTTATAAATTTTAGATAGGTTTTTCTATTTCTGTGAAAAATATCATTGGGATTTTCACAGAGATTACATTGAATCTATAGATTGCTTTGGGTAGTCTTATTGTTAATACTTCTAATACATGAACAGTATTAAGTCTTTCAATCCATGCACATGGACTATGTTTCCAATTACTTATGTTTCCTTTAATTTCTTTCAGTAGTGTTTTATAGTTTTCTTTCCCCTTCTTGGTTAACTCCTAAGTATTTTATTCTTTTAATGTTATTATATATGGGATTGTTTCCTTAATTTTCTTTTTAGATTTTACATTGCTGATGTATGGAAATGCAACTGATTTTTGTGTGTTGACTTTGTATCTTGCTGCTTTACTCAATTCAATTTATTTATTTATTTATTTGTTTATTTATTTATTTATTATTGCTGAGTCTTTAGGATTTCCTACATGTAAAATCATATCATCTGTGATTTACTTATTCTTTTACAGTTTGGATGGCTTTTATTTCTTTTTCTTGCTTAATTGCTCTGGTTAAAGATTCCAGTACCATACTGAATAGAAGTAGCAAAAGCAGTTATCCAGGTCTTGTTCTCAGTCTTAGTGAAAATATTTTCAGTCTTTCATTATTGAGTATGATGTTTACTGTAGGTTTTTCACAGATGGTTTCTATTATGTTGAGGTAGTTTCCTTCTATTCCTAGGTTGTTGAGTGTTTTATCATAAAGAGATATATTAGTTAAGGTGATCATGTTTTCTTCCCCTTCATTCTGTTAACGTAGTATATATTATATTGATCGTTATTTGTATGTTGACTATTCTTTAATTCCAAAAATAAATCCCACTTGGCCATTATGTATAATTCTTTTAATGTACTACTGAATTTCTTTGCTAATTTTTGGTCGAGTGTTTTTACATCAATATTCATAAGGATTATTGCTCTATAGTTTTCTTTTTTTGTTTTTCCTTCCTTCCTAAATCTTAATTTTGTTCTTTTCAAAGAAAGAACTCTTGGTTTCACTATTTTTTTTATTGCTTTATGATTCTTATTTTGTTTACCTTTATTTACTCTAAACTTTATTATTTCCTTCCTTCTGTTAGTTTTGGATTTGTTCTTCTCTTTTTGTTCTATAAGTTGTAAAGTTAGATTAGTAATTTAAGATCTGTCTTGTCTTTTAACATAAGTATGTATGACTATAAATTTTCCCCCTTAGCACAGCGTTTGGTGTATCTCATGTTTTGATATGTTGTATTTTTGTTTTCATTCATCTTTAAGTATTTTTTAATTTACCTTGTGATTCCCTTTTTGATCTGTTGATTATTCAAGAATTTATTCTTTTTTTTTTTTTTTTTTAAGATTCCATCTCCAAGTAGGCAGAGAGGCAGGCAGAGAGAGAGGGAGAAGCAGGCTCCCCTCTGAGAATAGAGCCCGATGTGGGGCTTGATCTCAGGACCTGAGATCATGACCTGAGCCAAAGGCAGATGCTTTAACCCACTGAGCCACCCAGGCGCCCCAAGAGTTTATTCTTTAATTTCCAAAAAATAAGTGAATTTTGCGGTTTTCCTTCTGTTCTTGATTATAACTGTCTGTATATCTCCCGAATTCTACACATTTTTGCTTCATGTATTCTGATGGTCAGTGTTTTGGTTTATAAATGTTTATAATTGTTATATCTGCTTGTTGCTTTGAATTTTTTACTAATATATAATGTTCTTCTTTGTCTCTTGTAAATGTTTTTGATTTAAAGTTTTTCTTTTTTCTAATATTATTATATAGTCACCTCTTCTCTCTTTCCATTATTTGCACAGAGTATCTTTCCATCCTTTCACTTTTAACCTATTTCTAACTTTGGATCTAAAGTGTTCTTATAAGACATTATATTGTTAGATCTTGTTTTTTTAATCTATCCTTCCAATTTCTGTCTTTTGATTGGAGAGTTTAATCAATTCACATTTAGATTAATATTTGATAAGGAAGAGATTTTGTCATTTTGCTCTGTTTTCCATATATATTATAGCTTTTTTGTCCCTCATTTCTGACATTATTGTTTTCTTTTGTGTTTAGCTAATTGTGAAAATATTTAAATTCCTTTTTCATTTCATTTTGTGTTTATTCTATAGATATTCTCTTTTGGGACCATAGAGTTAATACCTAATATCCTAAAGTTATAACACTCTAATTGGAATTTATACCAGCTCCAACCCTATCCCTTTTTAGTTGTTGATATCACAAAGTCACATCTTTATACACTATGTGTTCTTTTAGTTCTTTGAGATCTTTGTTATAGTTGTTTTAAAGTCTTTGTCTACTAGATCTGTCCTCAGGGTTTTGTTTTTGTTTTTTGTTTTTTTTGTTGTTGTTGTTGTTGTTTTGTTTTGCAGGGATGGTTTCTGTTGATTTTTTCCTCTTTGAATGGGCTCTACTCCTCTGTTTCTTCATTTGTTTTGTAACTTTTTGTTTTGGAAAACTGGATATTTTCATTAATAATGTGATAACTCTGGAAATTAGATTCTTCTTTTTTGTTTTTGCTTGTTTTTTGTTGTAGGCTATTTTGATGCCAAGGATTAGCCTAAAGGGTAAATTTCTCAAGTCTTTTCTGATTCTGTACCTTTCTCTGGGCAAGCAGAATGACTTTCTTATTTCCTCTTCAAATGCAGTTGCTTTTGAATGCTATAGTCTTTAATGTCTATCTCCAGAAAAAGGGGGAAAAACAG
>CM052894.1:53433356-53494441 GCA_028534135.1 Potos flavus | reverse complement strand
GACATCATGTTGCCTCTGAAGTCCTTGTTTCTATAGATTTTAAGTTCCTGTTCTATATCCCTCATGGGTTTTTTCTACTTTTATAAAACCCCCTTTAATATTTCCTGTAGTGCTGGCTTGGTGGTCACATACTCTTTTAATCCTTGTCGGTCTTGGAAGCTCTTTATCTCTCCATCCATTTTGAATGTGAGCCTTGCTGATAAAGTATTCTTGGCTGCATGTTCTAGATCAAGTTCAAAAGTCTGAGAACTAGGAGTGCAGATGTCTGTTTAAGCACAGAGCAAATTCCCCTTCCTCTGCCTTTTGTTCCAGTCTGACCCTCAATGGATGGGATGATGCCCACCTGAACTGGTGATGACCTTCATTACTCAGTCTACCAATTCATGTCTGGAAACTCAGACATGTCTAGAAATAATGTATCACCAGCTATCTGGTCATCTCTTAGCCCAGTCATGTTGACACATAAAATTAAGCATTACATCAGGTATTAATTCTGTCACCACATATTTTATCCTTTAAAAATGTTCTCTTTTTCTTTATTTTTTCATTTTGATTATGCTTTTGATTTCTTTATTTATTTGTGTATTTACTTTCTGGTAGTATAGATTGGTCTATTTTAACTGTAATTTAATGTAACTGTTATCTTTTGAACTTTATAAAAATTAACAATTATATTTTACTTAACCCAGTTTCTTGAACATTTTTCATTGATATTAATTTACAACTTTGAAAAATGGAAATGTTAAAATACTACTATTTCCTATTACTTTCATTACTTCCTTAACTTTCCATTTTTGTTGGTATGTTTTTTCTTATTGAAAATTATGATTTGGTTAGTGTATTTATGACTTTAAATAATATACTTACAGCTATTTCTTAGTTTATCCACCTTCATCCTTATCTCTTGAGACTGTTGGTTTCCTTCCCAATATCAATTCTGCCTTCTGCATTCCTTCACACCTTCTGCCTTCCTAACAGATCTGTGTTTTGTACAAGTGTATATACTTGTTCCAGACAGCAGAATGGTATAGAGGGTGCTGTGTCTGCACTCAGGTGTCGAACCTTCTTAGTCTATACGTGCCAATCAGCAAATCCCTTTTCTTTTGATGGCAAGTATTAGTTTAATAGCAAGCAGGCGAGTTATGTCACCCCAATCTTATTGAAAGAAAGGATTAATATTTTGTGGTTGCAGGAGAGATTTGCTCTGACTCTTTACTGTCAAATATGAGGGCTGGGAGGAAGGCACATGACTTGGAGAGCTCCTCACAGCTTACTTGCAAGGATAAACATAAATAGACTTTGGATTAAACCAATGCTGATAATTGTAAAATAGAGTGACAAAAAAAGCCTAGGGGGTTGATGACATTATTAAGGTGCTGATTGTACATGTTTGGAGGCTTCACTTAATGCTGGAATTCTAGACATGTGAGACAACTAATGTCCTCATTTTAAAAGTTAATTTAGATGAGATTTGATGACAGTCATCACGGGCCTATTAGAATACAACTATATTTATTCACATTCTTCTTCACCTTTACTTCTAATTTTTTCTTACGTTTCAACTTTTATATTATCAGATTTTAAACTTCAGATCAGTCATTACACATCTCATTCCTCACAGTTGTTTAGCCAAAGACTGTCTTGCACATAGATTCGATGATTCCTCCCTGACTTCCAACTGAGATGTTCCTTTACATTTAGTTGATGGGATTCCACCCTTGAGTGGTGCTTTTTGCTTTGTTTACTTTTTACTTGTTTATTTTTTTTTAATATGAAGAAATCCTCATAGTTGCTATACTCCTAAGAATTGATGCAACTTTTATATTTGAATAACATATTTGTTTGAAAATTTTTCCTTTTTGAGGGGCATTATATAGTCCTTTCTTCATGTTGTCTGGAATACTGTTGGGCTTCAAATAGTTCCTCAAACAGTGATGTCCTGCAAGGGGAATCCACTTAATTTGAATTCTCATCCTCTTTCTTCTGTCCCAGTGGGAACTTCTACTTTCTAAAAGAAGGTCATTTTGTTGCCTCTGTGAAGAGCTGACATGGAGAAGGAATGCTCATCAGGAGCTCTCAGTATGCTTTTGCTTGTGCCTCCTGCTTGCTTCTCTTATCTTCTAATTGTTTTCTGTGTCACTATATTTCTATTTAACAGTGGAGATAATGAGCTCTGGGCATTAGGGGTCCTTCTTTTTTTTATCACTTGCTTCCTTCTAAGCAGGGAATTCCCAACATGTCTAAGACTAGCATTTTGGTGTTTGTGTTTGTGTTTGTATTTGTTTTTGTTTTACAGTGGGGCTATTTCTTCCATTGAGACTTCAGTGTGTTTCCAGGACTGCTCTTTGTATGATTTCTTCGAGAAATTCCTGCGCAATTTTTCAAGAATTAATTCTAGTTTTTAGTGTTCTTATGAAGGATGTATATAGTGTTGTATGGGACTGTATAAAGTTGAAGCTTGTCAAGCAACACAAAATCTCAGAAAACTATCTTATCCGTTCACTTATTGACCAGTTTACCTTTTATTCTTGATTCTTTGTGTTTGTTTCTTAAGCATATCAGTTGATAGGCATAGGCAGAGTGTTACTGGGACCTGGTTCTACTTTGCCAGCTCAAATAACAACATCAAGTTTTTGTAAAAAGATCAAAATGCTTTGTTGAAGTGACTATTTGTTATTGGAAAGAGAAAGGTAAACATAATAAGTGCAATTGTGCTAAAGGGTCCACAATGGATTCTAGTAGAAGAGTTTTGTTCATTTTCTTTCGGAAATTTGTGAGAATACTTGGCTGAAACGCCTGAGGAAATAGTAATTCCTTTTAGCGTGTCTGGATTTTATTTCTTTTTATGTTGTTCTAGAGAGGAGGAATCTTAAACACATCATGTATCTTTGTTCATGCTGGCTTTTTAGGATTAGCTACTTCTTTCTTTTTATTTTTTATCATTAATGTCACAGTAAATTTGAAATAGAAACAAAATAACCAAGTACCATGTGTAAAATATCTACATTGTTTAGATAATCACAACCATAATAACTAAATTTTTAGTGCTTAATATTTGTCAGATACAATGTTTAGTGATTTGCTTTTTTCTTCACAAAAACTATAATTTGTAGATATCGATGTTTCTATTACTATCATGAAGACCATGAATTGATAGTTTGGGACCTTGTCTAATGTAAGCAAAGTTAGTTTAGTGGGAGAGTCATGATTTGACTTTGGAACTGTATGATTTGACCCCAAACAAACAGAAGTCAAAAGATTAAGGAGTACTATTGGGGAGAGTATGAAAAAAGTAGCAATTGTCAAATAATTGAAATCCCTTTTCCCATTAGTATGTCATAGGTCTGAATAACGTGCCTGCCTCAGCTGGAAGGTTATAAAGTCCAAAATTCTACCTTCAAAATTTGGGGTGGTCCATGGGCCTTTAGGAAGAGGGATTATTTATGACTGCATAAGGCTGAGGGGTTTTTTCTCCCTCTCTTTAAGAACAAGTGCACGTTTTTCTTGGGACCAGTTTAAGAGAAGAAATAAGCTTCTGACACTAATGGAATTTTGTGTGGGTATAGGAGCAGAAAGAAACCAGCTTGTGCAATGGAGTTCTGTGAAATCTTGGAGATTGTATGAAAAAAACGAGTGCATCCCAAAGACTCATAAACATGGTCCCAAAAGAATGAAGCATGTGTGTTTGGGTGATGTTAATGGATTATGGAGAGTAAGCCTCTCCCTCACTATGCATTCTATATCCACAACATTTAATATTTGCATTAATAATTCTTTTAGGTTCATTAATTTTCTGAATATAATATATAATTTTTCCTGTAAATCAGATAGTTAAAAAAATACTAATTTGTAAGTGAGGTGGTGGAAATAAGCCATACGTTATTAATCCACAAAACCAGTTGCCTGGACAAATTCATGTAAATGAGTACATTCAGCCAAGTGTTATGTAACTATTAGTGAAAAGTACCTAAATTTTGCCTCTGCAAATGCCTCAAATCTCTCAAAATACAGAAATAATTCATTTTAAAGGAGTCTGCCTCTCTCTAATATTTTGGTACTAGATGGCTGCCTACATTTAGACTTCCAGGAAAAGTTTTGTTTTTGTACTTAGACATTGCATTAACAAGTTTCAAGCTTCTGCAAATTTGATGTTTTAACATCTGCCCTACATGTGTATTCTGGAACTTTTGTTTCAGACCACTCAAGAGTGTAACTGAGTCACCTTGCCTTAGCCTTTTGCCTCTCTCCTTACTCCCTGCTCCCTGAAAAGAAATCCTCCTCCATGAGGTTTGCTTTTTCAGATACAAACCAGTCAATCCAGAACCCATATACCAACTTCTTTGCTTTCACTGGGCCACTATCTACCTGTCTTATTTACCACAGGGACAGGTACCAGACAACAGGTACTAGCCGCTACATCCCAGAGCCTGCTGAAATTATTCAAGCTAGCCAATCCTAAATCTGTTTAATCTCCATTGGTCATTCCTTCCAAGGAAATTACAATGAAGACTCTGGTCTAAGATCTGCAACCCGCCCCCCCCCAGTCTTCCTCTGCTCCTGATGGACCTCAGTGCTTCCTCATGTCTCTCCCTCCCATCCAACCCATGGCCTGGGGTGCTCCCTCTTTTTGGGAATCTTGAGTAACAAAATATCTTTTTTTTTTTTTTTAAAGACTTTATTTATTTAACAGAGAGAGAGAGTGTAGGAGCAAGGGGGTGCGGCAGAGGGAGAAGAAGCAGCAGATTCCCCACTGAGCAGGGACCTCCCTCCCCCTGTGGGGCTCAATCCCAGAACCGTGGGATCATGACCTGAGCTAAAGGGAGACACTTAACTGACTAAGCCACCCAGGCATCCCAAAAAATATATTTTCAATGGGAATATTTCCTCATCTGTTGTCCTTAACACACCTCAAATTTTCTATTAATATGCTATATATATTTTAATGAAGCATAGTTGACACATAATGTTACATGAGTTTTAAGTGTACAATATAATGATTCTACCAGTCTATACATTATGATATGCTCATACCAAGTGTAGCTACCATCTGTCATCAAACAATGTTATTACAGTGCCATTTACTATATTCCCTATGCTGTACTTTTTACCCTCGTGACTTATTCCATAAGTGGAAGCCTGTATCTTCCACTGCACTTCACACATTTTGTTCATCCCTCTACCTTCTCCCCTCTGGCAACCATCACCTTGTTCTCAGAATTTATGGGTCTGTTTCTGCTTTTTGTTTGGTCGATTTTTTATTTGTTTTCTTTTTTAGATTCCACATATAAGTGAAATCATATAGTATTTGTCTTTCTTTGTCTGATTTATTTCACTTTGCATGATACCCCTGGGTCCATGCATGCTGTCATAAATGGCAAGATCGCATCCTTTTTTATGCCTGAGTAATATTTCATTATATACATATATCACAACTTCTTTACGCATTCTTCCATTGATGGACACCTTGGACTGCTTCCATATGTTCGCTATTGTAAATAATGGTGCTATAAACATAGGGGTACATATATCTTTTTGAATTAGCATTTTGTTTTCTCTGGGTAAATACGCAGTAGTAGAATTACTGGATCATACAGTATTTCTATTTTTAATTCTTTGAGGAATTCCCAGAATGTTTTTCACAGTGGGTGCATCAATTTACATTTCCACCAATATTGCATGAGGGTTTTTTTTCTCCAGATTCTCACCAACACTTGTTCTTATCTTTTTGATTCTAGTCATTTTGATAGGCATAAGGTGATATCTCACTGTAATTTTGATTTGCATTTCCCTGTTGATTAGTGCTGTTGAGCATCCTTTCATGTGTCTGTTGGCCATCTGGATGTCTTTGGAAAGAAAAATGTCTATTCAGGTCCTCTGCTCATTTTCAATCAGATTATTTGTTTTTTTCTTTTTTGTGTGTGTTGAGTTGTATAAGTTCTTTACATATTTTGGATATTAACCCCTTATCATTTGCAAATATGGTTTCCCATTCAGTAGGCTGCCATCTGTTTTGTTGATGGTTTCCTTCACTGTGCAATAGGTTTTTTTATTTTGGTGTATTCCCAATGGTTAATATTTGCTTTCATTTCCCTTGCCTGAAGTGACATATCTAGAAAAATGTTTCTAGATGTCAAAGAAATTACTGCCTATGTTTTCTTCTAGGAGTTTTATCACTTCATGCCTCACATTTAGGTTTTTAATTCAACTTAAGTTTATTTTTGTGTATGGTGTATGAAAGTGGTCTGGTTTCTTTCTTTTGCATGTATCAGTACACCGTATTTTTAAGCAGCCATGTAGCTGCTTTTTCCTCTAGACTCTCATTTTTTCTTCTCTCTCTATTCTTTGCCTCATTAGCATTTTCTCTGATACACTGTGGTGAAAGGTAGTGCATGCAAATTCCATTTTCAGTCAAAACTTAAATTTTTAATTAAATTATCATAAGCTAATCAGAGATTTAAATGAAGTTGTGAATAATGCATAGAGATCTCTGTACCCATTATTCAGTTTTCTCCAATGGTAACATTTGCAAAGCTATAGTATAATATTACAAACAGCACTGGACATTGATGCAATCCTCTGATCTTGTTTTATTTTTATAAAAAAGATACTATATGATCATTGTCTTGAATAAAAGTAGATATCCCAGCAACGGATGGCATAGCACTTTCGGTGAAAGCACTTCCCTTCTCATCTTCCCTCATCCTCACTTTTGCAGCAGATGAGAAATATTTGTGTTTAACATTTGTGTGTTTAATGTCTTGGCCAAAATGTATTTCTGTAATTATGGCTGACTCAATGGTTGTTACTTTAATAGCATTGATTATCAGAATTAAATGTTCAATATACACATTGAAAGACCATGTGGAAAGACTAAAATTTTCAAAACTATCTTCAGACGTGGTTTGAATTTTTGAATTGAATTTGATTGGGGACCAATTCCAACTTTAGGAACTTTCAGGAACTTTGTTCCCACCATTAATTCTCGAATCTTCAGGTGTTTAACATTTTTTTTTTTTTTTTTAACTAGGCTGCTGACCCAGTGTGGAGCCCAACACATGGCTTAAACTCACAACCCTGAGATTAAGACCTGAGCTGAGATCAAGAGTTGGACACTCAACCAACTGAGCAACCTAAGTGCTCCAGATGTTTTGACCTTTGATTATATAACTCATTGAGTCTAAACTTGTTGTTGCCATGAAACCTTACTATTCCACATGTAATTTCAAGAGAGGGAGAAGAAAACTGGATGGTTACTGAAAATAAAAGAAAACTCCATTTAGTGCTTTTACTCAAACTGTACTAAGACTTCAATGTTAAAAATAAATTCCTCCTTTCTTGAACACTTTACTTTCAGTATTGTGCCATTGTGATTTACTTCTTATTTTTCCTTTGGGTTACTCATTCACACTATAGTTGATATATTTGATCTCACAGATTAAGGAAAATGGAAGGAATCTCCATTTTATTTTATTATTTTTTAGTCTTTGGAAAGACTCTCCATTTTAAATTGTGGTTCTTTTGGCCTGATGTTAGATGTATCAGTATAAATAAAATGCCAATCTAAAAGCTAGAATTTTCTCATATAACCAGTTTTTGAATATTATTTATTGAAATGGGTTTTTCTTTGCTTTATATGAAACCAGCATAGGACAGGCAAACTCTAAAAATACTTCCAAAAACTGTGATTATTACCTTTCTTCTTTTCCTTTTTTTTTTTTTTAAGATTTGTTTATTTATTTTAAATGAGAGAGAGAGAGCACAAGTGGGAGGGGCAGAGGGAGAGGGAGAGAGACTCTAAACCAGACTCCTCACCCAGTGTGGAGCCCTACATGGGGCTTGATTTCATGACCATGAGATAACACCCTGAAACTAAGAGCTGGAGGCTTAACAGACTATGTCACCCAGGCACCCCTATTGCCTTTCCTCTCTACTGAGTGACAAATGAAAGTTATGAAAATGTTATGTTCTGTTTTGTTTCCCTTGTGAATCTGCTTTCAATCAAGCTTCTGCTTTCAAATGTAGTGAGAACGTAAATTGAATATACATGATTTTAATGATCTTAAAATAAATGTATGCATTTTCATAATCTCTAGTACATATAATTCTACTCAAAAGCTAGATAAAAGCTTTCATTTTTAAAATACTACCTTTGAATAGAATTGGTCTTTAGCATTGTTTGATGTAAAGGAAAGAGTATCTTTGGGAGAAACAAATCAAGACAAGCAGCTTTCTTACATTATTTATTTTTCAAAGTAAATAAGTATCTTAGGAAATAATCTCTTAGAAAGCTTTAATATCAGAAAGAGCCAGATTTTAGGTAGTTGCTTCCTCTGAGTCCAGCTTATGGACCCATTACATTTCCCCAGTGTTATTTGTGGTTTAGCCTCTTTTGGGGATTGATAGAAACAACATCTATGGAACCCACAAATTCAAAACCACATGTACTTGTACCATCCTTATGGACATTATTCCTTACCCAACAAACCTACAAACCTACCCCCTACAAACCTGATTAGTGTATGTTTAATTTAGCACCTTAAAACAATTCAATTGAATATTTTTTTAGATACATTAAGCTTCTGCAAAGGTTTTATATTACATCTGTGCTGAAACTTTTTACAGTTCATTTCTGTTTTATATACTATCTTTTTTCCAGTAAAATTATTTTTCAATTAGATGCTTAGAACAATGTGTTCTATTTAATTTTCATTTAAATTAAAAATAAATAAATAAAGGAGTAGCTACTAACTACTCGGAAATTTCCTAGCTGCTACACTAAACTTCTATATGCAGTTCATATCTTTTAAAGTTAATGAGCTCCTACATTTTGGTAGTTAGTTGAATTTTTTTTTCATGGTTAGAATATTTTGTGTAGCACTGAAAATACCATTAAGCCACTTAGTGTTTTACATGGAATCATCTTAATGGATGCCTTTCAAAATATTAAAACAATTTCCCTGCTTTTCTAAAAGCCTGGGTGGGGGAGCACAATTCAATTGAGATGTTCGAATCATTTTAAAAGTCATTGAGCGTGGATCATTTTGGCAGATAGGACAGCTTGAACCGATGCTAAATAAACTCCTGTTACTCGAAGACAAGATGCTTGGTAAGTATGAGAGAATTCCTTTGTCCTAGATAAAAAGAAAGCTATATACACCATCGAAAGTATATTCTCCCTTTAGTTCCTTTCAAAAAGGGCTAAATGGATTTAAATAGCCCAAAGTATTGAATACTTTTGGAAAGACTGCAGAGATCATGCTGATCTAATTAGAAAAATTGCATGCTTTTTATATGCCATTTTCCTTTTTATTAGCCAATTGGAAATAATATATTATCAAAGGGAAACTCACTTTTCTTTTTTATGTAGTACTCTTGCCCTATGTTCACTAGCTCTGATGCTGCAGTTCTATAATAAGCTCTTTGAGTATGGACGAGCCCCTTAATTCTTTGCTCCAGTTCACTTCTTTGGATAAGGAAGATAGCATCCCACCCTACTATTTAGTAAATTACCACTCAGAGGAACTGAATGCCACCCTAGAGCATTAAACCTCAAAGACTTAATGCACTTTCGTAGAACTAACTAAGAGTTATTTGCACACTGGAACCTTTAGGCAAGTGGGAGAAAGAGAACTAATGGAAGTGTTCATAATGCACTTACATTGTAAAGTATCAGGATACTTTTATGCAACATTGAATGATAACACACTCAGAGTGTTTTGGGTAATTTTACCTAAATAGAAAATTTCTAAACTGTTTCATTTTGACCCTTGTTTTGGGACACTGCTTAGCACTATTGATAAACCATCTGTGCCATGAACTCTCTAGATCCATACAAGTCAAGCTGATCAGACTCAACTGCTCCCCGGTGTCCCCTGTTTTGCCTTTTTTTTTTTTTTTTTGTCTCCAAACAAGTTCATTTCAAAATTTTCATATTGACCATACTAAAACTCCTTGTACTCTCTTCCCAAATCACACTTACCAGAAAATGAACTCATTACCTGCACTACTGAGCTTACAGGCATTAGTGATAACCTAGTTCAAGTAACCTCTCTTTTTCTTTTTTTTAATAAAACTTTGTGTAGATCCTCACACATGCTTTCTTACTTTCCTCCTCTTTTTAAAAAAAGTTTCTTTTTTCTTTTGAATAGTAATTCTGCTTCCTATTGGTGATGTCCCCTTTGGTCTTCACTAGCTCCATCAAATATGTACTTTAAACAAATGTTGACCTTCTTTACAATATCTCTTTTATGCATGTAGGATTCTCACTACACCATTTCTCAAAAATTCTTCATTCTGACTATTCTCTTTACTGCATTGTCAGAGTTACTGCCTTCATGGGGTCACTGGTAAACAGAAAAATAACTATAATTGATATGGAAGCCAAATATCAGGTTTTGGGTACCTGTCTTAACAGTGATTTAGCCTGATTCATAAATGTCATTTTTCTCATTTAGATGACATAAAGCTTGGGCAACTTCCCATTACTGAGTTATTAGCTGGGCATGGTTGACTAGATATGAATGAATGAATGAATGAAAAATAAATAGGACTTATTTTTCATAAGATTTGGTCTTGTGTCATGATGGTACCAAGGGAGACACTTATAGCAAATGTTCAAAGCCAGAGGAAGCTAGATGTAAGGAGTTATTTTTGTTGATCACATTTTGGTATGTAACTTACTCATAATGATGCAACAGAAAAACTGGATTTTTTGGTGGATTTATTTCTCTATTATTTATTTATTTATTATATTATTATTATTATATATATAATAATAATAATATAATTATTATTATTTATTTATTTATTTATTTATTTCTCTATTATTGCAGAAATTTCCAGGTATCACTGTGGAGGTCCCCTAAGAGATCTTATCTTGGTACAAGGTGCCACCCACAGAAATACTTGGGATTTTATAACTAGGAGGCTATATTTCAGATCACCTTTGCCTCAAATACTATTTTTAGACCAACTTTGCCTCAAATGCAAAGTCAGCCTCTGAAATTCTGTCTTCTACTTCTGCTTATTTTAGTGTTATAGAGCTATAAGGGCCAGAAGGGGAACTTTAAGACTCACTAATTTTGGTAGCTTGATATCAAAAATGTCCCCAAATCTTCATTTACTTCTCTGTTTAGACCTTTTCCAGTGTGACTGCAGACTCTCCCATCAAGAGGTAGAATCTATTACCCACCCTATGAATTGGGTTGATTTGTTGACTTTTTTAACCAACAGAATTTGGTAGAAATGACAATGTGTTAGCTCTGAAATAGCAACAAGAGTCCTTGCACTTTTTATGCACTTTCTTTTAAAATAATGCCACTGCCATGTGAACAATCCCAGCTGTCTGGGGCCATACTCAACAAGCCACAGTAGACTATGGATTTGGTGGATGATTCTTTCCTTCAATAAATATTTATGAGACTTAGTTTTATCATCTCTAAGGTTATTGTAATAATTAATCTTAATAATCCTTTAAGACTATAATAACAATCTTAAAGGATTTCTCTGATGATTAAAAAATAAAAAATGAAGCATGAGCCACATAGTAGGCATCAACAATAATTTATGTGGTGTATGTTACTTTCCATTCTTCTGTAGAAGTTTGACTGTTCTAGTCCATTATTCACTTCTACTAAACTCAGCAAAACATGTACTAAATGTCATTGCCTCACTCTGGGCTGAATTCTGAGATTCCAAAGATAAATAATACATGAAACTCATGCTTAAGAATCTTACAAGCTTTCATGCAAACTATTAATAAAGTGCTGGCTACTTCTCTAAGAGTCTCTCAGTTTCCTTTCATTGCCAACTCTCCAGTCTTATTATCTATATTGCCATGAAACTGTTTTATAAAAAGACAAAACTGATCCAATCACTCCTGTATTTAACACCAGTAAAATAACAACAAAACAATACCGACCTCTGATTTGTTTCATGTTTCTGAAGATCACATTATAAATTTCTTACAGCACACAGTTTTCCAATCTTGTAAATCATCCTCAATCTCCTATAAATCTTGGGCTCCTCATCAGTAAAACAGACATGAAATCTCCTTCATATATAATGATCAAATGTGATAAAGCATTGAAATCACTTAAAATGTCACGTAAGCACCCAGGATAAGGTATCTATTTCTACTGTTGCTAGCCTAATATTTGTATTGTTACTTCTCTCACCACCTCTGCTGTTAATACTACTCCAGCTGACTTTATCTCTATTATTTGTTAACTAAGTCTTCCTTCTGCCAAAGTGAATTCTCCATAATCTTGACAAATTTTGCTCTTTACTTCTATCTTAAGAATTATCACAAGCTATTTCCCCTGAAAATGCTTTCCATTTTCTATTTACTATTCATCTTCAAGAATCTGTTCAAATATTACTTCCTTGGGGAAGTGTTACCTCATTCCCTGAGGCAGAGTTAGATATTTTATTTTTTATGACCCATAGTTGTTTCACCCCTATCTCTAAAATGTCACTTATCAGGTTATCTGGAAATTTGTTTATTTTTATATACTGGTTTGTGTATATTTTAAGGAATGCAATTTTTCTCAATAATTTTATTTCTTTAGGGTCTGGGCCATAATATTTGTTCAACAAGTATTGAGATAATCAATTTGCACACTTGAGGATTAGTCTAAAAATATTCTTCTAGCATTTAATTTAGGCTTTTCTTTTCTTCTTACATCTCTTATTCCTAGGTCTCTTTTATTTTAAGAAGGAACATACTCATAAAATAATTACAGAACTATAAAGTATTTCTGATTTCTAATAGTTCAAACAACAAAAACCACATTCCAATAGAAATAATTTTTGTATACATTTTAAGACTTTAAAGTGGCACATTCAGTTTATTTGTTCAAAATAATGTTTTGTTGTTTATGGTCAACTATTTATGCATTACCCTGATTTTAAAATTTCCAGATTTTCAATATAAAGGATGAATAAATGTGATTTGTGTATGTGGCAGATTCTACTGAGATAAATATCTTGTTTGGCTTTGACTAAGAATTTTTTAATAATAGGCATTGACCAAGATGGCTCTCATGTTCCCTTCAACTTGACTAAGCTTTAGATAGGCTTCTTCCTGATTATAGGTCACTAACCTTCCTTTTCTGAGAGCTTGTACTTTATAGAGAACTTGCAATTATAAAGTCTTTCTCTGCCACTTTGAAATTTAAATCTTCCTCCAGCTGCTTGCCTGGATTTCAACCCAGTAATATCTTTCTCAAGGATCTGAAGGTCATCCTTTTGAAATGTAATGATCAAGAAAGATACAGCTACTCTGTCCCATATCAGTGGGAGGATATAATTTAACTTTATTAATATTAGCAAGCCAATTAGCAAACACAGATAGTTTAAGCACATTAACCAACCAGTTCTTTTCTACTAGCTCACCTCCTTGATAAGAAACTCTCTTGCTTTTTGTTTTAGTGGAGTTGAATTTTGTTTCTCTCCCCTATTATGATAGTTTGGACCACTATTACAATAGTCTTCAGTTAACTTGTCCTCATCTGTTTAATTTGCCTGGTGCAATTTTTCTTTGATAGCAGTTTCCATACATTATAAAAAAAGGAAATTTTAGATTTCTACTTCAAATGTGGATATAATAGTTTCCTATTGTAAGTGTAACAAATTGCCTCAAACTTATTGGCTTAAAACAACACAAATTTATTCTCTTATAGTTCTGAAGGTCAGAAATCTGAAATTAGTTTTACTGAGCTAAAAATATCCCACAGGAGCTTACCATGACCTGTGCACTAGCTCTTCCAAGGCCACACCAGTCACCTTGTTCTTCCTCCCACATGCCAGGCATATTCCTGCCTTGGGATATTTTTTCTTGTTCTCTCTACCAGAACACTTTTTTCATATAGCCTCATGGCTCACTGATTCTCCTCCATTACGTTTTTGTCAAAAGTCACTTTCTTAATGAGGTCTTCTCAGAACAGATCACATGTTTTAAAATTTCACCCTGCTCTCATATTATTTGTTTTTTTAACTTATTTACATATTCATTTATATACATCTTTATTTGTTTATTTAAATGAAATAAAACTTCATAATGTGAAATGCATAAATTTTAAATACTTCACACATATATCCCCTCTTCCTCCTACCAATCATGTGCACCTCCTCCTTGCCCCAGTAGGCAACCACTGTTCTCATTTCAATCACTGTAAGTTAATTTTTCCTGTTCTTGAACTTCATTAAATAGGATCTACAGAAAGTACTCTTCTGTGTACGGATTGTTTTATCCAATATTTTTGAAAGTAATCCATGTAATCTAATATATCTGTAGCTTCTATTTATTGCTGAGAAGTATTGCATTGCATAGTCATACTACAGTTTAATTATCCATTCTCCTGTTGATGGAGTTATAGGTTGTTTCCAGTTTAATGGAGTTATGGATTGTTTCTAGTTTGGGACTTTTTAAAATAAAGCTGCTAAAAACACTTTTGTGTATTCTTTTTGCAGGCATGGGTTTTTATTTATGTTGTATAACACATGTATTAGTCACAGTTCTCCAGAGAAACAGAATCGACAAGATGTGTATTTATATATAGAGAGAGTTGTTTTAATGAATTTGCTTACAAGGTTACAGAGGCCTGGCAAGTTCACAATCTGATGAGGTAGATCAGCAGGCTGGAGACTCAGGAAAGGGTTGAAGTTCAAGTTGTAAATCAGTTGACTGGCAGAATTCCTTCTTGCTTAGGAGAGGCCAGTCTGTTCTATTAAGGCTTTCAACTGATTGGATGAGGCCCATCCACATTATAAAGAGCAATTTGCTTTACTTGAAGTCCACTAATTTAAATGTTAATCTCATCTAAAAACACCTTCACAGAAATACCCAGAGTAACATTTGACTAAATATCTAGGTCCCAAGACCCAGCCAAAATTAGCCACCACAGGGGTGCCTGGGTGGCTCAGTGGGTTAAGCCTCTGCCTTCAGCTCAGGTCATGATCTCAGGGTCCTGGGATCTAGCCCCGCAGCGGGCTCTCTGCTCAGCAGGGAGCCTGCTTCCCACCCCACTCTGCCTGCCCCTCTGCCCACCCCTCTGCCCACCCCTCTGCCTGCCTCTCTGCCTACGTGTGATCTCTTTCTCTCTGTCAAATAAATAAATTCTTAAAAAAAAAAACAAAATTAGCCACCACAAATAGTTTTATTTTTTCTCCCAATATTTATAATTTCTATTTTATTTTTTGTTACCTAATTGCATTTGGACTATTAGCCTAATATTGAATGAATATTGAATGAAAGAAGTGAGATCAGGCATCCATACTCTGTTTTCTCTCTTAGAAGGAAAAGTCAATATCTTACCATTATATATTACATTGGCAATAGATTTTTCAAAAATTCCCTTTATTGGATCGTAGATATAGTCTTTATTTTCTGAGAGTTTAAAAATAATCAAAGGGTATTAACTTTTACCAAATGCTTTTTCCCCCCATCTATTGAGATGATTATATATTTTTCTTCCTTATTCTATTAATGTAGAATTAATTGGTTATTCTGATTGATTTTTCTGATTCACTGATTGATTCTAATGTTAAAACAACTTTCACTTACTGAGATGCACCCCAGTTAGACATTATGTATTATCTCTTTTTAAAATATATATCGCTGGACTTAATTTGTTGATGCTTTGTTTTGGCATTTAGGTTAATTAAAGACAATGCCCTGAATTTTTTTTTTTTGTAATGAATTTGAGTTAGTGTTTTCCCCTTCTTTATTTTTTGAGGAATGGACATTTTATGATCGTGTGTGCCCCTCAGAATTCCCCACTCTTGGTTAAGAAATTGAGTCAATGTAGGAAAATTGGATTTTCTCCCTAGGAATATGAAATGAGGACTCAGAGAATAAAGGATAACGTCAAGTTTCTTAGTAAATGCTGTGAAGATGAAGAACCTGGGTTTGAATCATTGGGGAATCCACCAATCAGAAAGATAGATAGAATTAGAGAAAATAACCTTGAAGTAGAGCGAGAACATGAGACCAAGAGTGAGAGAGATGGATACTTTCTACTTTCAAGGTTCAGTTCCTCCTAAGGAACTGCATTTTCTCTCCTTGCATTTCATAAAATTCCCCTCAAGCTTAAAATAAATTCTTTTCTTATGGGAGCTTAGGGGTAGGGGAACACTACCAAAATAAGCTTTGGTTGCCATTTGTATATTTCTTTATATGCCTTTTTAAAAACTAAGTTTGGTTTGGAAAACAATTTGAAAAATGTGGAAAAATTCTCAGAGAAGAGAATGGAACTAGAAATAGGGAGGCTGACAACCATTCTGGCAGCTTGTAGTAATTTATTAATATTCCATTTCTTTAATCAAATAGCTGACTGATTTGAAATTATTGGGAAAGCCTGGTTAAATTCTATTCATATCACTATATTATGTGCACAGTATGCTTTATTATATGATATATATAAATTCAATATGTAACCTTTGTGTTTTATAAGTATATTTTTGTCCCTAATGGAATCTTATAACAAAATGCTTTAAAAAGCTCTGAGACTTCTGAGTACTCAAACAACTTTAAGTTTAAATTAACTTAAGAATTGATTTCCACTTCAAGCAGTATTTTACTAAATGCAAAAGTATAGATTGGATCACTTCTTCAAGAAAGAATCTTCAAATTGATAAGTCTAAATTTTACCCTTGAACATTGTTTCGGCTTAACGCTGTTTATACATGAAAAGCTCCATAACATCTAATTTAGTGGCAAATGCAATTACATAGATCTCCAAGGAAATTTCTTCTCTAGCTAACAGGCAAATAGTGAAAACTACCTCTTACTCCGGTGGCTGTTTTCCACCCTCATCATCTGAAATGGTCAGGTATTTGGTAAAAGGAAAAAGAGTTTCTCTTTTATATCCCAGGAAAGAAGAATTTGGAAAAAAAATGAAAGAAAAGGAACAAAAAAAACCTGAATTTAAGTATTTATGTCTTTAAATCATATTGAGTCTGCTCTTTGTTCACTTGTGATTTCGTAAATAATGATTTCTCTGGTTAGTGTTGATTTGGCAGAAACCTTATTCTTTATTATTCTGTACATTTTTTCTAGATAATTTTGTATTCTCCCATAGCATTTATAGCCTCTGTCATCATGGGGCTATTGGACTGATTAGTTTTGGATTAAAAAAACATATGTGTGTGTATATCATGTATATTGTGTATACATATGCGTATATGTATATATGTATGCATATATGTATGCATGTGGGGATATTTACACAATCTTTTGAACTCTTTTTGGGAACTAGTATGTTTTATACTTAATGTCTTAAAAATTCCACATATTGGTGTAAAAATATGTGGAAAATAACTGTCAACGTTCTAGGATTTACTTTTTACAAACAATGAATTGATAAAATGATTGCCAATGGATGTTCCCTAGATGAATAACTGTTCAATCCACTTTCACTATTGAATGTACACTGAGATGTACACTGGATATTATTTTTAATGAAATCTTTTGGATTTTCTTTAAAATTCTTTCTGCTCCATAGTTGAGCTTTTTCCTTGGGAGAGGGGCTAGTTACTGAGAGTTTGGATGGAAAGGTAGTGGGGTTTTGGGACTTCAATTCTTCTCATTTCAATCTTAAGCAAAAAGTCAACTCTTACCTTCTTTTCAGAATAAGAATGGGAGATGGGAAGTTGCATGTAATGAACTTTATGTTCATTAACATAATGATGCCTCAGATACCAGAAAGTGTTTCATACTTATTAAAAGAAAAGTTGCCAGTCTCTTACCACTTTATCACTAATCTCAGTTAGGCTGAGATTAGGGATGTTTCTGGCTGTGGTGTCTCTTGGAAGCCTAGACACAGATAAGATATATAGTTCCTGCAGGGAACTTTGGTAACTGGGAAGTGCAGTAGAACATTACCTTTAAGATCGGAATTGCAGAAAGCTGAATGTCTGGTCCTTTTGAACCCTGGTCCATTTCCTTTCCAGATAGAATTATCTCTCCCCAAGTTTCTACTTCCCTTTCTACCATGAGATGAAAAAAGTGACCCCTCTTAGAAGTCAGGAAACAAGGATACTGTATACACCAATTTTTAGTTCTTTCATGAGATAATTTTATCCTTAAAACAAGTTCCAGAGAAATCTTATGTTTAATAAAGTGTGAATTTTAGGGGCACCTGGGTGGCTCAGTTAGTTAAAAAATCTGCCTTTGGCTCAGGTCATGGTCTCTGGGTCCTGGGCCCCACATCAAGTTTCAAGTTTCCTGCTTAGCAGGGCGGTCTGCTTCTCACTTTTTCTTCCTCTTCCCCTCCCATCGTTGTTTTTTTTTTTTTTTTTTCTCTCTCTCTCTCAAATAAATATATAAAATCTTTTTTTTTAAAGTATGAATTTTAGTTCTTCACAGACCATACAGGCCTTCCATACCAGTGTGTTTATTTTTTTGAAAACTTTTATTCTGAACTAATTTTAAACTTATAGAAAAGTTGCAAACATTGTATAGTTTCTATTTACTGCTTAACCCAGCATCCATTGTTAATGTCCTACATAACATAATATTGTCAAACCAGAAAATTAATATTCTTTTTTTTTTTTTAAGATTTTATTTATTTATTTGACAGAGAGAGAGATCACAAGTAGGCAGAGAGGCAGGCAGAGGGAAAGTGGAAAGCAGGCTCCCCGCTGAGCAGAGAGCCCGATGCAGGGCTCGATCCCAGGACCCTGAGATCATGACCTGAGCTGAAGGCAGAGGCTTTAACCCACTGAGCCACCCAGGCGCCCCAAAAATTAATATTCTTTATTCAAATTTTACCAGATATTCTACTAATACCCATTTTCTGTTCTAGAAGACTATCTGGGATGCTGTGTTTTATGTATTTATTTTTTTAATGAATAAACTTCACTTTTTAGAGAAATTTTAGGTCACAGCAAAATTATGTAAAAAATAGAGTTCCAACATACCCCTGTCCCCACAAACTTCCCCATTATCATCATTCCTCCTCAGATTACTCATCAGATTTGTTACAATCCATGAATCTATATTAACATATCATTATCACACAAAGTCCATAGTTTGCACTAAAAGTCATTGTTGGTATTGTACATTCTATGGGTTTAACAAATATAAGTGACGGGTATTACCAAATAGTTTCACTGTCTTAAAAATTCTCTATGTTCTATTCATCCCTTCTTCCTCCTTAACTCCTAATCTCAGTTTTGCCTTTTCCATAATGTCATATTGTTGGAATCTTACATCATGTCACTTTTCCAGATTGGCTTTTTTCACTTAATAAGATGCATTTAAGTTTCTTCTGTGTCTTTTCATAGTTTGATTGCTCATTCCTTTTTAGTGCTAGATAATATTTTCATTGTCTGGATGCACCTTCTTGAAGGACATCTCGGTTACTTGCATGTTTTGGCAATTATGAATACTATAAACATCCACAGGCAGATTTTTGTGTGGACATAGTTTTCAATTCATGTGGGTAAGCACCAAGAAGTGTGAGAGCTGGATCATATAATAAGCATATGTTCAGTTTTGTAAGAAACTGCCAAACTTTTCTAAAGTGTCCATTTTGCATTTCCACCAGCAATGAATGAGAGTTCCTGTTGCTCCATGTCCTTGCCAGCATTTGGTTTTGTCAATGTTCTGGATTTTGGTCATTATAATAGGGCTGTAGTGTTGCACTTAATTTTTATTTCTTTTTAGTGTCCTCCTCACTCTTTCTTTTTCCTCAATCTTTCTTTTTCTTCATGGCCTTAAAACTTTTGAGGAATTATTAGTTATTTTGTAGAATGTCCCTCAATGCAGGTTTGTCTGATATTTTCTCATGTTTGGAATGAGATGAATTTATACTGTTTTGACAATAATAATAAAAAATTTTTTTATCCTTTTCAGTGCATCTTACCAAGGGGTTTACAAGGTTAATATGATAGTCTTATTACTTGGGATATTAAGCTTGCCTGGTTGGTTATGATGGTGTCTGGTATTTCTCGACTATACATTACTAATCTTTGTAGTAAATAAATATATCTTAGGGGAAATACTTTGGAGCCATTCAAACCATGTTTCTCTTTAAACTTCCAACAGGTATTAACATCGATTGTTGGATCTATGAGTTAAAACCCAATATTATCAACCTTTATCCTTCCTTATTGGTAAGGATAAGGAAGGACTCAGGAATAACAACTATATTTTGTCCTGAGCAGTTGTATGAATCAGAGGGATTTTTTTTTAACCTTACTTTTTTCATTTATTTTTTTCTGGGGGACATGTGGGTGTGGAAAATATTGAGAATTAGGAATTCATTGTTGGACATTGGGCACACTTAATTTTAACTGACTATTGGATAGTCAAGTAAAGTTGTTAAGCATGGAATTCATTATTAATCAAGTCTTTAGGGAGGTATTAGGGCTACAGATAAAACTTGGGGTTATCAGAATACAAATGGTACTACTCGCAGTACTAGTTGACATCACTGAGGAAGGAAGTATTGATAGACAAAAAAAAAAAAAAAGAATTGTGGATTAAGCATGTGGCAACCCAATATTTAGGAATTAGAGAGAAGAAGAGGAGGAGACAACAAAGGATGATGAGAAGGATTAAAATAAAAAGTGTTTGATATGTAAGAGCTAAAGGAAGAAAGGATTTCAAAGGAGAACAATTATTTTATTTTGTCAAATGCAATAGAAATGGCCAGCAAGATAAAGATCAAGAACAAACTACTGGATTTAGCAAGATGGTGTTCATATACCTAAATTAATATACTGCAGAGCTGATTCCAACTTATTTTTTCCTCTTTATTGCTATTGCCCTGATGGACGACTTCTTGGAAGGATACCATATCATTATATTTTCACTTTTAACCCATTTTCTCTCCCATTCCAAGATTTCAGGTGGGCTCAAGGTCATGCTCATAAGAAACTGACACCCATTCCTCCTGGGAAGACAGCTTTTGTCCGTGTGGAAAGTAACATCCACTTTTGACCAATGTCTGGTCACCTTGCAAGACATAGGTGCTTTCTTGAATATCTCTTTGAACCAAGTTCAATTTACTTTATGCTTGTTTCTATTTCCTAGTTTCATTGAAGATTCAGCTTCTTTTTCTGTTTATTTTTATCTTCTCTGTTTCTCTTTTTAAAGTAGGTTTCAAAGAAAAGACAATACCAGGACATCTCTTATTCATTGTCTTTCTACCAATATGCAATAAAGTTATATAAAACAAAGTTCTTTATTGTTTTTCCGAATTACAACACATTACCTGAAATAGAACCTGGAGCTTAGTTGTAGAAGTTAAATAAGTGAAAGAATACTTTACTGAAAGTTCAGTTAATTTAAAATTACATTTTAAAATTCCATGATCTCTCGTTCCTTTTAAAAATTGTGATATTCTATCTAATGAATGGAGTTCATCATATTTTTCTAATTTTTAAATGCTATTTGCTCTATAAAATATTTTTTCAGGTTTTGTTTCTGTTTTGATTTGGTAACTTTCTTTCAAGTAATTGGTTTTCTTCAAATGTTTGGTGATTCGAGGCTATCTGCCAATCTTTATGTTTGAATTGTCCTAATTATCTACCTTTTTTGTTTTTTTTGTATCTTATCTGGAGATTATGGGATAGAGAAAGATATGTTATCTGGATGGATTTTCTGTTTGCTTTTCTCCAGGAATGTGTGTGGTCTTCTATAATTCTTATCTCTTTAGTTATAGCACTAACATTCAATTATTTAATCAAAGGCAAATAGTTCTGCTTCCAGTTACTTAGCCCAAATGAGCAATGTGCTAGTAGTCAACACTCCTTACCATTCTGACTTGTTGATTAATTAATCAGTTTGATGAATACCCTCAGGCTTTTTAATCTGGGCTTGGAGCTTCATTGAACTGCTCTTAATTTTCTGTTCTGTTCAAGTGGAATTTCTAGACTCATTTTATCTATCTTCCGGTTGTTAAAATGCACTTTCTTATATTTGTCAACATCAAGCAGAAGTAGTATTTCACAGATAGCGACAGATGTTAGAAACCACAGAGGCTTAAACATGAAGAAATTGGCAATCTCTTATGGAATCTAGTGTCTAGGAGTCCAAAATACACATGGGGGTTTTACGGTGTTTTCAGAATCTCATGCTTCTCCTACTTTTGTGTCCTCTACACTTAGCTTCTCAAGGTACAATGGTACAATGGAACTCCAGCCATCATGCCTACATTGCAGGCAGGAAGTGGGAACAGAGAAGTCGAAAGAACACATGAAAGTTGTCTATACCCCTCTTAAAGAACATTCTCTGAGGTCCCACCTTATAACTTCCCTTATGCTTCATTGACTATAGCTAGCTGTAAGAGGTTAAGAAATAGAATCATATGGTACAGAACTAACTTAAAGTGTGATCCTGGGATGAATGCTGGTATATAAAATGTTGGCTTCTCTTTTATAAAAAGATAAATAGATAAAGTGAGATCAAGCAATCAGAAGCTTGATAGAAATTTGAAAGTTGTGCAACATATTAATTGTAGTTTACAAAAGAAATGACCCACATGGGATTAGGAAGTAAAGTAAAATGAAAAAAAAAATCTTGGTCCTTCACCTAGAAGAAAATTAGGTTCTTTAACTGATGAAGAAGCAAAGAATAGGTATTGGGAAGGCAAGTAGCCACCTCTGCCACAGTGATATCCTCTATCAGGCTGCTGACAAAGACAGATAGTGGAGGCTTCATGTGTGGATAAAGACACACCATCATCATGTGAGGAATTTTCCCATAGTAGCTACTCTGGGACTTGACAATTTCTTTCCAGCTTTTCCCAAGAAGATTTTTTTCCTGGGGAATATCTAGATTTCTGGTTTGGTAAGAGGCAGAGAAGAAAATATCAACTGTATTATGCAAAATTAAATTAAATAATAGATGTTATAACACAAAAGGGTAGGGGATGGGAAAGGGATATATTTAGAAATACATAGAAGAATTAAGGGAGAGATGTTGTATTTCAAGTCTATATAATATGTTATGGAATACTTACAATTTCATGTTTTCCAAGTATGGCTTGAAATAGCTAACATGTGTGCATGGTGTAGAAATAAAAGACCGGTTTGACTCTGAATAAATCACTTAAAATCAATCTGTAGGAGACTTAGTTTTTTTTTAAGAATGCATTTTGAGATCTTTCATTAGGAAAAAATCCCTTATTAATTTGCTAAATATGGACAGATATAGTATTTGAGTTAAAATACCCAGATTTATAATAAATCAAAAAAAAAACATTTATTTAATTTTGACTAGCTAGAATTTACCTTTCTTTTTACTTCCACATGATTTCACATAAATAATAGTGTAATGTCTTAACAGCAAATCAACTGAGGGTACAATGGACTGATTTGTGTCCCCTCAAAAAAAATTTTTTTTAAAGATTTTATTTATTTATTTGACAGAGAGATCACAAGTAGGCAGAGAGGCAGGTAGAGAGAGAGAGGGGGAAGCAGGCTCCCTGCTGAGCAGAGAACCCGATGCGGGGCTTGATCCCAGGACCCTGAGACCATGACCTGAGCCGAAGGCAGAGGCTTTAATTCACTGAGCCACCCAGGCGCCCCAAGTCCCCTCAAAATTTATGTGTTGAAACTCCAACCTCCAATGTGACAGTATTTGGAGGTGAGGCCTTTGGGAAGCAATTAGTCATAAGGGTGGAACCTTTATTAGAAAAGACATGTAAGGACACAACAAGAAGATAGCCATCCGCAAGCCAGAAAGAGCTCTCCCCAAAGCCGAATCTACCAGCACCTTGATTTTGGACTCCTCCTTGATGTTGGGCTTCCCAACTGAGAAAAATAAATTTCTGTTTTTAAGCTGCCCGTCTATGGCATTTTGTTACAGAAGCCTGAGTAAACTAAGAAGTTTAAGAGAGAAATAAGATTTCTTCATGAAGTCAAGATATTTAGTGAGTTACCATTACATTGAAGTGCATTTTGCTTAATATTTTTTTTCTTCCTGCCATTAATACATGTGTTTGGGGAAATAAACACTCCAGCAAAAGCAGCACACATTTCAACAGATCAGTTCTATGAAACAATACTTTATAATCACCTGCCTGACTTAGACTTATATTGCGTTAGTAAATTTACTCATGTCATTTTATCTTTTGGTTAATTTCTTAAGACAGGTCCATTGAATTGTACAGATTTTATTTTGTTATTCTTTGGCTAATTTTACATAGAGCCAGAAATCTATAAGTATATCATTAAATATGTAACTTCTGTATTACAACATGTTAGAATATGTTAAAACATTCAGGATTTCTTTGTTTTTTCAAAGTCCACATATAATTTTAGAATCGAGAGCCAAAGTTTAATGAAATTACAGGATTTAAACAGTTAGTCACATTTTAGTGATATTCTCATGAACCCTAATTCCAAAGATGAGGTGGAAAAAACATAATACTACAACCTGCTCCTAAAAGCTGAATAACCTAGAGGTATGTTTTCTATTTTATTGTTCTATTTCAATTGGGCATTCCAATTTAGTCATACCTGTGATTCATTGTAAAGCATTCTCTATTCTGAAATACACTCCTGTCCCGAGTAAATTTGCTTTGAACCCTGTCAGTTACATAGGTTTGTGCTCATATCTTATTTCTTGAAGTGGATTTCATTCAGGACTCAAAGAGCAATTACACCTATAATTTTTGAAGGTAAGGTCCTTATAAGCATAGTGTGCCCCAATCCATATGACACACAAGTAATCTCAATGTACTGGGGCCTTAGTAAATTATATGTGCATGTGTAAACAGCATTACAGGAAAGTGAAATTCAAACTTCAGGTCCTGGGAATGTGGACCTACTATTACAGCAGATAAAATGTTTTGAATGGGCAAACAAAGAGGATGACTTCTGGCAACATCCAGTCCTTTAGTATCCTTAATTCATTTCATGATAGTTAAAAGTGGACTTCAGAACTGACACTTTTATAATGTAGCATAAAGGATGTTTAAAAAAAAGCAAAAGAAAACTGCACATATGAACTTTTCATCTTCATCCGCCACCTGATGTTTTTCAAGAGTCCTACACTACCTATGATCATCTGATATACCACCTGATGTGATGGGTCAGATCATTTGATAGTAACACATTTTATTTATAAGAGATTTATAGTTTAATATCTGATAGGGAAAGGTACCCGTATTCTCCTTTCTATTTTATTTTCCTCACATTGAGTTGATATTTAGTTGGTATATTTATTCTTCCAGAAAAAAAAAGGTTAAAATAAATTTTCAGGTCCAAAGTAAAAGGTATTAGAAAGTGTTGAGTTTTGATGAAGTTCCATAAGTATCATCACTAATGGGGAAAACACATTAAGCAGATAAAGTTAAAAAGTGCCACCTTTATTATCAGTAAAAACTAGTGGAAAGATGTTATAAAATAATGAACTTTCCAAATCTACGTCCCAGAATTAGACTTACCTAGGCAGTCATTGATGGTGCTGAGAAACTATGGGTGCTGTAAGGCACAGAAAATATGATAGTTAGCTTATTGCAAATAACATCAGATAGATACTTTTTAGGGATAAACCAATCTCAAAGAAAGACAAAGGGTATATGTGGGGTCTAATCATGCCTATTTCCTTATCCTAAATGAACTCACTCAACAGAAAATGTACTCTTTTCATGGGTAAGTGAGGTGGTAAATTGATATAGCAGACATGTTAAACTAATGAATATTCCCTCCATATGGAAGGACAAAGGAGCAGGAACTATGGTTTCCCTTCTAGTAGTTGAAATAAAAAATAGATATATGCTGTGTTTACATATTAATTTGAGATGATTTTGAATATTTCTATCCTGTTTTCCTGCCAAATGAAATCATAATTTAACCAAGTTCTGTAAACTTTAAAGTAAGCTAGAACATGTTTGTTAAAAGATTTGGGCCTGCCACTTATTTTGAGTTTCACTTTTTGACAAATATTGACCATTTTATGATTAACAATGGTTTAGCTTTTGTTAATTCCTCTTGAATCATTTATAATTGATACTTCCCTAAATATTTCTATTCCTGTTTCATCTTGATATTAAAATCTGTTGGCGTAGAGCTGTACATAATATTTCTCATAATTCCTTTAATCTCTTCCATATCTAAATGCTATGTACTTCATTCTAATTTTAATTCCTAATGCTTAGACCCTGACACATGGTAAGAACATAATAAATAGGTATTGATTATATTTTCTTTCAGAACTATATTCCAGCATCGGTGAAAGGGAATGACACAAATTTGATCTATATGCTTTGGCATTGGCTGAGTTCTTTCTCATAAAAGAACATAAGGTTTCTCACTGATTATTTATCCTACATTGTATACCTGTCAAGTACTATTGTTAAAGGCAAAAATAATTTTAGCAACAAGGATATTATATGAGAAAATGGAGTTTAATAATAAAATATTTGTGAAATCTACTCAATTGTGACCATACGAATAATTTATTTTGCTGTCTACTTAATGTATTGGGAAGAAGTATTGAAGATAGACCCTGGATACATGTGACATATTTTTCTCTCTACCCTCCATTAAGAATGTTAAAATAAAAGCCACCTAATATTTTATCTCAAATACACAAGTTGTTTTTTGGAATCATAAAGTCTGAACTTACTAGGTAAGAGGATACTTTTTCACATTTCCTCTCCTTTTTTTCTTTTTGACTCTTTGTTTTTTTGTTTTCAATTCCTTCTCATAAATCATAATTTGGTATTCCAGGTGGTAGAAGATCAAGATGGGAAAGGATGTATTTAAGGTACTAGAGGGATAAAAAGTAGAGATAGAGAAAGGAAGTAAAGATCTACCACCTGGACAAGGGAGATGGGATTTGCTTCTTCCTGTCTGTTTCCTGGTTTGCGTGTCATCTTGGTAGAAGTCCCACATCAGCAGTTCTTCCTCACTCACTGCAGCAACAGCTAGTCCTTCCCATAGCCAAATCTACTTTGCAGTTTTTACAACATTCTCAAACCAGCTTCATTGTTCCCTCTCTGTAAAAGCCAGCACCAGCCAAGTAAGGTCTTCTCTTTGGACTTCTGAGTTTCAGCTGTATCTTGTCTTTGTTCCCTTCCTGTGTTCCCATGACCACAGGAAAGGTTGCTGCTTCCTGCAGTTGCTACCTCCATGACAACTTACATTTCTCTTTAATCGCTTTTAGTTACATAAGCAACAATTTTATATGAGGTTAATAATTCTTCATCTTCAGTTCTCTCTTTTTATATGACCAGTGTGATTTTTATGTTCTTACTGGACCCTGCCTGATAGAAACGTTGATCCAGCTGTCAAGAGAATTTGTTTATCATTTTATTTGCCTTAATCATTTAATGAGCCATCCTGTTTTGGAGAGTTGTGTGAATTTCAGAATCAGATAAACTAGAGTTCCAGTCAGGGTCTATCATCACCTTCCCACTGAATGTGGATTGGTGATTAGTGGGATTTGGGGAAAGTTACTTTCACCTTTCTGAACTTCAGTCTTCTCAACTGAAACTAGCATCTATTCCCAGGTTTGTGAGGATTAAATGAGATAATGTTTGCAAATCCTATAGGATATGCTCAGTAAGTGATACCAATGATAATTATGAAGTTTGTGATAAGGGCACAGTGATACATTTCAGTGATTCAGAAGCAAAGTTTTATGCTTAATTGACCTATCTTAAGACTTGAAATTTTAAAATCTAAACTTATCAAGTGATACATCAAAGTCACAAAAGTAATGGCAAATATTGGACTCCTGATCATACCTAGAGACTTTGAAGATGTTCATCCACTAGAATCTTCAAAGTAATATGTCATTTCATTTAAGTTACTCATTCCACAGTGGAATCTTGACAGATAACACTGATAAGTCAAACATTGACTGACAATATCAAAGATTGTGATATTGTACGGGAAACTAAAGCTTGATAATGAAATTGATTTAAGAAAATAAAAACATTTTAATAATAAGAAAAAGAGCCAAGGGGAAATTTGCATTAATCTGTAATGTACAAGTAATTCCTTGATCAGAGAAGCAGTAGGATACATTGTTTAGATCATGGACTTGGCATGAGACTGCCTGAGCTCAAATCTAGACAATATTTTTGCTAGCTCTGTGAATTTAGACAATTTATTTGACTTCATGGTCTCCATTCCTTCATTTATCAAATAAGGATAATAGTTCCTAACACATAGATGTAAATAAACTATTGCATATAAAGCACTTAGAACATTGCTTTCCTTTTTTCCTCTTTTTTAATTTTTTCTTTATTTGACAGAGAGAGAGATAGTGTTAGCACACAAGGAGGGTGAGTGGCAGGCAGAGGGAGAGGGAGAAGTAGCCTCCCTGCTGAGCAGGGAGCCCAACGGATGTGGGGCTGGATCCCAGGACCCTGGGATCATGACCTGAGCTGAAGGCAAACACTTAACTGACTGAGCACCCAAGCACCCCTGCTTTTCACGTTGAAAAAAAAAGTTTGCATTCTACCAAATTTAACATTCACAAAGCAATAGGTTACTAGAAAAATGTCACTTTCTTGGCCTTTTTTAGTGCTATAGTTTTTTAATGTAGCTTTAACTTACAAGGAACTTCAAGTAATTACTTTGACTACCTGTAATTTATAAAACACAAGGCTACTCCCTGAAAGGCAATTGCTACTTTCCTACCATCTCCTGGCATCTCACTATAATAATTCCGAATTATATGGGATTGTAATTATATGTGAAGTTTTCATCAATACCCAAATATTGTGCTGTAATTAAAACAGATATTCAGGCCAAAGTAGAGGATGAGGAATTGGGTGTTCCATTAACTTGGCCTGGTGCAAACTATTTTTTATCCCCCTTTTTTTTGAAATTTCTTATGCGATGTCCCTTGACTAAGAAGTAATCGTTCCTCATAAACAAGATATTGATCATAAATATGTTCCAGTTGTGAGGAAAACAATACAAATGGAAACTTGGTGAATGGTGAGCTACATCATGAGGAAAATGCATCCATTTGCTTTCGCCACCAAAAATGAATTTGAACTGAATACTGACTTCTCTTTGGAAAAGATGGTTTATCTTAGCTTAATCACAAAAAAGACGACAGTGATAAAAGAGGAGAAAAAAAGAGCTGAGATGAGTTTTTCCAGAGCACAGAAGTAGGTAAAGTTGATTGATAGCTAGTGTTACTCTAGGTGTAAGGCTCCATCAATATAATTAATTTAAAAGTGAAGAGTTGGTTTGGAATTTTCTCATCACTCCTCAAAATCACAAGGGAGTCTGTTAACAAAGCTGCTTTCTTACACACAAGAAAGTTCAAGGGAATTGAAACAAGTAAGGCCAGAATCATGAGACTGTCTGGCTCCTTTGTCTTCATTATATTTCATCAACTCTCTGATATAAAGCATGTGAATAACAATAGAAAGGCCACATTTCACATGAATAAGAACTCTTAGTGTCTTTATCTGGGTTTGGATTTAACTAAAGAAATTTACATGTCAGTTAGGAATTAAACTTCCTGTATTTAGGCAAAAAACATCAATTGAGCATCTACCGTGTTCTAGGCTAGGTGCTATGGGCAAAGAATAAGACAAGATCTTCAGAAAATTTACACATTTTAATATTAGGCCAGTTGGAATTTCTTAGAAATAATAAGTTTCTGTCCTTGGGTACAATAAAACTATCCGTTAGAAGAGCGGAGCAAAGGAATAAAGAAAAATAGAAATAATGGAGAAAACTTACAAATATTCACTATCACTAGTGTTAGTCAGTCATGTAGTGAAAGTTTCAAAAAAGTAATGTCATTTTAGGATACATTAAGGTATCAGGAGTATATGGATAATAGTCATCTCACTGTATGGTAGGCAGTAAGGACACATCCATGTTATCCATTCAATTCTAGGAACAAATATGCAATTTATATAATTCCAACCACCATAAAAGAAAAAGTTAAGAGATTTATGAGTGGTAAAAATGTGTACTGTAATATTCCTGGCCTATGTGGAAGAACAGTTAAATTTCATTGGCTCTGGAAGGCAGACAAGGAAGAATGGGGAAAAGTTACAGGTAGTATTTGATGTTAAACTTAGATACCCTGTTCAGAATTGAAGTTACACTTCAGTTATTGGGAGTGATGGTGGCTCTTTGATAACTTTCCTCAGTTAAAAAGAGTCTATTCATTCAAGGTCATGACCCCTCCCCAGAGACAGCTCAAATCCAATGGCTGGTAGATGATGGGGAGTTGAACCCTCCTATCATCCTATACTCAAGGCAGGGCCACTTAAAAAGGCCAACTCCAGACCTCCACAAGAGATCAACTGAATGCTTATCACCACAGTTAAAGTGCCCCCTCTACCCATCCTACTTCCTTTACTTTCCCAGAGGTGTTGGTTTAGGAGGCATTTTGCCATGAATCTGCACACAAATCTCCATCTCGAAGTCTATTTCTGAATCCAGCTTAAGACATAGAGAGATCTGGGATCGACATTAGGGAGAGATTTCTCACAAGTAGAATTGCCTTACAACAAATAGTCTAGACTACTTTTAGAGGCCGTGTGTTCTCCATATTTGGAGATAGTCAAGCAGAGACAAGATGACCATGAGTTAGAATTGGTGAAAAGAGAATACTTGCTCCCTGAGGAATTCCAGTAAATGATTTTAAAAAGTGCCTTTAGCTCTGATTGTATAATATGATTCTAAAATGATAGATCACTGTCTTTATAAAATCTATGTTAATGGTGTTTCTTATACTTAGACCCAGGTTACCTACTAGGGAAGATAATTCTTTACATATCTTGGGTTCCCACTTGACTTCTGGAAAAATGTGTAATTTATAGTCTGGCCCAAGTTTATTGAAACTCATAGCACAATGCAACAGAAAGAAGATTAAAAATATAAGGGAAAAAAGACTCAACAATAAGGAAACAATCTGATTAATAAATGGGCCAAAGATTTTAACTGGCATCTCACCAAATAAGATAAACAGGTGGAAATTAAGCATATGAAAAGATGCTCCACATTAAATGTCATCAGAGAATTGAAAATGAAAACAACAATGAGGTACCACTCTACACACCTACTAGAATGGCCAAGAATTCAAAACACTGACCACACCAAATGATCACAGGGATGTGAAGCAACAGTAACTCTCATATTAACAGTGGGCATGCGAACTCTTACAAACACTTTGGATGACAGTTTTGCAGTTTCTTTATTTTTTTTTAAAGATTTTATTTACTTATTTGACAGAGAGAGAAAGGTAGAAAATAAGCAGGGGAAGCGGCAGGCAGAGAGGGAGAGGGAGAAGCAGATCTCCTCCTGAGCAAGAAGCCCAATATGAGGCTCGATCTCAGGACTCTGGGATCATGACCTGAGCCGAAGGCAGCTGCCTACCTGACTGAGCCACCCAGAGGCCCCAGGGAGTTTCTTTAAAAACTAAACATACCCTTATCATATTAATCTAGCAGTTGTGTTCCCTGATATTTACCCAAAGAAGTAGAGAACTTATGTCTACGTAAAACCCTACAGTTTTATTTATAATTACCCAAACTTGGAAACATCCAAAGTGTCCTTCAGTAGGTGAATTAATAGGCAAACTGAAACATCCAGACAATGGAGTATTACTCAGTGCTAAAAAGAAACGAACGCTTAAACCATGAAAAGACATGGAGGAACATTAAGTGCATATTACTAAGTGAAAGAAGTCAATCTAAAAAAGCTGCATACTGCACAATCCCAACTATATAGCATTCTGAAAAAGACAAAACTATGAAAACAATGAATAGATCAGTGATTTCCAGCAGTTGTGGGAAGAGTGGAGAGGCTAAGCACAGAGAATTTTAAGAGCAGGAAAATACTCCAATGCTACTGTGATGGTGGATACATGTCATTATACATTTGTCCAACTTGTAGAATGTACAACACCAAGATGAACCCTGATATAAAGTATGGACTTCAGATGATAATAATGTGTCAATGTAGATTCCTCAGTTGTAACAAGTCTACCACTCTGGTGGGGTATGTTGATAATGGGGGAGGTTATTTATGTGTGTGGTGAGCTTCTCTGCTGCTTATCTTTTAAGATGCCTCTGATTTAATGGTAGTCACAGTATTTGTGGCAGATCTGGGTGCTGTATGGAGTCTTGTTGCAGAATCATAGCAATGGCCCCTAAAAAAATGAAATAATGTCATAGTCGTACTCTTTGCTCAACTGTTTTTGTTTTTGTTTTGTTGTTGTTGTTGTTGCTATTGCCTCTATTAGAGGCTGGAGACTTGATTAGGGCACATTATTCAATAGGTAATATGGACATTTTCTATTTGCCCCACTAATCCCTGAAGTTGAGCATGCACAAATAACTCCATCATCAAGTACCAAGGCCCTTTGGGAGATGAAGCCCCCTTATATCTTGAAGTCACAAGTATAGGTGGTTACTCTTTCTAATATATTCATATCTGACCCACATTGGAAGCCCCAAGGGTTCCTTCTAACTAGTTGTCTGAGGAGGAAATTGTTGAACTCTCATTTGCACATAGCTCTACACAACATTTTGGCACCAGCCCAGGGAGAGAGGAGAGAAATAGTCAAGGCCCATACATTACTCCCTCCCTAAATGTAATCATACTCATAACTTATTTTTAAAAATTATCTGTCTTTGTCTACCAGAATGTGGACAGGAATTTTATTTGTGGTATCTTTTTTTTTTTTTTTTAAGATTTTTATTTGTTTATTTGACAGAGAGATAGAGAGAGAGCACAAGTAGCCAGAGTGGAAGGCAGAGGAAGAAGGAGAAACAGGATCTCCACTGAGCAGGGAGCCCAATGCGGAGCTCAATCCCTAGACGCTGGAATCATGACCTGAACCAAAGACTGACAATTAACTGACTGAGCCACCCAGGTGCCCCTTTTCTGTGCTTTCTAGTGTCTAAAGCAAAGTCTTGTACAGAGTAGGTATGAAATAAACAGCTATTGATTAATGAATAAATGATGCATATTTGAATTAAAGAAAAATATATCAAAAAAGATGAGGGTGAAATGAATGAGGGGCGAGTTAAAAAATAAATGATGAGAAAAAACATACTAGGAAAAAAATATAGTAATGTGTAAAAAACACTCTTGAAGGTACCAGATGTTACGGGGGCTGATGCTATGATCCCTATATTCTCTATTCCGGCAGCTCTCTGCTCTTGAAATAACTTCTAGCCTAGCACTGAGTCGATAGGAAAAGCAGTTGCACTGGTTTCTGCAAGAAATGAACTGTTTGCATATCTAATTCTTGTAATGAAAAATATATAATGGATTTATGCAAAAATAGATATAGTTGGTTATGAAATGACATGTTATCTTGTAATTACTACATCCTGTGGATAGGCTGCATATAAGAAATGTAATTGCAATGAGATACAGACAGTGATATTACTTCTTTCTTGTTCAGCATTGCCTTTGAAGATATGTATGAATTGCTAACAAATGACTGACTCTGGACTTGAACAATGAAAGCCAGAGAATGAACAACATACCCAAGCAAGTCATGCCGATCGGGTACAGCTATTCCATTTTCTCTTGATCACTCTACTGTGTAATTAATGGATAGGGTTCCTAAAGCATGGAGCATAAAAACAGAAAATATTTTACATGTCTCCTAGGTTTACATGGTCTCTCTGTTTTCAGAAAAATCAAAATAAAACAAAATGCCCCATGTAAATGTCTTAATTAAAGAAACAGAATTGATGTTTTTTTAAAAAAAAAATCTAATTTTATTCCATAATAGAATACAGTTTGGCAAATGGCTAAAGCTTTTGCATTTCTCAAATAATCATTAAATATGGGACTATGGCTGCCATATTAATTACTCTATAATGGAAGAAACGAACCCCAAAATGGTGATGAAAACAATAATAGCCAGACATTTTCTTCCACCTCTTCATCCAGAGTGCTTGCTGGGGATAAATTCTCAAATCCAAGGCAGGTATTTATATCTGGCTCTATGTATATACACAGCTATATATGATGTTTTAAAGCTGTGGAAATTACATCTGGCACCCTACCCACTCAATGACCCTGATGTTGTTGATTATTGCATAAGGTAACTTTGCATGAGACTCTACCAGCTGGAACAAGTCTTTGTCAAGTTTCTGCACTCAGTGCCATGTTTGAAATGTCAAACTTCCAAGTAATAATAGAGATAATTGTTGAAAAATTCACTGATATTTAAGATTATTACCAGGCAAATATATTTATGTTTTCCAATTTAGAGAAAATAAAATAACATTTGTATTTCTCAGAACAGTCCTTAAGTTCTTCTGCAGTTGTTTTTAGTTCTTAGACAAGCCGAAGACCCTGTACTTTTTACCACAACAGGCCAACCGTATGAAGAGGACTTGACAGTGCCCTTTTCTGAGAGGCAATGTTTACAGTACTATTTATGGAGATGAAATCATATATGCTATTTCTATTTGAAGATTTGCTTGAATTGCAAGTACAGTGAAGTAGAATCTTTGTTCTGTGTTTCTCAAGGATAAAATGTCTAAGTTTTCTTATTTAGTTTCTGAAATTGATATAGGTCTTTCAATCAGTATCTATCTACCTTTAATGTGGTTGAAGTTGTTTTTATGTAAAAACTATTATTAAATCAATAGTGTCTTTTACAATTGAATGCATTTTAGAATCAAGAAAATGTGGGGTATAGATACAGGCCAAAAATGCACTTCATATAATTGGATGATTAACCCGAAATGTCCTTTCATTCGTACAACTACTTTTAGTTTTGCACTGAAGATCAGTTCTTGATATAGAAGCCATATAGGGGGAGTCAGAAAATCTCTGGGAATTTTACTGTCTTTCTTACTAGTGGTTGAACTTGATGGAGGACAGGCTAGCACATTAATGTTTACACCACTTGTCCAAAACCAGACCCCGTGTCCTCATTTCATCTACATTAATCCTGACTTATTCTTGATCTTCTTATGCATTTTCCCATTTTGCCTAAATTAATGACTTTGTAATATTAATCTTAAATACCTCTGATTTCAGAATAACTGATATATGTGATCTTCTTCATATCGGTACATTAACTTTTTTGAGGAACTATTATTGGCATATCTATAAACTTAAAATCTGCAATTAAACTGGGTGGGAATGACTCCCTCTAAGCTTTGGTCTCTCACAATGTAACCTTTGCCTGGCTCACTTAAGGCAAGACCTAGTCCTTCTTGAGCTTAGTGTGATGTAAGCATATGTTTAAATAAGATGATAATAATAAATATTAAAAGCCTACAAGTTTATTCCCTTACTAGGATCCCAAAGGCTGACAGTTAAATACATACCTCTCTCCACCATCCCCCCCAAAGCAGAATATTGGAGAAATTTCCATTTGAGAACCTGATCAATCCTTTAAAGAGGATTAAAGGATTAAAAAACACTTAAAAAAAGTGATATTGAGGGTTTCTTAATGAAATGGACCAATCAGGACCTGTTAGAATGTTAGTTCATAGGTATAAAAGGAGCCTATTCAAATTGAAATGTGAATGAATAGCCAGTGGTTACTGAGCTGAGGAAAGTGTCCAAAATAAAATTCAGAGACCTAAACAAAGAGAAAAAAAATCAGCAAAAGAAAGAAGCTACAGAGGAAGAAGAATTTCCAAGTGGATAAGCCCCATTTCAGTGTCCTACAAAAAAGATTAATATAGACCTAAAACAAGGAATTTATTTATAAAATTTCAAAACACTAGAGAAAGAACTACCTAAAATTTCTGAAAAGGGAAGTGAAATGTTCGAGAAAAAGAGAAGCTTAAAATTCTCAACAGCAAAACTGGAATCCAGAAGTCAATTAAAATACTTTCAAAATTTTAAGACAAGCTCATTTCTAATTAAAATGTTTTACCCAGTCACTTTTCATAAAGTCAGTTAAACATGAGATAGAACATAGATCATTTATAGACATGCAAGAACTCAACAAATTTACCTCATATACACCTTCTTCTGGAAGCAAATGAATATTCCTCATAAAAGTTGTAATAACTCAGACAGACTCAATGTCTTCAGGAGCTAGAATGCAGCACTAAAAAAAGGTGAGATGATATATATATATATATCTCAAAGTAAAATTGATCAGCCTGCCTTTGGAGAAATCTGGCCAGATTGAAGCAAATCAGGAAGCTCCATTAGATTTTTCTCCATTGGAGATTTCATCAAAAAACAGGGGAATTCATTGAAGAGAATGGGTTTGACAATTTTAAAAAGAATTTTATTTATTTATCTATTTAATTAATTATTGTAAATGTATTTTAAGAGTAACCTTTTTTTTTTAGATTTACTCATTTGTTTGAGAGAGAGAGAGAGACAACAGCAGGAAGGACAGAGGGAGAGAGAGAATCTCAAGCAGACTCCATGTTGAGCATGGAGCTGGATGTGGGGGCTCCATCTCATGACCCTGAGATAATGCTGTGGGCCAAAACCACAAGTTGGTTGCTTAACGGACTGAGCCATCCTGGTGACCCTGAAAGGAATTTTATAAAACTGAGAAAACACTAGTGGAGAATTGATAATAAATAGATGGAAAATAAATGTATAAAACAAGAAAATGACTATCTTGAGGTTAAAAAAATGTGGAGGAAAGGAAAAGCAATTATAGTATAATGCCTTACATGTTTTGGATGTGACTAATGTTGACATAGCCATATTAGTGTACACATTGAATACTGATCTAGCCGAATTTAATATACAAATATATTAGGTGGATGAAATGTGTTTGTGTATTTTGTGGAACAGGAAGTTGAAGGAGAGCTCAATTTTCATCTTCTAAAATAAAAGATCAAAAGATCAGCCCTAACTGAAGAAGAAATACAAGAGATAGAAGAAGGAAGGAAGGAAAGAAGGAGGGAAGGGAGGAAGGAAGGAAAGAAGGAAGGAAGGAAGGAAAGGAGGGAGGAGAAAGAGAGAGAGAGAAAGAGAGAAAAAGAAAAAGAAAGAAAGGAAAGAAAGAAAGAAGAAAGAAAGAAAGAAAGAAAAAGAAAGAAAGAAAGAAAGAAAAAAAGAAAGAAAGAAAGAAAAAGAAAAAGAAAAATACTCATTATTTAGGTATATTTCAATAAAAAATGAAAGAATTTACTGGAAAAATTTGAAAATTTTGCCTCTATGGAGCAGGAAATGGAGAAGGGATCATGAAATGCCTTTCTTTTTCTTCTTCTTCTTTTTTCTATTGTTAACAAGCTTTGTAAAACAATTAGATTCTATAAATATATGGCAATAAATATAAAACTAAAATAGTAATTAAATCTATAATAAAACTTTTAATAACACATATATTTATTTACCTCGTTGTTGTTAAGACTCTTCTACTCATCCTATTTCCATTTAGTGATCATGGTTTTATACCCCGCTTTGAATTTGTACAGTTAGGATTAGTTTTGCCTGTATGTGACAGATAACCTGAAGTAATCACTAGTTAAGCAAGAGGTGGACTTTTATTTAAACTAAATTCAGCACTGGGGCGCCTGGGTGGCTCAGTCCTTAAGCATCTGCCTTTGGCTCAGGTTCTGATCCTGGAGTCCTGGGATCACTCCCTGTAAGACTCCCTGCTCAGCAGGGCTTCTGCTTCTCCCTCGCCCTCTACCCCTCCCCCCACGCTAGTGCGCAAGCACTCTCTCTTTCTCTCAAATAAATAAATAAAATCTTTAAAAAATAAAAAATAAACTAAATTCAACACCACATACTATCCAATCAACATGATTCAAAGTAGCAAAGGATTTGTGCCAGTTTATTCTTACACTTGTGTCGTTGAAATAACGCAACACATCAGCTTAAGCTGCATTGCCCCAGACTTACCCAGATGGTCTCACTTGGTTGCTAGGGAGCCTAGAAATAGATTTATTTTGCTTATTACATACTGTGCTGAATAAAACTGGGGTTGTTTTACTAAAGAGACAATGGAAGGGCGCCTGGGTGGCTCAGTGGGTTAAAGCCTCTGCCTTCAACTCCGGTCATGATCTCAGGGTCCTGGGATCTAGCCCTACATCAGGTTCTCTGCTCAGCAAGGAGCCTGCTTCCCCCTCTCTCTCTGTCTGCCTCTCTGCCTACTTGTGATCTTTCTCTCTCTGTCAAAAAAATAAAATCTTTAAAAAAATAGACAATGGATAATGGGTTAGGTAACAGGTAATCTGTCACATATTATGCTTCTATTTTAAGTTACTTGAATTTTTTCTTCTATAAATTCAATACTTTATAAATCTTTTTGTATAAAAACAAAAAGCCAAAACTTTAAAATACTACGTAGTGGCACTGATACTTTGCTCTTTGGAATCCAGAAGTTACACAATTACTCATTAGAATGTGATGGGCATTGTACGCATCACATTTTTCTTGGCTTCCTAAAAGATGAGGGCAAAATGGCAAATTTACTTTCTTATTGTTATGGTGACTCTCAAACAGGTTGAGAATATATAATTCTCACAGAATAACCCAGAAGTTGGTCACTCTTTTTTCCCATTTTGCTTAACACATTGCTGATTAAATGAGATAATACTCCAATAAATGAGCATACTAATATTACTTTATATAATAAAAATATGTATTCCCTTTTCACTCTCAACAAATTCCATCCTGGGGTACCTGGGTTGCCCAGTCAGTTAAGTGTCTGCCTTTGCCTCAGGTCATGATCTCAGGATCCTGGGATCAAGCATATGTATGGCCCTCTACTCAGCGGGATATCTGCTTCTCCCTCTCCCTCTGTACACTCTTGCTCTCTCTCAAATAAATAAATAAATAAGTAAATAAAATCTTAAAACAAACAAACAAAAAACCCTCCCCAAATTCCAGCCTTTGATAAAGGGACTTCGAGTCAAAATATCTTTCACAAACACTATTTAGATGTATTACGTTGATCTCTGATTTATTTTATTTTGTTTCTGGTACACATAACTTAATGTGGTCCTCACAATTACTTTTCATCTTTTTAATACAGCTGAATAAAAATTTTTTTTCTGGAAGCTACATTACGTGAACTGGTAGCAACATCAATCATTGTGACTTAAGGGATTAAAGTTATTGAGAATTCATATGGAATGAGGTGTGAGAGGAAATAACTACAATAATTTTTGTTTAAACTGTAGTAAAATACACATAATATAAAATTTACCTTTTTACCATTTTTAAAAGCATAGTTCCATCATGTCATGTATATATGCTTTGTTATGCAACCAATCTCCAGAATATTTCATCTCACAAAACAGAAAATCTCTACCCATTAAACAACACCTCATTTCTCCTTCCTCCCAGACCTTGGCAGCCACCATTCCATTTTCTATCAGTTTAACTACTCTAGATATATAAATGAAACCATATAGTATTTATATTTTGTGATTGGCTTATTTCATTTAGCATGATGTTCTCAAAGTTAATCCACTGTTTAAAGTATTAGAGTTAGGGCTTTGTTATTACAGCTTTTCTTTTTTTTTTTCTTTTTGGCAGCATGCTTTATCTGAAAAAATAATTCTATATGTAAATTTAGCTCCTGATAGTAAAGACTCTCAGTAATTAATTAGCTGAAATCATGATAGGTATAACAAACAGCATAGTTTTTCCATTCTTTTTCTTCACTAATTTGCAGCATTTATTTTCTTTTCTTTTATTACAAAACAGATTTATTAAGGCATAATTGATATATAAAGAACTATATATATTTAACGTGTACAATTTGATGAGTTGTAATATCATCACCTCAATGAAGGTAGTAGACATATTAAACACCTCCCAAAGTTTCTTTGTGTCCCTTTGTCCTTGTGTTTATTTATTTTTTTTTTTTGTGGTAAAAACACTTTGTTAACTCTGTCCTCTGGAAAAATTTTTAAGTCCAAAGTACTGTACCGTTAGCTACAGACACTATGCTGTACACAGACCTATTTCATTTATTAATCAGTCATAATCTTAGATTGTGTCCATATCTTGGCAATTGTGACTGATGCTGCAATGAACATGGGAGCACATATATCTCTTCAAGATCTTGATTTTAAATCATCTGAATATATACTCAGAAAGAGGGTTACTGACTTATATGGTAGTTATATTTTTAATTTAATTGAATCATATTATTATTATTATTTTGATATTGAGTCCTAAGAATTATTTATATATTTTGGAAACTAACTTCTTATCTGATAGAGTTTGCAAATATTTTCTTCCAATCCATAGGTTTTTAAAATTTTTAATTTTTTTTTTATTGTTTCCTTTGCTATGCAAAATCACTTTAATTTGAGGTAGTCCCTCTTGTTTACTTCTGCTCCTCTTTCTTATGTTTGGTGTAATATCCAAGAAATCGCTGCGAAGACCAATTTCAAGAAGCTTTTCCCCTGTATTCGTAGGCAGAAAAAAACTGTTAGAACTAATAAAAAATTCAATAAAGTTATTGGATACAAAATCGACAAAGATCTATTGTATTTCTACATGCTATGATAGGCCACTTGAAAAGGAAATTAAGAAAACAATCCCAATTACAATAGTATCAAAAAGAATAAAACACTTATTAAAAAATTTGACCAAGGAAGTGAAAGACTTATACACTGACAACTGTAAAACATTGATGAGCAAAAGAAATGGAATGAAATAATGGCAGAAATAAATGGAAAGACATCTCATGTTCATGAGTTGAAAGACTTAATATTGATGATATTACTAAGTGTAATTTGCAATATTATTGTAAATTAATTTTTATTTTACTATTACTCAGTTAATTTACAGATTCAATGCGATTTCCATCCAAAAAATCCTAATGGCATTTTTTTACAGAAATTGAAAAAAATAATTCTTAACCTCACATGGAACTACAAAAGACCCAAAATAGCCAAATATTCTTGAGAAAGAAAAACAAAGCTGGAAGTATAACACATCCTGATTTCAAGATATATTATAATGCTATAGTAATTGAAATAGTATGGTACTAGTATCAAGTTATAGACCAATAAAATGGAATAGAGGGCCCAGAAATAAACCCACACATATAGAGTCAACAGATGCTTGATAAAAACACAACAGGATAACAACATAAGAATATGCAACAGGAGATTATAACTTATTCAATAAATAAACTGGATATACACATGCAAAAAATGAATTTGGACCCTTACCATACACAATGCACAATTATCAACTCAAAATGTATTTATTTTGTTCAACAATAAGAAAGCTTTTCTAAGAAACTAATGTCCAATTTAAGGACCTATCATTTCACTCATTGGTGAATAGACAATGAAAGATATTAGGATGGTAGCAGTTTCAAAACTCGATATTAAAATAGTCCTTCTAGAACACTTTGAACCTCATTCTATGATGCCAGTATTTCTCTGATACCCAAATCATATAAAGATACCACACACAAACACAAAGAGAAAACTAGATCAATATCTTTGATGAATACAGATGCAAAAATTCTGAATAATACATTATCACACTAAATTCAAGAACATATTAAAAGGATTATACATCATGGCCAAATGGGATTTATTTTTGGGGTACAAGGATAGTTCAACATATGCAAACTGATGAGTATAATTCATCATATGAATAAAATGAAAGATATTAATATCTCTATTGTCCAATAGACACAGAAAAATCATATGACAAAATATGATTTCCTTTAATGATAAAAACACATAACAGATCTTGTATACAAAGGATATACCTTGACATAATAAAGGTCATATATGGCAGACCCACAGTTAATATTATATTTAATGGAGAAAAGTTGAAAGGGTTTCCTTTGAGGTCAAGTATAAGTGAAATTGCCCAACCTTACCACTCCTATCCAATATAGTACTGGGAATCCTAGCTAGAACAATTAGGCAAGAAAAAGAATAAAAGACATTCAAATTGGGAAGGAAAAAGTAAAATTGTCATTATTTGCTGATATGATTGTATAAATAGAAGATCCCAAAGAGTCAGTAAAACTCAGTTGCGATTAATCAGTGTTGCAATCACTCGCTTTCTTTTTTTCTTCTTTCTTTCTTTTTTTTTTTTTTGCAATCACTCACTTTCAAAACAAAATGGCAGGTAACACAATCAACTTACAGAAATCAGTGGCATCCCTTTAGACTAATGATGAGGTATCAGAAAAAGAAATAAAATTATCCCAACCACAATAGCATCAAAAAAACAATAAATACTTAGGAATATATTTAAACAAGGGAGTGAAAGAGTTGTACGATGAAAACTGTAAGATTTTGTTGAAGAAAATTGAAGAAGACACAAACAAATAGAAAGACATCCTATGTTAATGTATCAGAAGAATAGGTGTTAAAGTGACTATACTACCCAAAGCCATCTACAGATTCAATGCAATCTCCATCAAAATACCAAAAGCATTCCTCATAGAAACAGAAGAAGCAATCCTAAAATTTGTATGAAGCCATAAAAGTTCCCAAATAGCCAAAGTGATTTCGAAGGGGAAAAAAACCAAAAAAAAAAACAAACCAAAACAAAACAAAAAAAACCTGGAGTTATCTTACCTCCTAATTTCAATCTATACTACAAAGCCATACTAATACAAATAGTATAATACCAGCACACAAATAGACACATAGACCAAAGGAACAGAACAGACAACCCAGAATTAAGTTCCAGGATATACAGTCTATTTGAAAAAGGAGTCAAGAACTACCATTTGGGGAGGCATAGTCTCTTCAACAAATAGTAGAAAGACACATGAAGAACAATGAAATTGAACCCCTGTCTCATGCTACTCACAAAAATTAACTCAAAGTAGATCAAAGACTTAGCCATAAGACCATAAAACTCATAAAAGAAAACAGGAAAGAAGTTCTTTGATATTGGCAATGATCATTTGGACATGATGCCAAAAGCACAAAATAAAAGCAAATATCAACAAATGGGACTACATCAAACTAAAAAGCTTCTGCACAGCAAAAGAAACAATTAGCAAAATGAAATGGCAGCCTGCAGAATGCGAGAAAATTTTTGCAAACCATATATCCAATAAAAGGTTACTATCCAAAATATATAAAGAATGAACACAACTTAATAACAAAACAAAAATATGATTAAAAATGGGCAGAAAAGCTAAATAAACATTTTTTTTTCCAAAGTGGACATCAAAATGCCCAACACACACATGAAAAGATGTTTGGCATCATTAATTATCTGGAAGATAAATATAAAAACTATAATGAACTATCACCTCATAATTGCTATCATCAGGAAGACAAGAGGCAAGAGGGGCTCTTGGGTGGCTCCGTTGGTTAAACATCAGACTCTCAATTTCAGCTCAGGTCGCCATCTCAGGGTCCTGAGATTAAGACCTGCATCAGGCTCTGCAGTGGGCATGGAGCCTACTAAAATTCTCTCTCCCTCCTTCTGTCCCTCCGCAATGCTCGAGCGTGTATGCATGCATTCCAGTGTGTGCTCTCTCTCTCTTAAAAAACAAAAGTGGGGGGACCTGGGTGGCTCAGTCGTTAAAAGTCTGCCTTCAGCTCAGGTCATGATCCCAGGGTCCTGGGATCGAGCCCAACATCAGGCTCCTTGCTCAGCAGGGAGCCTGCTTCTCCCTCTCCCACTCCCCCTGGTTGTGCTCCCTCTCTTGCTGTTATCTCTCTCTGTCAAATAAATACATAAATAAAATCTTCAGAAAAAAAAAGAAGTAGAAGATAAGAAATGCTGGTGAGGATGTGGTGAAAACCGAATCCTTATACACTGTAGGTAGGAATATAAAATAGTCCAGGCCACTATGGAAAACAATAAGGAGATTCCTCAAAAAAATTAAAAATATTCAAAAGAAATGAAAAACAAGATTTTGATGGGATATATGCACACCCTTGTTGATTGCCACATTATTTACAATAGCCAAGAAATGGAAACAACCCAAATGCTTATCAATAGATAAACAGATAAAAAAAAGATATGGCATATACACACAATGGAACATTATTTAGCCATGAGAAAGAAGGATATCCTGCCATTTGTGATGACATGGATGGACCTTGAGCACATTACGCTAAGTGAGATTAAGTCAGAGAGATACGAGTACCAAGTACCATATGATACCACTTTTGTGTGGATTCTAAAAAAGTTAAACTTTTAAAAACAAACAGAGTAAAATACTGGTTACCAGGGGATAGATTGATGGTGTTTAAGATACAAACATGCAATGAGTAGTAAATAAGCCATAGAGATGTAGTGCATAAGGACTATAGACAATAATAATGGTCTATAAAAATGTAATATTATAAATATTGCTTCAATGGCAAACACATTATGGCATAGAAATTTAACAAAGTAACACACTGTTCACTTTAAATCTATAAAATATAACACATCAACTTTACCAGAAATTTTTTATTTTTTTAAATTTTTACTTAATTTTTAAAGATTTTATTTATTTATTTCTCAGAGAGAAAGAGAGAGCTCATAAGCAGGGGGAGTGGCAGGCAGAGGGAGAAGCAGGCTCTCCGCTGAGCAAGAAGCCCGATGCTGGACTCAATCCCAGGACCCTGGGATCTTGACCTGAGACAAAGGCAGATGCTTAAAGACTGAGACACCCAGGTGTCCCAAATAATTTTTTTTAAAGATTTTATTTATTTATTTGAGAGAGAAAGAGAGTGAGTGGGAGAAAGAGAGAACAAGCCAGGAGGAGAGGCAGAGAGAGAAGGATAAGCAGACTTATCGCTGAGCAGAGAACCAGATGTGGGGCTAGATCCCAGGACTTGGGAACCATGACATGAACAAAAGGCAGACACTTAACTGACTGAGCCACCCAGGTCCCCCTAGCAAATAAGTTAAAAAAATTATAAAATAAAATAAAATAATCCCTTTCAAACTTTGAAATAGTTTTTACAATTTAATATAAGGGAAAGATATTCTAGAGACTGTCTCTTTCAATTCATTCTCTTCCTTAACCCCACATTCCCTAATTTGAGAATCTTTTCAGGAACAGCTAATTGCTGAAACCTGGTCCTGGAGATTTCTAGCTGAGTACTTAGAGCTCTACCAATGCTGTTTGAACGTGACAGGAGGACTGATGCTTACCTGTGTTGGTTGTCATAAGTCTGTAATAAGTGAAAATTGAGTAAGCATTTAAAACTATTTAGGAAGTTGCTATTTCTATGAGATGATACTTGTAATCTGTGAATTTGTCTCACGAAATTGAGTATAGACTAATCCACACGTTCAACTTGTCTGGTGAGTCACATGGGATATAGGCTGCATTTTAGTTGTATGGAATAAGACCAGGGGAAAACATGCGATATTTTAAGGTTAGTTTGTCAAGAAAAATTCAATAAAAATAAAAGGAAAATGTGTGGCTATTTATTTTAAAGATTACTTAAATTTTCATCAAACGTATTTTAAGTTTATAGTTTACCATTTTGGATTAATTAAGGAATTAAATTTTAATCTTCATTTGCAGATGGCAAAGATTTACAAGAATATTCTTGTCAAGAAATGACACATCTTTTCTTTAAGCAGTGGTATGTATCACTTGGTAATAATGGAAGTTGTTTGAAGGAATGAAGAAGAAATTTTAAGCCTGGTCTACACACAGTAAAAGAAAACTCACTGGACTTTTTTTTGTTAAGAAATGACACACCTTTTCTTTCATTAATATATTAAATAGTAATAATGGAAGTTGCTTTCCAGAAATGAAGATCAAGAAAGGTCAAACTAGTTTTAGTCAGAACAATTATCTCTCATGTGTTAAATTTATTTTGTAGCTATAATTGGTGATGAAGCGATAAAAAAAGTGTTACTTGCTGAGATAAATTAGCTGCTGAAGCAATTAAACCATCAATATATAAGTGGCATTTACATATATATATATATATATTACATATACATACATATACATATATATATTACATATATATATATATATACACACACACAACATGAAGAAATACATCCGATACCATAAGAACGCTTCAAAAGAAACAGTATGGAAATAAAAAGCTGACAGTAGCAGATATTCAATATTTTCAATAATAAACATTACTGTTCTGCAGGCTTTAATGTGGCATTTCAGTTTCCTAAGAAGAAAAACATCATATACAATAACTGAGAAACTAGTGAACAATTGTATTGAAGAGTTTATCTGGAAATGTTACTAAGACAGAGCAGATGACTCAAGGACCATTTTCCAGTAAAACTGTAACTTGACATATTTGGGAATTGCCTAATATCATAAAAGATCAAACTATAGAGAAAATAGAGCTAACAGAGTATTTTTTATTATAATCCGACGAATTCATTGCATAACTTGGTAATTCAGAATTTACACAATCTAAGCATTATGGTGGTATGACTGAAGAACTTTTTTCAGACTAAATTCTGACAAACACAACTGGCCCTGAGTTCTGTAAAACTGTGAAAGATAATATTGTTGACAAATGTAGTTTGGAATTTAAGTTTTACGTAGGAGTATGCTCTATGAGGTAGTCATCCAGAGAATAAGAAGCTTGTGCCAGAATATAAATTGAATAATTTCTTCACAGAGAAAGTGTTGCCAAAAAAGAAAAAAAATGCAACTGTCAACTATATGGTTGGTTTATATGTGAATTATGTAAAGTCTATATGTTATATTTTAATTAATTTTAAATTATATGATGATATGGATGATCATGAACAACTGGTATTGCATGTAGAAATATGAAGGTTAGTTGAGAAAAATGTTTTATTGATAGTTCTTGACATATGGAACAAACTCTAAATGATTCTTCAAGATAAACTGGTTTTGTCGCAGTTTTTTAAGGAAGTGAATTGGACAGCTAGACTTGCTTATTGGTTTGATATATTTGGTATGTTTAATTATATATCACTTCCACGCAATGAAGAAACAACATGTTTTCGATGATGAGTAAAGTCAAGAACACATTCAAAAGTTAAAAGTTGAGAACAGTATTTATAGATTGATGTAACACATTTTATAATTTACTAATAGTTATAAGTGAAGTGGATAATGATTTGATGTTAGATATTTGCTAAAAGATTGTTGATGAACACCTTTGCCATTTGATATACCATTCTTATTTTCCATCAAAATGAAATCCATACATAGGAAGCCCCAGATTTCATTTCTTTCATTGGGAAGGTAATTTAAATTTAACTATGAAATCGATTTTATGGGATACATTAGTGAAACTGACTACTGATGGGAATTGAAGATAAATTTTGAAAATACAACATCACTTGCATCATTTTGGATGAAACTTAAAGATGAATATACTGAGCTTGCCAAAATTTTAAAAAAAAAGTTCTTCTATTTTTATTAATGTACTTCTGTGAGACTGATTATTACAAGCATTATTCAAACAAAAAATAGATATATTTAAATATATATTAGCCTATGCACGTAATATTATCATCTATTTTGTAGCAGAAAACTGAAGTGACCGAGGAAACTCAAGTGGCACATGGAGCACAGGGAGAACACACCTTTATTAATGCCGGTGGGCTCAGCGGGATAATTCCCAAAAGACTGAGCAACCGACAAGGTTAGAGGTGAGTTTTTATGGTCACGGGTGATGGGGGATGGTATCGGGAAATTTTCACAGTCTTTTCAGGACCATTTGGCTCCCCTTTACGTGGGAGTATAATCTATACAGGAACTCTCAGGAGAGTGCTGAATCTCAGGAGAGTGCTAAATCATGGGGGGGGGGCTTGTTTCTTTTCATAACCAAATGGGATGGCCAGCCGTTGATGTTTTCTTCAGGCTATGGCAAAAGGAGCGCAGCAGACAGGAAGGGGCTGGGCGGGGGGGAGAGGGGGGAGCCTCTATCCACCTCATGTCCCCTCTCTTGATGATCTGCAGGGGTACCCTAGAGATCATCATTATCTAGATTTAAGGGACTATATCCGAGGAGGGCAAGGATACGGGCAGTCATGTATTGAGAGACGGTATCTCTAATGAATCGGATGAGGCTGTTGTGGATACAAGGACCGAGGGTGACTAGGAGGAGTAGGGACAATATGGGGCCTGCAAGGGGTAATAGCCAAGATGCCCATGACTGTGGGTTGAAACCCCAAGATGTGAATTCTTCTCAATGATGTTGGATGCGTTCCCGGAGTTTGAGAACCTTGGAGGTGATGATCCTGGACTGGTTGACATAGTAGCAGCATTCTTCCTATAGTAAGAGACAAGTTCCTCCCTTTTCAGCAGTGAGGAGATCCAGGGCTCACCGATTTTGGAGGGCTACTGCCGCCAGACTGGAGAGTTGTGTCTGGAGGGATGTTAATGAATCTGCGATACATTCCATGTCATCGTTGAGTTCCTGTGAAAGCTTAAAGTAAAAGTTAAGGGAAGTTCCGAGGCCTGATGCTCCTGTAGCTATGCTGGTGAAGATTCTGGCTGCTAGAAGGAACGGTAAGACTACTGTCCATCGACTTCGGTGGTGAAGAGAGACCAGGGACTGGAACTGGAAGTCTGAACATAGTGAGGCAAAGGGGGACAAAAACACAAGTATGCAACTGGAAAGGGCATCACTTTCATTGCGGCCTCTAAAGAGAAGGTTGTTTTCGCAGGAGAGGAAGATGCCGGGGGGAGAGGGCAGTGCAGTAAGGTAGAGGAGCTGTGAAGTTCTGGCAGCCTGGGTCAGGGACCTTGGTGCAGCCAGGGGGAAGAAAGCAGGTTATATTTTTAGCTGGAAGCAGCGGGACTGAGTTTTGTACGGGCCCAAAACTCATAGGGCTTGTATTATTGGGCAGCAGCCAGTTAGGAGGGACAGGGATAACAAAGATAACTGATCGAGTCAAAGGGAGACAGACCCATCAGGCAGAATCAGTAGGGGAATGGGTTGAGTTGAGCCATAAGCGGTAGGAGGTGTTTAAGAGTTGACGAGTATAGTTTTGAATGGTTGGTCCTGGAGGAGTGGGAAGTATAGAAGAGAACCTAGACTGCAGAGGAGGCCTGTCCCAGCATAGAGTGAAGGTTGTTCTGGGGTCCTTCCCAGGAACATATAACTGCAGTCCCCAGCTTCATGGTTGGTTCCAGTAGGAGTCCTTGCAGTTTTGCGGGGTGATTGAAGTGTTTGGTTAGCCTGAAACAGGTAAACCAGGGTGACCTGAAGGTTGTTATCTGATGTCACCCATGAGGCTATGGTTTCACAACCCCATTTGCTACAGATTTTGGGTGCCTCCCCGCATTCTTCTAATCCCTGGTCTGGACAGAGATATATCTGAGGTCCTTGTTCTTTACATCCCTGGCTAGGGGTCAGGAGTTGACATAGGGATATTTGGAAGGTGGGACAGCTGCTGGTGGTCTGGTTATGGAGGACTTTGTCCTGGCCTTCCAAAGTCTGAGTTAACTTCCAGTCATATGTTGTTGGGCTAGTGGGGGTCCCTGGTGGGGAAAAGGCAGAGAAAGCTTATGAGCCATAAAATATGTGGCCTGTGGGGCTGGGGAAAAAGGAAAAACATCCTGGAGTTTTAAGTGCCTTTTTTGAGGGTAATCTTCAAGGGGTTTGACGGTGTTAAATGCGAGGTCCAGGTGCCTTGGTCTGGGTTTGCCTTTTTTACTTGGGAATGGTGAATCCACGGTGTAATGTCGGAGACCTTGAGGGCAGTGGGAGTTGTGAGAATTACTGTATGTGGGACAGTCCAAGTTGGGCAAAGGGGTTCATGTTTCCAATCTTTTACCCAGACTTCATCTCCAGGGTGGAAGGAATGGACAGGAGTTCCTAGGGATATGGGGGCCCTTTCTAATATGTGGGTATGTTATTCTGCAAGGACCTTCCGTAGGGATAACAGTTGGTCCTGGAGATGTGTGTCTTCTAAGATGCTAAGGTTGCCCGGAAAGGAAGACAACAGTGGGGGTGGCCTGGCATAGAGTATTTTAAATGGGGAGAATCCATTTTTCTGAGGGGTACAGCAGGAGCAGAGTACTGCTAAGGGAAATAGATCTGTCCACCCTAAGGAGGTCTCAGCCTGTAATTTGGTTAGGGTTTCCTTGAAGATATGGTTCATACGCTCTACTTTCCCTGAGCTCTAAGGCCGGTAGGCTGTGTGGAGTTTCCAGGAGATGTTAAGGGCTGAAGTTAACTCTTGTAGAACTTCAGAGATAAAGGCTGGGCCATTGTCACTGTGTAAGCGGGATCCCATACCGAGGCACGACTTCCTGGAGGAGTACTCTGGTGACTTCTCTGGCCTTCTCGGTCTGGGTTGGATATGCTTCTACCCATCCTGAGAAGGTACAGACCAGGACTAGCAGATATTTTATACCTCAGTAAGGGGTCATCTCTGTGAAGTCCAATTCCAGGTCTTTGAAGGAAGTTGTTCCTGTACACTGTACCCCCGGGGGGTGGGGAAGGTCCGGTTTTTGTCTAGCACAAGTGGCACACCGATCTGTGACCGACTTACATAAGGTAGTGAGTCTGGCGATGTAGAATGTCTTGTCAACAGCTTTTCAAGCCCCGTTTTTCCCAAGTGCGAAGTTGAATGTCATTCATTGACGGCATAGGGGGTGAGGTTTGCTGGAATGAATAAGCACCCATCCGGGAGGATCCACCACCCTTGGGGATGGTGAATGGCTCCCTCAGTTTTTGCCCAGTCATCTTCAGCTGCTGTATAAAGTGGGATTTTGTAAAGAGGGGGTAACAGGTGCTATAATGGAAGGTTGTCAGTCTTGGGCAGCTTCCCTGGCTGCCTGGTCGGCTAAGCGGTTCCCTGTAGCTGGCTCGGCATCTCCTTTTTGGTGTCCCCGACAGTGAATGATGGCTAATCTCCAGGGTGCCCATACTGCTTCTAACAGCTGGAGGATTTCGTTTTTGTTCTTGGTGGTTTTTCCGTCAGATGTGAGGAGTCCTCTTTCCTTGTTAATTGCCCCATGTATATGTAGAGTAGTGAAAGCGTATCTTGAGTCAGTATATATGTTGACCTTTTTGTCCTTAGACAGTAAGAGTGCCCGGATGAGGGCCCAGAGCTCAGCTCTCTGAGCTGACCATCGTGCAGGGAGTGCTTTGGCTTCTAGGACTTCTGTAGCTGTGATAATGATGTAACCTGATTTTCTTAGGCCATTGCTTAAGAAGCTGTTGCCATTGGTGTATAGAGTAGGTCAGCATTCGGCAGAGGAGAATCCTGGAGGTCTGGTCAGGTGGCATAGACTTCAGTTATGATTTCTAGACAATTGTGTTCCAGCTCCCCTTCTGCCATAGGGAGGTATGTAGCTGGGTTAAGAGCCTGCACAGTCTGAAAGTTTACCTGAGGGTTTTCTAGAAGTAACCCTTGATACTCAGTGAGTCTGGCATTTGAAATCCATTTTTGACCTTGACAGTTCACGAGAGTGATCACCGAATGGGGAACTTTTACTGTAAGTTGTTGCCCAAGGGTGAGTTTGTCAGCTTCCCTGATGATGAGTATGGTAGCAACTAGGGCCCATAGGCAAGGAGGCCATCCGGAGGTGACTGGGTCTAATTTTTTAGAAAGGTATGCAATGGGCTTCACCCATGGACCCATCAATTGGGTTAGAAGTCCTAAAGCCATTTTATTCTTTTCATGGACGTATAGACAGAAGGGCTTTTCTGTATCAGGTAGACCCAGGGCTGGAGCTTTTCCAAGTAAGTCTTTGTGTTCCACGAAGTCCTCTTCCTGTGCATCTCCCCACTGTAGACCCTGACTGTCCCGTCCTGTGAGTGAGTCATGTAAGGGTCAGGCTATGGTGGAGAATCCTGGTATCCAGATCCGATAGAACCCTGCTGCCCCCAGGAATTTGCGTAAGGCTCGCTTGGTAGTGGGCCATGGGAGGTTGGTTATTGCAGCCTTTCGTTCAGTGTTGAGGGCCTGCTTTCCTTGAGTTATTATAAAGCCTAGGTATTTGACTTTTTTTCTGCATAGTTGAGCCTTCTTCCAAGATACTCGGTATCCCCCTCTCTGATAGATGCTGCAGGAGATCGAGCCTCGCCTGGTGGCAGGTTTCCTTGGTTGGGCAGGTGATGAGGAGGTCATCTACATATTGAAGTAGTATACAGCTGGTCTGTTCTCTGGGAAAGTCAGCGAGATCAGAGGCTAGGGCCTCGCTGAATAACATTGGTGAATTCTTGAATCCTTGTGGAAGTCTGGTCCAGGTGAGTTGCATCTGGCATCCTGCGCCGGTATCGGTCCATTCAAAGGCAAAAATGGGCTGACTGACGGGAGCCAGGCGAATACAAAAGAAAGCATCTTTAAGGTCCAGGCAGGTAAACCAGGCAGCATCTGGAGGAATCTGGCTTAGGAGGGTGTAGGGGTTGGGCACCACTGGATGTAGAGACTGGGAAACTTGGTTTACAGTGCACAAGTCCTGGACAGGTTGGTAATTGCCGTTGGGCTTTTTGATAGGGAGCAGCGGGGTGTTCCAGGGAGATTGGCATGCGATAAGGATGCCTGCTTCTTTTAGTTGTTCCAGGTGGGTCTGTATGGCTAGTTGGGCCTCCTGAGAGATCAGATACTGTCTCTGCTGTTGTGGTTGGATTCCAGCTTTTAGTTCTATGATCACTGGGGCCCGCCTAATGGCAAGTCCAGGAGGATTATCTTCTGCCCATACACCTGGGACTGCAACCCAGTAGATTTCTGGGTTTGTTTCAGGATTCTCTTGTTCAAACAGTCTCTCTTCATCCCAAGGCTTGTTGAGGGACAGGATAAGTTGGGGTTTGGCGGGGCTTAGATTCATGGTGGCTCTTCCCGAGGGGCTTGAAGGAGATCTGTGCCCCCAGTTTTGAAAGTAGGTCTCTTCCTAATAAAGGAGGCGGGCAGTCTGGAACGTATAGGAACACATGGGATACAATGTACCTCCTAGTTTGCAAGTCCGGGATTGGCAAAAAGGTTGGTTTGTGGCACAGTCTCCTGTGGCCCCCATGACGGTTATGGTTCGGCCTGTAACGGGTGCTACTGGTGTGGTGACCACTGAATGTTCTGCTCCTGTATCCACCATGAAGGTTATCTTTTGGCCCCCCACATTTACATCAACCATGGGCTCCCGGGGCCTAACGATAAAGAGCCTGGTCACCGTCAGTCCGAGTCTATGTTGGCTAGTCCGATAAAGTCTGGATCGTGGTCCACCTGGGCTTCAGGTCGGGTGGAGGATTTGAATGGTTTTTGCCTTCGATTCGGGCATTCATTCTTCCAGTGCCCCATTTCCTTGCAGTATGCGCATTGATCCTTTTTGAGGGTTCTGCGTTGTTGAGGCTGTCCTCTGAACTGTTCTGGTGGTCCTCATAGTTGAGAGTTTTGTTGAAGGGCTGCTGCCAGCAGGGTGACCTTTTGTTTCATTTTCTTTTCAGCCTTACGCTTTGCTACAGTGTCTCGGTTTCGATAGACCTTATTGGCAATTTCTAGTAGCTGGGTGATGTTCATCCCGGCAAAACCTTCAAGTTTTTGGAGCTTGCGATGGATATCAGGGGCTGACTGTGCCACCAAGGCTGCATTTACCATCCGTTGGTTCTCGGATGCTTCTGGATCAAATGGAGTGTACATGCAAAAAGCCTCGCAAAGCCGCTCGTAGTAATTACCAGGAGTTTCTTCCCCGTCCTGAGTCACATCAGCTGTCTTTGACATGTTGATAGGTTTCTTGGTTCCTTGTCGGAGACCTCGTAGGATGGATTGCTGGTAGAGCTTGACAGCATTACGGCCTTCTTCCGTGTTGAAGTCCCAGTTGGGCCGATTGTCTGGTGCAGACTCCTGAGCCCATCCCTCAGTATTCATAATGCCTGCTGGAGCCACCTCCTTGAGCCACTTACATGCCTTCTGAAGGATTCTTCTTCTATCCTCAGTGTTGAACAAGGTTCAAAGGAGCTGTTGACAATCTTCCCACATTGGTCGGTGGGTTTGGAAGATAGATTCCATGAGGTCAATCATTGCCTGTGGTTTCTCTGAATATGCAGGAGTATGATGTTTCCAGTTTAGGAGGTCAGTAGTGGTGAAAGGCTGATAATAGATGATGGGCTGACCCGGTTGGGGGGTGCCATCTGCATCAATTGTATCGGGACCTCGAGTCTCATGGAGGGGCATTTGGTAAGCCAGGATTTCTCGTATTCAGAGAGGGCACATGGTGTTTCGGAGTTCAGGTTCTGGGAAAGAGTCCCCACCACGAGCAGTTGGGGGTGGTATGGAGGATGGCAGTGAGACCATTGATGGTTGGGGAACCGGATGCAGCAGGGAGACCATGGCTGTTGGCGGAATCAGAGGTGTTGGAGAAACTGCTGCTGTTGCTGGAATGAGGGGAGGCGGGGATGGAAACAGAAGCAGCGGGGAGACTGCTGCTGGTGGTGGAATCGGAGGTGTCAGAGAAGCTGTGGCTATCGCTGGAATGGGGGAGGCGGGGATGGAACCGGAGGCAGTGGGGAGACTGAGGGTGGTGGGGTGCCAGGTCCCACTTCAGGGCCATTTGGGGGGGGCAGAAGAACATACGGTGGTGGGAGCTCTTTCTTTGGGTCCCCCTGATGTATGGCTTTATTCCGAGTATTTCTGGTCGGTTGAGCAACGAGGATCCTGCACTGTCTCTTACTGTTGATGCAGAACTGTACCCATGGGGGAAGGAAATTAGCTATCTCTAACCAGGAATTGATGTAAGGAAACTGATCCGGATGTCCTGGTTGCTGGTGATCACACAATAAACATGCTGGTCGGTGGGCAAATCTAGGGTTCCTTCCGAGGGCCAGCTGATGTCATAACTGGGCCACTCTAGTTCACACAGTGTCCTGAGCTTTCCTGGGGTCATGTGGGCTCCATAGTCTCCACTAAAACCCTTTTTAAAGTTCTTAAGTATACAGTCTAGCACGGTAGTTTTGCTAGGCTTCCCTCCCATAGTGAACGGTGTCACAAACAGGGGGAATGGGTTCTTTCAGGTGCTGTCCTGCTTGTGTCCCTCACGGGAGCTTAGGAACATCTTAGCTAAGGTCTATCCGTATAAGCCCTAGACCAGGCTACTCCGTGGAGTAGATGACCGTTATGCTGTATGACGCTCTGCGAGACTCAGGGTGCAGCCCACTCAGACTCTGTGGCCAAAGCGGTGGAGCCCTACAGACAGATTCACACAGTCAGGAACTCTTTCACATTCAAACAGGTTGGACACCCTCCCCTCTGGGTGTCCCTGACTAACGGGAGAAGATCAAGCTCCCCTTCCATCTCTAATGGATGGGTCTGACTCAGGCAGTGGCCCCGGGTCTTACCTGGTCCGGAGGGTAGGATCTGGCTGGTCGTCCCTGGTCTCCTAACGCAGGTCCAGCGAGGTAGAGGAGAGCTGCGGCTGTCCGGGAGGACCCAACTTTGGGTCCGCCGAAATCAGCGGGGTGCGTCTAAACCCTTGGGTAGGTTCTCCGTTTTCCTCTGTGGTTCCTCTCTTGTCCCACACCGGTGGCACAATGGGCGAGCGTGGTTGGGTTTCCCGGTCAGGGAACCAGATGTAGCGGAAAACTGAAGCAACCTAGGAAACTCAAGCGGCACACGGAACACAGGGAGAACACAGCTTTATTAACGCTGGCTGGCTCAGCAGGATAATTCCCAAAAGACTGAGCAACCGACAGGGTTAGAGGTGAGATTTTATGGTCATGGGTGATGGGGGATGGTATCAGGAAATTTTCGCTGTCTTTTCAGGACCATATGACTCCCCTTTACGTGGGAGTATAATCTATACAGGAACTCTCAGGAGAATGCTGAATCTCAGGAGAGTGCTAAATCATCCTGGGGGGCTTGTTTCTTTTTGTAATGGGATGGCCTGCCATTTGATTTTTCTTCTACCACCGCAAAAGGAGCGCAGCAGACAGGAAGGGGCTGGGGTCGGGCCCAGCTGGGGAGGGGGGGCTCTATCCACCTCAATTTAACTTAAATAACTTAACATGTAGAAATCCAGGTCCTCTATCAGATTAAAAACAGTGATTATTGGTATGCACATTGTTCATTCAAAGTGTGTATAACCATTGAATATGAGACCTTGCTTTTAACTTAAAACTTTCTGTTTACTTAAGATAGAGGAATAACAAAAATTGTGTTATAGTAACTATGTTAATCACTTTCAATAAAAAATATATGTAGTGTTTACAGCCATTTTCTTTTTCCCTACGTTTTACCTATTCTGGCTACATTTATTAAACAGTGACTACTGAATCTAATAAAACAATTAGATTATATATTCTGTAAGTTTTTATTTTTTATTCCATTTTAATGGTAGTTTCTATTACAGTTTATGAAAGTAAAATCACTGGCCTGTCACTTCCAATAGTTTGAAATGAAAAACACTGGGATACATGAATAAACTCTAATCTTAAGGCAGGTTTTTTTTTGTTTGTTTGTTTTGCTCAGTCCAGTCCCTTCAGTTCAGGCATCCTTTTCCCTAGCCAGTCTGTATAGCTGGGTCAAATAGATTCTGTCGCCAATAGCTTCCCTTTGATGCTTCTTCTCCCATATGATGAAGTTTTACAATATAAGTGAGGTTCAGTGGGCTGGAGTCTGGAGTCCATGACCAAGAAAGAATTCTTGAGACATCTTTGGTGCAAAATGGTGGTTTATTAAAGCGTGGGGACAGGACCCTTGGGCAGAGAGAGCTGCTGCCCCATGGTTGTGAGTGATGGCTGATTATATACTATGGGGTTGGAGGGTGTAAGGAAAAGGGAGGTTTCATTAGAACTTTCATAAGCTAAAGAAGACATACAAGATACCGGGAGGCCTCACCAATGTCAGGTTAAGGTCATTGTTAGGTTAAGGTTGTTTTTCCCCTCTAGCAAGGTATTAACATTAAGATAGTTGGGAGAATCTTGGAAGAATGTCACACATGTCCCACCAGGAGTGTCAGTTTATGCTTTGTCTTCAGCCAGCCTTCTGTTCCTTCATCACATAGATCACTCAAAACCAGTGAGTTGTTTTTCCATCATATTCTATACATATCTTTTTCACATTAATTAAAAGCAATAATTACCATTTTGAGCATTTTCTAGATACTCAATACTATGTTAAATTTTTTAAGTATAATCACATTTTATCTTACGTTACTCCAGTAAAACTCACATGTTGTAACACCATTTTGCAGACAAGACCTGAGCATCAGAGAGATTAAACAACTTGCCCAAATTCACACAACTAAGGAAAAAAAATAGAATTGAAATCTGCTTTGGTCTAAATCTAAAATCTTAATATTATTTCAATATATTCAACTTATTATTTTTAATGAGTGACTTAGTGACCAGTACACATTATTGCTAAAAATTCCTATTAAATAACTAAATCATTCAATGGATGTAGAAATGAATATGTATGATTTGAAATAGCAGGAATTTTTGCTTTGTTTATACAGAAGCATTTAAATCACAACTGACATTTTCCACAGTGTTTCCTCAAAATTGGTTTTGTTTTCATCAGGTATCATGAACACAGAAAGTTATTTTTATCAGTTTGAAATTAATATATAAAAAGACACAGTTGAGTTATCCTATTGTTTAACTTCATTACTATGTGCTAAAGTGCATGTATAAAAAATGAGATTTGTGGTTTGTTCTGGGTGAAAATAAAAGTTATTGCAGCTATCATTTAGGAGGCTTTTATCTTATAAACTGGAGATGGATAGATAGTGAATATGGTAATTCTGGTTCCAACTCAGATGGCTTTTCTATGAATGTCTTAAGGGCATACACTTTATCTTTTTCATTGCTGTCCCCTGTCTAGTGTCTAGTGTAAGGACAAATACAAATTACAAGAAAGAGACTTAATTTCCTAGTTGAAAATAATGGAAGTGATGATTCTTTTTTCCCCTTTCTTAGAGCATTTACTTTAGAAAACTTTGAAGTACCTTCCCCTCTCTTTGAAATGTATGTATTATATCCTTTTGAAAGGCGGATAGGCCTTTTGTAAATTTTCTGACCACAAGTGTCTTTTTCAAGGACTGGGAGCCATCTCTTGAAATGCAATCATCAAGGAAGATACTGCCTCGATATACCAGTTTCTGTGGTTTCTGTGGTTGAAAAGAGGCTCACTTTGGTGAACACTTTGCTGCAAATTATAAGACTACCTCCTGGAATAAAGATATGAAGAGTTTATTTTTCCTCTGCATAAAGCCAATTAACTAACATAGATGGTCACCCTAGTTACCAGGTAAAGTTAGAAAGAACTATGTGTGGCAAATTGTGCTTCAAGTCCTCTTACTTAAGACTTTTATCTCTTTATCATGTATCTTGAGAACATGTTTACAATGGGTTGTATGTGCTTGGTTTTATAAAAAGGTGATATTTCTTCCTGTCTTTGCAATTTCTTAGTGGATTGCCTGTGATGAGCATAGGATTCTGGTTTAATGCTTATTCAATAATAAAAGTACTTTCTTCCTCTACTAATTTTGTGGAGAGAGTTTCTGGGTCGGGAGAAGATTTTATTTTTGATTCTATTTCCAAACACTAGCTATATTCCTTGCATGGAGAGAACACTCAATAATTCTTTTTGAGTCAGAGAAAGAAACTCTGATGTGAATACATTTAATTTTAATATAAGTGTTCATTGGGCACATAGAGAAAATAATAATTGCATAATTGCAAGTGTTTTTGCAATGACATTTTATTTGTTCTTCAAGGGCAACTTTAATTATGGCCCCACTAGCTCTATGCTCCTAAGTGAGAGGAACTGTCCCAGAACCTCACTATCAAAACAAATACAAATACAAATACAAAAACAAAAACAAATACAAAACAAATACAAATACAAAACAATACACTTGTTTTTCTTCTCACACCCTATTTCTGAAAATAATTGTTCCAGTGGCACTTTGTAATCTAACTTTTCAAGCCATTTCTGATTTCCTAAACTTGTAGTGCATTGCCTTCTTTCCTTTTCTTTTCTTTTCTTCCTTTCTTTCTTTCTTTCTTTCTTTCTTTCTTTCTTTCTTTCTTTCTTTCTTTCTTTCTTTCTTTCCTTTTTTTTTAAGATTTTATTTATTCATTTGAGACAGAGAGATACAGAGAGAGAGAGCATGAGCAGGGGAAAGGCAGAGGGAGAGGAAGAAGTAGATTCCCCGCTGAGCCAGAAGCCCAACTTGGGGCTCAGTCCCAAGACCTGGAGATCGCAAGCTGAGCCGAAGGCAGATGCCCAACATCTGAGTCACCTAGGCACCTCTTCAACTTATTTTCTAATAGCTAGCCTCAGGCCTGGCACCTCATTCTGCTCCTGTACTTTTTGCTTTTGTTTCTTTCCTTGAATAGCAGTGACACTTGCTCTTTGGATTATGCATGTTTTCTTTTCTTTTTTTTTTTTACTGTGTTATGTTCATCACCATACAATACATCATTAGTTTTTGATGTAGTGTTCCATGATTCACTGTTTGCGTGTAACACCTAGTGCTCCATATAATCCATGCCCTCCTTAATACCCATCAGCAGGCTCACCCATCCCTCCATCCTCCTCCCTTCTAAAACCCTCCATTTGTTTCCCAGAGTCCACCCACTGGACTAATATGCTTGCCAACCCACTGCAGTAAAGATTTACTTTGATCCTTACATGTCAGCATTCTTGAAAATTTCCAAACAAGAATCAGAAATGTATTTTCAATAATATTTAGAATAATACATTTAAAAATAACGAAACTGAGACTTAAATCTAGTCCTTAGGTTCTTGAACTGCAAAGCCATAACTAGAGAGCAGGATTTTCAAGGTACACTCGTCTTTATTTGGCTTTCAGTTTTTAACCAGAAGGCATAATATGATTTGCAAAGCAGATAAATGTTTAGATCAAATATATACATCCTTCTAAATAGAACTTGGGCCAACTATCCTCTAAATGTGCAGACTTGTTTATTTTCATTACAAAATTCTGTCAAATCCTTAATAACAAAGCTGAACAAAAGAAAACAAAGTCACCTCTAGGCACCGAAGAAAATAAAAACATTAATTAAAGAGAAAACACAAAGAATTAATTGAAAATATCTTTTTTGTGGCATCTTTCTCCTGTTGCAAAGGATTTATTATTAGCTTTGGAATTGTTCTTATTATTTATAGAGAGAGACAGGCCTCAACTTATAAAGTAGACCCTGACTATTATTATTATTATTATTTTAAGATTTTATTTTATTTTTGTCAGAGAAAGAGAGACAGTGTGCACAAACAGGGGGAGCAGCAGTCAGATGGAGAAGCAGACTCCCCGCTGAGCAAGGAGCCTGATGCAGGACTTGATCCCAGGACCCTGGGATCATGAACTGAGCTGAAGGCAGATGCTTAACTGACTGAGACACCCAGGTGTCCCAGACCTTGACTATTATTAATACAGATTTTAGATTTCCAGGAGAGGGAAATTTCTGAAAGAGGTAACTGATGTAGAATTCCTACTAAATGATTTTTGCTCAATGAAGGTGTTAAATATATATATTTAATCACCATCATCATTTTGTAAAGAAAGGGCACCTCCACCAACAAAAACATAGCCTCAGAATGTAGCCAATATATCTAATTTGATTAATGTAACTATTAAAGCTCAATTGTTTTTCAGATTTTTAATTTTTAATTAGTTTTTAGGTTAATGAGAACTTCATCATAGGCTCTGTATAGCCAAAGCAGGTAACTATCATTTCTTTCCTAAACTACTTCAGTTACTTTTCAGTGATTTTTCTTGCTCTCACTCTTGATACCTATTCTGCTAGCCATTTAGACACAACTTTAAAAAAACAAACAATAAATTGGTTAACTATTTCCAATCCACAACTAAGAAAAAAGGCACCAAAGAAATGTTTTAGGAATGTGTTAGGAAGAAGGCAAGTCGTCCCAATTTAGTATACTATCTGGGACATAAAAGGAATAGTGAAAAATGCAGCTAACAGATAAGAGCCATGATAGGAATGTTCCCAGAGTCAATAGGAAATCTCACAAGTTTGGGGATATAACATGTAGAGGCAGCTAGAACAACAACCAAGAAACACAAAGGGATATAGGAAATAGGAAGGCTATGACAAACATTTGTCATTTCTGACAGTCTAAAATCTAAAACCCCTTCTGCTCCATTTTGAGGATCCAGATTCTCTTTGATCTTGCTGCTCTACTAGCTATTTCTTGGCCACATGACATAGCTTTTGGCACATTCTAGCCAGAATTTCTGCTCCTGAAAAAGCCACTCAAAGACAAATGGACTATTATTATTCATTCTTCAATAGAATAACTTTCCAATTTGTAATCACAGAATTAGATGAAGCTAAGCAAATATGTCAATATTTCTAAGAGCTAGGAAGGTAATCAAATATATA
>CM052894.1:53406629-53432856 GCA_028534135.1 Potos flavus | reverse complement strand
ATTAGGGATAACTTTACTACAGTTTGAAGATTGAACCTGAAGGGTGTGGATTCAATGCTTACCCCTTTAAAAGAAATGGGATTTCTTTTTTATGGTGTTTATTATAGGATTTAGTTTGCTTTCCTTGTTTCAGGAAATTTCTAGACCAGGGCCCTAACTGAGGGTCTTTCTAAGTATTAGGAAAAAAGTGAAATAGATGGAAACATCAACTTGCTTAACATGAGAAGACAAGGTTTTATTTTTTCTCTATTTGGTAAGTATATGTTAACAATGAAGAATATAAAGTCATTGTTAGACTGATGTTATAAGCCTAAATTATAGCATTCTTTATTGTGTTAAGGGACAATCTGTGTATATTTGAGATTTTAAATACTTTTATATTTATTACACCAAAGTCTCTAGGAAAACATATCTCTGATTTTATTTGCTTATTTTCATTTTTTAAGATTTTATTTATTTATTTGACACAGAGAGAGATCACAAGTAGGCAGAGAGGCAGGCAGCGGGAAAGGGAAAAGCAGGCTTCCTGCTGAGCAGAGAGCCCAATGAGGGGCTTTGATCCCAGGACACTGAGACCATGATCTGAGCTGAAGGCAGATGCTTAACCAACTGAGCCACCCAGGCACCCCACATCTCTGCTTTTTTTCTTTTTTTTTAGATTTTATTTATTTATTTGACAGAGAGAGAGGGAACACAAGCAGGGGGAGCAGGAGAGGGAGAAGCAGGCTTCCCACTGAGCAGGGAGCCTGATGTGGGCCTCGATCCCAGGACTCTGGGATCATGACCTGAGCTGAAGGCAGCTGCTTAATGACTGAGCCACCCAGGCACCCCACATCTCTGATTTTAATATAAATCTGATTTAGATTTGCAGTTTCAGAACTTACATTGTTCTAAATTTATAAACAAATAAATCCTAGAGGAGAACACTGCCAGTAACTTCTTTGCAATTGACCATAGCAACTTATTTCTAGATGTCTCCAGAGGCAAGGGAAACAAAAGCAAAAAAGAAACTATTGAGGCTTCTTCAAAATAAAAATCTTCTGGGTGCCTGGGTGGCTCAGTCAGTTAAGCATCTGCCTTCAGCTTAGGTCGTGATCTCAGGGTCCTGAGATTGAGTCCCACATTGGGCTCCCTACTCAGCACGGAGTCTGCTTCTCCCTCTTCCTCTATGCCTCCCCCCCAACTTGTGCACTCTCTCTCTCTCAAATAAATAAATAAAATATTTAAAAAATAAAAATATGGATGCCTGGGTGGCTCAGTTGGTTAAGCGACTGCCTTCGGCTCAGGTCATGATCCCGGAGTCCCGGGATTGAGTCCCACATCAGGCTCCCAGCTCCACAGGGAGTCTGCTTCTCCCTCTGACCTTCTCCCCTCTCATGCTCTCTCTTTCTCTCTCACTCTCTCTAATAAATAAATGAAATCTTTTTAAAAAATAAAAAATAAAAGTCTTTTTCACAGCAAAGAAAAAAATCGACAAAACTAAAAGGCAACCTACAGAATAGTAAAGGGCATTTTATAAATGACATATCAGATAAAGGGTTAGTATCCAAAATATATAAAGAATTTATCAAACTAAACACCCAAAAAACAAATAATCCAATTCAAAAATGAGCAGAAGACATGAATAGACATTTTTCCCAAAGAAGACATCCAGATGGCCAATAGACATGTGAAAAGATGTTCAACATCAGTCATCATCAGGAAAATAAAAATCAAAACTACAATGAGATATCACCTCACATCTGTCAGCATGGCTAAAATCAACAACATAAGAAACAACAGATGTTGGCTAGGATGCAGAGAAAGGGGAATCCTCTCGCACAATTGGTGGGAAGGCAAACTGGTGCAGCCACTCTGGAAAACAGTGTGGAGATTCCTCAAAAAGTTAAAAACAGAACTACCCTATAATCCAGCAATTGCACTAGTTGATATTTACTAAAAAAATATAAAAATACTAATTCAAAGGGTTACATGCACCCTGATGTTTGTAGAAGCATTATCTATAATAGCCAAATTATGGAAAGAGCTCAAGTATCCACTGACTGATGAATGGTCAAACAAAAGGTGGTATATATATATACACAACAGAATATTATTCAGCTATAAATAAAGAATGAAATCTTGCTATTTGCAATGATGTGGATGGAGCTAGAGAGTATTATGCTAAAGGAAATAAGTCAGAGAAAGAAAAATACCATATGCTTTCACTCATATGTGGAATTTAAGAAACAAAACAGGAGAAAGAAAAAGAGAGAGAAAGGGGCAAACCATAAAATAGACTCTTAATTACAGAGAACAAGCTGAGAGTTGTTGGAGGGGAAGTGGCAGGGAATGGACCAAATGGGCAATGGCTAGTAAAGAGGGCATTTGTTTGATGAGCACTGGGTGTTGTATGGAAGTGATGAATCACTAAATTCTCCTGAAACTAATATTACACTGTATGTTAACTAACTAGAATTTAAATAAAACTAAACAAAAGAAATAAAACAAATGAACAAAGGGGAAAGAGAGAGAGAGGGAGAAACTAATAAACAGATTCTTAATTATAGAGAACACACTGTTGGTTACCAGAGGGGAGGTGGATGGGGTAACCGGTGAAATAGGTGATGGGGATGAAGGAGGGCACTCATGATGAGCACCAGGTGTTGTACGGAAGTGTCGAATCACCATATTGTACACCTGAAACTAATATTACACTTATGTTAACTAATTGGAATTTAAGTAAAAGCTTAAAAAAAAATTTATATACAGCATTGAAACATTTAAGGAAATCCAATTAGCTTATTTATAGGTTTAATGTAATTGATTTATAAGATTTACTTTAGTGCTTGGGAAAATTTCGTTTTGAAGTGAAACAATTTAAATAATTTAAAAGAAACCTAATATATTAAAATTATAAATGCATTTTAAATGTTAATTGAGTTTAATTAAGTTTTGCAATGGGACCATGCATTAATCAGTTACTTTAAAATCGGATATTAAAATTCCCTTGATTTACAGAGTCATTCAGATTTCAGGTTAAACTTTAAAGTCTCTGCCCCAAAAAAAGGTAGATTAAAATTTTAACTTAAAAATTGGTATTTTAAAATCTGTGCCCGACTACTTTTTTCCGTGCACACAATCCAACTTCGAGTATAACAGATCTCGAAAATCTCATTGATCTTGCGTTGATCTCATTCACAGCAACTGCAGTCACTGTGTCTTTGTTCCATCTTGTCTCAAAGCAATATACATTATTTTGCCTATTCAATATTTTCAATAAGAAATTCAGTCAAATTCAGCAACAGTGATTTTTTAAAAATAGAAATGGAGGGTCATATTGTCCACTGTGCCATTTCCTACCTTTCTGACTCTTCTTACTTCGGTTTTATGGTCTTTATTTTACTCTCTGGCCTTTTCCATATATCATACTCTGACATATCAACATCTTTCTTTTTTTTTTTTTTCAACATCTTTGGTGTAAAATGATTGCTTACTTATATTTCACAGTGAATAATTTTGAGCTGGTACTACTTATTTTGGCTAACTACATGAATCACTAAGATGTTAGTAATTTGATGACTGAAAATATTTCATTTTCTTTTAAGAGAGAGCACAGAGGCAGACATTTGAGTTAAAATTGTACCTTTTACTTCAAGGCAAATTATCATCATTAGCCCATGCCTGATCCTTTCTTCATTTGGTTTATTAGTTTGGTTTTCTTTTATTCATTCATTCTGTTCTATTTTTATATTCTACTCTCTTTTCTCCATTTTAGCTATAAACAACTATTATGTATTCTAAGGTGTCGTATTGTTTGCATATGCTATTGCAAAATTCATATTGCTATTATGAGTATCTATGATTTATATCCATATGTATGCATATATCACAATTTCCCACTATTATATGTCATTATATATAGTGATATAAATGTGTGTGTGTGTATACTACATGGTATATGTGTCATTCTGTTTCTTAATTTTATTGTCTTAGATTTTAAAGATCTAGATATATTATTATGTGATGTTTTGTGTATATATGTATAATTTTTCTTCTAATAATTGCATAATATTCCAGCATGTGCATGCAGCCTGTTTTGTCCATCTCTTCTAGTGTTGGACAAATTGCCTCCACCTCTCATTTTCACAAATAACTGCAAAATAAGGACCATCTTCACATATGTCCTCTATAAACTTTACTTAGTTTTTTTGTTAGGCCATAGAAGTGTATATTACTTAACACAAGTATACTGCTGGTACTACTATGGCTCCTTGACATGTGAGATTGACGGTCTTATTTTAGTCTTTATGTGGATATTTTCTGGACTTACATTACTCATTTCATTGACTATCAACTCGGATTATTGAAGTTATTGATTTAAAGATTCTTAGAATATTCACCAGCTGCTTTTAAAAACATATAAGACATCAACCTGACTATAAAAACATAAATGTACTGTAGAATAATTTAAAAAATATAGAAAGATAGATATATATTCAAATCTTCATAATCGTATCACCTAAATAGATGGGTGTTTCTCAGAAATTTTCTAGTTTCAGATGACTAAAACCTATCCTCATTAACACACACGAACACACATGTTTTGAATAATAGGCTTGTGATAACTTCAGACATTGTTTGATCTAGGGTTTCAGACAGTCTTTAGGGCCCCATTGAACCATTTTTCTCCATTTTTAACCTCTGATTCTCTGTAGTGGGCATCTTTCTTGCATGGTTCTATTTGGTTCATAAGTATATTTTCTTTAACTCTACTAAGTATTACATTTGCTAAATTAAAAGTTTTTTTCACTTTATATTCAATTTATCACATTTCCTTTTCACAAATGAATTCTCAACTTATTGTGATAATAAACATGAGTATTGGTGGTATAAGGGATAGCATGCTTTTTTTTTTTAACAGATGAAAAGGTGAGGAGATAATGTAAGTTGAATTAACACAGACTAGAGAACATGTGTATTTTTTGTTTCCTTCCCTTTTGGTCTTTCTTTATTGGGAGGTAATTCTGGAATCTCATTCTATATCACTGTACTAAGAGGACTTTTTTTTTTTTTAAGATTTCATTCATTTGACTGAGAAAGACAGCGAGAGAGGGAACACAAGCAGGGAGTGCAGCAGAGGGAAAGGGAGAAGCAGGCTTCTGGCTGCACAGGGAGCCCGATGTGGGGCTCGATTCCAGGACCCTGGAATCATGACCCGAGCCAAAGGCAGACGCTTAATGACTGAGCTACCCAGGTGCCCTGAGGATTTTTTTTTTAATTAAGGAATCATCTTTATGTTAAAACTTTATAAAAATGGGACACCAGTTTAAAGAGGGATTATACAGAATGTGGTGGTGACCATCGAAATCAAGGTAAGAAATCCAAGGAGAAGGGAGAAATTTCAGGGATTTGAAACCATATGTAAACTTGTTTCCCTCTCATCAATCTTTCTGATGAAATTTCTTGTCTGGTCTATAATCTTCTATTATCATTATTATTTTTCCTAATTGGTGCTCTTACATTAGTAGGTATTAGCAAATCTTAAATATTGCATAATGCTGATTATCAATATAATTGATGATATATCACATATCGTAATATAATTATATATAAATTATATTTATATATGTAACATATAAATACATATATATATATATATATATATATATAAAATTGTGATCATTTGCTATCTTTCTCTGCCATATTCAATACTCATTAGCTATGGGTTCTTCAGGTCTCACCGTTGGGTAATCCTTTGACTTTTGAGGGCTCTCTTCCTCTATTCAAGTTTCTGTGTGTTATATTGTTTATCTGGTTGGAAATGGGAATTTTTTTTTAAGATTTTATTTATTTATTTATTTGTCAGAGAGAGAGAGAGAGCAGAAATGGGGGGAGGGCAGATGGAGAAGCAGGTTCCCCACTGAGCAAGGAGCCTGATGCGGGACTCGATCCCAGGGCCCTGGGATCATGACCTAAGCTGAAAGCAGACACTTAACCGACTGAGCCACCCAGATGTCCCAGAAGTAAGGATTCTGTGACAATTCAGGAGTTGGCTTACTATTACAAATGATTCAGTCTACTTAATGATTACTCTACAATGATTCAGTCTACTTAATCATTTACTGCTAAATCTTCTTTGATTTATTGTAAAGGAGAGATCGGGCTTTTGAATTAAAAATATACATACACAGTATTTTAGAGAAAGTTTAGAAATTAGCTAGCATCCATCAGGCTACATAAGAGATAGGAAATTTGAGGCTCAGAGAGGCTCAATGTGTTGCCAAAATTCATATAGTAAAGTGGAAAGAGAGCTAGGATTATAAAGGATGAACTTCCAGATCTAATTTCTCATCCAAGACTCTTCTCATCACTATCCTTCTTCCTCATTGTTAGTGTTACAAGTAAGATCACACTTGAGGGATGGGAATTTGGTTCCTAGAGGCAGCAAGAAACTTGACCAAAGGTGTATCAGAAGAAATAGGAATTCAGAGACAACTTTCTTGTGTGAAATTACTCATAACTTTTATTGAGCAGATTCTCAGTAGGATTTTTCCCAAAGACACAATTACTTAAAAGAAGAAGGAGCGGTGTTGTTCAAATAACTTTTGTGCATTGCATGGTTAGGCAGTGACTTATCCCAAATTTGATTTTCACATCCTTGTCAGGTATTTAAAAATGAGAAGAGGCATTTAAAGATTATTGGAATGATTGGGTTCATTATATTTTGCTATTTTTCTGATAATTGTCAAATCCAGTCTACCCTTGTCTATTCTAGGAGCCTTATTTTGAGAATAAGTGATACCATTTTGAGTGTATTGGGAGAAAAAGGCAAGTAAATATCATGCAAAAATCAATAGTTCTTTCTCTGTGTCATCTTATTTATGAGAGGGATGCACAAGAGAGGCCAACCAAAGCAGAAGTAGGATCAATAGGTTTGCAAATTTTAATTGGGTATTCTTTGGTTCCTGCAAAAGAATCTTGTGTGTCCAGCTCTTTTGAAGTTAAATGAATAAACTGCACATTTTTAAGAGGAAAGTAACTTGTCTTTCCTTAGAATTGTTTTTCTTCAAGATTTTTTTTTATCTACTGAATTTAATAATGTGATAATGTAGAATTATTTCTAACTGGAGTAACTTTCTATGCATTCAGTTAGTCCTCATTTCTCTTTAGAAAGTAAGGAAATGAGCAGATTCCTTTATTAAAGACAGCTAATATAATCTCAATATTTTCTTTCTTTTTTCTATATTTCGTGCTATTTCATATCAGTACTACCGGCACCTATATTTATTTTTTTAAAGATTTTATTTATTTACTTGACAGAGACAGAGAGATCACAAGTAGGCAGAGAGGCAGGCAGAGAGAGAGGGGGAAGCAGGCTCCCTGCTGAGCAGAGAGCCCAACGCAGGGGCTGGATCCCAGGACCCTGAGATCATGACCTGAGCCAAAGGCAAAAGCTCAACCCACTGAGCCACCCAGGCCCCCCTACCAGCGCTTTTAAATATATTTATTTTATTTACTGAGATCCTGCCCCTTTGATCTCTAACCAAGTCTAAAACATTGATTCAGGAAGAGTTTAGAAGGTTTTGGTTAGGAAATTCTGAAGTTGACTAAGAAACTAGCATTTTTTTCAAGCAACTGTATTGACCAGAATTTCCCTAGATTTTTTATATAGATTATTTCAACTGATTTTTAAATAAAACGAAACACCTCCTTGGGAGGTATTCATTTTTATTTGTGGGTGTTTTATTTGTGAGTATATAATATAATATGTATATCATATACAATGCAATATGTAATATATTGTTTTAAAAAGGTCAGGTCACAAATATAAGAGGCTGCGCTGGTATTCGATTACACGTGTGTGATGATAAGGCCTATAATCTTTCCATTTTTGTACAATTATCTAAAATGTTACTTAATATGTTAGTAAGTTTGACATGAAAATGGGTTTCCATGTTTCAATGAGATGATGTTGGAATAATCAAAGTCTCTTTAGAGACTTTTTTTTTTTAAAGATTTTATTTATTTGTTTGACAGAGAGATCATAAGTAAACAGAGAGGCAGGCAGAGAGAGAGGGGGAAGCAGGCTCCCCACTGAGCAGAGAGCCTGATGCGAGGCTTGATCCCAGGACCCTGAGATCATAACCTGAGCCGAAGGCAGAGGCTTTAACCCACTGAGGCACCCAGGCGCCCCTCTTTAGAGACTCTTTAAAGAGAAGACTCTTTAAGGCTGGCCTTCTCAGGGCATTTACTATACTTATCATCAAAACAAGTGTATTGTTAGGGTCCAATTGTGCATTATTTCCAAATTTACTTAACCCCAGATCTCTAAAGGGGGAACTTTCTAGAAGTTGTCCTTCCTACAATACTTTGGAAAATACATGGGGGAAATTATACAAAGGAACATACTGTTGTCATGATTATACTCCTTCAGTCATGATAAATGTTCTCAGTAGACACTGAAGCAATGAAAGTTATCTGAATGATTGTTTAGTATCCACCTGCAAATCTAATGTAGTGTGCATATATGACTATAATCTTGTGTCATGGAACAATCCTCCTAAAAGGCTTGTTTACATGCTCAGAGGAAAAGTTGTGCAAACCTGTTTATTTGCTTCTTAAATATTATGAGCTGTATTTGACAGAGTTGGCCAAAGAGAAACATTATAATTCTGAAAATTATTGAAAAGGGTCATAATATTATGTTTTAACTTAAACTAGGATAATAAAGTCTAACTAAAGTCATAGATCTTATTAACATGTTGTTCCAAAATAAATCCATAATTTAAAAATTCAAATTATACAAGTCCAAACCCAAATAAGAAATAATCATAAAAAATGGCTCCACTCAATGTGCTCTATGGTATTGCCTTACAAGTGCTCAGAAATGTATCTTTGATGTTTTTCCACTAACACTGGATTATTCTGCAACCACACTTCTGCCTCTGCTGGTGATTTCTCATGCTGCTGCTTCTCTGCTGGGCACAGATGTCCTTCTCTAGAAATCACTGATGATCCACACTTCCTCAGATTACCTGACAGGCCTCCTCTCTAGATAACTCTCAGACTAGCTACGGTACAAGACAGCTGAATTCTAACCAATAATTGCTTGGTCTTTTCCACATTTAAAATTCAGGACAAATCAAACTCCAGAGAAAGGAATGTATCCCCTTTTTGCTAGATGAACGTTGCCTCCTGTCCTCATTTTCTACCTTCACTGTCCTCTTTCTGGGATGATTAACAATGATGTGCTCTGACTCTATGAACCTGCCAAGGCAATCAAAGACTAATTTCTGGACTTCTCTAGCATGTAGGTTATTTAGTCTTATCGTCATGTGTAGAACGTTAATGGTGTGATTCAGATAATCACCAATGCCAATCTAAGGGAGTTTTGTTTTTTTAATGATTTCTCTTCCATTGTGAATAAATATCATTTGGATATTATGTTCCCGTAGTTTTAAGGGTGTCTGTTCTTAAATTCCTGTGTTTTAAAGCTTAAATAAACTAAGTAATAGCACATACACATGGAGACAAGTTCCTTACAACTCTTCAAGAAGTAGCAATAACATAGCAGAGTGGTGTCTTAAACTCTACACAGAAAAAAAAAAAAAAAAAGTAAAAAAAAGAAAACTTACCCAAAGCTGGGTTTCAATATGTGCTTATGCCCTTAAGAACTACCTACTATTTTTTTTTTTTTAAGTAAATTCCTGGGCTCCATCTAGAGGGATTCCAATTTAGTAGGCATGAAATGGGCTTTAGGAATCTGCATTTTCAAGTATCACCAAGTGATTTGAAAACTGGAGAGCTAGAAAATAAGTTTTAGAAAACGTCTTAAAAATAGAGTCAATTTCTGGAGTGCTGAAATGTAAACTCAAGTAAAAGTAGCATTGTTAAAGAGATGATGTAGCTTTTAAATCTGAAACATCCCTTTTCATATGACCTCATTTAGACATTTTCCACAAACAACAGATTGGTACTCATTTTACATTGGCCTGACTTGAAGTGCCTATTCTCCTGCTTCTATAGTTTTTTTCCATTTTCAAAAATTAACTAATGAAAAAAAAAAAGTCTCTTCTCTCAAACAAACAAAACGAAAGCATTCTTGGAAAATCTAATGCAATGTTAAAATTAGATCACTGCTATGGCAACCTTACTTCGCTTTCTCCTCCAGTCCATACTAAACACATGTCAGTCTCTTAGTTGGTATCTTGCATCTCTAATATTCTTAGTGAAACAGTGTTGCAATGTTAAAACACTCTTCATTGTAGCTTTCTACTGATATATCCAACAATACATTTTAGTCTCCTATGAACAATTCACATTAGCCAAACTGTCCTACTAAATTTCTCTTTCATATTTCATATGCAGTTCTAACTATATATATATATATATATATATATATATATATATATATATATATACTCTTCTCATGCATGTTTGGCCTCGTTATCTGAAGGTAGAGTTATGTAAACTATTTACTGCTTTTTCACACTCGTTTTTGTATTACAACTAATTTGCACAGGGTAGACAAACACTGTGTACTAAAAAAATAAATGAGTAAGTTAGCATACGATTATAATGTTTATATAAAGGGGATGTTTTCTCTTAAATTTAATACTTAGATAATACAGCTTTCTCTATGGAAAAATAACATATTTTTACTTGGATAAGACATGAATGATGATCATTACTAAATTAACAGAATTGTCAGTGTCTTAACAACCCAGTTGGAAATTTACAGAGGAACTATTTGTTTCAACAGCAAATGTTTTCCAATTGAGAAGTGTTAGCAGATCCTAAGGCATAAACATACACATTGGAGCATGAAAGAAGTTTTGTCTGCAGTTTGTGTGTTATGATTGTGGGAGTTGTTATGGCAGATGACACTTTGGTTAACAAAAGCTGTTAAATTTTCTTGGATTCACTGCAAAATTTGGATGTGTATGCAATTCGTTTTTAATCATATAGGGTTATTTGGTATATTTTGAAATAGGCCTTGTCTATGTGAACCACTATAATGCACACCAAGCCAGATCCGTGAACTTTTAAAATTCCTTGGAATTACTGAATTTGTTCCAAAATAGATCTGATTATCATTTATTGAACTATAGTCATGTAAAGGAGTTCTATAGACCAGAGTTCTATTAGGAAGGGTAGGAATAAGGTATTCGGAGAGTAGTTATAATACAGTGAGATGAGTTAAAATATATAGTATAGTGAGATGAGTAAAAATGAGAAAGTTTGCTGTCAGTGGAACAAAGTAGTCTGGAGATAGATCTACCATATGCAAGAATTTGTTATATACTATAGAAAGCAACATGGAAAGTAAGACTTATTCTTTAAATGGACTTGGGACAGATTATCAGCAATGTTGAGGAAGAATATAGATTTTTGCGGTAAAAGGTACATTTTAAATGGTTAGTATATGTATAAATTATTGAAAAATGGTTAGTATATGTTTAAATTATTGAAAAATTATAATATGGAAGCAACTTTTTGTGAAAATTTGAAAGGAAACACCTTTTTAAATTCTGAAGAGTGAAGATGCCAGAGATAAAAGAAGGAAATTAGACCAAGTTAAAATAATTTTTGAAGGTCAAATAATAGTAAATGCAAGAATAAATATGTGCAACTTATGCTTATAAGAATTATATAAGAGTTTTATTCAAGTCCTTAAGACCTTGATATTTAAATGAATGTAAAAATATAATTTGGCTTTCCTTCAAGAAAAAAATTAGAAAATTGCATATTTGATTTTGTTCTTCGGAAAAAGAATTACATTAAATTAAAGGAAATGTGTGGAACAAATCCTTAGACCTAAAATACATCAATATTTGTCTTTACACCATGCTGTATTTATTTTTGTTACTAAGGAGTTTCAGAGGATATATAGAGTTGAGGACATTAAATAAAAATGAATTAAAAAAAACTAATCAAGTTAAACAGGTCCTTAAATGAAACTGGGCATATATATTTTAATATGATGGTGCATATTTTTTTTTTTTAAGATTTTATTTATTTATTTGACAGAGAGAAAGAGAGATCACAAGTAGGCAGAGAGGCAGGCAGAGAGAGGGGGAAGCAGGTTCCCTGCTGAGCAGAGAGCCCGATGCGGGGCTCGATCTCAGGACCCTGAGATCATGACCTGAGCCGAAGGCAGAGGCTTTAACCCACTGAGCCACCCAGGTGCCCCGATGGTGCATATTTTTAAAAATTTAATGCATAAATATATATACATAAATAAGGTGTGTTTGTATTAAAGAGAAAACATAATTTTTAAACAGTTAAGAAGTTTATTATTTGTTCCATCATTACTCATAATTTCTCTCTACTTTTTCTCTCACCTTTAGTATAACACTGTAAAGAGTTTCATGCCATCAAATTCTACAACAGATTCATAAAATATGCTTAGATGATTATTTAATGCCATGCATGGCTAGTAATAGCAGTTTATGTTATAAAAATATTTTTTTATAAAAATATTTTTTATTCAAAAATTTTAGTTCAGTATCTCTTCCAAGTATAAAAACCAGATTATAACTTTTGGTATTTGAAATAATAACTTGTCTGAGGTTAACTTGCATAAAAATTTTAAAATAATCTTGATTGTTTCTGATAGTTTCTAAATCTAAATACATATTGCATGGATTTACATTTATATATTAACATGACAAAGGTTAGAAACCTTGAATAAGAAGAGGAATTGAAGAGGAATTATACCTAAAACAAACATATGGAAAATATTGAACTATATTTGTTACTGGAAAAATCCAAATTAATATATTTGTTAATATAAATTGTTAAATAGCAAAAAAAAATACTAATCATCAACATAAAAAAGTTCATTAAGTGGAATTGAGCATTTCATATATATATGTTTTAAAGATTTTATTTATTTGACAGAGAGACACAGCGAGAGAGGGAACACAAGCAGGGGGAGTGAGAGAGGAAGAAGCAGGCTTCCCGCTGAGCAGGAGCCTGATGCAGGCCTGGATCCCAGGACCCTGGGATCATGACCTGAGCCAAAGGCAGATGCTTAACAACTGAGCCACCCAGGCACCCCAGCATTTCTTATATTTTTATAAAATAATTCTTTTTTTTAAGATTTTATTTATTTATTTGACAGAGAGAGAGAAATCACAAGTAGGCAGAGAGACAGGTAGAAAGTGAGGGGGAAGCAGGCTCCCTCCTGAGCAGAGAGCCTGATGCGGGACTGGATCCCAGGACCCTGAGATCATGACCTGAGCCGAAGGCAGAGGCTTTAACCCACTGAGCCACCCAGGCACCCCTATAAAATAATTCTTTATAGAAAATTAGAAAACATGCACCAGATCGAAAACATTATTTAAAGGCTCTCTTATTACTCAGATGTAAAGACATTTTTACAAAATGCTGTAGAGATTTCTAAAACAATGCATAGCTATGTAAGTAGTGTGTATATTGTTGTGGGAAATTAATTGGTTCATAAGAGAAAAATCCGATAAAGAGTTTTAAAACATTTAAAAAAAAAGCATGTTGTTTACTTAACTGGTAGTCTGGAGATAGAGCTCCAGCTATGGTTAAGCAGATTTATGAAATCAGGTATTGGGTCACTGTCTGATTTTCCTGAACTTTTTGTAATTTCAAATCATATGGCTCAACTTCCATGTCATATCCTTTGGATTTCAACCACAGGTGGGAAGCCAGCAGATAGCCAATGTCATAAGTGAGCTTTCTATCTTTACTCTTAAGAGACTGTAAAAGGCTTTCTCAGAGGTCCCAAATATACTTCTCTTCAAGACCACATGCCAGAACTAGGTCACACAGACCTACTGTTTTATAGGAAAGTCAAGGAAACTTAGTGTCAGAACTTTTCAACCTTTATAAGATGGGAAGGCAGGAAATAAAAAAAGGTTTTGGGAATCACTTTGGAGGGATCTAAAAGACATTGTCTACCACAATGGGTGTGCATGTGTGAACCTAGACGCTATTCATATCTGAGTATTAATATATATGCTTTACCTAAAACTAAGTGCAGATCATTCTAAGTAATTCATGTTTTCAAGACAAATATTAATTGTTGGCTAGTACTTTGTTTCATGTATGCACTATCATTTATTCGAACCATTTCCTGTGAGTTGGTTTCTTTTATTTTCATTTTTAAAAGAAACATTTGAAAGGAAATCTTGACACATAGCCATAGACATCCTTAATTATTCAAGGATGAATTATTATAAATTGCATTGCTGAATAAAATCGTATAAGTAATATATATATATATATATATATATATATATATATATTGGTTTAAAATGTTGTATAGGTTGCATAAACTTAGAAGAAATTTTTGAAACTACAAATGCATAAAATCAGGAAATAAAATTGACAGTTTCATCTCCACTATGGTGATAAACTTACTACAACCTGTCCCTTCTACTGAATACTAGTAAAAAATATACAAAATAAAACAATACCGAAAACAACCATCTGAAAATTCTGGAAATAAACAAAAGTAGCAATATTGGAAAGGAGTAAAAACTTGGAGAAAAGACCTGTGCAAGGGTGAATTTTCTGTTTTGTTTTTGTTTTTTGTATGTTTTATTTTTGCCCTGCGACTTTGCTCCAAGCACAGGTTTCACACAAGGAGTGATGCTGTGGCACAAGGGACTAAAATCCAAGACAGTCCCATATTTCTTGCCAGAGAAATCAGGAAAAAGGACATCAGTGTGCTGGAGAGCACATGAAAGAATTCTAAAGAGGAGATTTTTCACGTTTTAATTGACACAAACTTTAACCCATGATCTACAAATGTGCAGCCCAAATCCAAACCAACAGAGTAAAGGCTTAGGAAAAGAGAAGGGGTATTTGTAATATCCACTTAAGTCTCAGATTTATTTTTTTTTCTTTTTAAGATTTTATTTATTTATTTGTCAGAGAGAGAGAGCACAAGCAGGCAGAGCGGCTAACAGAGGCAGAGGGAGAAGCAGGCTCCCTGCTGAGCAAGGAGCCAGATGCAGGACTCGATCCCAGGACTCTAGAATCATGACCTGAGCCGAAGGCAGCTACTTAACCAACTGGGCCACCCAGGAATCCCTCAGATTTACTTCTATGCATGCTGAGAACAGACACAAATAAGGCCTAGGCGATGCAAGTGAGACTTGAACCACCTCCTACAGAGGCAGGAGAGAATATGCAGTCTAATGTAACCAGATGAATGCCCACAAAAACAAAAATATTGATATTATCCAGTTAAGGATAACAGGACTCAGAGCCTACACAATAGAATGTTCACAATATTCAGGATACAACACACATTTCCACCATGAAAAGAACCAGGAAAATGTGACCAATTTTCTAGGGAAAATTAATCAACAGATAGCAATCATAAGACATCAGATGTTGAACCTGTCAGAGAAATTTCAAATCAGATATTATCACTATGTTCCATGAGATAAGAGAAAGAATACTTGCAATGAATAAATCTATAGAAATTATCTGCAGAGGAGTGAAACTATATAAAGAAGAAAATAGATCTATTTTTAGAACTAAAAAATACAGTATCTGAAAACTTGTCAAAAAGTCTCACTGAAGCTCTGCAGTAGAATAGAGACATAGAAACAGCAGAGGAAAAGAGTCAGTTAACTTGAAACACATCACAATTATTAAATATAAAGAACATAAGGAAACACATTAAAAAATAACAGAGTCTCAAGCAGGCATCCATGAGACAAAACCAAGAGATATAACTTGTATGTAATTGGAGTCCTACAGGGTAAGGGAAAACAATAGGACAGAAGAGAAATCAGAAAAAATAATTGCAAAGTATTTTCCAAATTTGGTGACAGACAAATTTATAGATTTGGAAATCTCAGTGAATCCCAAATAGGAGGAACTCAAGGAAGTCATGCGTAGGTATATTAAAATCAATTGTAAAAGCTTAAGATAAAGGAAAAATATTTAAAGCAAATGCATATTTGGAAACAATGATTTGAAAGGCCACGATTGCTTCACCAGAAGTCATGAAGGCCAGAGCAAAGTGGAACAACTCTGGAACTGACCTAACAAAATTAAAAATGATGCTTCAAAAGAATTAACTTAACTGCCTGCTGGAGCAAAGTTCACAATGTATAAATCAAGAGAAAGAAATTCACATTATCAGTAATGTAACATCCATAGTATATGGCATATAAGAAAAATAATTATTTGGCATGCAAAGAAGTGAGAAAATTTGACACAGACCTAGGAAATAAAACAATCAATAGAAACTGACCTGAGATGACTTACGTATTGAATTAAAAGATAACAAGAAATCATTCTTACTGTATTAACAGAAATAAAGAAAAATATGGTCATTATGCATAAAGAGGTTGGTAATTTGGCAAAAATATTGAAATTATAAAAAAATAATTGGGGCACCAGGATGGCTCAGTTGGTTGAGAGACCTATTCTTGATTTTGGCTCAGGTCATGAATTGGTCTAGTCCAATCATGCATTGGACTCTGTGCTCAGCACAGAGTCTGCTTGAGATTCTTCCTCTCTACCCCGCTTGATCTCTCTCTCTCTCAAATAAATAAATAAAATCTAAAAAAATAATCAAATGTAAAATTTAGAACTATAATTATAACAACTATTTTTAATATATTTAATGGAAGATTGCAGATTGCAGGAGAGTCAGAGAACATGAGTGTAGGTCAATAGAATTACTTAATCTGAAGAGCATTAAAAAAATTGAAAATATATGAAAACAGAGTGCATTGTGGGACAGTATTTCTAGAGAAGTAAGATATATTATATACAGGGAAATGATATGCTTTATAGCAGACTGCCCATTATAATTGATAGAGGACATAAAATAGTGGAATGACTTTTAAAGAGTGCAAAAAGCATTAAAATAACACTGTTCTTTTTTTTATTGTCCAAGAATTCTCTTTAATTATGGAAACTGGTATTCTTATGTTTTTTGTTTTATTTTATTTTTATTTATTTATTTTTTATTAACATGTAATGTATTATTTGCCCCAAGTGTACAGGTCATTGAATCATCAGGCTTACACATTTCACAGCACTCACTATAGCACATACCCTCCCCAGTGTCCATAACTCAGCCACCCTATCCCTACTCCCCCACCCCCAGCCACCCTCAGTTTGTTTCATGAAATTAAGAGTCTTTTATGGTTTTTCTCCTTCCCGGTCCCATCTTGTTTCATTTTTTCCTTCCCTACTCCCCACAACCCCTGGCTCTGCCTCTCAAATTCCTTATATTGGAGTGATCATATGATAATTGTCTTTCTCTGATTGACTTATGAAATAATTGACTTATGAAATAATACTGTTAATGTGAAATTCAGTAGACTTTAAAATTTTTAAATTATAATAATACAGACATTTTAGAAAAAAAATGGAATTTGCCACCAGCTTGTTTAAATGATAAGAAATACTAAAGAACAATTTTCAAAATGAAAATATTTGATGCCAAATGGATATTAAGATCTATAGGAATTTAATTGTAAGTTTCAGAAATCATAAGTATGTAGGTATATAAAAATACCTATTTTAAATGTAGGTTCGTTAAAAATCATCTGACTAAAGGAAAAAGTACAACAATGCTTTAAGTTTATAATTATGGGGGATCATATACTAGATACGATGACTCTAGCATAAGAGACAGGGTAAATAAATGAAATAAAAACTATTGTAAGTTTCTTACATTTTATGTGAAATAATGTATTAACCATAAATACGGTGTGATCTATTGGTGATGTATATTCTAATTTCTAAGAGAATCAATAATGAAAAATGCAAAATGGTAAGCCCAAACTCAAACATCTCAAGAGCCACACTAAATGTAAATAGCCTAAAGATTCCAAAGTAAAGGAAGAGATTGTCAAACTAAATGAAAAAAGAACACTTTATACTTTCAATAAGAGACTCAACCTCAATTTCAATACAAACACATAGGTGAAAAGCAAAATGGTAAAGACGATGGATAAATAGATAGATAGATAATAGATATATATAGGAATATTACTCAGCCATCTAAAATAATAAAATTTTCCCATTTGCAACAAGGGGGTGGAGTTAGAGTGTATTATGCTAAGCAAAATAAGTCAGTGAGAGAAACACAAATACCATATTATCTCACTCATATGTGGAATTTAATAAACAAAACAGATGAACATGGGGAAGGAAAAGAAAAATAAAACAAGGTGAAAACAGAGAGGGAGGCAAACCATAACAGACTCTTAACTCTAGGAAACAAACTGAGGGTTGGTGGAGGGGAGGGGGGAGGTGGGGGGATGGAATAACTGGATGTTGGGCATTAGGAAGGGCACGTGATATGATAACATTGGGTGTTGTATGCAGCTGATGAATCACTGAACTCAGTCTCTGAAACTAATAATACAGTGTATGTTAACTATAGTGAATTTAAATAAAAAATTTAAAAAAATGATAAAAAATATACACCATGCAGAAAGTTAGCATATGAAGTCTGAAGAAGCTTTAACAGTATCATGTAAAGTAGTCTTAAAGACAAGTATTACCAGAGAAAAACTGGTACACCAGTAAAGATATAAGGCTCAATTCTTCAGGAAGAATGAGCACTTAAACATGTATATGTATCTAATACCAGAACCTCAAAATACAGGAAGTAAAACTGAGAAAACCAAAGGCAAAAACATGCGAATCCATGATCTGAGTTGGACATTTTAACACCTCCCACTAATTGATAAAAACAAATATGAAAAAAGGTCAATCAAAATATAAAAAATGTGAACAACACAATTATCCACATTGAACTAATTGTTATTACAGAACACTACACACGATAAGGACAAAATACTTGTTCTCTCAAATTCATAAAAATGTTCACCAATACTGATCATATGGTGCAGCATAAAATATGTTTTCCATGAATAAGTCAAACACTACAGAGTATATACTCTAAGAGCATAAAATTATAAATCAAGAAAAGCATATTACAGTGGGGATAAATAAAATTAAGATATCAAAAGGTCTCCAAATATATGTAAAATAAACAACAAAGTTCCAAACAACCTATTGGTCAAAGGAGAATCACAAAAGAAATCAGAAAATATTTTGAACAATATTCTGGACTGTTTGGCAATTAAAATATAACAAATCAAACTGAGAGATGGAGTTTAAGCAACAAGTAGAAGGAAATTTATGCTACAAGTACACGTTTCTTCTTTCAAAAGGAAAAAAAAAAAGGTTTAAATTTAATGACCTATGGTACCACCCAGTGAACCTAGACAAAGGAGGCAATATTCACTATGAGATAAATAGAAGGAAAAAAGTAGCAACGATCAGAGTAGAAATAAATTTAAAAAGGAAGCAAATGGGACTAAAGATAAAAGTTTAGTTTTTGAAATAATGAACAGAACTGGCTAAGTCCTTAGCAGGATCAAGATAAACAATTTGTCATATTAAATATGAACACATGATTGTGCAAATGCCAATCATAAGAAAACTAAAGACTACTCAATTTCGAAAACATTGTGGATAATACACCGCAAAATAGATCATAAAGTAAATAGCAATATAATATGTATTTTTCTTTCTTTATTAGTATATACATTCTTAGTTTTCCTTTGGGTAAAATTACTGAAAGAATTCACTGACTTAAGGACTCAAATGCATATTACTAATTGCCAGTGAAAGAAGATTAGAAATGTTTAAAGTTGTGTTAGCACTGTATAAGCATGCTCATTTCCCTTAAATGATATTATCTTTTTCTTTGATTATTAAAAAAAAATCTATCCAACCTGATAAAATTGATAGTATGTTAAATTTAATCTTGCTATTCTTTGTTTATAAGAGAACTTAAAAAAAAAAAGGCAGACATGGCATGATTATACTAGAAGCACTAGAAAATGCGGCTAAATAATGCATTTTTTTTAAAGATTTTATTTATTTATTTGACAGAGAGAGGGAGATCGCAAGTAGGCAGAGAGGCAGGCAGAGAGAGGGGAAAGCAGGCTCCCTGCTGAGCAGAGAGCCCGATGCGGGGCTGGATCCCAGGACCTCAAGATCATGACGTGAGCCAAAGGCAAAGGCATTAACCCACTGAGCCACCCAGGTGCCCCTAAATAATGTATTTTTAAAATAAAACCTAACTTTCCATTATTTGCATTTTGGTATAGTAAGTTTCAGACATAAGTGGCAACTTCAGATGTAGGTGGCAACTCTTTTTGTATTATTAAACCACTTGAGATTCACCTCCTCCCCACTTTCTTCCCTCCTTTCTCCTACCTAAAGGCAGACTAAAGTAAACAATTAAATCAGGCTCTGACAATCCTATACTCTCTCCCAACAATTCACAATTAGTGCTTAGCAATGTAATTTGGACTTGGGGGACAACTTTTCCATTGTGCTTCAGGAAGAAAAAGAAATGAGTTCTTAAAGAAAGAATAATAAAGCAGAAGTGAAAGAGATATAGAGACTGGGGTAGGTAATGGTCAAGGGAGAATGATGTAATCAACTTGGTTGCAAGGTCCGTGTAGCTACTAAACTAAGCTTAGATCAAATTTTGTGTGTCCTGGGAGCTCATACTAATCAGTCTGCATAGTCAGCATTAGAGCTGTGACAGTTTAGCAATAGCCCAGAGCTTGGTAAAGATAGTTACATGACCACACATCACTTCTACAGTGTAACAATTCACCAACTTATAGTAACTGGTTCTATAATTATTGTTGCCATTTATCCCTAGAGAAATTGTTCTAGTGTTATATCAAATTATCTAGTTCCACTGAATTTCCCATCATCATTAGTTAAATCTTTTTTCCCTTTTTTTTTTAAAGAACAAATTTGACCAACATTGTTATATTCAACCACATTTAAAATGTGGACTATAAAAGTGAGTGCTTTTGTTTAAGCACAAGTGGAAAAATAATTAAAATTATACTTTGGATCATGATATCTACAGAAAAAATAATACAATTTAGTAAAAATTATTGGAGACATGTATTTCCATCAAAGAGCTTTTAATTGACCTATTTGTAATTTCCTCTGGTTCATGTATAGAGATGTGTGTACTTTTATATCACAAAATGATATATAGAGCCAGACAGGTAATTTAGATCAACTTGTTGTCTTATAACAAGTTAGTGTTTCTGTAAGTCCCATTAATATATAGTTATGTAGGGGCACCTGGGTGGCTCAGTGGGTTAAGCCTCTGCCTTCGGCTCAGGTCATGGTCTCACGGTCCTGGGATCGAGCCCCACGTCAGGCTCTCTGCTGAGCTTCCTCCTCTCTCTCTGCCTAGTTGTGATCTCTCTCTGTCAAATAAATAAATAAAATCTTTAAAAAATATAATTATGTAAATAATAAATATGTGGTTAGAATTAAGTTCCCCAAGTTTTTGTCAATGAACTCTTGTTCAAGTAATTTTTAAGAGAAATGTACTTCTATATTCACAATATTTAATTTTTTTTCAGGTTGGAGTTTTTAAAAGAAAACATTAGATTAGGCAAAAATCAAAACATTTATTAGTTTCAGGGTAATAAATCTGAATTGGAGAGTTTGACTTAGAATTGTAGCCAGGAGCATTTATTCCTTGCTGCCATATATATTTATACATATATAGTTAGAGCTTGGAGTCTGCCCATGAGGAAGATTATATTTGTAGAACACAGTAGACACTACTTACTGACTTTATCCAACAGGATATATTACCTTTCTCAAATAAGGACACATTTAAAGAGACAAAAAGAGATGAGTTTTATAGTTGTGTTTTGCCGCTTCCCGATGGCATACAGGAGAAGAATGAGGCACAAACAAGTCAGCTTCAAGAGAAAGGGAGCAGGCGCTGGCAGTTGAGAAGACTGATGCCCCAACAACTCTTCGTCCAGTATTTATTAGATACAAGATAACAATCAACAAAGGAGTCAGTACATTGTTCTGAGGGACGGTTACAGTGTTTCTAAGAATGCAGGTTCTCGGTTTTGCCCCAAAGTATTTATTTCTCAGAATTGAACTTGTTACAAAATCCAATTTTCATCAGTCCAAAAAAGAGGAAAAGGGCAAGGCACCTGAGAACAGGAATACTGTAACACTTTAACTCTATTAAACAGGAGAGAATGAACCAATGCATTTTAGATGATTGCCACTCCACCCATGAATTAACTTATCCACAGGAAAATGGGTGTAAAAGCTGAAAGACTGGAGGTGTTTCTCATCTAAGAAGCATCATGGAAAGAAGGACAGAGTTGAAGAGAGAATCTGCAAACAAAAATGAATGGATTCACCAAAAGTATTTCCTCTTCTCTAATAACAGCTTACTTAAACCCAAGGAAAATCAACATCAAACAATAACTCACTAGATAGAGCTATTGTTAATTGTAATCAAAATGAAACCATAGCTTTCATAGCATTATTATTAGGATGAACAGATGACCTAGCTATCATTAAGGACACCAATAACATATTGGCTTTTAAAGAACATGTCTTGGGACGCCTGGGTGGCTCAGTTGGTTAAGCGGCTGCCTTCGGCTCAGATCATGATCCCAGGGTCCTGGGATCGAGTCCCACATCGGGCTCCTTGCTCGGCAGGGAGCCTGCTTCTCCCTCTGCCTCTGCCTGCCTCTCTGCCTACTTGTGATCTCTCTCTCACTCTCTCTCTGACAAATAAATAAATAAATTCTTTAAAAAAATAAATAAATAAAGAACATGTCTTACCATATGAACCCAATTACTGAGGATGACATGAAAAATCTGGTAAACCTGTAGGATGAACAAAAATAATAGTTTTAACATATATCTGAATCAAATTTGTATGCACAGGCACATGAGTGCATCTGTTATGTATGCATAAACGAAGACCCAGAAACTGTATCAGTAAATTAGTGTCAGCGTCAGATTGGAACCCAGTGATTTGGGTCTCAGCGTTCCTTTCAATATACACTACATTATATTACATTCTGTTCCTGAGTCAAAATTGTGTTTTTTGCTTCAATGCATTCAGAGCTTGGACAGTCTAAAAGAGTTAATACTTTTGCCAAAATCATCTCTTTAAAATTGCCTGATGATTTGAGAACCCGGATCTTCATAAATAAAATATTTTACTTACTTCAGTGATACTATGGGAAATTTATTCCTTGTTAGAGATGTACAGAGATCTTGAGCCTTTCTGTCACCAATTCTTCTGAAGACAACATGAATATTTTTGGAACAACCTGATTTAATTAGAAGTTCAATGAAGGTCAAAGTCAGTAAGGGACTCAGATGTTAAAATACGTACATTTATTTCATGGGACCAGCTTTGTCATAAAGTACCACCTTTAACAATGAATATGTATGTGGGATCAGAGTAACAATGCTATATTTTAGAATTATTTATTTGGCTTTTATTATACTTTAGAAATAAAACTATTCATATTTATTTGGAGGAAAAATTAGAATGAGTGAAATGCGTGCTCTACCTTTTATTTAAATTTTGGGAAGATCTTATTTATCCCTATTTAGAAATAGATTATGTTTTTGTTTTTGTATGAAAATTTTATCTCAAGCCTTATTAAATCTATTGCAACTCTCACAGTGGTTGTCAGCAGATGGTAAGGGTGTCTGTTAAATAAATAAACAAAAAGTGCTATTTTACTCATTTAGTTCCCAGACTGGCCTTCATAAAGTCTCTATGGGTAAAAAAAAAAAAAAAGTCTCTATGGGTGATGACAATAGGTTTTGATGTGTAAGATGTCACGTTGGTAACATCACAGGGTTGTTTTAGCCTATAGCATAGATTATGATTGCTTAAAATGATGATTGTTTTCGTTGTTTTATGTCACAAAAAGCCTAAGTATAAAATTGATTTTAAAACTTAAATTAGCATGGCATTTCTTTATTAGACAGATAAAAACTGAATTTTTTATTCTCATTTCATGCATATGTTTATTATTTATCAATAAATTAATCATTCATCCAGGTAATTCTTTGAACAAACTTCTAATGTGAACAAATGAGAGAAAAAGTATAAATAAAAGGAAAGACAAAAAGGCAGTGTAGGTTGTAAAGATGGAGGAATTTATTTAGGCTCCTTGGGAATGTAGGCATTATGCTAAGCATGTTAAAAAAAAAACACCAAAATAATAATAAAAATATTAATCAGTATATCCTTGTGTCAAAGAGGCAGAGAAAGAGTAAAAATTTAAGAAGATATTAACTTATTTAATAAAAAAATAAATAGAAAAAGGACTTCCAGTTTGAACTACAATGTGGAAAGGACTTAGAGTTGCCATTACTATGTTTATAATATAACAAATCTAAACATAGTAAAAATCGATATCTTCTTGTACTCAACAGCAAACTGAAATTGCAAGGCAAACTTCCTCTCTGAAATCTGGATCAGAAGCCACTGGAGCCATAAGCTGTTTGGAGCACTAAATCTTAATTTTGGCAAATTATTAGAGGTTGAGTGTAGACCAGCATTGTGAGTGAGAAATTTATGGGAGTCACAGCCTTGAAGAAGGCTATTACTCTCTCGGATTTTACCTATAGGAGTCTCACTGAATTCTCACAATAAAGATTCAGAAAAGATTCCCTTATAGCTCTGGTAGGAGAGAAGAAGGCTAATCATTGTGAAATATACCCACAGAGTTCTCCATAACAATGGCCTGTTCCCCAAGAAAAACAGGTTACCACATATTAGACTATGATTCCAATTATAAGACATTCTGGATGGACAAAACTATAGCAATTATACTAAGACTGAAAGTTGCCAGGTTTTCGGGTGATAGAAAGATTGAATAGATGAAGTATAGGGGAAGTTCTAGGATGGTTAAACTGTTCTGTATGATCTTGTAATTGTGGACCCATGACACTACATTTGTCAAACTCCACACAACTTTGCAGTACAAAGAGCAAATCTCAGTATATACAAACTTAAACAAATCATTTAGGAAGTCAAAGGATCCTAAGATAGAATATATAAAAGGCAAGAAGGAAATACAACTGTATTACATATGTGTGAAATAACCTCACTGAAGAGGATGGAGGAAAAATGTAGATCTAAGTAACTTAAGAAGTAAACAGAATTTGTAAGATTAAAGGCAAGAGAGACCTTACATAAGCAGTGTACCGTAGTTGATGGTGTTATTTCCCAAGGAAGTACAGGATAACAACTCTGATACCATTGTACATGTTTACAGGAACTGAGCAATTAAGTAAATGATGGCAAATTGTGGGATCCACATTTCTCACAGTTAGAGAGTATGAGGTTACACATAAGGAAGGGGAAGAGGCTGAAATTGTCCATGTAGTAATGAGGTAGAGTTGGGGACATCAGTATGAAATCATAATTAGCTATATATTGATACAGGTGGTTACATATATAAAAATTTATAATTATGTGAGTGTATATATGTATATATATATCACTTCATGAGCATATATTCATATATTAGTATATGCATCTATTTTCTTGCTTTATTTGCCAAGAGAGCCTAAAAGCAAGAACACCCTAGTAAAAATGATCCCACTAAATGCCAGATCTTAGTTTTCTAACACTATTCAGAAATAAAAGGATCCAAGGATTCTTGCCTAAATGGCTGATCCTAAGAGTGGAGAAAGAAACATGCAGTATCAGCATGAAGCATCTTGTGGAGCTTGAAACTAAGGAAATCGCCCCCTCCCCTGAATAAAAAACACAACTGGAGGGAGCTGAGATGTTGGTATAGTAGGAGGACCCTAGACTCCTCTCATCCCTTGAACACAACTAGATAACTATCAAATCATTCTAAATATTCAAGAAATCAACCTGAGAACTGACAGAACACACTCCACAACTAGAAGAAAAGAGGCCACATCGAGTAAAGTAGCAAGTGTGGAGATATGGTATGCTGGAGAAAAGGATGATAGGTGCTCCAGAGGGAAGGGAGCCCTGGTCATGGAGAAAGGGCTCCCTCATGGAAAAGACAAGAAAGAAAGGAGCACACAGGGGAATGCACAAGGAGAACATTTCCCCAAAACCATTGGCTGGGAAAATGAGAGGGGCTGATTTTTGTGAGTTCTTGCAACTACTCGGGTTTGAAGACTGGAGTTTTAAATTTGGGCAGGCTTGGCTGGGATAGAGCCCTGAGGGCACTGCCCTGCTCCTGAAGAGAAAGCAGGCAGGAAACCTGAGGGCGGTGGCATGGCATGATCTGAGGAATATCTGGGGCACACAGTGGGGAGATGATCTGCTCTTCTTGGAGCACATCTGTGAGAGGCAGCATTCATAGAGATGCCTTTCCTGGGACAGAAGAACTGGTGAGAG
>CM052894.1:53386288-53406129 GCA_028534135.1 Potos flavus | reverse complement strand
ACATTTTGCAGTGAGAATAGCATTGTGTTTCTGGGTCAAAGTTAAATACTACTAACATTTCTTTTATTTATGGAGGAAAGAAAAGACGGCACTGCCATATGCTTCAATCATTTACGTGAGTTGCTTAACAAAAATTTGAAAGGCCTTCAGGCTCGAGCAGTATCTCTGCTGAGCATTCAATTGCAATTGCATGCTTCCTAACTGAGCTGAAAACAGTCCACATCTAAATTTCCATTTCAATTTCCTAAGCTTGATAACTTAGAGTTACATTTTGAGTAATTCTATAGCAGGGCAGAGGAGATGGATATTCTGGAAATACTAACAATTTGGTTTGAAAGTCAAGTTGAAATTTACTTAATGATATTTGAGAAACATTTTGTCTAGAAATCTCATACCTGAAAAAACTAAAGCATTGGGTGTATTTTCTTCTCAGACCGTGGGTACATGGAAAAGTAAGCTAATAAATCAATTATCCTGGTTATTCATATTAAATAAGCATTTTATTTGATTTGAACTATGTTTAGTTATAATTATAATTTCCTCTGTTTTCTACTTTATTTTTTTAGTAACTTCTTACACAAAAAAAAGAGAATACACTAACCTTAATAGATTGACCCACCACACTATGTAACCAATTAGTGTACAGGCCAAAGCTAATGATATTGAATAAAACAGTTGATAATTAAGGTATATACCTAGTTTCATATGGTCTGCCTTTATTTTAGATTACTTTTATGAATTTAGTTAAAGAATCAGGATAGAGCTATTTTAAGGAGCATGTCAAATTTAATACAGACATATAAATACTTTCTCTTTTAAAATAATTATCCATGAAGTCTACCACTCTAACTCAGCAGTTTTTTTTACATTTATACATATAATTGTGTGTATATAAAACACATAGCAACAATAATATATACTAGTATTTTCACTCAATGTTACTTATTTCTGTATTTGAATATCCTCATAATTGCTACCTTAATGGCTACCTAATTATCTTGATGTTAAATTATAATTTAAGCCATTTCTCTAAAATTGCTTTCAGTTTCTCAAAATAGTTTATTACAGATGGAGAACACTGTGCTGAATAATTTTCTTAGGATAATTTCTTAGGTGTGGGGTTGTTGGTATATAGTAACATTTTCTCAACCTTTCTGGGTATCATCATTACATTTCACATGTTTTACCATTTTACCTAAGCAGGATGTATATGCAACATTGGGTTTTATCATTTAAAAATGATATTGGTTATAAAATTTTTCACTTCTTTCTTCAACCTAGTCTTACTTTGTCTAACCTCATCTGCTCTCCTATTTATATGAAGAGGATTTTTCTAATTGGATAAGGGCATAGCTAATAGACTATGGGATTGTTGTGTATTTGAGGTAAGATGCCCATCTGCTGTTCTGCATCTTACAATCCTTTTTCCTGTGCTGTGTTGTGGCTCTTTTTGTTCTAATTTCATATGGCTGGGAGTGTGTGTGGATTCAGGGTGCTACTTTAAGATAGCCATTATTTTCCCCCTCTCTCTCTCTGTTGTATACCAAAGCATTTCAGTTGCAAATATTTATTTATTTTATTTATTTATTTTTTTAGTTGCAAATATTTAAATTGGAGTGGGGAAAGAAAGAACAGAAAGCTTGTCTTAGGACTTAATTCTAATTGGTGTGTTTCAATTCTACTTTTTACCTTGAATTTCATGAACCAATAATTGAATATATTAAATGAATGGATAAAGAAAAAAATGCATGTATTAATTAATGTACTAATTTAGCTCAACTAGGGCACTGTAAAGATCTGATATGTTTTGTTTTTTATTGGCAAGCCATGATCCTGAGTTTATGGGTTGTAACAGTAATAGCCCCTGGGTTATTTACAACTGTCCATATCTACGTTCTTGGAAACACTAAAGTTCATTTATACTCAGTTTGACCGTGTGATTTGTTTTGGACAATGGGACAACAGTATACATAACACAAGGAGGGACTTGAAAAGTGCTTCTGTTTCGGCGTTTGTTATACTTTGTTGTTCTGGTGAAAACCGTGACCACCATCATGAATATAAGCCCAGACTAGCCTGCTGGGAAAACTCCAGGTGATAGTTAGCACTAACTCCAGACACATGAGCTAGTTCACTCTAGACAAATCAGCTTATAGTTGACTGATGATGAATGTGTAAGTCCCAGCAATATCAATAGAAAAACCACTCAACTGATTCAAGTCTATACTTAAAACCCACACAGTTGTTAACTAATAAACGTTTTCAACCATTAAGTTTTGGGATGGTTTGCTACACAGCAAAAGCTAACAATAACATCCAGCTGTAAGTTGTTTTGTTACTGTAATACTACACTATCAATAGAGTGTTAGGATTATGACCTGTTTTAAGATATTTATTTAATAGCGACTTATGGTACTAGATTTTAGCCTGCTTGTACTTTTTTTTAAATAGACCTGCTCTCAGGAAAGTCCTGGAAAAAATTACCGAATCACTGCAAGCAACAAGGCATTTTTGCATTAGAAATGTATTTGCTGTGGTCTCATAGGTTCACTTGCCTCTAGTGAACCAATACATTAGCTAACTTGAAAAAAATATTAGAATAAGTGAGTACTCTACACATTATTATGTATTATAAATTATATATTATATATTATTATATATAGAAGCAGGATGTTATTCTATGCAGGTATTTCTGTGACCATGATAAATTAGGGAGTGTTACAGTATTTAATAGATCCGAAGCTTGAATTTTCCATTTTTTTACATAGATTTTGTATGTCAGAATGTAGTAATGATCAGTATCTGATCTAAAGTATATCAATTTTTTTCCTAGATTTGTTTCTATTTTTTTATAATTTTAGTTAAATTTATTTTTTGAAGATTTATTTATTTATTTATTTATTTGAGAGGGAGAGAGAGAGAGGTGGAGTGAGGGGCAGAGGGAGAGAGAGAATCCCAAACAGCCTCCAAGTTGAGCACAGATCCCAAAGCAGGGCTCAATCCCACTACCCCAAGATCATGACCTGGGCTGAAACAAAGATTTGGATGCTTAACTGACTGTGCCACCCAGACATCCCAATGTTAGTTAAGTTTGTAAAGGTAATCTTAATACCTTTTGTATTTAATTCTATGAATTAAATCATTTATAAAAGCATCTCTTTGGTATTCACAACTATGTAAAGTCGTCATCCACAGAAAAACGCTCTCATAGTCTATTACTCTCTAATACAATACAATACAATACAATACAATACAATAAGGCCAGGTAAAAAATCACTCATGTGAAGAAGTATTTCCGTAGGGAATGGTTGCAACTGTGATTTTCTGAATAGGTGAAAATAGCATTCAGTTTTAACTAGAAACAAATGTATTTAGAGATAAATTCTCAATTTGACATCCTAAATGGACTCCAAAGTTTTGAAGTTTGTTTCCAGCCTGTCAACAACCTTGACTGAGTGCCTGCTGTGCAGGGAGCATAACACTGCTTGGTGAGTGAGCATCTACCACACAATTTCCCCATAGGGGGTGTTAGAACACAAGTCTTTCCCATGGTGATTTTACATTTCTTTTATTTTTCTTAATCCCTCCATACACTTCATGTTCTGTTTTCTTCTCCTAGACCTTTCTTTTCTGTTTCTAAATATCCCAAGGTGAGGAGCACCTCTTGATTTCAGCTCAAAGTCATGATCTCAGGGTTGTGAGATCGAGCTTGGGATTCTCTACCTCTCTCTCTGTTCCACCTCTTATGCTCTCTCTCTTTCTCTCTCAAAAATGAACAAATGGACAAAAAACAAAACAAAATGAAAAAAACGAGGTGAAAAGGAACATTTCTTCCAATAAATGGTAACTCAGTTACAGGTTATGTAGCCCATATTTTTCTTAAAGATTTTTTATTTATTTATTTATTTATTTATTTATTTATTTATTTATTTATCTATTTATCAGAGACAGAGAGAGAGAGAGCACAAGCAGGGGGAAAAGGAAGCAAGGGAGAAGCAGGCACCCAGCTGAACAAGGAGCCAGATTCAGGACTTGATCCCAGGACCCTGGGATCATGACTCGAGCAGAAGGCAGATGCTTAACTGACTGAGCCACCCAGGCACCCCTATCTAGCCCATTCTTGTATGTCCTGTTTTAGCAATGTGTTAAATCAATTAAAATAGGGTGAGCTAGACAGTGCTTACAAAGATGAAAGCAATCCAGAAGATACCAGGATCGTTGAAATTCTTGAAAATGCATAGTCAGAAAGTGAAATCACATTGATTATAAGGAGTACTTCATGTTACAGAGAAAAATAATATCTCTATCATTTTATGGGCATTTATTTTCCATATATTTTACAGGCATTTGTTGATTTTCCTATAATTACAAATATGATACGGCAATATCAGTGTTTTATACCTCCCTCCCTGCCCCCACTTCCCTACTGTGTGGCTTCTCACCTCCATCAATCAGGGACTCAAGAAGGTTTGTCTCTCCATTCAGAGTCAACGATTTTACCACTGCTCAAGAGACATTTCTATATAGTAGGTTTAGGAGGAAATGCCTTCTCTTTCAACAATTCCATTCAGAATTTTTTCTTGTTTGTAAAGATATGATTTATTTATTTGAGAGAGAGGGTGAGAGAGCACAAACAAGGGAGCGACAGAGGAAAAGGGAGAAGCAGGCTCTCTGCTGAGTGCAGAGCCTTGGATGGTGCTTGATCCCAGGACCCTGGGATCATGATCTGAGGCAAAAGCAGAGGCTTAACCCACTGAACCACCCAGGTGCCCCTCCATTCAGACTTTTTAACATGAAATCAAAAGGGTGATCGTATTGCCATTAATATTCCTTTCATAACCACTTGTATGGTTTAATGACAAATGATAGTTATATGTTTTACTAATTTTTAAAACCATCAATAATGTAAAAATATATTTCATAAAAAGAAAGCAGTTGAATTATTACACCTTGCCATTTTTCAAAGTAGCTACTATCTGGTTCCCACCTCAATTATGCCTTGTTGGAGATCAAGAGCATGTTTATCTAAAGAAAATATTAATAATTTCTACTGCTTGAAAGAGTTACACCATTGGGGTGCCTGGGTGGTTCAGTTGTTAAGCGTCTGCGTTTGGCTCAGGTCATGATCTCAGGATCCTGGGATCCAGTCCCACATTGGGCTTCCTGCTTGGCAGGAAGTCTCCTCCTCCCTCTCCCACTCCCCCTGCTTGTGTTCCCTCTCTCACTGTGTCTCTGTCAAATAAATAGAATATTTTAAAAAAGAGAGTTACAATGTTTTCTTAAATTTAGCTTTAATTTTCATGTGTATTCTGACTAGAAATCCTCCTTTATTTTAATTAGATAATATTGTGTTACTAAATCTGTGGTCGAATATTCTTATAACATGATAAATTTATATTTCTAATTCAAATGATTTTTTAGGATTTGAATAACGTAATTGAAACCCTGAATCTAAAAAGTTCAGTTGGTTCTTTTTCAGTCTCTTTAAAGCAAAAGTATATAAAACATAATATATTATCACCTGCTGCATTTAATATAATAGAACATTATTCCTGGTTTAAAATGTTTATGTATCTAGACATTGGAACTTATTTTGAAAAATAAATTTATTTATTCATTTATAAATATTTGTTCAGAATCTACTACAAATCCACTACTGTTATTATTTCATTCTCCCCCATGCCATTGTTTTCTCTTTTTCTATCAGGAATACATATTATTGGGGTTCCTGGGTGGCTCAGTTAGTTAAACTTCTGCCCTCGGCTCAGGTCATGATCTCAGGGTCCTGGGATTAAGCCCAGCATCAGGCTCCCAGGAAGCTTACTTCTCCCTCTCCCTGTTGCTCCCCTTTTTTGTTCTCTCTCTCTCTTTCTGTCAAATGAATAAAAATTCTTAAAAAAAGAAAAAAGGAATACAAATGAATAACCCTCCTATTCCAACCACATGGAACTGCATTTTTCATAGTAAATTACTTGTGAAACAAAAATTCAGGAAATTTTTGTTAAAATGAGCTGTCTCAAACTGTTGTAAAAGTGTGTTTACAAAAATATATATGCCTTTAATTTAAAAAATAGAAGTAAACATTTTCATTTTTGTAATGTCAATATGTTGAAGTAAGGGTAAGTGTATATAGTTTTGATTTAGTTTGGTTTATACTTTGATTAGTTTGGCTGTGGATAATATTTACATAATCATAATGGTGTAAATGTTGCTAATGGGTTTCAACTTTAGAACCTATGGAAGAATCAATATTTGAAACAGTTATGGCTGCAGTAAAGAAAGTAGATGTAGAATATGTTAGTAATTTAAAATGTTAATGACAGAAATGAGAAAGGAAAAGAAAGATCTAAAGAGCAGGAAGAGTTGATATAGAAATATGATGACCTTTGTTTTCCCGTTTGAGGATGTGGTGAATAAAGAGATACTGTTATAAGTTAATGGAACAATTTATAAGATGCCATAAGATAGTTTATATTATCACATTATGTTATCTTATGATGTTATATTTATATTATACCGCCTACTAATATATTATATTATATTATATATTTTTCTCAAGGTGTTAAGGTAATCTACATGAAATTATACTAAACATAGTATAGTTATTGACTATGACAAGATGTCAAGGGAAAAGAGTGGTCAATTTGACTCAGGTTTTTATCTTTAATTGTTCACAGCCAATGGATTTTTGTTAAAGTGGTAAATTAAGAGATAGAGACAATAACATATAATGTAGATTTAAGAGAAGACCACCAGAAATATTAAAATCATGAAGATTGAAGGAGTTTCCACTGGGGAGTGAAATTGGAAGTGCTTTATGATGGGCTGTGACATCTGATTTGACACATCTGTATTTATTACTTTTTAATATTTTTTCAAAAAATTTTGACTATAGTTCACATATGATACTGTATTAGTTTCAGGTATACAACATAGTGATTTGACAGTTGTATATACTACTCTATGATAGTGTGATAACCATCTGTCATCATGCAAATTTATTACAGTATTATTGACTGTATTGTACTGTATTATTGACATTATTATTGCCTGTAGTTTTCATCTCTGTAACCTATTTATTTTATAACTGGAAGTTTATACTTTTTAATCCCCTGCACCTATTTCACCACCCCCTCTCCTCAGCAACCATCAGTTTGTTCTGTGTATTTATGAGCCTGTGTCTGTTTTTGTTTGTTTTGTTTTTTAGATTCCACATATAAGTGATATCATGGTATTTGCCTTTCTCTGTCTGACTTATTTCATTTAGCATAATACCCTGTAGGTCTATCAATGTTGTCATAAATGGCAGGATTTTATTCTTTTTTACAGCTGGGTAATATTCCTGTGTGTGTGTGTGTGTGTGTGTGTGTGTGTACATACATACCACATACATACTATTGATGGATGCTTGGGTTGCTTCCATATGTTTGCTATTGTAAGTAACGCTGCAATAACATAGAGATGCATATATCTTTCAAATTAGTGCTTTAATTTTCTTTGAGTAAATACCCAGTAGTGGAATTGCTGGATCATATGATATTTCTATTTTTAATTTTTTAATGAACCTCTCATTGTTATCTACAGTGGTCCCACCAATTTACATTCCCACTAAAAGTGCATGAGGGTTCCCTTTTTCTCCACATCCTCAACAACCCTTCTTATTTCTTGTCTTTTTTTTATTAATTTTAATTCCAATATAGTTAGCATACAGTGTTATATTAGTTTTGGGTGTACAATATCACGATTCAATAATTCTATACATTACTCAGAAGTGTACTTTCAATCTCCATCACCTATTTCTACCAAGTCCCACCCACCTTCTCTCTAGTAACCATCTGTTTATTCTCTATAGTTCAGAGTCTGTATTTGGTTTGTCTCTTTTTCCCTTTATTTTGTTTCTTAAATTCCTCATACAAGGGGTACCTGGGTATCTCAGTAGGTTAAGCATCTGTCTTTGGCTCAGGTCATGATCCCAGGGCCCTGGGATCCAGTCTCTTATTGGACTCCCTGCTTATTGAAATAGGAGCCTGCTTCTCCTTCTCCTTCTGCCTGCTGCTCCCCCTGCTTGTGCTCTCTCTCTCCATCACATAAATAAATAAAATCTTCAAAAAAATTTCTACATATGAGTGAAATCATATGGTACTCATCTTTCTCTGACCAATTTCACTTAGCATAATACTCTCTAACTCCATCCATGTTATTGAAAATGGCAAGATTTCATTCTTTTTTATGGCTGAGTAATATTCTATTGTATACATTTACATCATATCTTTATCCACTTATCTATCGATGGGCGCTTGATAATAATTTGGCTATTGTAAATAATGCTGTATTAACATATGAGTGCATGTATCCATTTAAGTTATTGTTTTTGTATTCTTTGGGTAGTATGACTACTGGGTCATAGGTTAGTTCTATTTTTAAAACTTTTTGAGGAAACTCCATACTGTTTTTTATAATGCCTGTACCAGCTTTCATGCTCATCAACAGTGCAAAAGGGCTCCTTTATCCTCATCTGCTTGCCAACGCTTATTTCTTGTGTTTTTTATTTTAACCATTCTAACAAGTGTGAGGTGAAATCCCATTGTAGTTCTGATTTCATTTCCCTAATGATGAGTGATGTTGAACACATTTTCATGTGTCTGTTGACAATCTGGGTGTCTTATTTGAAGAAATGTCTGCTCATGTCTTTTGCCCATTTTTTAATTGGGTTATTTATTCTTTGAGTGTTGAATTGCATAAATTCTTTACATATTTTGGGTACTAACTTTATCATATATGCCATTTGTGAATATCTTCTCCCCTTCAATAGGTTGCCTTTTAGTTTTGTGGAATGTCTCCTTTGTTGTGCAAAAGATTTTTATTTTGGTTCAATCCCAATAGTTTATGTTGCTTTTGTTTCCCTGTCTGAAAAGGCATCCATAATTAGAGAAACTATAAGATGGGCTGACATATTTGATTTGACATCATCTGTATTTATTACTTTTTATATTAGATATATTGAAAACAAAAGCCTTCTCAAACAATAAATAGTAGTATTGAAGTTTTTTGTATAGTTTTACTTTTCTTAAATCTTTTTTTCCCTCATATTTCCCAGCCTTTTTGTTCCAGCAACAAAAAACATGCAATACAAATCTGTCATATTATTCTGTTACAAATATTATTAACACAATTTGACATAATTCAAATTTTCCGTTATTCTAATTAAAGCAAATACTTAGATTTATTTGAGATGGTTATAATAATATTTCTAGAAAGGAAGAGATTTACCTCAATTACTTTTTTTTTAAGATTTTATTTATTTAGTTGATAGAGAGATACACAGCAAGAGAGGGAACACAAGCAGGGGGGAGTGGGAGAGGGAGAAGCAGGCTTCTCACTGAGCAAGGAGCCCGATGCGGGCCTCGATCCCAGGACCCCGGAATCATGACCTGAGCCAAAGGAAGCCGCTTAACTACTGAGGCACCCAGGCACCCCTCAATTACTTTCATAGAGGGTAGTATTTTATTTAAGTACTTGTTAATTCTTCTGAGTAGTTACCTTTTTTGTAAACACATTTCAACTCAATCAGTTTCAAAATTATTTTCCAAAAACTGCTAGAAGGTATTTTCAAAGGACTCAGAGTCAACTGATTTTTACTACACTTCTATATGGCAAGCTTAATAATAAAACATTGTTATTAGAGCTAACATAATCAATTTTAAGGTATTAAAACAAAACACCGAGAAAGACAAAGGTCTCAAATAAACTATGTTATTAAGATACATCAGTAAGATACATCAGTATTTATTTAATAGAATATAACAATTAAAAATGTGAATCTTAGAACATGGTATTAAAAAACACAACATGTGGAAAATTCTTTTTTCATAGACATTTTAAAAGAGCTCATCTCAAGTTTTGCACAGTGGCCATATCATAGCCAATGAGGTTTATGTGAGGCATGATTATTGCTAGCTGAAAACTAAAAGAGCTCATCTCAATAAAAACGCAAAACAGCCACAAATACTATCAATATATAATTTGTAATTTCCTAGTCACTATTTTTTTAAAAAATAGAAAGAAATGGATGACATTAATTTTAACTATATATTTTATTTAGCACAATGTATCCAAAATATTATCTCAAAATGCATTCTATGTAAAAAATTAATGAGATATTTTTAAATTTAAAATGTAATTCATAGTTTACATTACAATATATTTCAATTGGCATTACCCATATTTCAAATGCTTTGTAGCCACATGTGGCAAGTAGCTAACTTATTGAAGAGCACAAATACAGATTATTTCCATCATCACAGAATGTACAATGGGACAGTGCTGGCATAAGGAGGCAATGGAAATAAGATAGGACTTTAATAGTAAAGTATGATAAATGGTTCACAAAATACAGGTAACCAACCCAGTCTTGGTTGTTAGGCATTATTGCTAGAAGTGGCATACCTGCATTCTTCATGCATGGTAACATACACAGGAAACCACTGATTAATTTGAGGTTTTGATATTTACATTCATTGATATAGAAATTTTTCCACCAAATGATTATTAACAGTGACAATTTATACTTATGAATCTGATTTCCTAAGCAAGTAATATATGAGCAAAACTTATGTCAATGCTTCAAAGATGGTTTCATTCAAAATGTGTAGAGAAAGTTGGTTCTGATGTGATGGTTTATCCTTAGTATCAGTCAGATACATTGTTTCAATAATATTTGGGATGTTTCTGGTACTATGTGTTTGTGGATGTAGGTGTGCATGTGTGTGTTTAAGCTCTAACAAATAGATTCCAGAAACCAGTCTTAGAAGTAAAAATAAAGCGACGACTTGCAAATAATCTGGTTATTGTGATTCTTGTAGACCACCAAATCAAACAACACTGGCTGAACTGGTTTCTACAGTGTCCATCCTTTCTTTCTTTCTTTCTTTCTTTCTTTCTTTCTTTCTTTCTTTCTTTCTTTCTTTCTTTCTTTCTTTCTTTCCTTCTTTCTTTCTTTCTTCCTTTTTTTCTTAATTTCTTTCTTTCTTTCTTTCTTTCTTTCTTTCTTTCTTTCTTTCTTTTTTCTTTCTTCTTTCTTTCTTCTTTCTTTCTTTCTTTCTTTCTTTCTTTCTTTCTTTCATTATTTTTAGTTTATTTAAATTCAATTAATTAACACAATGGCTTTAAAATGTGCTTATCTAAATGGCTTAGATAATTGCTAAACATTTTTTCCCTGTTCTTTATTAAAGCAATGTGCTTAAATGGAAGCTGACATATCTCCCTTATATTCCTTCTCTAAGAGAATGATTATTATAACACAAAACAATGAAAAAAAATCACTGAAATTTTTGTCTTCCCATCCAAACTATGCCTGTCTCTAAATTTCAGAAACAGGTTAAATGTATATCGATAACCCTTACAGTATCTTGAAATTATAGGAGCAAAATTACTAAATAACTGTCAAGTAATACTTCTCTCTGGTGGAGAGTTCTCCCCGTCCCCCAGCACTGCTCTGGGCAGGGAGATGGAAATCATATAAATAGAAACGAAGGAATGAATAAGGAAAACAGGAGAGAAAAGTGTGTGTGTGTGTGTGTGTGTGTGTGTGTGTGTGTGTGTGTGTGTATGCAAGAGCACGTACATATGTGAAACAGAGAGGTTAAGAGAGATCAGCATGTGTCTTGAATGGGGTGGCCCTGGGGGTAGAAGTTTAAATGAATCTTGCTTTCCTTGATTCTTTCCTTCAGTCCTCAAAGTCTCAGCAGTTCCAACAGAATGGTTGGACTCTTATTATTAGGTTTATTCCAGAAAAAAGACATTGGAGGAAGAAGGGTTTCATGGCTTTAAACTGTGAGTAAAAAGAATGCTACTGTCAGTTTTGTATCCAGCACTATTTCTAACTTTTTTAACTGGTTGCTGTACTCATTAATTTCTCATGTGTAGCATGGCTACTTGCCTGGAGAAAAATACAAGGGTACTACATCATTGAATTTCTATCATCTATTATGGATGTAATATTTTCAAATAATTCCAGAAGGCTAGTTAAACATGACCTCCCTCAACTGAAACAGCAGAGAGTATTTGTCATGACATTTCCCTTCCCATTTGGAGTTTCCACAGCATCGCTTTAATAGATTTTATTCTTTTCCCTGTTCCTTTAACTAACTTTTCTCATAGTTTTAAATGAAATTAATTTGCAGAGGTTGATGAAGGAAAAGATGAAAAAACAGGATAAAAGAAATAAGATGTCGACAGTATTTTTAAACACTTTTAAAACTTAAAAACATGCAGAAATTGCATAAAGTCTAAATGCATAGCTAAGAACTTATTATATAGTAACCATTCCTGTAACCACTGTTAAGGTCAAGAAATAAAAATTGTTATATGTTGAATATCCCTATAACCACTCTCAAGGTCAAGAAATAAAATGTTATGAGTAGCCTGAAAATCCCATCTCAATTACAAACTGATCCTTTTTTCTAAAGGCAACCACTATCCTCAATTTAAAGGTAATCACTCCTTCACTTCCCTTGAAGCATTACTACCTAAGATACATACCTAAATGAAATAGCTTGATTTGTCTATTTTTGAGCATTATGTGAATGGAATTACACATTATGTATTAATTTAGGTCTGGCTTCCCTTGCTCAATATTATACTTAAGAGATTAATCCACATTACTTTGTATATCTGTAGTTCTATTTTCTTTTGATTGTTGTAAAGTATTTTAAGGATATGAATATACTGTAATTTACATACCAGTTTTCCTTCTAATGGGCCTTTAGGTAGTTTCCAGTTTAGAGCTTTTATGATCAATGCTGCTATGAATATTCTTGTACATGTCTCTGAGTTCACATATGAATACATTCTTGCTGTATATATACCTAGGAGGAGAATTGCTGAGTTTTGCATGTCTTTAAATTGCTAGATAATATCAAACTGCTTTCCAAAGCAGTTTTATAAATTTACATTCCCTCAAAGTAATGGTATGAGTTTCTCTATATTCACACTAACACCTGGAATTTAATTTTATCCCATCTTTTGGCTACAACTCATTGGACCTTTAAGTTGCTTTTCCTTGATGACTAAAGAAATTGAACTGCTTTTCAATTGTTGATTACACATTCAAATTTTTTCTGTATTTAAATCTCTCGCATTTTGGGAGGGTTTGCTTATATTGTTCTTATTGATTTGTAGTTCTTTATTTTTTTTGGTTATAAGTCCTTATAATGTATTTCAAATGTATTTTCTGACTTTAACTCACTTTTTATGATCAAATTTTATGACTAAGTGTTAATTTGATGAATTTTATGATTAGCGATTTTTTTGTGTTGTTTAAAATATTGATATACTTTTAAGTCATAAATATATTAATCCATATTAACTTTTAGAACCTTTAGTGTTTTGATTTTTATATTTTGTTCTCTGTCCACATGGAAATTAATTTTGAGTTATGTGAGTTGAAGTTCAATTTCCCTTTTTTCAGATAAGGACACCCAATTGTCTCATTACTTTTACTAAAAAGATTGTAATTTTCCACTTTTCAGCAATGTCCCTTTGTGTTAAATTAGATGTCCATTTAATCCCTTTTAGGTATCTGAATTTGATTCCATTGGCTTATCTGTCTATCCTTCCAACCACAACCAACTACACTAGGCTAAATACTGTGACTTTATATGAAGGAATTGTATCTGTAGAACAAGTCTTGCCACAGTGCTCTTCTTCAAGAGAATCTTTCTGTCCTCACTTTTTATAAATAACCTTGATAAGATTTTAAAAATCTATTATAATTTGAACTACATATTAATTTTAGTGAAGTTGACACCTTTTAAAAATGAGACTTCTAAATGTGACCATAGCATTCTCCCTCATTAATTTACTTTTAAATTTCTCTAAAGAGTATTACATAGTTCATCCAAATAGATGTATCTTACTTTCATTTGATGTATTCCCAGATATTTTATATTTGAATTTTTATTTTATTACTACTTATTACTTATTATTTATTTATTTTAAAGATTTTATTCATTTATTTAACAGAGAGAGAGAGAGAGAGAGGGTACAAGCAGGGGTAAGGCAGAGGGAGAGGGAGAAACAGAATCCCCACTGAGCAGGGACCCAGATGCGGGGCTCCATCCCAGGACCCTGTGTTCATCACCTGAGCTGGAGGCAGACACTTAACTGACTGAGCCACCCAGTGCCCCTATATTTGAAATTTTAACTCATATTTTTAAGATTTAATTTTCAACGATTTTTTATTGCAATAGACTAATACAATGAATGTTTGTTTATTTTTAGCCACTATCTTATAAAGTCATATGAATTTGAAGATTACTATATGTATTCTTCTGAATTTTGTACAAAGTCAGTCATGTTATTTTTTAAAGTGAAATTTTGTTTTTTTCCTTTTCAATGTCTATAGCTTCCCCCGCCCCCAACTTACTTCACTATCTAGAACCCTCAACATTACATAGAAGATATATAACTAAAAAACTGGCAGAATATTGAAGGCTTTATTACATAAGTACCGACCCAGAATTGCCTGTTTGCATTAGCTTCAATTTGCATGTTGTGCCATTTTTCTAATTTACTTGAAATTCCAAGTAAAAGAACAAAGGGAAATACATGACTGATCATAGTTCGAGGATTTGTGGAAAGGGGCTGATAGATTAAAGACTTTGTGGAGGGAGTACTTTGGATGGTCTTCATGGACTTCTGGCTCCACAGGAAAGCAAGTATTCTCATTCTGAAGAACATAGGCTGACTAAAAGAAGGGAAGAAGTAGAACAGGTTTTGATGATGATAAGTGTTAGTTCTTGATTGAGAAATTTTGAAAGAGATGGGTTGTGTACGGAAAGAGTATGCTCTAAGAAGAACACTTCTGAATAATTTATGGTTAAGATAAAATCTTTTGAATTCAAATACTGAGATAGGGAAACTGTAGAGACTCCATTTTTAGGAAGACTCTATCTCTGACTGCTTTCTGCTGGGCTCCATTTGCTCATGTTCTGTATTTCATCTTGCATCTGAATAAACCAAAGAAGCTATATTCCCAATCCAAGGTGGAGGCAAGAAAGTTAATCATTCTCTGAATTTTGTCCAAGGCCCCCAAACACCTGATGACATCTAAGAAGAATTGGATTCCAAACATGTTCAAAAACATTAGTTTCAAATAAACCTTCACTGACACTGGCGTTGATACACTCTACCTTTGATGATTTATGAAATAACACCTATTGTTCACCTGTCACCCACCTTGGATCAGACCCAACCCTAGATTCCTGAAGGAACACATACCCTGGAACTCTTTAAATCTCTATAAATCTCTAAACCCAGTGACACAGAGATTCACTCTCTTTTCCTTTCCTAATCACCTTGACACTCTATCTACTATACTCTGTCACTTATGCTATGCAATAAACTCTGCTATCACCTGGGAGTGCAGCTGAATTTGGTGATCGAAAAACCTATACAAATCCTTCTCTAGTCCTGCAATCTTGAAGTAGTCTTATTTCTCCCCAGGAGAACCAAATAAAATTGCGAGGTGTTGTGTAACCTACTGCCTTATTTCTGCCACACACGTTGGTTGAAGCTGTCACAGAGCACCCATATTCAAGAAGACAGGACAAATACCTCACCTCTCAATGGAATGAGTATCAAGCCACTTGTAGAGATGCTATAAACCATCACAAACACTCTACCTACTTTTTCTTTAAGATATTTCTTGAATTATAAAGTTATGCCAGGTAAAAGGTTAACAAAATATGCCTTTGTAAAGAATGAGATTGGCTATCTCCAATGAGCTCCAATGAACAATCCAAGATCTTATTTGGAATTCCTGGAGGACTAAATTTAGGTGCAGGGGGCAAAAAAAAAAAAAAAAAAAAAAAAGAGAGAGAGAGAGATAAATAGAGTTTCATCAAAACAGCAATTCAATAGCACATCCAAAGAATCATACACCATGACCAAGTGAGATTTATCTCTGGGATGGAAGGATAGTTCAACATATGCAAATAAATACCCACATTAACATAATGAAGGATACGAACCATATGATCATCTCAATAGATGCAGAAAAACATTTGACAAAATTAAACACTATTTCACAATAAATCTCTCAAAAAATAGAAGTACTTTACCTCACAATAAATCTCTCAAAAAATCGAAGTACTGTACCTCAACATAATAAAAGTCATATATGAGAATCCAACAGCTAACATCATACTCAACAGTGAAAAGCTGAAAGTTTTTCCTCTAAGATCAGTAAAAGAGAAGGGTGTCCAGTATTACCTCTGCTATTCAATATAGTACTAGAAGTCCTCCCCAGAGTAATTGGACAAGAAAAATAAATTAAAAAAGCTTCTACTTTGGAAAGGAGGAAGTAAAACTATCTTTGTTTCCAAATCATGTGATCTTATATACAGAAAACTCTAAAAACTGCACTAAAAATGGCTAGAACTAATAAAGAAAATTCTGTGATATTGCAGGATTAAAAAAATCAATTTAGAAAAATCAGTTGCATTTCTATACACTAACAACAAACTACAAAGAAAGGAAGGAAAGAAAGAAAGAAGGAAAGAAAGAGAAAAAAAGAAAGAAAGAAAGGAAAGGAAAGGAAAGGAAAGGAAAGGAAAGGAAAGGAAAGGAAAGGAAAGGAAAGGAAAGGAAAGGAAAGGGAAGGAAAGAAGGAAGGAAGGAAGGAAGGAAGGAAAAAGAAAGAGGCAATCCTATTTATAATAGCAACTAAAAAAATCCTTAGGAATATTTTAATCAAGGAAGTAAAGATCTGTTCACTGAACTATAAGACACCGATGAAAGAAATTGAAGATACAAATAAATGGGAAGATATTCCATCTTATAGGTTGGAAGAATTAATATAGTTAAAATGTCCATATAACCCAAAATCATCTACATATTTGATGATGTTTCTATCAAAATTCAAATAGAAAAAAATCCTAAAATTCATATGGTACCACACACACATGATAATAGCCAAAACAATCCTGAGCAATAAGAACAAAGCTGGAGGTATCACACTTCTTGGCTTCAAAATATATTTAGAAATCTACAGTAATAAAAACAGTGTGGTACTTGCATAAAAACAGATATGTAGGCCAATGAAACAGAATAGAGAGCCCAGATATAAATCCACTTAGAGTCAACACATTATGGTCAATATAATGGAATATTATTCAGTCATGAGAAAGAATGAAATTCTGCTATTTGCAACAGCATGGATAATCCTGGAAAATAATATACCTGGTGTAATAAGCCAGACGCAGAAAGACAAATACTATACTTCACTTTTATGGGGAATTTTAAAAAGTCAAACTATTAGGATGAGAGAATGGTGTTTTCCAGGGGCTGGAGAGTGAAGGGAATGGGGAAATATTGGTCAAAGGGACAAAGTTTTATTTATGTAAGATGAATAAGAAATAGAGTCTACAACATGGAGACTATAGTTCATAATATTGTATATTTGAAATTTGCTGAGAGTTGATATAAGTGTTCTCACACACATAAAAATGGTAACTATGTGAAGTGATGGATATGTTGATTAGCTTGCTTGTGGTAATCAATTCACAATATATATATCTATCACATAAGTATATTGCACATTTTAATGTATACAATTTTCATTTGTCAATTATACCTCAATAAGTTGGAAAAAACCCAGCAGCTCAACTATACATAAAAAAATATATATAATTGTGTTAAAAACCTCTTTACTGGCTTAACAGAGGATAGAGTAGACCTATCTTTGGAGGAAGATAAGGCCTTTAAAATTTTTCATACACAATGTCCAGAATTCAACAAAAACTAACAGCAACCAAGTGAAAATATCCTTTTAAAATATAGTAATAATAATAATTATAAACATGATGCAAGGTGAGGTCCATAATCTTAGTAGAAAAAATCAAAGAGAATACATATAATGAAAAAGGTAAATATGTGAGTATAAACTAATACATATTGACAATTCAAATAATAATAATATATTTAAAGTATGAATATAATTCATATCAACAAAAACACAAAAGATGTAAAATGATCTAGAGTCCTAATATTGTCAGTGAAACAGAAAGGTGAAATATTAAACTGTGAAAAGGTAAGGGTTATTCTGTAATCTCTCCCAGAAATACTAAAAGAATGGTAAAATATAAGCATTCTAAAATTGAACAAAGCAAAAAAAGCATAAGGGGATGTGTTTGGTTAATACAAAGAGGAAAAAAAAGGAGAGAAAAATGAATATAAAAAAGTCAGCCAAAAAATATAGCAATCAATAGGTATATTTACCTCAACAGAAAAAATAATATATGTGTAATTTCAATACAAGCCGATGAAGTGATTAATAAAATTTTATCCCTGTTAATGATTTAAGAACTTAAATGTTACCAAACAATGAAAGTAAAGAAGCACACTTAAACTGACAAAGAGTATCTATAAATTAAAAAGCCTACAGCAGGCATTTTGTATGGTGGAGTTTTAAAATGTTTCTCCCTGAGAGGTGGAAGAGAGAAAAATGCCTGTCAGTACTTCCTCTATTCAACATTGTACGAAGTTCTTAGCCTTTCAATATGGAAGAAAAAAAGTAATTAGAGGGGATTAAATTTGTAGTTATGTGCAGATGAAATGATTGGAAGGATAGAATAACACTTCTAATGATGTAGAATTTGAATTAATAGGTAAATATGGTTAGATAACTGGATATAAAATCAATTATCTTTTGTGTATCAATAAAAAATGAGAAATAACTAACTCAAAAAACAAGTAAAATCAAACCAAATGATAAAAACTGGTTACTTTTCACCTTTTTTTTTTTTAAAGACTTAGATAAATGTGACACTGACTGGGATACTCAATATTAAGATTTCAGTTCCCCAATTGATCTAGATATTTCAAAGCAATTATTATTCGAAAAATATTGGAGATAATTTCAAAGAAGAATATAGTTGGAGGACATCATTACCAGATATGAAAAGTTATTACAAATTTGAAATAATTAGGAAAATCATAGTATTTTTACAAGGAGAGAGAAAGATTAACAAAACAGTATAAATTGTCTAGAAACAGACCATATATTCAGGCACTTTGAGAAACTTGACACTGTAGTACATTGAAGAAAAAAATAATCTTTGCAATAACTGATGTTCCGTCATTTGGATATTAGTATGGGGAAAAACGGATCTTGAACTTTATCATACATCGCACACACATAAAAAATCAGTTTCTGTTGGATGTTAGACCTAAATGGGAAATGTAAAATGAATAAAGCTACTAGGAGAAAGCATAGGATATTATCTTCATAGTCTTGAGGTTTACATTTTTTTTTAAGTTTTTAATCTGTGTGTAGTTGACACACAATGTTACTTAGTTTCAAGTTTATAATATAGTGATTCAACTTCTCCATATGCTATGCTGTGCTCACCTCTGTCACCATACAGCACTGTAATGACACCATTGACTATATTCCTATGCTGTGCCTTTTATTCCTGTGACTAATTCATTTCATAACTGTGGAAATTCACAATGCCTGGCTAGCTAAGATATGATAAGCACAATCCTCCTTGGGAGGGGTTAGTTGAAAAGCAAAGAAGGAGCAACCAGAACAATGCCTGGCTAGCTAAGATATGATAAACACAATCCTCCTTGGGAGAGGCTAGTTGAAAAGCAAAGAAGTAGTGACCAGAAAACTGGGCCTCCTTTGAAGTTTCTGGGCTGAAGACAGCCAGATCCTAATCATGGCTCCATGCTATCTCCCAGGGAACAGGTGCTTAACTTAGGTTAGACGTAAATCCTTGATAGTCACCTATTCCCTGTCTGCAAGTCACAAACATACAGTTCTAATTACACAATGC
>CM052894.1:53321914-53385788 GCA_028534135.1 Potos flavus | reverse complement strand
CTTTCTTTCTTTCTTTCTTTCTTTCTTTCTTTCTTTCTTTCTTTCTTTCTTTCGTAGGATTTAGTGATTCATCACTTACATACAACATCCACTGCTTATCACAAGTTCGTGCCTTAATATCCATCACCCATTTAGCCCATGTCCCCACCCATTTCCCCTCTAGCAACCCTCAGTTTGTTCTCTATAGTAAAGAGTCTATTGGATGGGTTGCCTCTCTCTCTCCCCTCCCATGTTCATCTGTTTTGTTTCTTAAATTCCACATGAGTGAAATCATATGGTATTTGTCTTTCACTGACTGACTGACTTCCTTTAGCATAATACTCTTTAGCTCCATCAATGTTGTTGCAAATGACAAGATTTCATTATTTTTATGGCTGAGTAATATTCCATTGTGTGTGTGTATGTGTGTGTGTGTACACACATGTGTATATATTTATGTCTTCTGCCCACTTATACACACACACACACGCACACACACACATATACATCTTCCTTATCTGTTCATCTGTTAATGGACATTTGGGCTGTTTACATGATTTATGTATTGTTGATGATGTTACTAAAAACACTGAGGCACATGTATCCTCTCAAATATGTATTTTTGTATCCTTTGGGTAAATACCTAGTTGTGCCAATGTTGGATTGTAGGGTAGTTCTATTTTTAACTTCAGAAACCTCCATACTTGTTTTCCTCAGTGGCTGCACCAGTTTGCTTTCCCACCAACAATGTAAGAGGGTTCCCATTTCTCTGCAACCTTGCCAATACATGTCATTTCCTGTGTTGCTAATTTTAGCCATCTGACAGATGTGAAGTGATATCTCATTGTAGCTTTGAGTCATATTTCCCTAAAGATGAGTGATGTTGAGCATTTTTCATGTGTCTGTTAGGCATGTGGATGTCTTTGGAAAATGTTTATTTATGTCTTCTGCCCATTTTCTAACTAGATTATTTGTTTTTTAGGTGTTAAGTTTGATAAGTTCTTTATATATTTTGGAAACTAACCCTTTATTGTATATGTCATTTGCAAATGTCTTCTCCCCTTTCATAGGTTGCCTTTTAGTTTTGTTGATTGTTTCCTTTTTGTGCAGAGGTATTTTATTTTGATGAAGTCCCGATAGTTTCTTTTTGCTTTTGTTTCCCTTGCCTCCAGAGACATATCTAGTGAGAAGTTGCCGGGACCAATGTCAAAGAGGTTACTGCCTGTATTCTCCTTTAGGATTTTGATGGTTCCCTGTCTCATATTTAAGTCTTTAATCCATTTTGAATTTATTTTTGTGTATGGTGTAAGAAAGTGGTTCAGTTTCAGTTTTTTTGGATGTTGTTGTTCAGTTTTCCCCACACCAATTTTCGAAGAGACTGTCTTTTTTTCCATCGGATATTTTTTCCTGCTTTGTTGAAGATTAGTTGACCTTATAGTTGTGGTTCATATCTGGGGTTTCTATTCTGTTCCATCGATCTATCTGTGTATTTTTGTGCCAGTATTATACTCTTTCAATTAGTACAGCTTTATAATATAACTTGAAGTCCAGAACTGTGATGCCTCCAGCTTTGCTTTTCTTTTTCAAGATTGCTTTGCTTATTTCTTGTCTTTTTGATTTTAGCCATTCCTACAGGTGTACGGTAATATCTCATGGTGGTTTTGGCTTGTATTTCCCAAATAATTAGTGATTTCGAGCAACTTTTCATGTGCTTGTTGTCCATCTGTATATCTTCTTTGAAGAAATGGTCTATTCAGTTTATCTGCTCATTTTTAAAATTGAATTATTTGCGTTTTTAACGTTGAATTTTATAAGTTCTTTATATAATTTATATAACTGATATATATTTTGGATATCAACCCCTTCTTGGATATATCATTTACAAATTTCTTCTGCGATTCATTAGGTTGTCTTTTTGTTTTGTTAATTGCTTCCCTTGCTGTGCAGAGGCCTTTATTTTAATGTAGTCCCAGTAGATTATGTTTGCTTTTGTTTCCCTTGCCAGAGAGGATGAATTTAGAAACATGTTTTTATGGCTATTTAAAGGAAATTACTGCTTGTTTTCTCTTCTAAGATATTTATGGTTTCGGGTATCACATTTAGGTCTTTAATTCATTTTAAGTTTATTTTTGTGTATGGTGTAAAAAAGTGTTCCAGTTTCACTCTTTTGTATGTAATGTCTAGTTTTACCAGCACCATTTATTGAAGAAACTGTCTTTTCCCCATTATAATTTGTGTTGTCTTTGTCATGAATTAATTGACTATGTAAGTGTGGGTTTACTTCTGGCTCTCTATTCTTTTGCATTGATCTATGTGTTTATTTTTGCACCAATACCATACAGTTTTGATTACTATAGCTTTGTAGTATATCTTGAAATCTGGAATTGCAATATCTCCAGCTTTGTTCTTTTATTTTAAGATTGGTTTGGGTATTTATGGTGTTTTGTGATTCCAAATAAATTTTAGGATTATTTGTCCTAGTTCTGTGAATATTGCTGTTACTATTTTGATGGGGATTGCAATGAATCTGTAGATTGCTTTAGATAGTATTAACTTTTTCAAAATATTAATTCTTCCATGAACAAGGAATATCTTTCCATTTGTTTGTGTTGTCTTGAACTTTTTTTCCTCAGGGTCCATGTATTTCACCTCCTTGCTTAAATTTATCATAGGTATTTTATTCTTTTTGGTGCAATTATAAATGGAATTGTTTTTTTAATATCTTTTTCTGCTACTTCATTATTAGTGCATAGAAACACTACCAATTTCTGGGCATTGATTTTATCCTGCAACTTTACTAAATTCATTTATTACTTCTAATGGTTTTTTCATTGAGTCTTGAGGATTTTCTATGTATAGTATCATGTCATTTGCAAATAGTGACAGTTTAACTTTTTATCAAAATGGATGCCTTTTATTTCTTTTTCTTGTCTCATTGTTGTGGCTAGGACTTCTAGAAGGTATAGAATAGAACCAGTGCTAAATATTATGGAAAAATGACCATTTTGGTTACATAAAATGTAAATTAGATTACATTAATATGAAGAAACTATTGGTGGTATCATCAAAAGGCACCATCAATAAGGTGCAAATCAAGCCGCAGATTTAGAGTAGTTGCTTAGACTTCCTGTATCTAACATAGCACTTGGTTATCTTAAAATTAACAAAAAAAGAGTCTAACAATGTAATATAATAAATGAACAAAGGATTCAAGTGGGCATTTCACAATAGAGAATATACATATTATCTAGACATGAAAAGGTTCTCAAGCTAATTACTAATTGGAGAAAATGAGATATAACTTAATATTGTGATAACACTTACATGTCCTTCAGAATGGCCAAAATTACAATTCTTTTTTTAATATCAATATTTTAAAAATCATTTAAAAATATTTATTTATTTATTTTAGAGGGAGAAAGAGAGTGAACATCTGCACAGGAGAGAGCAGAGACAGAAGGAGAGGGAGAGAAGCAGATTTCTCCATTAAGCATGGAGCCTGACACACGGCTCAACTTCACAACCCATGAGATCATGGCTCGAGCCTGAACCAAGAGTTGGCCCCTTAACCATCTGAGCCACCCAGGAACCCCAAAATTACAATGTTAATATTAATATTGGCAAACATATAATCTAATTTAAATTCTACAGTTTTTGTGGGGATGCAAATATGTACAACAGATTTGTAACCATCTTTGACATCATCATCCATAGCCAATTATGTACAGAGCCAATGACCCAGAAATTCCACACCTGGGTATGTGATGAACAAATATGCACACTTATGTTCACCAAAATGCACTGACAAAAATATTCTTAGAAGCACTATTTATAATAATAAATGATAATTGTAACAAAATAACAAAACTTTAAATGTATATCAGTAGCAGAATGGATAAATAAGCAGTGGTATTTGGTGGTACAGAGGGAAATTTTACAGTGATGAGAATGAATCAAAATTGCCAGTTTTTTTGTTTGTTTGCTTGCTTTTGCTTTTTTTTTTTTTTAGTAGGCTCCGCACCCAGGATGGAGCCCGCTATGTTTGAACTCACAACCCTGAGATCAAGACCTAAGCTGAGACAAAGGGTCTGATGCTTAACTGACTGAGCCACCCAGGCCCCCCCTAAAATTATTATAGTTTTGTTGTGCTGATAATGTATCATTTCTTGATCTAGATGCTGCTTAAATGGATTCGTTCAGTTTGTGAAGATTCATCAATCTGTTCACTTGTGATTTGTGTACTTTTCTTTATACATACTATATTCCATTAAAAAATTTGCTTAGAATATAAAAAGCTTGAATTAGCCAATGAAATGAAACCTCTGCTTATTTTACAACAGATTCGATTAGTGTCAGTCTTGACTGATGAGGTAAAATAACCATGAAAATTGTGTGCTGAATGAATTTTCCACTACTATTTATGATCCATGACCTATGTAGCTTTGAGATTGGGTGAGCTAGGTGAACACTCAGAGAGGTTCCCTGTCACTTCATAAATGTCAGATCTATAGATTGTAGTACATTTTTTCTTGCAAAACACTTTTTTTGCTATGACTTCTAAGCCTGTATTTCCTTCCTCCAAAATCTTCAACTTCTATTCAAAATAGCTAAAATGATAACAACAATGATAATAATAATAATTAAAAGTTAATATGATCCAGATGCTGTTATAAGCAGCTTGTATATTAATTCCTTTAATCTTCACCCTAGTCCTTTTTGGTAGATATGATTGTTTCTCTATTTCACAGTTCATGAAGCAGAGTCACAGAGAGATTAAATAACGTGTCCAAGTTACAAAGAGCTGGTAGATTGCAAAACTGGATCTGAATCCAGGCAGTCAACTTCTAGACTCCAAACTCCTTAGCATTATGTTATACTGCTGTATGGACACTTTGGACCCATTAGGACAGGTTGGAAGTCAGATACTTATAGACATTAAGGTTTAGAGAGTGTGGATAATATTTTCCCCCACTTTACAGATAAGGAAACTAAATACCAGACTATTTAAATAATTTTTGCAAATCATGCATAGAACAAAGAAAAAAATCAGGATTGGAACCCAGGCTTTCAGACCAGGTCTAGAGTTCTCTATGAACCACAAGAAAAATCTGGAGAAATTATTTCAAAGTACTAAGAAAAATTAGGTGAAATTTCAAGCATTCCTCTAAGATCTCATCTTGAGGGCATAGAAATATTCTGGACCTGACCTCATTCCCATGTCCTTCCCAGCATCCTCCACTCTAAAACAAAGGGACTTGAAGTTATTTAGATCATAAAAGTAAGTATAATATCTGCTTGCTTCTTTTCCTATCTGTTGCCATCCCAAACTGATTTTCTTCTTGTGCTGTACCTATGTGATTTAAATTACAAAGAAATATCTTATAATCTTGAGAAATGTTAACTGACTTATGAGGAAGGCTATAAAAGCAGAGTCACTGCCACATTGCCTTTGTCCATGAGTCAATAGATGTCAGCTAGAAAAGGACCATGGAACCTGACCACTCTCTTCTGCTATTTCTCAGGTTATGGTGAGGTCTGAACTTTATCTTCTGTGCTGAGGTAAAAAATATTTGCTCATTACAGCAGTGGGGGAGTACCCTGGGTACAGTAAATGGCTTCATACATTTTCCTGGAGTATAGCAGAACATTATTCAGAATGGATGCTCTTGATGAATGTAGCATGACTCACAGTTTTATGCTCATCTTTTTATGGATCCACAAAGTCATATAAATAAATAGTCTATTAACTGCCAGGAATCCCTTGATAGCCATTGGGTGTGGTCCTATGGGTCTTTGCAAATTCCTCCATCTGTATAAGAAAGGTATTTATTTTGGAATCATTCAGGCAAAAGGAGAAGTAACCCTAATTTACTTTTTAAAAATTTGCTTTTTAAAAATTTGCTTTTTTTCTTTTCCTTTCTCTTCTTCCTTTTCCCCTCTCTTCCTTCTTTTCTACACTTTATCAATATTGCAACATACTGCATGAACCTAAAACACATCTTTTGAATACGAAGTAAGGGAATGAAGATACTTTTACCTACTAAAAATAATTATAATGAAAATGTTTAAGAAATATAGCTGAAGACAAAGTTTAACCAATAAAGATCTTAAATTAAAATGAAACAACAAAGCTAACTTTGTAGACTTAAGGATTTTATGGTTTTTACACAATTTGCAGGTGAAATTAATTTTATGAAATGTGGCTCATTAACATTTTTATTGTTCATCATATTTTAAAATAATATTGTTATGTACCATTGGATAAAATTAATAGTGCATTAAAATGGTCTCACCTTAAATCAGGGACAGTTTGCTGTAACTAGAATTTTCAGTTCTCTAATGATTTTTTTCTCTACTATGAAGAGAAAAAAACTTCTATATTAAAATGATGTACGAGGGGAAAAAGGAAATTTATGATCTAAACTTGCTGCAAATCATTTGTATTGATCTGTTTTGTTTCCATTCTGCTGAAGCTAATGGAAATCATTTGTCACCTGACTTGTCCCAGCTGATTTGAAAAAAAACAAAACAAAACACAACAACACTGTACCATTTATCAGGTCAGCTGAAGGTCTGCTACAAGTGTGCTTATGTCTGCAATCACCAAGATACATTCAATTTCTAAGGAAGTAGTGAATATGAGGTTATATTGCTCAGAGGCTTAAAAATAAATTAAATATTGATATAAACATATATATCATACATTCTAATAAAACAGTAAATAGGGAAAAAGTGCTGGCTAGTAGAATACTTATAAGTAATATTTTAATAGTTTTGCATTTCAAGAGCTAAAATTAAGATATAATTACGTGATATCAACTATGGTAACATTATATACTTGGAAATAAAAGTTAACATACAATTATAGCAATGCATTTAAGGAAATAAGCTTCTTTTCCTGATCCATAAATTCTGAGTTTGACTCTTCCTTTTAAAGAACATTTTTGGTGATTCAAACTTAAACTTTTAATCCTTATGATTTTGTACATTTACTTACATGAAAAGAAAACTTCAGATGTCTATCTGTTTTTGTATCAGAGATTGATAAAAGTTGGCCTTGAGAAGCCAATTATATTTGTATAATTTTCAAATTCTCATAAGATGTGTCATTTCTCTACCTAGCCCTTATCCTTCAGCTCAAGGTGAGAGGAGATTGGTCTCACAAATCTTTCGTGACATTCTTTTAAATTGTTAAAGAGCAGGAGTCATTGTATGAAAGATTATTCAAACTTTGTCATTATGGTATTTCATGGTACCAAATTATATTATCGTAGGACAAATGTACCCATAAGTTAAAGTCACTTGTAAAGCAGGACTGTAGAGCCCAGGTAAAGAAAGCAAATTTCCAGAATTGCACTGTCATTTTAATACACATAATACACATTCCTATTTATTTTCTAATGCACTACTTTCCCCCTATATCTCCTCATTCCTTCCCCATTACTTGTATGGTACAATTTATTTGAGCACAGAGTTACAGAATAGACATTTATGTCTTAAAATTTATGATGCTGAGAGCATTATTTATTCACTCATCCACTCTCTATATTCAATAAATGTTTTTCAACTACTTCTAGGAACTAGGAACTCTGACAGGTTTGAGGATACAATGGTGCAGAAAAAGGAGACACTGTCTATGTTCTTTAAGAATTTAGATTTGAGCACATTTGAGAATGTAATTCATTCTAGCTGTTTTTCTTCTCTGGTAAGTTCAGGACATAAAGCAATTAAATAAGAAAATTAAATAAGAAAATTAAATTAAATAAGAAAAGGGAACAATAAGCTAGCTCAGGCATCCTCTTAGTCATCTAATTATTTAGCAGCATATTTTGGTCTAAATTCTTGTACAGGTTGATCATGGGTTTTGTTCTTTTTGTTCTTTTTTTCTTTCTTTCTTTTTTCTTTTTTTTTAAGCATCTAGAAAATTGTGAGCCCTTGAGGAGAATGGTTTAAAGTTTTCCATCTTTTTTTTTAAATCTCTGTTAGATGTTCAACTTGTATTTGTTGAACACATAAGTGAAGAAATTAATGAATGCTACCATTCCCTTCTCATATTTAGCATTTCTTTGCATTTTAAAATCATAGAGGAGGGACGCCTGGGTGGCTCAGTGGGTTAAAGCCTCTGCCTTCGGCTCAAGTCATGATCTCAGGGTCCTGGGATCGAGCCCCAACTCGGACTCTCTGCTTAGCGGGGAGCCCTCTCTCTCTGCCTGCCTCTCTGCCTACTTGTGATCTCTCTCTCTGTCAAATAAATAAATAAATAAAAATCTTTAAAAAATAAAATCATAGGGGAAAATCAACAATATTTACAAAATTGTCCAATTGTGCCAAACAAAACTTAAAATTCATATTCATTATTTGATAACATTTTTGAGTACGGAGCTCCTATTTCTCATCACTGTAGTCTAACCTATAAACATTGGACTGGAGCTACCAGTGTCTTAGTCTGAATTTATGCATTTATTCATTTATTCCTTTTTTAATTTAATTTAATTTATTTTTATTTTTTAAAGATTTGTTTATTTATTTGAGAGAGAGAGAGCAAGTGGGGGGAGGTGAAAGGAGAGGGGCAGAGGGAAAGGGACGGAGAGCATCCTCAAGCAGACTCCCTGTAGTGAGGCTTGATTCCAGGACCCTGAGATCATGATCAGGGCTGAAATCAAGAGTCTGCTGCTTAATCCACTGAGCCACCCAGGCACACCTTAAGTTTTTATTTTAAACCTCCACAGCCTCCAGCTGCACTAGGTACCTGGAAGGGGGTATTGGTTGGACAAGACAGGGGGAGAGGCCACACAGCTCACCTTGACTTTGCATGTGCCAGGCCACCCCACAGGGCACAAGCCTCCATGCTGCCTGCCCATGAGGGAGGCCACTTGGGTGCTGCCACAGACCCTGCCACCAAGGGGACCATCCTTCCATCCCTTCTCCTTAAAGCTGCAGAGATGGTTGACCTCCTCTGGCTTCCACACCCCAACTATCCCACCCTCCATCCCTCCCTGCACCCCTGACCCAGGCTGCCCTCACCACAGAGGGCAGTGGGTGGGTGGGGGAGACTACATTGGGAAGTGGGACAAGAGTTGACAGGGCACATGGGGAGGGATGGAAGAGACGGAATCTAGTCAGATATATTTTTGTTTTAATTCCAGTTAGATAATATACAATGTCATATCAGCTTCAGGTGTATAATATAGTGACCCAACAATTCCATACAACATCCTGTGCTCATCACAATTGCACTCCTTAATCCCTATCACCTGTTTCATCCATCCCCCCACCTACTTCCCCTCTGGTAAGCATCAATTTGTTCTCCATAATTAAAAGTCTGTTTCTTGGTTAGTCTTTCTCTCTCTCTCTCTTTTTTCCCCTTGTTCTTTTTTGTTTGTTTGTTTCTTAAATTCCACATGTGAATGAAATCGTACAGTATTTGTCTTTCTCTGACTGACTTATTTCACTCAGCATTGTACTCTCTTGTGCCATCTGCATCATGGCAAATGTCAAGATTTCATTCTTTTTTTATACCTGAATAATATTCCTTTGCACGTATATACCACCTCCTCTTTATCAGTTCATCTTTCAGTGGACACGTTGACTGTTTTCATATCTTGGCTATTGTAAATAATGCTGCTATAAACATGTGTCCCTTTCAATTAGTGTTTTTAATTTATCTGGGTAAATACCCAGTAGCACAATTACTGTGTCATAGAGTAGTTCTCTTTTTAACTTTTTTTCCCTATTTTTAACTTTTTGAGGAGCCTCCATACCATTTTCTTTTATTTTGTAATTTTTTTTATTATGTTATGTTAGTCACCATACAGTGCATCATTAGTTTTTGATGTAGCATTCCATGATTCACTGCTTGCATATAACACCAAGTGTTCCATGCAATATGTGCCCTCCTTAATACCCATCACTGGGCTCACCCATCCCCCTGCCCCCTCCCCTCTAAAACCCTCAGTTTGATTCCTGGAGCCCATAGTCTCTCATGGTTTGTCTCCCACTCTGATTTTCCCCCCTTAATTTTTCCCTTCCTTCTCCTAATGTCCTCCATGCTGTTCCTTGTGTTCCACAAATAAGTGAAACCATATAACTGTCTTTCTCTGTTTGACTTATTTCATGTAGCATAATCTCCAGTTCTATCCATATTGATGCAAATATTGGTATTCATCCTTTCTGATGGCTGAGGAATATTCCATTGTATATATGGATCGCATTTTTTTTATTCATTCATCTGTTGAAGGGCATCTGCTCCTTCCACAGTTCGACTATTGTGGACATTGCTATGAACATTGGAGTGCATATGGCCCTTCTTTTCACTACATCTGTATCTTTGGAGTAAATACCCAGTAGTGCAATTGCTGGGTCATAAGGTAGCTCTATTTTTAACTTTTTGAGGAAACTCCACACTGTTTTCCAAAGCACCTGTACCAACCTGAGTTCTCACCAGCAGTGTAAGAGGGTTCCCCTTTCTCCACAACCTCTCCAACATTTGTTGTTTCTTGTCTTGTCAATTTTTGCCATTTTAACTGGTGTAAGGTAGTATATCAACATGATACTTTATGTGGAAAACACAAAGTACTCCACCCCCAAATTACTAGAACTCATACAACAATTCAGTAATGTGGCAGGATACAAAATCTATTCACAGAAATTAGTTGCTTTCCTATACACTAACAATGTAACCATAGAAAGTGAAATTAGGGAATCGATTCCATTTACAATAGCACCAAAAACCTTAAGATACCCTGGAATAAACCTAACCACAGAGGTCAAGGATCTATACTCTAGAAACTACAGAACACTTATGAAGGAAATTGAAGAAGACAAAAAAGATGGAAAAACATTCCATGCTCATGGATCAGAAGAATAAACATTGTTAAAATGGCTATGCTGCCCAGAGCAATCTATACTTTCAACACCATCCCGATCAAAATACCAAAGGCATTTTTCAAAGTGCTGGAACAAACAATCCTAAATTTTGTATGGAACCAGAAAAGACCCTAAATTGCCAAGGAAATGTTGAAAAAGAAAAACACAGCTGGAGGCATCATGTTGCTTGATTTCAAGCTACATTACAAAGCTGTGATCACCAAGACATGGTACTTCCACAAAAATAGGCACATAGATCTATGGGACAGAATAGAGAGCCCAGATATGGAACCTCAACTCTATGGTCAACTAATCTTTGACAAAGCAGGAAAAAATATCCAATGAAGACAGTCTCTTCACTGAATGGTGTTGGGAAAATTGGACAGCTCTAGACAAAAGAATGAAACTAGACCACTCTCTTACACCATACACAAAGATAAACTCTAAATAGATGAAAGACCTCAATGTGAGACTGGAATCCATCAAAATCCTAGAGGAGAACATAGGCAGTAACCTCTTCAACATCAGCCACAGGAACTTCTTTCAAAACATGTCTCAAAAGGCAAGGGAAACAAAAGCAAAAATGAACTTCCGGGACTTCATCAAGATAAAAAGCTTCTGCAAAGCAAAGGAAACAGTCAACAAAACAAAGAGGCAACCCACAGAATGGGAGAAGATATTTGGAAATGACACTACAGATAAAGGGCTGGTATCCAATATCTATAAAGAGCCTCTCAAACTCAACCCCCCAAAAAACAAATAATTAAGAGATAAAATGGGCAGAAGACATGAACAGACACTTCTCCAAAGTCATACAAATGACTAACAGACACATGAAAAAATGTTCAACATCATTAGCCATCAAGGAAATTCAAATCGAAATCCATACTGTTTTCCACAGTGGCTCCACCAATTTGCATTCCCATCAGCAGAGTAAGAGGTTTCCTTTTTCTCCACATCCTCATCAACACCTGTTATTTCTTGTGTTGTTGATTTTAGCCATTCTGATAGGTGTGAGGAGATACTTCATTGTAGTTTTGATTTGCATTTCCCTAATGATAAGTGATGGTGAGGATTTTTTCACATGTCTGTTGGTCATCTATACATCTACTTTGGAGAAATGTCTATTCATGTCTTCTGCCCATTTTTTAATTGGATTATTTATTTTTTAGGCATTGAGTTGTATAAGATTTTTATACATTTTAGATACTAATCCTTTATCTGATATGTCATTTGCAAATGTCTTCTCCCATTCTCTAAGTTGTCTTTTAGTTTTGTTGATTGTATCCATCTGTCACTGTGCAGAAGATTTTTCTTCTGATATAGTTCAAATGGTTTATTTTTTATTTTGTTTTCCTTGCTTCAGGAGACAAATCTAGTAAGAAGTTGCTGTGGCTGATGTCAAAGAAGTTACTTCCTGTGTTCTCTTCTTGGATTTTTATGGTTTCCTGTCTCATATTTAGGTCTTTAATCCATTTTGAATTTGTTTTTTGTGTATGGTATAAACAAGTGGCTAAATTTCATTATTTTGCATGTTGCTGTCCAGTTTTCCCAACACCATTTGTTGAAGAGACTTTTCTGCTTTGTCAAAGATTAATTGACTATATAATTGTGGGTTTATTTCCAGGTTTTCTGTTCTGTTCTATTGATCTGTGTGTCTATTTTTGTACCAGTACCACACTGTTTTGATTAGTACAGTTTCATAATATAACTTGAAGCCCAGAATTATGATGCCTCGAGCTTTCCTTTTCTTTTTCAAGATTGTTTGGCAATTTTAGGATTGTTTGTTCTAGCTCTGTTAAAAATGAAAGTGGTATTGTGATAAGGATTGCATTAAATGTGTAGATTTCTTCAGGTAATAGAGACATTTTAACAATATTTGTTCTAACCCATAAGCATGGAACATCTTTCCATTTCTTTGTGTCGTTTTCAATTTCTTTCATCAGTGCTTCATAGTTTTCTGAGTAAAGATCTTTCACCTTTCTGGTTAGGTTTAGTCATTGGTATTTTGTAGTTTTTGGTCCAGTTGTAAATGGGATAGATTCCTCAATTTCTCCTTCTGCTGCATCATTATTGGTGTATAGAAATGCAATAGATTTCTATACATTGATTTTATATCTTGTGGCTTTACTATATTCATTTATTAGTTCTAGCCATTTTTTAATGGAGTTTTTTGCGTTTTCTGTATATAGTATCATGTCATCTTCAAACAGTGAATGTCTTACTTCTTCCCTACCAATGTGGATGCCTTTTATTTTTGTTGTGTGCTTGTTGTGGCTAGGCCTTCCAGTACTATGATGAATAAAAACAGTGAAAGTGGACATCTTTGTCTTTTTCCTGACCTAGGGGAATAGCTCTTTGTTTTTCTTCCCTAAGGAGGATGTTAGCTATGGGACTTTCACAGATGGCCCTTAGTATGTTGAGATATCTTCCTTATATTTATTGAGGGCTTTTTATCATGAATAGATGTTGAACTATGACAGATGTTTTTTCTGTGTCTGTTGAAATGATCATATGGTTCGTATCCATTCTTTTATTAATGTGATGTACCATGTTGATTGATTTGTGAATATTGTACCACCCTTGTAACCCAGGAATAAATTCTTCCACTTATTGATTCATTCAACATTCTCTGAGCACTTGCTATTAGTTGAGTACAGTGATGAGGTTACAAAGGAGAATTGCAGAAAAACTTGCTTTGAGGAACTCAGTGTAGTGGAAGACACAGTCATGTATAGAGAAAAAATATATATGCTATGTTATAATGTGTGATCTAATAAAATTATAAAAAAATTCTTTAACTATAGAAAAGAGGAAGAAAATAAAACTCCAGAAAATCTTCGTAGAGGAGAAAAGAGAGAAATTGTCAGGAAAAAAGACATAGAAGTTTCTAGAGACATAGAAAAATAGGGGATATTTAAGTCAATGTGAAAATTCAATGTGGGAGAAGAGGTATTTTGTAGTAAGATATTGAAGGACTTTAAAAAAAAAATGCGACCTAAGAAATTTCTTATTTATACTCAAGGAGACAGGATCACCAGAAGTTTTGAAAAGGTGGAAAAGTAAAAGCCATTTTTTTGTAATTAATGAAGAAAAAATGATTATATTCTTAATTAACAACTTATAAAATAGAGGAAAAAAACATAAAAGCTGAAGAAACGATGACTGCCCATCTTAACACCAACCTAATACCTATAACAGAAAGGTACTCTGTGCTAACATTTAGAGTATATGTTATTGCAAAATATGCTTCTAACATGCAATTTCAACATACCACTCTTTTAGTGTTGTGATACAGAATCATATACATGCTCTTTAATCTATGACTGCAATTGCTGATGTATTTCTATATTTATTGACATGGAAAGATGTTTTAATGCCCATTGATGTTAAATTTGAAAAGTAGATTTTACATGTAAAATATTAAATGGTTAAGAGTGCCTGTGTGGCTTAGTCCATTGAATATCTGACCCTTGGTTTCAGTTGGAGTCATGATCTCTGGGTTGGAGTATCAAGCCCCATGTCAGTCTCCACACCCAGTGGGGAGTCTGCTGGAGATTCTCTCTCTCCCTCTCTCTCTGCCTCTGCCCCTACTCTCCACTTGTGCATTTTTTTTTCTCTCTCTCTCTGAAGTAAATAAATCTTTTAAAAAAGTTAAATGATGAGAAGATGTAGTACCACGAAGAAAATACACCCATAGTGAAGTCATAGTAAATACATCAGAGCATTTAAATCATGTAGACAGATTAATGATATATATAACTAAGAATTAATAAATGTACCCAGATATAAAGACATGGCATTGAATGTGGAGTGGGAAGAGATTATTCAGAAAATGCTACTGAGACAATGGGGTACCTATCAGGAAAAAAGGTAAAGTTTATACCTACCCACTCCTTATGCAAAAATAACTTCCAGATGGAACAGAGATGTAAACACCAAAACAGAAAAAAAAAAAAAAGCTCTACGAGTTCTAGAAAATACACAGGAACTTTTTATTCTGTGTATAATGATCTTAGAGGTGGAAAGCTTTCCAAATATGTCACAAAACTGAGAAATCAGAAAATAACAAATTAATTAATTTGCCTACATCTTCAAAAAATATATATTTGTCAATTCACTAAAACCGAACATACAAACAAAACCCCCCAAATCCTGAAAATGCTTGTAAACACAAGGCACAAATATAAATAATATCCTCAATTTAATATATTCCTTCAAGTGATTTATATGGTTTTAAAAGATTTATTTATTTATTATTTGAGAGAGAGAGAGAGACAGAGCTCAAGGGAAGGTGCAGGGGGTGAGGGAGAGAGAGAATCTCAAGCAGACTGTACTGAGTGCAGAGCCTGAGAAGGGGCTCAATCTCATGACTCTGAGATCATGACCTGAGCTGAAATCAAGAGTTGGACATTTAACCAAATGAGCCACCCAGGCACCCCATTTGTTTTTTTATACTTAAACTAAATTTTAATAATTATTTTATTTGAGCATACTTACACATAGAGCAGAGTTATAAGGATAAAGTCGATGAAAACTGATTTACTCAAAGTGATCTCATAACTCTTTCTTAGGAATGGATGAGTTGTTTGTATCATGGGTTGTATGTATTAGACACAAAAAGATGTTAACAAGTCTTTTTCAAGAATTCATGCCTGGGAACATGTTTGTTTAGGGGTGCTGAGAAACAGTATTATTTTGAAATGATAACAGTTTAATGGATATTAAAAAAGCAGTCAATTTAATTTTCTGATTTGCCTGGCAGTGGCTAATATATCTGGACTCACTATTTAATTGCACACTAAGAACAGTTTTAAGCTTTTAAAATTTCTATAGGAAATGTAGTCTTTATAAGTGAAATTAAGGTCTGGAAGTCCTTTAGAAATAGCTTTTTTAGTAGCCTCTCCATTTTGCTGCTGGTGTGAATGATTTCATTTCTTTAGTGTGGTCACAGCCATATAATTCAAACTCAGAAGTAGAACAAGAAACTATTCCAATTTGGGGATAATTTTGTGATCTGATGGTGATCAGGGTTTTTCTTTTTTTCTTTATGCTTTTCTGTTTGCTTGTTTTTTTGTGTGTATAAAATCAGAAACATTATTTTAAAACCACTCAGACTTTATAATCTGTTTTACATTAACAACTTTCTCGTTTTTTCCTTAGAAAAAAATTATCTTTTGATTATTTAATGATTTTGCTCTTCTTAAAATTGATAATACATTTTTATTTAGTTACTACTATTTACTTTACTTACTTACTGCTATTCATTTACTTAGGAGTTGTTTTTCTTTCTTTAGAGCTGGGTACAACTACCATTTTTTTCATTTTATATACCTGCATATGGAATGACAGATTCCTTTCATCGAATGACAGTTTTGCTCTACATAAAATGCAATATTCTACTGGTCCTGAAAAGATTGAGTTTTTTAAATGTATTTTTTCTTGCAAAGTCAGAACATTATAAAATGATTAGGTTTTCTTCTAAAAAAAAAAAAAAGAGTAACTTAGATATGAGGCTGAGTGATCATAAGACATCAGATTATAGGGCGCCTTGGTGGCTCGGTTGTTAAGCGTCTGCCTTCAGCTCAGGTCATGATCCCAGCGTCCTGGGATTGAGTCCCGCATCGGGCTCCCTGCTTGGCGGGAAGCCTGCTTCTCTCTCTCCCACTCCCCCTGCTTGTGTTCCCTCTCTCACTGTCTCTCTCTGTCAAATAAATAAATAAAATCTTTAAAAAAAAAAAAAGACATCAGATTATAGTAAAAGTACCTAAGTAGATTAGATTCTGCTTCCCTACCTGCCATGTAATAGGATCTTTCCTCTACTCTTCTCTCTCTGAGACTCTGATAGCCTTTTCTTACTGTTTCTCTCTATGAAACTCTAAGAGTCTTTTCTTGTATTTTCAAGCTTATGAAAAGTTCTTATTGAAGTATAGTATATCTAAAAATCTGCACACTGTAGATTCATGATTCAATAAATTATCACAAATGTAACACCTTGAATAATCACCACTCGTAAGAAACAGAATGTTACCACCATTTTAGAACTCTCCTTTGTGTCCCCTTCCTGACACTACATTTTGCAAGAGTAACTACTATTCTAATCTCTTCAGTATAAATTAGTTTTGTCTGTTTTTTTCTTTATATAGAAAGAATCTTACACACGTACAATTTTTTGGCTGACTTCTCTGTGAATGTGGTAATCACCATATTGTTGCATATAGTTGTATATTGTTCACTATAATTTCTGAATAATATCCATTATGTGACTACTACAAAATTAATATATTCATTCTCCTGTTGATATTTAATGTTCTACCTTTCCTATCTACTGCTTTAACGTCATGTTTTGCTATGCACCAGTGGCACTACCTTAAGGTTGTTTCCATCAAAGCTTTACTGTCTAGAATTTCTTACGTTTTGCTTGCAGATCTCTCCAAATCACTCCTTCTGCAAAGACAATTTGCTTTCTTATTTTGGTGTTTCTTTTTGGCAGCTGGATCACAAAGATAATAGCTAAGAACTCTGCAAATACTGGCTTTTTGATTTAACATACTCTTCTCTCTTTTAGTCCTCAAGTGCTCAGAAATAGGAACTGTTGAAGCCACATTGAGGTGATTTCAAACACAACCTACTGAATCAGGAAAAGCTGCCCTCTTGCAGCTCTAAGTTCCTGCTACTGAGTCCAGGCTATCTTTCTGAATCAAGCACATTTTGTAGACCATGTAAAACTCCCATGCAGCATATTCTAACTCCAACCCCCATAATGTTTTCTTTATTTACAGTCTTCATAAGAAATCAACTTTTAAGTGTCTTTGAGAAAAGTATTGGATCTAATGTCTCTTCATACAAGTACATTCTTTCCCTATGAATTTTATGATCATAATATCTCCAGTGCTTAGTGGATAACCACATTCAAGGTATTGCTTTTTAATGACATTGCTTATGTCAAGTGGCAGATAACTGATTGCTGGTGGATACTCAGAGTGGCACTATTTTTTACGTCTTACATCTTCTGCTTGGCTGTATGATCATTTCAATAGTACATGCCTCTGAAAGAACGTAAGGGACATTACAGTGATGATTTGTCAGTTCTTTGGTTCCAAGAGTGGTACACAACATCTTATGAATACCAGTGTCTTTCATCTTGGGATTAATTTTTCCTTCTGATGCTCTTTCAGAGCACTCATTTAAAAACAAATAAGTTTTATCACATGAGATTACTAAGAAGCCATTTCAAAGTGTTAATTTCAATTTTTTTATCATCCATTTTTGCTTGTGGATCTCTGAATTTCTAGTATTAATAACATTTGTCATCAGGATATAGTCTATGTTTTTATTCCAAAACTTTGGCTCTGTTACTTTGGGTGGTGCTACAGTTGGAAGGGGGAAAAATGTGCATGTTAAACAATAAGCAAAAATTTACTAGGCCTCATTTGGCAGGGAAGGCCAAGAAGGAAAACAGGAAGATTTCCTGGAGAGTCAATGTTAGTTAACTTATTTTATCAATTATCCTGACTTTGACATCGTACTTAGCACTTTTATTTAACTACACATTAACTCAGTATTTGCATGCCCAATATGGACATTTATAAATATAAATCCATCCTCTGACACAATATAACCAAATTCATTGATCATTTACTCATTTTACCTAGTTAAATAAGGTAAAGAAAGAAAAAGAAAATCTGTGAAACAATTGATTTTTAACCACCTATGAAACAATGCTTATTATAACATCTGAGATAAAGTTGTGTCTAAAAGGAATTTCTTGTCCTTAGTTTAAGGCCCAGTGATGCATGGAAATCAAGGGATATTCATAGAAATTCTTGGGGATAAAAATTCTCCTTCCTCCTCCTTTTCTTGTTCTTGCACCTCCTCCTTCCTTTTTTCTCTTTGATATTTTGATAAAATCTTCATGATTCTCCTTTTGTAGATGCATTTGTATGTTGAGGATTGCAACTTCTCTACTAGTGGGATCTCTCACCTAAATTATGTGAAATGCCTCCTGAATTGTTTCTCAAACTTTGTCCTGAGACTAGACTTTAATGCAGAATTGCTGCATACGATCATGAAGAAAGTTTCCAGAACAAATTCAGGAAGGATCATCACATAGACTAGGAAAGAGCTTGACAATATTATGGCTCTATACCAATTTCTTGGGCTCTGCTCATAAAAATAGCTTAATTGGTCTATAGGTTTGTGAAATGCTAAATGAGGTACTCCTTCTTGGAAATTCATAGATTATATTAATAAATTATAAACTTCAGAAGGTCTATCTGTGATTAAGCTTCTTAAAAACTTTAATTTGGCTTAATCTACGTAACTCAGTTTTTTTCCCCAAAATTATTGTTATGTTTTATAGAGAATAGTTTTGAATATATCATGGAAGGCACTTCAGAAAATGCTAGCTTCTGGTTATAACAGTACAAATATCAGTAATTGCTAAAAAAGCATTGAATACTTCTGTTGGGATGGCCATTATGTTAAGTGCTTTATGTGGATTATAAAATTTAATTTTCTTAAAGACCTATAAAATTAGTTCTATTGTTAGCTCCAGGTTATAGATGGGAAAGCAGACAGTTAAAAATATTGCCCAGGACCACTCAGTTAGATAAGAGGCAGGGCCCTTATGTGAAACTGAGCAGATCTTAGATGATAGTATACTTAAAAAATGTATAGTATAAAATTTGCTACTCGGTGTGGTTCAGGGATCACATCTACAAGCTTGTTAGAAATGCACTAAGAGTGGATGAGTTATAGCTTTTGTCAGTATTATCTGGGCAAAGGTCCTTGGAGATGGTTTTCTTCCCAATATACAGAAAAGTTGCTCTAGGGAAAGTGCTTTAGCTGCTGCACTATTTCTTTCTTTTTGTCTCACCTGGAATATGTGCTTGAAATCACAAGGCAATAATTAGAAGGAAAAGCTAAGACAGTAAGGATTATGAAAAGGCAAGATTGAAGGAGCCTAGAATACTAATGATATTAGGACACAGTTCATATCCTGAGTTGTTGACCTACAGCATGCTTATAATATAAAGAAAATAAACCCCTATTTCATTCAATTATCATTATCAGGTTTACATCACATTTAGCCAAAATCATTTATCAGTGCTATGAGCATTGTGGTTTTGGCTCTCAAGTAGTTTACATTGTAGCTTAGGACATCAGACAAACAGTAATCAGTAACTTTAAAGCAAAGTTGAACATGTAAGATGAATTAATTGATTAGTTGTGTAATATAAAGTATATCAGTCCATATTAGAATATTATCATTATGGGTTAAGTGTTAATCAGAAAAGGCTTCAGAGGAAAGATGGATCCTTAGCTAGACTTTGTATGATGGATATACTTTGGACAGGTTGTGGGGAGAAGAAATAGCTTTCTGTTATTTGAGAATACAATCCATAAGGACAAGCCTGTGGGAATGGGCTTTTTTTCCCTGGTAAAACTGATCCTAGTATTACACTGTAAAAGAATGTAAAATGGGAGATGAGATGGAAGCACGTAATGGATAGCTTTTAGATCCAGCCATAGGAATTTAATATCATAATCCTATTGGACATTTTAGTGCTTCCATAAATGAAATGAAGTAATTTGCTATAATGTTGATTTAAATTTTTGTATTAGAGCAATTTTCCACAATAAAATTTTATCGAGTGAAACTTTACTGCAAACAGTATAATAACCATTCTTATTTGGATAGAGCATCATTATTGATTCAAGTAAACTTGATAGTTTTTTACAATGGTAACCATTTTACCATATGTATTAATATGTCATTTAGTACCATTTGTTAAATATCTTCTCGAATCACTGTTTTATCTAGGATGTCAAAGAATAGGAAAAAGGAAAAAAGTCACTAAGTCCCTCATAGTATGAAACGCACAGATAGGATACAACACGTAAAGCTATATATAATTCTTTTTAGTCATATACATGATATAGATGTTCTAACTCTTTAAGAAAGACAGAGAGGAAAGAGAAAAGGCACCTGTATAGTGGTCTTGACATATATTTAAAGAAAGTGAAAGGGATTATATTGGCTTAGCTCAACCAGCATTGATTGATTCTATCAAATATATATATATATATATATATATATTTTTTTTTTTTTTTTAACATGTACTGTCTTTCAGGCATCCATTCAGTACTAGAGACAAACATTGAGGGAAATGAGGATCTTCTTTCTAAAAATGGACATTATATCAGAACTAATCAGACCATAAACAAATATCCAGAAGTGATAATAAGTGTTAAGAACAACTTAAACATAAACTCAAAAATTAAATGAGTAACATGATACAGAACAGTGCTATAGAAGGGTGTCATTTTTTAGAAAGGGTGATAACAATGATATGAAAGAAAAGAAGGGAGTGAGCCATTTAGACATTTTGAGGAACAGCAAAAAATCAAGTATGGTTAAAGGGGAGCATGAGCATGGGAAGAATTATAAATCTTGAGGTCAGAGAATTATCGAGGATTGGAACTTGTACAGCCATTTAAGCAATAAAAGGACTTGCATGAAGCAAGGTGAAGGTAAGTTGGACAGTTCTGAGTAAAGAAGTGATGTAAGTTGATCTGTGCCTAAGATGGTCAGGGTGGCAGCTATGTGTAGAATAAAACATATAAGGGGGAAAAGATGGAACTTGGGGACCAGTTATGACACACTAATACAGATGAGCGATGATGCTTGGTTTGGACTAGGATAGTAGATAGTGAAAAGTAATCAGATTTTTTATATCTTTCTCAGGAAAGTTGATAGGAGTGTTGACAGATATTGTGTGGATGGACATAGAAAAAAATATAAAAATAGATATTGTGACATTTATTAAATAGCCCCTAGAGATATAGAATAGGCAGTTTGGATATATGTCTGGTAAGGTGGTCCATGATATTCAGGGGCCACCACTACTTTATCAGGCAGTGCTTCACCTCCTAGGCTTCCTTCACCCCAACCACCATCAGTGCGAGTCTTATAATGTGAAGTTTCTGTATGGTTAATTTTTATCACCACCCAACTCACCACCAGTCATGCTGCTCATGTTGTTGTGTGAGTCGGAGTGACTCACTTTCAGCATCTCACCTGAAGAGCTACTTTCAAGAGTTACACTGGTACTGCTGTCTTAGCCTGAGGTCTATCTCAAAAACTGGAGACTGACATAAAGAGTTTACTATGGGACAGTGATGCCAGAGAACAGGAGCGAATGATCAATGAGATTGAAGCAAAGCAAAGAGAAGATAAACCCAATACAAAGATGTATTGTGTATCTGTTCACTTCTTTGAAAACAAGCCTTTCTTCCCTCTTCACCAGGAGCATGGATCCAGAAATACCTATTTCTGAAACAGTGGGAGGAGCACTCGTTGATGGTTTTTTGGTGAAACATTAACTCTCTGAGACTTCTAGGTTATGCTATTGTGACAGCAGAGTATCTCTAGCAGCATCTCCCACTGTGTCTTCAGGGGAGTGAATATTTTAGGGTAAATGTAGTCAAAATTTGGATGGAGGTAAAGCAAAGAAAATGTGAGTGGGTGGGTAAGAGATCTCTGGTATCTTCCCTGAGAAACTGATGATTTAAATGAGATATGAATAGCATTGAAGAGTTAACTTCCAGAAGTGCAATGGTAGACGAATGTGTGCGCATGCCCCTGCATACACGTGTGTGTGTGTGTGTGTGCGCGTGCATGCGCGCGCGCGCGCGCGTGTGTGTGTGTGTGTGTGTGTGTGTTTGGATTCATGAGCAGAGAATTAGAATGCCAGGTAGATGGAAAGGATATGTGTGAATACCATGAATTAGAAGGGCCTATGCAATATATGAGGACTTGAAGGAAAGCCAGAGTGGTTAAGATACACAAAGAAAGGGAAAAAAAAAAAAAAAAACTAGAAGAAGCTACAAATATAGGAAGGAGACTAATTCCACAGAACCCTCTGGGCCATGTTAATGATTTGGGTCTTTGTCTTGAGAACAAAGGACATGCAGTAGGAGATTTACAAAGGAAGAATATATAATTACATTTGCTTTAGTAAGGTAGCTCTAGATGCAATGCAGAAATATATTAAAGGAGGTTAAGACCAAATGCAGTAAAACACATAGGATATTTTAGTAATCTCAGCTAGAAATGATGGTAGTTTGTGCTGCATTTTGTAGCAAAGCAATGAAGGGAAATAAATAGATTCAAGAGATATTTCAGAGCAAAAACTAGAGAACCTGGTTATAGATGGGACATGTGGAGTGAAAAAGAGATTTTAAAGATATCTCCTAAAAAGATGTGCATGCCATTTACTGACTAGGAAATAGTGGGACAGAGACTCAATCCCAGTTGGGATATGTGGTTCATTGGCTTAGCTTTCAATATGTTGAATGTGTTTAACTTTGTGGTATTTGAGTAGAAATGTAAAAGCATGTTGCATGTGCGAAACTGAAGATTATTTAGCTTTAGATAATTTTCTAAATCATTTTCCAAGCTTTGTATGGTTAATGCACTGCCAATAGCACTACTTATTTATTTATTTATTTATTTATTTATTTATTTATTTATTTGACTGCTAACTTTTCTTAATTTAACAGGCTGAAAGACACCTCTAGTAGATGCTGCGGGTACCCCTCCCATTCCTTTCCCACCCTTTAACAGGAAGTGAGTATTGGCCCTTGATCATGTATAGCTTCACTCTTCTCCAGGTAATTGACCTGGCCATACTCCCCCCACTTCATCCCCAAAACACATTATAAAGCCCCTGGCAGGTAGTTTGTATAGACTGAGGCTAGACTTCTTCATTAAAAAGACATCTTTGTTGAACTTTTTGTACCATCCCATCCTGCATTCTCACTTGTTTACAGAGCACTTGAACAGAGCTCCTCCCTCCCGTCAGGTTCTGATTCTAGGGAATTCAACCTAAGATACTTTCGAGTAGTTTTTTGTTTTTGTTTCTTTTTTCCCCTGAAAAAATTTAGGGAAATTCAAAGACCCCTCTTTATTTTTTTTTAAACGAAGTTCTTCCTAACAGAACTCTGTGGTTCAACTTTAGGCAAAAACAAATTGACCTTCCGTTTAGGTTAAAATCTAGTTCTTGATTTCCCTAGCAAGTGTCCAGTTTGTGTCTCATATACACATTGTATAAAGCTTCTTAATCAATGTGAAAAAGAATGAACTGATGGGCACCGATTAGGAAAAATAACTATGAAATGACAACCAGTCATTATGGTCAAATGCTCTAATCAACTTACTTTATTTAGAAACATGCCAGTTATCAATCTTGCCATATCAGAAAATTACAAAATCTGTTTTCTGGAATATACTTAAACAATACATCACTGGTATAAAGCCTGTTACACAAAAAATGAGTTTTATGGTTAAATAATTTTTAAAATTACAAAGTTTACATGCATAACCAGATTTGTGGCAGGACTTCTCATAGGTATTGATATATTAATATAAATTATGAAAATTTAGAGAAGCAGACACTATGTGAAGACTCTCAATATTATTTAAGTAAGAAACACTTGTATCTATCACAGAGCATCTTAGTGACAAGTAATCTTGGGAAACCATTTTAGAACTTCCTAACTAGAGCTCTCTAATGTTCTATTTACTAACAACACCAAAAATTTATATATCCAGTTTAAACCCTCACTGCTCCCAATGCCTTCAGGGTTTATAATTAAATGTCATTTTCTCAGTGTTTATCAATGTTGATATAAGTTATATAATTTAGAAAGTGCTTTTATTTCTACTGCTAACTCTGCTCAAAATGTCATCTATCACATTACTCATATTCTCTTATATCAAGACGTATTCAGCAATTTCTTCTCAAAATTGATATTAGAAACATGTTTATGCTTATAAGATGAGCTCCTTTTTGGCTTTGCTTTGAGTGAATTCAGTACTAAGTGCAACGTGAAATTGTTCTTACAAGCTTATTTTAGGTGTTTCATAACATTGCAGTATTGAATTATTTTTGCCCTTTTGTAATGTTTACTTGGCCTGTTTCATACCGTACTTGAAAAATCTGTTTCTTTTTAAAAACAAAAGAAATAGTCTTCATTAATATTAAAAGAGGTAATAAAAGAGTATAAACCTTTAAAACAGTAACTATTTCTTAAATATATAAGTTGAACAATGAAATGGTACGATAGAAAGGTCTGGTAATTTATTGGGTGCTGCAGAATATTATAGAAACAAAACGATTTTTTATTTTTTAGTCTGAGCAATATGAAGAACATTTTTATTGAGATCCAACTGTTCTTTAGCTTCCTTACCTTTGAGGGGAAACAAATCGGAGATGAGTTTCCATTAGACAAATGGTTATTATGATGCAAAACATGGTTTGCTATGACTGCGGGGACATGATTCATTGTGTTTTCCTAGTTTGAATTCACAGGGGAATGTTGAACATCTCTGAATATAAACAGGGAAAACTTCCATAACATCTGCTACTAATTTCTGCCAGCTGAAAAGTGATAATGATGATGAATATTTTTGTTGATGGTGTGGGTACATTGGTCTAACTAAATTAACTTGCAGACTATGGTGTCTAATTGAAAACACACGATTTGTAATATCACCTGGTTGGCTTTATGTGTAGTTAAATTTTTAATTGTTCCAATATGTTTAAACTTTATGATTTTTACTTTTTAAAATTAATAAAACACTACAATGGGAAATATATTAGAGTGTCTTATGCAAACAGTTACATTCATTTATTAATTCACCAACATGTATTATAGAAGCACAATTTGACTGATAGATGCACACTTAGAACATGAAGCGGCAACTATTGAAGATGGAAAAAAAGATTAAAAGTCATTCAACTAAAACACCTTAAAATGCTGTTCTACAATTCACTATTTTATTAGGAACAGAATAACATATCTTGAGAGTAGGTGTGCATAAGTAAAGTCTTAAAGGGGCTAAAATTAAAAGCCTACATAAAATAAATCGAGTATATTTAAATATGCAATTTTTATTTATAGGATTTCTATAACGTAATAAACTCAGTAGCTTAGTGTGTCTAGTCTGATAAGTGCAACTTTACTCTTTGGAATTTAGTGTAACAAACACTATAACAATTTCTGCTTGGTTTTGAACCAGTGAACTGCAGAAAAGAAAGGCCACCTCCTCACATACCTTTGTATTTGAGAAACCTGGCAAAACTTTTATAATTTTAACTAGAATAAATTGGATGACGGTGTGTTTGCCTAATGGGTTTCTGCGAATCCTCAAGACTGGAATATTAATCCATTTTAAGGGTTCATTATGTACTTGCCTGGTAAAAGGCTTTGATTCAAGTCTTTATGATTTATTATTTAACCAACATGCAATTCTTATTAAATCTCAATTAACCGCATATTTGGGTTTATTTTACAGTTTGGCTGACAAAATGGGGCAGGCACTATTATCCACAACAAATGCTTTATGTCTAATTTTGCAAAATTAATATAAATGAAGAGGTATTCACAACAGTGACAGATGGAAAATGGTAAACCTCGAAAGGTGATGATTCTGCTTTTTAACAAACTTCTTTCAAAGGCTCCATGAAAGCTCAGAATAAACCTCCTTAGCTAATTATTGAAGTGGGAGCATAGTGATTTTCTATTCTCTTTGATTTATTTTGAGTATGAAACCTACATAGTTCTTTTTTCACTATTTGTCAATAGAAATGTAATGTAAAAAGATGTCGATATTAAAAAAAAAAAAAAGATGTCGATATTATGTATACCTGAAGAGAGTCCCTCTGCTGGTGATCCTTTACGAAACACTTAATGATGTACTATATGTTGACTAATTGAATTTAAATTTAAATAAATAAATAAATAAGTAAGTAAATAAAAATGAAACCATATAGTCTGTGATCTGTTGCTTTGCAAGTTTGTAAGTAGTGAGAGCTGTTTCTGCATCATCTCACATTATTTCCCAGCACACACCCTTAGCGTTGATTGAGGGAATCTTTGGATACTTCCAAATACAAATTGCTGGTCATTCCTTGATGACTTTCCTCATGCCACGTATTACCATATCAGTACTTCTCAGTGTTATGTGTTCAGTACTTTCTTTCTGACATGCTCTGGAACTGAGTAATTTCACGAACAGATATGAGTGGAGTAGCTTCATTAATTTTTCACTATTTTCTTTTGATCACCCTCCCTTAGTCCCTTTGTACTTATGTGTTTAGCCTATACTCTGTTATTTTATACTTATTCATAGGTTAAGTAGTCTCTCATGCCTCATTTTTATATGTAGGTATCCAGTTAAAGCTCCTCAGAGGATCATCTATTTTTTGGGGGCTCAGTCAGATGAGTTTAAATCTTAAATCAAGAGTTGATTTGCTATGAGACCTTGTTTAATGTAACTTCTATGAAACTAAGAATTCTTGTCTGTAATAGAAATTCTGGTTGCTATCTCCCGACTTTTCTCTATTCTTTACCCACATATTTTCAAATAACTACTATATAAAACCTCCCCAAATAACTAATTTCATTGTGCCGTGTGTGTGTGTGTGTGTGTGTGTGTGTGTGTTTGTGTGTGTTGAGATCCTGATCTTTACCCTCTCCTGCATAATTTAGAGCACCAATACTCAAAGGGTGGTCTATGGACCTATGTCTTCAAACTGGTCACTAACTAATCTATAAAAGTATGAAAAGAGGCAGTATTTAGAAACTTTTAGAGCAGTTTTTCATTGTCATGACACTCAAAGATGTTATTCTCCTAATAATTCTTTTTCTTTTTTTTTATTATGCTCAGTTAACCACTGTATAGTACATCATTAGTTTTTGATGTAGTGTTCAATGATTCATTAGTTGTGTACCTAGTGTGTACCTAATGAGCACCTAGTGCTCATTACAACATGTGCCTTCCTTAATACCCATCACCTTGTTACCCCGTCCTCCACCCCCCTCCTCTCTGAAACCCTGTTTTTTCCCAGGGTCCATAGTCTTTCATGGTTTTTCCTCACTCTCTGATTTCTCACCCTTCAGATTTCCCTCCCTTCCCCTGTGATATTCCATGCTATTTCACTCACATAATGAATGAAACCATATGATAATTGTCTTTCTCTGCTTGACTTACTTCACTTAGCATAATTCCCTCCAGTTCCATCCATGTCGATGCAAATGGTGGGTATTCATCCTTTCCAATGGCTGAGTAATATTCCATTGTATATATGTACCACATCTTGTATTAATCCATGAGAGTTAAAAAATTATAAAAAAATAAAGTGAAACTGATTCTCCTAAAGGTAATTTGAGAAGTATGAACATTGTGAGTTCACCATTATTGAAGTGACCAGAGAATTGTATAACATCTTATGTTGTGATACGGTTGCTCACCTACCTGGGACAAGCACGTCGAGAGCACAAGAGTGGTGGAGGTACCCTGAGAAAGCAAACTGGTGCTACATCACAAGCATACAGTTAATGAAAATAGGCTTTTAGATGTTATTGGTAGACACAGAAGGCCAGGGTTTGGTCATTTGTGCAGTACTTTTAAAGAAATAAGACAGAGAAAGGAGAAAGCCCTGAATAGAAATCCAAGCTCACTAAAATAAGTGTTCACTTTACAGCTTCAGTTTTGAAGTTTTTCCACATCTATCCATAAGTACTATTTTTATTTTATTTTTTATTTTTATTTTTTTTAAATATTTTGTTTATTCATTTTACAGAGAAGGAGAGAGAGCACAAGCTAGGGGAGTGGCAGGCAGAGAGGCTGAGTGGGGAGCCTGATGTGGGGCCCAACCCCAAGACTATGGGAGAAGGCACATGCTTAACAGACTGAGCCACCCAGGCACCCCTCATGAAACTGTTTTTAAAGTATGTATATAGTCAAATATGTATCCTTCTTTTATAGCTACTGAGTTTCTACTTTTGGTTGGAAAAATCTTCCCTATACCAGAGGTGGTATATATTGTCTCCTAAATTTTCTTACAAGATTTTTAATATTTAAATTTTTACATTCAGTTTTAAAAAATCCATCTGATATTTATTTTTATACATAAATATATTTTATTTTATTTTGGTTGATTGTCACTTGTGCCAGTAATGCTTACTAAATAATCAATCCATCCATCCATCCTGAACTGAACTGAACAATTTATCCCACTGAACTGAAATTCCTCTTCTGTCATATATTAAATTTTCTGTAGATTCTGTGTTCTATTTCTGGGTTTTAAAATTTTTCACATTTTTAGCAACCCACATGTCCATTGATAGATGAATGGGTAAAGGAGATGTATACACACACACTTGGAATATCACTCAGCCATAAAAGAATGAAATCCTGCCATTTGCAACAACATGGATGGATCTAGAGGGTATAATGCTAAGTGAAATAAATCAGTCAAAGAAAGACAAATACCATATGATTTCACTCTATGTAGAATTTAAGAAACAAAACAAGTGAATGAAGAAAAAAAAGACAACCCCCCAAAACAGACCCTTAACTACAGAGAACAAACTGATGATTATCTGCAAGGAGTTCCTTGGAGGATGGGTGAAATAGAAGCATTAAGAATATACTCAACATGATGAACACATAGTAATGTATAGAATTGATGAATCATTATATTGTACACCTGAAACTAGTATAACACTATATGTTAATTATACTGGAATTAAAAAAAAATAAAACACAAGACCTGGCTCTAAAACAAATTTCACATTTTTTATTATAAAATATAACACAAATATAGAAAACATATGTATAGTTTAACAAATAACTTAGAGCAAATATCCATGTAACCACCCCAGATCAAGAAATAAAACACTGCCAACATCTCAGAAGGTCCTCATGTTCTCTTTCCTGATTATAAGACTCTCCTTTTTTTTTTTAATTTTAAAAGACTCTCCTTTCTCCCAGAGGTAAGCACTATTTTATTTTTATGATAACCACTCCCCTGCTTTTCTTTCTTTTTTTTTAAAGATTTTTATTTATTTGACAGAGAGAGAAATAGAGAAAGAGAGAGCAGACAAGCAGGAGGAGGGGCAGAGAGAGAGGGAGAAGCAGGCTCCCCGCTGAGCAGAGAGCTCTACGTGGGGCCCAGTTCCAGGACCTTGGGATCATGACCTGAGCAGAAGGCAGACACTTAACGGACTGAGCCACCCAGGCACACACACCCCCTCTTTTTAAAAGATTTTATTTTATAAGTACTAATTTTAAAATGCTTTATTCAACAAATATTTGTTGATTCAGTAAAATACTCAAGACACTATGTTAAACTATGATACTATAGTAGTATGATGACAGAGTTCGTGAATGAATTTGACTGGCCATATGGTACCCAGATTAAACATTCTATTTGTATGTGTCTGTGAGGTTTTCCAGATGAGATTATCATTTGAATTGGTGAACTCAGTCAAGAATATTTCCTTTCCCAATGTGGGCATCAGTGAATTCTTTGAGGGCTTGAACAGAATACCAAGACGGGGGAAGGAAAAATTTCCCCCATTTGCTTCCTGACTGCCTGGTTGAGTGGGGACATGTCTTGTCACCTTCTCCAGCCCTTAGACTGGGATTTAAACTCTTGGCTCCTGTGGTTTTCATGCCTTTGGATTCAGGGTGAATTACATGACTGGTTTTCTTGGGTCTCCAGCTTGCAGAGGGAATATAGAGAAAATTGTCAACTTCCATAATCGTGTAAAACCCTGTCTAATACAAAGGTAAAATCATATTTTTCACCAGTAGTTTTAATGGTTGACCACAAAGTGAGTGACAGTTTAACAAGTCTTTATTTTGTAGGGTGTGTGTGTAAGTAACACGCAAGAGAAAGGGAGGGGAAAGAGAGAAATTGAGTACTTTAGCAGTGAGATACTAGAAAGAGATATTTTTCTGTACTAATATTCTAAAAAGAAGATAATTCAAAATCTTCAAAATATCCAAATGATACTTTTCCTCCTCACCAGGATTTTTCTCCACTTAATATTTGGTTATAGAAAAAAGGCGCAATAATAAACTATTGCCAATAACTAATCCCTGAACATATGTGTGCATTTCTAGATCTTTCCATGTAGTATACAGTAAGGATAGAATTCCTGGGTCATAGGTTTTTTTATGTGTTTGTCTTTAAAAGATAATCCCAGCAGTGGATAAGAGTAGTACTTGTTCAAACCTTGAGTTTTCTCTTTCCTTTTAGACAATTTGGTGAGAGCATATCATCGAAGTTTTACTTTTTCTCTGGTAATTAATGATGGTGGACACCTTATTGGGCATTTAGGTATCTTTTTTGGTTATGTGTCTCTCCAAAATGTTGTTCATTTTTGCTAGGTTATCTTAGTGATCAGTAACATTTCTTAGAGTATTCAGATATACTTTCTTTGCCTAATATCAGTATTACAAAGAACTTCTAATATCATTATTACAAAAAACTTGGCTAGCCTTTTAACTCTGTTAATTGTGTCTTTTGATGAAAACATTTTTAATTTGGATTGAGACTGCCTTATCAACTTTTTCTTTATAGTTGCTACATTTGAGTCCCATTTAAATAATCATTGCCTATCCCGTAGTCACTAATATATTTTCTGATATTTTTACCAGGAAGCTTTATTACTTTGTAGGTCACACATTGCTCGCATTCCATCTTGCACTGATTTTTATATGAGGTTTGAGGCAGGTGATTAATTTGGATAATATTGGTATTTATTCTATCATTAACCTGTTTAAATTACAAATCCTTTTTTCTTTAAGCATTAGTTCAGTTGTCGGGTTTGGTACCTGTCTTTTACTGTTTTGTTCTCTTATAATTCATAATTGCATAATGTTTGAAAGTGATAATTATAATTTACTTGTCAGTTCAATCCATAGTGGAGTAAGAGCAGCAGTAAGATATGGTATATGATTTAATTTTGATTTCTTGGTGATGTCATTTCACGGTAGTTGTTATCTACTTAGCAGTATTGGAGACACTCTCCTGATTCTACTGTTCCAATTTCCACACTAATTGCTTAACCTCAGGGTTAATGATAGTTTTAGTTATTGCTTAGCACAAATCTGGGAGAGAGAGAGGTCAACCAGTTTGTTTTTCCCAAAAGGGCCGTCTGCCTCTTCTTGTATGAATTGGGCTAGGCTTCTAGCTTGCTTAAATCTAAGAAGTTTATCCTTAGTACACTTTATCCTTAATGCATTTGTTCCATTCTACCTTCAATTTTTTTAAATATCTGGATATCTGATCTTATTTCCCTTCTATCTTTAGCTATTTTTTAATAATACTGTTTTATATTTTCCTGTGCTGCTCTAAGTGTATTTGTTTTCTTTACACTTAATTTGTAATTTCACGAAATTTTAGGTGACAGTTACCATGGCAATGTCATTTGATCTCTATTTAACCCAATCCTCTGTGATAATTTATCCTTGCATTTTTATGTTCCTTATTTGAATATAAACACATATGTATATGCATATGCATACACAACACACACATTTTTCTAAATATATACATATATATTGTGTGTATGTACATTTTTACACACAGGCAAACATAAACAGATATATTTAAATTGACATTTGGAAAACTATAGTAGATTAATTTATTTTGAGGACGAATTTTTCAAATATAATGTTTTTCAAATAAACTGCTTAATTTTGAACTCTCTAAGTATTTTGAAATAGTAATAGCTGACTAAGTGAATATTTGCCATTCCATCACTAAATTGATTGAAGTTGAATTTAGGGTCAGAAAAAAAATGAAGAGCAGTACATCGGCTAATCTATATATACTATATATATATATATATATATATGCTATTTCTAATAATTGACAGGATTAATATGAACATGTTCTTAATGAGACCGATGTTAGCTTAGATATAATTAATTCATAATATATAATGCCTATTATAGGTGTAGGTTATATCTGCTGCTTTGGCTAATTATTTTTTTAAATGGTGTAGGAAAGACTGGCTGCTATTAGGACAGCTGAAGCTAATTCTTTAGTGTGAGATATAACTATTCAAAGCATTTTCAGCAGGTCAGTAGTGTCATCGTTCACCTATCAGTTATTTTTAGAACAATTCACACCATTATAACAGTGACAATTAAAAAAATCTCCTTTCAAATAACATAATTCAAAGTAGTAAAGTGCTGCATGCTAAAATGGTCACAATTTATATATCTAGTGATGTGCAACTGGGAGTCAGCAGATACATTATTTTTAATTTGTCTAATTTGTTATTAGTGCAATTAACAGGGAAGCAACTTATTGAATATTGAATATGCAAGCATTTTTATTAAAAATTGTAATTTGTGTCCATTAACCAATAGAATCTTTTCTACCTCTGTTCTTATTTACCATTCATCACATTTCTCATAATGTGATCAATTTTTAAATTGACTATATAGAGGTGCCTAGGTGGCTCAGTGGGTTAAGCCTCTGCCTTCAGCTTAGGTCATGATCTCAGGGTCCTGGGATCCAGCCCACATCGGGCTCTCTGCTCAGCAGGGAGCCTCCTTCCCCCTCTCCCTCTGCCTGCCTCTCTGCCTACTTGTGATCTCTTTCTCCCTGTCAAATAAATAAATAAAATCTTAAAAAAATAGACTATATAGAACATAATGTTACTATTAAAATAAATATATTTACTGTTAATATCTAATGACATAATACATTTATTTTTATTTTATTTTATTTTTAAAAAACACTTTATTTATTTGACAGAGAGAGACACAGCAAGAGAGGGAACACAAGAAGAGGGAGTGGGAGAGGGAGAAGCAGGCCTCCCTCTGTGCAGGGAGCCAGATGCAGGGCTGGATCCCAGGATCTTGGGATCATGACCTGAGCCAAAGACAGATGCTTAACGACTGAGCCACCCAGACACCCCACATAATATATTTAGTTGTAATAAATATGTAGACTTGAAGGCAGTATTCTAATGTGACAAATACAATATGGAAAAGCAATGGTGTTATCGAACGAATATATAATATTCTTTTTACTGTACTATATTTTTATGATATAAAGGACAGTTTGAATGAGATATATGTCTGATACAAAGGTATTAACTGTCTTTTATATGTGCATTAAATGAATTCTGAAGCATCTGATAAATTTAATTAATAAATCAAATCATTTAATACAGTAGCATAATTATGGAGGCCTGTCATTGGTGAAGGGAAGCAAAGAGATCATATGTATTGAATTAATGTACAGATCAAAATGATCAATGGAATAATGTTCCAATATTTTTATGGAATAAATTAATTTGAGATACTGAAGTGATTTCAAAAAATATTTACATGACAGAGACTGGCTAGGAGCACTGGATTCACTTCCTTTTGAAGTGTACAGCAAAAAATGAAATGTCCTACCCAACTGCCATATTGATCAGTCCTTTTCAATGGGAAGTGGGCAAGAGTGATATATCATTTTCTAGCCCAGGTGGTTAAAAGCTTAAAAAGCCTTTATTTATTCTCTTTTTCTCTCTCCCTCTTCCTCCTCCCCTCCTCTCTTTCTCTGTCTCCTCTCTTCTGCTTGTTGTCTGGATACGAATGATCCACAGAAGCCACTAAATGGAAAGTGTCTGTGTCACTGACTAAATACAGCAGAGGTCCTCAACCACCACTGAGATTTTTAGGTTCATTGTCGTCAGCAGTGGACTTATATTAAGCAATTTGTGTTCACCTTATATGTTAAGCAACAATCCTTTTGAAACATCTCTAATTAATTCTTATTCAGTTTCTGTTCTTGGATGGGGAATTTACAAGTTTTATTTATATCTTACCAGCATCTGATACAAGTTATTATTCCTGGCTTTTGAAATAATTTTATCCTCTAAATTTTTGGCTTTTCAGACTTCTTTGCTGATATTTCACCCTTTCTTAAATATTAGAGTACTCTAGGGATAGTCCTGAGCCCTCCTCGTAGTCTCTATTTCCACCATGGATGATTTGTTTCAGGTCTGTGGCTTTAACCTACATCTCCGACCCCTACATCTCTGATCCCTACATCTTGATCCCTTCTGTGTCCAATTCTTAACATCTTCACTTGATCCTCAGGGCATTATAAACTTAACATAATCAAATGGAATTCTTTATTTCTCCCTAAAAATGTTTCTCTGTCTTATGCACCTCGTTTTATGGCATTAGCAGTCATCTGGTTATTTAGTACAAAACCCAAGGCATTACCTTTGAGTTCTCTCTTTCCTTCATTTCCTACTTCTGATCCATTTGGATCTTTCTCCAAAATATATCTTATCACTTCTCACCCTCTCCACAACTGCCTGTGATAACATCGTCTCTTATCTGGATTTAAGAATTCTAAGCAGGGAGGTTGCATCCTCTGATTTATAATTTCAAAAGGCAATAATTTTCTCACTAGTCTTTTTTTTTTTTTCGCTTTGTTTTCTGCTCTAGACTCTTTTCAACAATAGCAAGCATGACTTTTTAAAGCAGAAATCAAATCATGTAAATCCCATGCTTAAAAATCCCCACGTTATTCTCACTATGTTTTTATAAAATCTAAATTCAGACCATGGCATCAGTCTTCATCTAATAACACTAACACACAGACTGGTACAAAGCTATGAAACACTGTTAGAACCAGTAGGTGAAATCATTACGTTTTAATTTGCCTTCAAAATCTAAAATAATGGCTCAGAGTTTATAAACTAGATGGAATTTAGCAAAAAAAAAGCCCAAAAAATAAAGAACAAAAACCAAAAAAAAAAAAAAAAAAGAAAAAAACCTTAATAAAATAATGAACCAACTAATAGTTCTGTTTTCTAGATTGGTATAGCCTGTAAATTTGATAAATATTTTTTTCTGCATTCACAGTGATGCAGGTTTTATTTCTATGTTAGTTTTTATTTCATTACGCTTTGTAATAGGCTTATCATTTCTCTTTGGATTACGGCAAAAATCTCCTACCTGTGTTCCTTACTTCCACTCTTGGTTTATAATCGTTTTTCTGCACAGAAGCCACAGTGACCATTCAAAATTATAAATCAGATCATGTCACTTTCTTGCTTGGAACTATAAAGGTCTTTTCATTGCTATTGAGGAAAGACAAAATAAAACAAATAAAACATCTTTACTGCAGCTTAAAACCACTACTTGATTTGATTTCTGGTTACTTTGCTGATGTTTTTTCACATCTTTCCCTTTTGCTCTTGTTCAATAGACTCCATCTGTACCGTCCTCAATGTTCATGGGCTGTGCCAGGCTCTTTTCTGGGTTATATTTTATGAGGCTATTCTTACCGTTTAAAAAATATTTTCTCATATCTCCATAGAGCTAGCTTCTTTTTTCTCATTTTTGTTGCAGTTCAGATAGGATCTTTATGAGAAGCTTTTCTCAGTACCCCATGAAAAATAACCCTCTATCCAGTCAATCTTTATTGCATTACCTGTATAACTTCAGAATCTGAACTCACTGTGTCTACACTTGTTTACTTGCTCATTTTATCCATTTGGATTAAATCCACTGGAATTTAAGCTCTTATTCATTGTGGTGCCTCCCAGCCTCTGATAAAAGACCTCACATGTAGTAATCAATCACTACATACATGTTGGCTGGTTGCTTGGTTGCATGTCTAACTTTGCCCTTTGATTAAAATCGCCATGGAGTCACGGAATTAGTTTGACTCATCTTATTCTCACACATGATACTCAACAGAGCTCTCTAGATAGAGATTTTTTTTTAAGATTATTTATTTATTTATTTATTTATTTGACAGAGAGAGAGGGATTACAAGTAGGCAGAGAGGCAGGCAGAGAGAGAGGGGGAAGCAGGCTCCCTGCCGAGCAGAGAGCCTGATGTGAGGCTCGATCCCAGGACCCTGAGATCATGACTTGGGCCGAAGGCAGAGGCTTAACCCATTGAGCCACCCAGGCGCCCCTAGAGTGTACATTTAATAAATATTTTGTTATACTATATACAAGTCAGTAGTAAGAAAAAAAGTCAAAACCAAGGGGCCAGATTGAGATTAATTAACTAAATCAAACTCCTCTAGTGTTGAATCTATTGTGAAATCCCCTTATTATTTTTAACTATATAGTTCTCCAAATATGAGAAATTTTCAAAGTTCTTACTCAAATAGAGAGTTGTTATGTCTGTGGCAAAATATTTCTTAACTGAGGTAGCATATTAGAATTATCTGAAGAACTGTGAAATAGACTAATATTTAGACCTCACTCCAGACCAATGATGTACAAATACTTGAAGCTGGGATATGGGCACTGGTAGTTAAAAAAAAAAAAATCTAAGTATATTGAAAATAATCAGAATTGTAAACCACTGGCTGTAGCCACTTGTGATATTTTTCTTTTATCACGGATTCAATGTATATTAATGATTACATCTTCTTAAGTGTTCAATAAAAAAGTTTGAATATTATTTTCTTTTATTAACTCTTCTACATATTTACTCATCTATGTGTCTACTTTTTTCTGCCCTTTTCTAATAGAATCCTTATCGCATGCACAAAAGATTTCCCCAGACTTTTTTATAAGATTCTTCTGAATAGGAAATCTTATTGTTAGGAATACTACATTGCATCAAAATAGCAAGTCAAATATCTGTTTTTTTTTTAATTAGCAGTTATAAAATTACAAGGCATATTTGCAATTGATTTACTAAGGCTAATCTTTCAAATCTGTGAAAAGAAAAAAGTGTCTAGCTTGCATAGATGGTTCACCAAGATGGGCTTTCTGGATGCCCCTCATAAATATAAATAAAATAGTGGAAATATGTATATATATATATATATATATATATATATATAGAGAGAGAGAGAGAGAGAGCTCACATATATATTAACTTTTACATTTTATAGTACCTCTAATCTATCATTATATATCAGTTGCATCTGTGCAGCTTATTTAAAATGTAAAGCCTAGGGTTTACCTAAGATCTACTACTGAGTCAACACATCTAGAAGTGGGCCTAGGTATATTTACTATGCTTAACTTTTTATTACAGAGAATTTTGAATACACTTAAAAGTAGTGAAACTGGAAAATGCATCCTCATATACTTGTTACCTATCCAGTAATCACTGGACCAGCGTCAAATCTGCCTTACCTATAACTTCACTCCTTTCCCCCTTCCTGGAAGATTTTGAAGCAACCCTAAACATCACATTGTTTCTTTCACAAATATTTTGGTATGTATCTCTAAAAAATACATTATCATACTTAAAATAAATAAAAATAATTAATATTACCAAATATATTATAAATGTTAAAATTTCCAGTGATCTCTCCCCCCCTACACACACTTTTTATAAAGTTTGTGTAAGTCAGGGTTAAAGTAAGAAAGATCTATAGTCTTTTACGTTTCTTTTAATATACGTTTTCCTCCATTTTTTCTTTCAATTTATCTGTTGATTAATAGACTGATTGACTCATAAAGTTTCTACTCTCTTCATTTTGCTGATTCTTTATGGGGTGAAAATATGTTTTTGTTTTCTTCATATATGAAGAACATGGGAGATGTATTCTTTCATGAGGAGTAATAAAATGACTACTATTATTTCTTTTTTTCTAATGTAAACATGTGTTGACAACTGATTTTCTAGGCAACTGTAATTAGAAAGGTGATTTTACTGTATGTCTCTAACTAAGAAATATTGCAAGGAAGATGTTAAATGTCTTAGTAGTGGAAATGGCACAACAGAAAATGGAAAAAGTTAGTTGAGTATGTTTTATGTCTGGCATACCATTGGTAATTAAAAAAAAAGTAGGAGAGAAAAAGAGAGAAAGAGATTCCTGTGTGTGGCCAAGGAGTAGAAGGATCAGTTTTTTTATTTGGTACTTGAAATTTTATTTCAATTCAAACCTTAACATTTGAATTGTTATAATTATAGACTTTCACTGACATGAAGGATATAAGTCAATATTTTCCAAACTTGCCTGATTATTAGAAAAATATATATGCTTTGACTAAAAGAGTCCGGTGATATGCTGTAGTAATAGTTTACTCATAATATCTGGGGAAAGGGACTGGAAATATAAATTTGAAACTATTTTCCCAGAGGATTTATATGATGAGATAAAATTATAAAACAATGAGATATACTTTTTTTTAAGCCCAGCATTTATTGATTAATCAAAAAAGACAATGTGCTTGCTTTAGGTTTTATAATGACTATTTCCACTCTATCATTGAAAAATATTTTTAAAAATATATGGGCTCCTGGACTGCTCAGTAAGTTAGATGTCTGACTCTTGATCTCAGCTCAGGTCTTGATCTCAGGGTCATGAGATTGAGCCATGTGCTGGGCTTGATGCTGGGTATAGAGCCTACTTAAAAAAAAAAATGTAGTAGGGGATGATTATTGGAACAATGTTTATAATGAGGAAACTACATTTTAGAGAGGCGAATTGACTCCTTCAGTGGAGGCACTCAGTCTTAAATCCAGTTCCCCTGGATAGAACAAATATAATAACTTTGAAACTGCAGCAAGCTTTCCTTCATCTAGTTTGCCCTAGGTAATAATACCAATTCTTCTGAAATCCAATCCTGTAATGCGTTAATTTTATAATTGAATCTATAACTAATAAAAATGTTAAGGTAATTACTGACAATTAGGGTGACTTTCATGATGGAGAAATGCTTACTACCATGCACTCCCCTCATAATATTCCTTATTTCAATTAAATGGTAGATGTGTATCAGTCTTCAAGCAGCTGATACTACATTCATAACCATGTTGCCTCACCTGTGGTTGGTAATTAGATGTGATATCTTGCCAGATGTGAAGGATCATTTTATATTTTTTCAAAGAAAATTAATATTTCAAGTGAATGCCTTAAAATGATAGTAAAAGAAATAAATGTGAGATAACATTATCTGTTTTAAGAGTCAACTTAATTTTGAGTAGAACAAGGTGGTTTCTGATTTCAGCAAATAGAGCAGGTTATTTCTTGGAAAGGTATTACCATGGTGTGATCGTTTTGACATAAGGAGCTTACTTTGATCACATCTAGATTCAGAGCTGCAGATGGTGATCTTCATTAAGATACTGGACCTTAAAAGAAAACATTACACTTTTCATTCTCATGAAATCAAATCTTGAAGGTCTCACTAATTACCAATGTTCTTTTAGTCATTCTCTTTAAAAGTAGAATAAATTTTAGTGATATTCCAAAATTCCAAAAATGCAGACCAAATTAATGGAAACAGATAAGGAGATTACTTATAATTCTAGCTTGCCCTTTAAATTTCTAGGTAGTGTGCTGAAGAAACCACATGCCTATATGTTCCAAAAGATTTCATTAATGTTTAATACTGATTATTATGATGATGTCAAAGTACTTATGGAAATATAACCAAGTGGATTTTATATCTAGAATGAGAGTGATTTGAGTTGGTCTTAAGGCGATATGGAGCAGGAGAATAAGTTATGATTGAAATGTTAAATATACAAGTATCAAAATTAAGGTTAGGGCAATTATATTTTTTGCTTTTAAAAGTTTTACTTTCATTTCTTATTTCCTGTGTTTTATTTTGCTTCCAAGCTGTACTACAATCATATCTGTTGTCAAAACTAAAAAAATGTTCAATTCTTTAATGAGATTATTAAAATTCTCTTGGGAAAATGTCTTGTGATAAGTAGATTTATCATACTTTTTACTGCATATTTTTGAAAAAGATCCCAGGATTCTGGGATCATAACCTGAGCTGAAGGCAGACGCTTAATGACTGAGCCACCCAGGTGTCCTTGATATAATAAATCTTTATCCATCTATACAGAATGCTCTGCTCTGTGGGGAGTCTGCTTCTCCCTCTCTCTCTCTCTGCCCCTCCCCTCTGCTCCTGTCTCTCTGCCTCTCTTGAATAAATAAAAATATCTTTAAAAAAAAGGATGGTTGAATAATTATATTGTACACCTGAAACTAATATAACACTGTATATTAACTATACTAGAATTAAAATTATTATAAATTATAAATTAATTATTAAAATTATATATATTTATATATAAATACCAGGAAAAAAAAGAAAGCATGGCTTAAGGCTGAGATAGAAATATTTGCAAAACTAGTTTCTCCATTCCTCAACCCAGAGAACAGAGGATTGAAGCGAGGAGGAAGATATAGAGAGGAAAACCTTTCCTTTAGGAAAAGGAAGAAAAACCCAAGCACAGAGAGAAGGGTCTCAGCTTCTAGCTCTTTTAATATGTAAACATCCACAGGAAAGACTAATCTAGTCTGTGCGATCGGTTCAACTGATTGTCCTGGACACTTATATATAGTGAAGCCCACTGAACAGGGCATGTAGAATCTGGACTCTTTGAATGAAGATGTAGACATTGAGAGAAAATCCCTCTCCCAGTCAGGAATCCTGAACAGAAACTGGAAGAGTATCTCTCAATATGCTAATATACCACTGGGCACATTGAAAGAATAACAAATATTTTGATTATATCATTATGTAATTTAAAGTATATTTAAACAACTTTATTATTTGTATTTACTACAATAATTTAATTAAGTATAATTAAATTGTGTTCAGTTATAATAAAATTATAATTTTAAAGTAATGATTTAAAAAATACTTAGCCAGTACTTCATGAAAACTTACATGAGATCTTCAAACACTTTTTTTAAGCTCTAAATACAGGCTTCTCTCTAGAAAAGTATATTATGTGGTTATTTATCATTGACTCTCAGGATTCTCAAAACTCATGTGCGTCAGAATCGTCTGCGGAACTTATTATCATCCCCAGAGTCTTAGTCAATAGTTTCTGATTTTAGGGGGTAAGTAAATAATATCCCTTTCTTTCCTCATAAGTTCAAACATTGTAGAAGATACATGTAAGAATTAAACAGATGGGAATGAAAATATTTTTAGCTCACGGTAGCACTGAAAATGAAGCTTTTGGTTTATAGCTAAGTGGGTTTACTCATACTCCACTCCTGAATTAGACAGTCAATCCTAGGCAGTCACTACGATGTGGACAATCCTAGGGCTCCACAGGAGACAGAGCCTCTCATCATGATTCATACTTCTTACAAACAGGCTGGCTTCAAAGACTGGTGAGCTAATTGGGACCAGTCCCTCCTCCCAGACCAACAAATCAAATAAATCTAATTTCCTTCCAAGAATAAGAATAGATAAGAGGTAAGGAGAGACCAGTAACATTACCTTTTATCTTATAGACTTCCATGTGCAAGGATTAGGATGCAGGAGGAGAAAACACCTCCATTGCCACAATATTCTTTAGTGTGTTTTATACCTACTCTGAAATTTGAATCAGAAGTAGTCTCTGATATAAAAAACAGCCTGCCCATACTAGCTTGTATATTCAGATTTGCCTATGAAAATGTTGAATTATATTTCTGTGATTAATGAAAGATTTGACCTTGACAATTAACTATTGTGCTCAAGCAAAGTGCATTTTTGTTTAACCTGAATAAGTAAAACTATAATGGGTTGTTTTTATATTGAGTGCTTTGTTTGTTTATAATCTCTAAATTCCTTCAAACAGAAAATATTAGGCATCATATTTTTTTTAATAGAGAAATTTAGCAGGAAAAAACAGGCAAAAATAATTTTAGAAATGAATTTATTGTTATCAAATAAACATAACTGCAAAAAGTACATTATAGGTTCATTTGAATTCCCCCAGATGTAGATACTGAGATGAGGAGTCTAGTGCAAATAGCTTACTAAGGAAATGAGAAAAGGAAGGAAAGGGAAGATAGCCAATAAGGGATGCCAATGTCCCTTTGGGTTCCTGGACTTTTTCACTGGAAAGATGCTCTAGGAGGCAGTAGAGGACATGCAACTTGCAGTTATCCACAGGACAGCCACGTGCATATGGTGAGATATGTGTGCACCAACTTCTGTCAGCATGGGGAAAGGCACTCCTGGTGCCTATTTATTCCCTAGAACATCTGCCCTGCCACAGGGGCAACAAAGCTGGCTCCTGAAGCAGGAGAAGAACCCTCAGGCAACAGAATGCAGATGCTGGAAATGGAAAATCAAGCTGATTTTACCTGACCTGGTAAGATGCCAGAACTTTAAAAGAAAACTTTCTGTTTCACTATAGGGAATTTGCTGTATAGTTTGTGAAAATATGCCTTAACACAGCAAGGAAATTCCTTTCCATTCCTAGTTTTGTGTCATTATGAGAAGATGTCGAATTTTATCAACCGCTATATTTGTATCTACTGAAAAAATATGATTTTTTTCTTTAACCTTTTGATAGGGCAAATTATAATGACTGATTTTTTTAAAGATTTTATTTATTTATTCGTGAGAGACAGAGAGAGAGAGAGAGAGAGAGAGAGAGAGAGAGAGAGGGAAAAGCAGGATCCCCACTGAGCAGGGAGGCCGATGCAAGACTCAATCCCAAGACCCTGGGATCATGACTTGAGCGGAAGGCAGATGCTTAACCATCTGAGCCACCCAGGTGCCCTATAATGACTGATTTTTGAATAATAAATGAAACATATAGTCCTTAAATAAATTGAACATGCTGTTCATTTACTATTATTTATTCAATATCTTCTTGAAGTTATGATTTTTGCTTTAATATCCATTAAGAATGAGACTAGTAATTTTCTGTTCTCTATTTACTCTATTTGGCATAAAGGTTATGCTGGATTCATGATACAAGTCAACTGCTCTTCCTAATTTGTCAATTATTTGAAAAATTGTCTGTAAGATTGACTGTAATTCTTCCTTAAATAATTGATATAATTCTTCAGTAAAGCATTTGGAAAACTTTGAAATTATGTATTAAATATTCAAAATAATATACAATACTCAGGAGTTCTTTCTTCTTGTGTCATATGTGATAGATTGTATTTTTCTAAGGAGTCTTCCATTTAATCTCAAGTTTCTTTTTTTTTTAAGATTTTATTTATTTATTTCACAGAGAGAGAGAGAGAGATCACAAGTAGGCAGAGAGGCAGGCAGAGAGAGAGGGGGAAGCAGGCCCCCCGCTGAGCAGAGAGCCTGATGCGGGGCTCCATCCCAGGACCCTGAGATCATGACCTGAGCTGAAGGCAGAGGCTTTAACCCACTGAGCCACCCAAGCATCCCTAATCTGATGTTTCTAAACATTTTAGCATATTTTTATAATTTTATTTTTTTATTATTATTTTTTGAAATATCTGTAGACTCTGTTGTCATGCCTTATTTATTTTTGACATTGATATTCACCCTTTAGGATTTTTCTGATGTTTGATTCATCAATCTTACTAGAAACTAATCAATTTGATTAGATTTTTAAAAAATAATTTGTCTTTTTCATTCTTTTTATTGTATACATCTATTTTATATTATTAATTTCTGATCTATATCATTTTCACTCCTTGTATTTTCTTCAGAGTTTATTTGTTGTTCTTTTTCTAAGTTTTAATATGGACACTCTTTACATAATACTTTCTTTTCTTATATACAAACTTTAGGCTATACTACTTCCTCTAGTACTGCTTTGACTGCTTCTCATACATTTTTTTTAAGTTTTAAAATATGATTTTAAGAAAAGTTTTAAATATGTATAAAGTAGGGAAAATAGCAAAATTGCACCATCTGGCCATATATGGAAATTCCAACATAAATTACTGTCAATGATCGTGACCAATCTTCTTGTTTTACATCTATCCTCTTTTCTCCACCATTTAATATTTTATGAAGATTTATTTTTATGTTTATGCTATGTCTAGCTGTATTATATATTATATATGTTAGCAATCCTATTCTATATTTGTTATGAAATATATGTTTGTATCTCCCTCAAATTTGTGTTGAAACCGTAACCCTTAATGTGATGATATTTAAGGGTGGGACATTTAGGAGGTAATTTGGTTTAGATGAGGTTATGATGGTGTAGCCCCTATGATAGGATTAGTGTCTTTATAAGAAGAGAAAACAAAGCCAGAGCTTGCTCTCCCCACCATGTAAAGACAGAATGAGAAGACAGCCATCTGCAAACCAGAGAGAGGGCTCTTATCAGGACCTGACCTTACTGCACCCTGATCTCAAACTTCTCAGTCTCCAGAATTATTTAAATAGATTTCTGTGGTTTAGAGAATTTTTTTAAGGATTTTTTTTTTTTTTTTTTTTGGTCAGAGAGAGAGCGAGAGCACAAACAGGGGAGCAGCAGGCAGAAGGAGAAGCAAGTTCTTCACTGAGCAAGGAGCCTGATGTGGGACTAGATCTCAGGACCCCAGCATCCCAGGACATGATCTGAGCAGAAGGCATATGCTTAATCACCTGAGCCAACCAGGCATCCCAGATTTCTGTGGTTTAAGCTACCCAGTCTATGGTAAAAAATAACACTGGTTACACATTGCTTTTTGTGTCAAGGTGGCTTCTCTCATTCTTCCAAAGATTATTCCATATGCATCTTTGTTATATAAGAGCTACGTGGTCTTTGAAAAATTATTTTCCAAGTGTCACTTTTCTTATTTATATACTAAAGATGAGAGCATTAACTATTTTGTATACAGATGTTAGGAGTAGAGATCATGTATTTAAAGTGTTAAATGAAATAATGCACAGGGAAAAAACCTAGCATAGCACTTGATAAACAGAAGTATTTGGTAAATGATATTGCTTTTTGTGTTGCTACTCTTTTGTTTGATATATATATATATGGAGAGAGAGAGAGAGAGAGATGGAGTTCAAAAGAACATTTAAAATTATTCCTCTGTAATTAAAAATTAGCAGGTAAGTACTACCTAGAGCAACATTAAATTAGGTTTTTTGTTGTTAAACCAGAAGTTATGTTATCATTCCTGACATGTGTACACAATGTAAATTTCTAAAGATTTTTGTTACTGTTTACTATAACCTGTATCCTACCTTTTAGATATTGACTAATACTATTATTCACAGAATAAACTTAAACAAACAGGACCCACAATAATTAATTCTCCACAAGGAGAATTTAAATACTATGAAGGCTATTGAATAATTTGTCTTTGTAAGGAAACTTGGTCTGTAAAGTTTAAACAATTTTTTCTGCTGGTTTTTTATTTGTAGTTTCAATTATGAACAATATTTGTATTTTGAGTAAAGGCAATTTTGAATGGGCAGCATAAGATGAAAAAAAATAAGATAATTGTCAAGTGAACAAAATACATAGTAAAACTGTGAGAATTTAAGTATCTCTGTAAAAAAGGAAATAGCTTCAGATTAACTAAATTGCTTATTTTTGAGTGATTCAGAGTATAATCTATTTGAAATTTGTGTATTTGAAATTGTGCTGAGTTTATCAGAGTTTATTACCAAGTTATGCTGTCAATCATAGCATTATTTTTAATTCTTTTATTATGATATTTTAAAAAAGTGTGTCACCGTTGGAAGCTTTACTGACGGAAGTTGAAGCTTCCTGCTTTATATTCATTTTGAAGTAACTCAAAGCCAAGGTAGAAAGTAGAGAAAATGAGCAAATGCTAAATAATTTCTTATTTCTACTTCTTTATCTATACATTTTTTTCAGTTTCTCTGCAACCAATGATGATTCATTCAACTTTCTCTAGTGTGTTTTATTGTTCTTTTCTTATCACATTCTCTTTCCATAACCAAATATTAAGTAGAGAAAAATGTATATGAAGGGAAGAGTTTACTTGAATTTTGGGGGATCTTTGGTTATCCTAGTTTTAAAAGGTTACAGATAATTGTCTCTTTTTCTGTGAACCAATTGTTAGAAAGAGCTCTAAAATTCTGCACCCAATGCCAACATGGAGGAGGAGAGGGTGTTCCATGCCATCAACAATTCAATTTAATTCAATTTTGACACTATTCTGACCTGGGGGTAGTGTCACTTTCCACAGGTTAAGGTTTCAGTCCAACAAGACTGTCCTCTATCTCCCACTTCTAAGACTAGTTTGCAGTCCACATTGTCACTTCTGATTTTGACTGACTAGCTATATAATGGAGAGTCTGATGACCTCCTCCCTTTTTCAATTCAATTAATTTGCTACAGTGGCTCACAGAATTCAAAGGAACATTTTAGTTACCATATTACTAGCTATTATAAAAGGATATAACTAAGAGACAATCAGATAGAAGAGATTTATAGGGCAAGGTATGAGGAAAGGGTACAAAACTTCCATGCCCTCCCCTGATGCCACTTTCCCAGCACCTCCATGTGTTAACCAACCATGTTAACTGAACCCATCCTTTTGGGTTTTTATGGAGGCTTTATTATTTTGCACGATTGATTAAATCATTGACCATTGGCAACTGAACTCAATCTCTCGCTCTTCTCCCCTCCCCAGAGGTTGAGCGGTGGGGCTGAAAGTTTCAATCCTTCAGTCACATGGTTGGTTCCACTAGTAATCAGCCTCATCCTAAGGCGCTTTCCAAAAATCACCTCAATTGCATAATAAAAACACCTTTATCACTCTCTTCATTTAGAAAACTCCAAGGTTGGGCGCCTGGGTGGCTCAGTGGGTTAAAGCCTCTGTCTTCAGCTCAAGTCATGATCTCAGGGTCCTGGGATCAAGCCCCTGCATTGGGCTCTCTGCTCAGCAGGGAGCCTGCTTCCTCCCCTCTCTGTGACTGCCTCTCTGCCTACTTGTGATATCTCTCTCTCTGTCAAATAAATAAATAAAATCTTAAAAAAAAAAAGAAAGAAAGAAAACTCCAAGGTTTTTAGGAGTTCGGTGTCAGAAAAAGGGTTGTAGACCAAATACATACTCCTTATTAATCACAATATTACAAGCTATTTGAGTATCTATCAACTCTTACAGACACATGCAGTTCAAAATGATGACTTGTTAATATATTCATTGTTTATTTTTTGGTTAATCATAGAAAGTGCTAGGGGATTATATAAATTTTGTCTTATTGCTGTGTCACAATGAAGTGTCACAGTGGCTATTATTTATGAATAAAACTATGGCTGAATAAGTGAAAATGGATAGATGAGAAAATCTGCACATCAAGTGTTATAAAATGAATACCGTATTTAGCTCGGGTTGCTGAGTAAAGTTTCTTTTCCCTACTGTCACATTACAATAGGATTTCTCAGTCAGCACTATTGACAATTTGAACCGAATAATTCTTTGTTAGGGTATGGTGGCCTTTCCTGGGCACTGTAGGATATTTCGAAGCATCCTTGGTCTCTACCCACAAGATGTTAGTAGTAGCAATAAAAAATGTCTACAAATATTGCCAAATTCTTCTGGGATGCAAAATTGCCTTGCTTGAGAACCATGGTTCTAAAAGGAAGCCACAAATGATTCAACAGGGACTTGAGTTTCTGCAGTTTACCACTAACACCTAGAAGCTTGTCCACACTAAGTTTCATCATTGTATGTCTGAGGTAGCATCAGTTAGCATTCTTTCATTGTGTTCTTGGTCATTGGTACCCTTAATGAGTTTGTTTCCAGTGAGGTCAACAAATATACTGAAAGATAAGATATAGAAATATCAAATGATCACCTTCAGAACTTGGACTGACTCATTATGTAAATGCTTCTTAAACTCTCTGTGGTGAAGGACCTTTTTCTTTTTCTTTTATATAATCCGTAGTCATATGACATTCATAAAACATATTAAAAAACAAATTATCAAAAAAAAAAGATCTCATAGTGGATGCACTTCCCTTTGCAACAAGGTCAGATTCCTATTAAAAAACGAATAACTTAATCAACTTGGAAAAGATTTTTTTCAACTTTGGATAAAGATTTTTTTTTTTTTAAGATTTTATTTATTTATTTGACAGAGAGGAGAGAGACCACAAGTAGGCAGAGAGGCAGGCAGAGAGAGAGGGGGAAGCAGGCTCCCCGCTGAGCAGAGAGCCCAATGCGGGGCTCGATCCCAGGACCCCGAGATCATGACCAGAGCCGAAGGCAGAGGCTTTAACCCATTGAGCCACCCAGGCACCCCTGGATAAAGATTTTTTTAAGATTTTTTTATTGTTTGTTTGTTTTTGTAATATTCAGTGAAAAGAACAAAAGCAGTGATTAAAGAGCCTGTGTTCTTGTCCTTTGAAGAAGCACAAGCAAGTCTTTTTTCCCCTTCCAGTTTCACTGAGGTATAATTAACAACAACAAAAGATATTTAAAATGTACAAGGTGATAATTTGATACATATATACACTATGAAATATTTACTACAATTAAGTTAATTAATTAACACATCCATAACCTCACAGTTATTATTTTTGTGTGAGTGTGGTTAGAATGCTTAAATCTACTCTTTTGACTAATTTTAAGTTTGCAAGCATATTATTAACTATATTTACAATGCTGTACATGAGATCCTCAGAAGGTACACATCTAATTGGAAGTTTGTACCATTTCATTAATATCTCCCCATTTCCCATTTGCCCTATTTTTGAGACAACTTCCATTCTACTGTTTCTATGAACTCAACTTTTAAAAATTCCATTTATACGTGCTATCATACAGCATCTGTCTAGCATATTTTATTTACCACAATTCCTCCTGGTTTATCCATATTGTTGCAAATGTCAGGATTCCCTTCTTTTTTATGACTAAGTAATATATATATTATTATATATATTATATATAATAATATAATCACATCCAGTCATCATGGACGCATGGGTTGTTTCCATATCTCATCTATTGTGAAGGATGCCACAATGAACATGGGAATACAGATATCTCTTTGGGGTACTGTATCACTTTAGATATATACCTATTTCCTTTAGATATTTCCTTTAGATATAGAAGTGGGACTGCTGGATCATAAAGTAGTTCTATTTTTAACTTTTTTGAGGAAACTTTATAGTATTTTCCATTATTACGATAGTAATTTGCATTCTCACTAACATTATACAAGAGTTTCTTTTTCTGTATTCTTGCCAGCGTATGCTATCAAGAGATAACATATATTTTTTGATATGTCTTTTTGATAATAACCATCCATCATAACAGACATAGGTAATAGCTCATCGTAGTTTCGATTTTATATTTTCCTGATGATTACTGATGTTAAACACCTTTAAATATAGCTGCTGGCCATTTGTAAGCCTGTTCAAAAACATATATTTTCAGGTCCTTTGACTGTTTTCTTTATTGATTTTTTTTATTGAGTTCCTCATATATTGTAAATATTAACCTCTTATCAGATAAATGGTTTACAAATATTTTCCCCCATTTTATAGATTGCCTTTTTATTTTATTGATTGTTTCTACTACTGATGTAGTTTTTTAGTTTGATGTAGTCCCACTTATTAATTTTTTCCTGTGCTTTTGGTGTCATATCCAAAAAACATCATTGCCAAAACTAATGTCAAAGTTTTCCCTATGTTTTTCTCTAGGAGTTTTATAGTTTCAGGTCTTATTGTTAAGTAATAAATGTAGGGTTAACTTTTGTGAGTAGTGTAAGATAGGAATCCAGTTTCATTCTTTTGCATGTGGATATTTATTTTTTTCTGACACCATTTTTTTGAAGAGACTGTCCTTTATGCATTGTGTGTTCTTGGCACTTTTGTTGGAAATCAGCTGACTACAACAGTGTGGATTTATTTCTAGGCTCTCTACTTTGTTCTGTTTGTCTTTATATTTGTTTTTATGCCAGTGTATTGTGTTTTGACTCTTATAGCTATGTAATATAGCTTGAAGTCAGGAAGTATGATCCTCTAGCTCTGTTCTTTCTCAAGATTATTTTGGCTATTTGAGATTTGTGTGATTCTAGATAACTTTACAATTTTTTTTCTACTTCTATTCTATGACATTGGAATTTTGCATTAAATCTGTAGATCATTTTGGGTAGTGTGGATATTTTGACTATATTAATTCTTTCAATCCATGAGTGAGATTATCATTCCATTAATTGTGCTTTCTTCAATTTCTTTCATCAATGTTATAGTTACCTCTTTGGTTAAATAATTTATCCCCCCCCCTTTTCTTTGGTTTTGATGCTATTGTAAATGAGATTTTCTTAATTTCCTTTTTCAGACAGTTCATTATTTGTGTAGAAATGTGGCTGGTTTTTGTATTTTGATTGTGTATCCTGCAACTTCACTGAAAGTGTTTAGTAATTATAAGAGTAGGCATTTAAACACAGGTATCATCTCTGTAAACTTCCATGTTAGAACTACTTTTACTGCATTCCATAAGTTTCAGTCAATTGTGTTTCCATTTTTGTTCATCTCAAGATACCTTTTAATTTCTCTTTTGATTTCTTTTTCGACACGTTTTTGTTTTAGGACTGTGTTGTTTATTTCCACATATTTGTGAACATTCAAGCTTTCTTCCTGTTAATCATTTGTAGTTTCATACCATTGTGGTCACACAAGGTATGTAATATGATTTCAATCTATTTAAAATTAAGAATTTACACCCTGCCTTCCTTTTTGTCAGGGAGTGAGAAAAGGATACACTGTCAAATTGGTGGAATCATGTTAACAAATTAACATAGGAGAACATAGGAGTTCTGTACTCTCATCCTCTCACAGAACATCAATTTTGGCAGTTGCCATGTATGACAATACCCAAGTGGGAGTCTGGGAGTTTTTTTTTTTTTTTTAAGATTTTATATACTTGTCAGAGAGAGAGAGAGTGAGAGCAAGAGACCACGAGCAGGGGAAGTGGGAGGCAGAGGGAGAAGTAGGCTCCTTGCTGAGGAAGGAGACCAATACAGGACTTGATCCCAGGACCCTAGGATCATGACCTGAGCCAAAGGCAGATGCCTAACCAACTAAGCCACCCAGATGCCCTGGGAGTATGGGAGTTTAGGGAAGAAGTTCCAGGACTCTGTTGGAGCAAATAAAATCCAAGAATAAATGCACTGAAGAGAGTGAAAATAACAGTTTTACTTTACCCACCTTAAAGATGGCATGGTTCTAGGAGAGACCCCAAGGGCCTGCAATTTATCTCATGGGGGAAAGTGAGGTAGTAGGAGTACCCATCCAGCTTCCTCCACTATGCAGTATGTTGGCAAAATGTCCACTTCTTTCTTGTCTCACCCAGATTACTAAGGTGGTCTGTAAGGTTGAGAGGTTGAGGATAGCTGGGAGAATAGCAGCCAGGTCTTAGACCTTATTAAAAGGATACTATTATTCACTTCTCACTCCTTCCTACTAACCAATTCATGGACTCCATCAGAAAGTTTCCCAAAAGCCACTGGAAAAGCCTCACCTATGGATTCTTTTAACTGGCCCACAGGAAACCCAACTGCTTTCTATGCTTCGAATCTCCCCTATATTCCCTGTGGTCAGCTCTTAACATGCTCCCACAAACAGTGAGAAAAAACATTACCAGTCAGTGGGCAAACACAGAAAGCTAGCCTGATCATGCAGGATTGAGAGAAAGCTCACACACATTTCTCTTGGGAAAACAAACAGGAGGCTCTCAGCACCTGAGTTGGCTTTGTGGGACCAAACGAAGTCATAAAATCTTAAGAATTCCATCCCAGAAGAGAAAAAGAAATATGGAGTGGATGCATCTATTGAAACATTTTGAGAGAACCCCAAAATCCTTAGCCAGATGGACAGGTAAAGGTATCTATTTTTCAAAGCCAGTCAGTAAAGACTACAAGAGCTAACTACTTCTTCAAATGATGAGATAGTCATTCAAAAGTTCAAGGAAACTGAAAAATCAAGGAAACATGGCAGATCAAAGGAATACAGTAATTTTCCAGTAACTGACCCCAAAGAAATAGAGCTCTATGTCTGCTTGAGAAAGAATTCAAAATAATTGTTCTAAGGAAGCTCAATGACCTACAAAAGAACATATATGAACAACCAAATATAATCAGGGAATTAATATACAAAATATGGGAGGTTCAATAGAAACACTGAAATAATTTTTAAAAATTAAGCTTAGTCTAGAGGCGAATAATACAATGAACGAAATAAAAAGCAATAAACAGCAACAACAGCATACTTGATCAAGCAGAAGAATCTCTGAACTTGAAGACAAGTCATTTGAATAAAAAAACATCAAATCAAAGGAGAAAAGAGTCAAGAAACCCTATGTGAATTATGAGACACCACCAACTGAAACAAAATTCACATTATGGAAGTCCCAGAAGGAGAAGAAAGATGGACATAGGCAGAAAGCTTCTTTAAAGAAATAATGGCTGAACCTGGGCAGAGTAATGAGCATCCAGGTACATGAAGCTCGTAGGTTAGATTCAACCCAAAGAGGACTTCACTGAGACACATTTTAATAAAACTATCAAAAATCAAAACCAAATAATTTTAAAGCAGCAAGAGAGGAGAAACCTATTTCATTCAAGGTTAACTCCATAAAGCTGTAAGTCGATTTCTCAGCAGAAACCTTGAGGCCAGGAGAGAGTGGGATGATATATTCGAAGTGCTGAAAGGAAGAAAAACAAATCCTATCACCAAGAATATTTTACCTGGTAAAGTTGTTCTTCAGAAATGAAGAAGAGATAAAGGTTTCCTCAAACAAAACTGAAGGACTTCAACACCACTAGACATCTTATGCAAGAAACGAGAAAGGAATTCCTCAAGCTCAAATAAAAGGATGTGAACTAGCGACGGGAAAACATCAAAGGATGAAGCTCAGTAGTAAAGGTAAGTATACAGTCAAATTCAGAATATTTTAATACTGTAATGGTGGCATGTAAATCACTTAACTTTGGTATAAAGATTAAGAAACAAGTGTTTAAAATGACTAGCTACAATAATTACTTAATAGATAAACAATATAAAAATGTAAAATGTAATTTCAATTACATTTGAGGAAAGGATATGAGGAAAGGATAGTTTTTGTATACAATAAAAGTTACATTGTTATCAGCTTAGAATAGATTGTTACAAGATAGGTGTTTTATGTAAGTTTTATTATAAACACAAAGCAAAAATCTATAGTAAATATACAAAAACTAGAGAGGAATCAAAACATAGCACTATAGAAAATCATCATATCACAAAGGAAGACAACACAAGAAGAAAGAAACAAGGAAACTACAAAACAGCCAGAACAATTAACAAAATGGTAAAAGTACATCCTTACCTATCAATAGCTACTTTAAATGTAGAGAGATTAATTCTCCAATCAAAAGACATAAAGTAACTGAATGGAAAAAATAATAAAATTTAACTATATGCTGCCTACAAAAGGCTCGCTTGAGCTTTACAGACACACAAAAGCTAGAGTGAAAGGATAAAAAAAATAATTTATGCAAATGAAAACCAAAAGAGAGCAGAGATAGCTATACTTATGTCAGACAAATTAGAATTTAATTAAAAGCTGTAACAAAAAAGGTCATTATATAATGATAAATGTGTCATTTCACCAAGAGAATATAATTATAAATTTATATATTTTTGTAGCATCTAAATATATTAAGCAAATATTAACAGATCTTAAGGTAGAAATAGACAGCAATACGATAATACCTGAAGTCTTCAATACCCCATTTTCAACAATGGATAGATCATCCAGACAGAAAATCAATAAGGAAATAAGGGACTTGAAATATACTTTAGATCAAATGCACCTAACACACATGTTGAATATTCCATCCAACAGCAACAGAATATACATCTTCTCAAATGCACAGGGAACATTCTTCATGATGGATTATGTTAGGTCATTAAGCAAGACTCTTAAACACTAAACTATATATTTATATTATCTCTACAAAGTGCTGTCATTTTGGTGTACCTTTTATAGGTGAAGAAATTGTGTTTCAGAAATTTAAGAAATTTTGCCAAAATTATTAGAAGTGCTAATTTATAAAGTCGGGGTGCTGAATCATGTCTGAAACCACATATTTAATAACTTGTATATCATCTCTATAAGGATAGGTTATTTTGTGTGTTTCACAACCAATGTGTGTCAAGTGTCTAAAATAGTGCTTGGTACCTCGTAGATGAGGAAAGAAGGAAGATGGGGAGAGGAAGTGGAGGGAGGGAAGGAAGGAACATTATACCACATATTTTTAGTGGCATTTTTACTTCATTCCCAATGTTGTGTAGCAAAAGTGTTCTGTTACAGAACTTAATATACTAAATGTTGAAATCCTTCAATAATCATTTCATATCCTGGGTCTCCATGACCCATGATTCCTCCTATTTTCTCCTCAACAACATCCCACAGAGTAGTATTCTTGGTGTTGTCCAATTAAAAAAAGAATTTTGGTGAATAGTGAGAGATTATTGTGATGTTTCCATTGTCAATAGTAGAATATTTTTAGTGGATATTTTCCAGTTCTGTCCTCTGTGCAAGCAAATCATATTTAGATGCTTAAAAGAGCTTGTTTTTATTTGCTATTGCCAGATGTTTTCTATTTCAGTGACAAGAGTCTTCTTCCTTGCATATTACAAATCACATTGATTTTGAGTCATAATAGAAATGAAAATGAATATGTAAAGCAAATAAAATATGCTTCATCTCTATATTGCATATACTTTTTATTCTGATTATACATTTAGCACATATACATTGTGAAAAGTGTGGAGAAGTAAGAACAATAAAAATAACTGTTCTTCTCATTTTAAAATATTTTATTTTGGCATTTCTTGCTAAATGCCAAGAGTAAATTATTACAGAGTAAACGTATAGAATAGCTTCTTATAATTCCAATGAATATTAATTCTATGAGCTAGTAGATGGCCAATGTTATGATTGTCCTGAACCCCCTTGGGCTATCACAGAATTCTGGTCTTTAGATATTGTGTATATATAAAACTGTTGAAATTTTCTTATCTTAACTTTAAAGAAGATCAAAAAGGAAAATATTTATTTGGGTACATCAACTTTTAAAGAGTGGCTTTGCAAATCTCAAACAAAAGTTACTTCAATCCTACTCTGCTAATTTCCCTGAAAACACTAGCCATGGCTCCCATTGTGATTTGGTGTTAACTGTAAAATTAGTGTAATAGTACACCATAGCATGGTTGTGAGGATTAAATTGATTTCTACATAAAGTGCTAAGGAAAATATATTGCATTTTCTTTTAAAGATGAAAACTAAGAACTTAAATAGCATTCATTACAAGTCTCCAAAAAGAAACTTTACCTCAATTGATATAAATGGCTTATGATTCCATAAATGTTGAGTTACTATATATACAAATGCCCAAAGACCAGACCATATAAAACAATAAAGCTCTGACCTACATCTTCTGCAACAACTAACCGGGGAATCTGAGCCAGAATTTCTAAGCAACCAGCCTAGGAAGCTCAAACACAACCTGTGCAGTGGTTGGCCTAGAATTGTCAGAACTTGGCCAGGTTCCCCACTTCTAACTCAAGACTAACCTGAGAAAGCCAAATGTATTCTGTAAATTAATCACCTAAGAGACCCCAGTTCTACTTAGCCCACCTCCAGCTTCTTCATGCCAACAAAATCCAATCAAAGCATACCCGATATGATAGTTTATTGATGATAGATAATGATTAATGATGATAGTTTCTTTTCTTATTGGGTGGTTTTAATTTATTTCAAGAATTTTAAAAAATCAACATAAAAACATTAAAATTCCATCAGCTACTTTATCATAGTCATGGTGTCAATCACATATGATTCATATAAAGAAGGAACAGAGAATTGGGAGAAGACTCTCATATTATATTTCATAAAGAAAACTATGGTTATTCCTAGTATGGTTGGAGCTAGATTGATACATTATGTATTATGTTTAATATACAACACTTAGGGGCACCTGAGTGTCTCAGCTGATTAAGCATCCACTCTTGATTTTGGCTCAGATCATGATCTCAGTGTTGTAAGATTGAGTCCTGCATTGGGTTCCATGCTCAGGGCAGAGTCTGCCTGAGATTTTCTCTCTCCTTTTCCCTCTACCCCTCTCCCTGCTTTCTCTCTCTTTCTAAAATAAATCAATAAAAGTAAATAAATAATATCCTTAAAAAATACATAACACTTGATCATCCATTATTACATTTCAGATTTACTTGTCAGAACAGTAATTCCTATATCAAAAGTTTCATTATTTATTTGTTATTTAATTTATTTTATTTTAATTCCAGTATATTTAACACACCATGTTATATTAGTTTTAGGTGTACAATATAGTGATTCAATAATTCTATATGCTACTCAGTGCTCATCATGATATGAGTACTTTGAATTCCCTTCATCTATTTCACCCATCTTCAACTCACCTCTCCTCTTGTTTCTTCTCTCTAGTTTAAGAATCCATTTTTTGGTTTGCCTCTTGTTTCTCCTTAGATCATTCATTTTGTTCTTAAAATTCCACCTAAAAGTGAAATCATATGGTATTTGTCCTTCTCTGACTGACTTATTTTGCTTACCATTATACTCTCTAGCTCCATCCATGTTATTGCAAGTGGCAAGATTTCATTCTTTTTTTGACTGAGTAATATTCCATTGTGTCTATATGCCACCTCTTCTTTATCCATTCATCCACCGATGGACACTTGGGCTGTTTACATAATTTATTATAGATAATGCTCCAATTTACATAGGGGTGCATATATCCTTCCAAATTAGTGTTTTGGTATCCTCTGGGTAAATGCCCAGTAGTGAAGATAACTGGAATTTAGGGTAGTTCTATTTTCAATTTTCGAGGAAACTCCATACTGTTTTGCACAGTGGCTGTACCAGTTTGCATTCCCATCAAGCGTGCATGAGCATTCCTTTTTGCCACATACTTGCCAAAATGTGTTTCTTGTATTTTTTTATTTCAGCCATTCCAACAGGTGTGAAGTGAGTAGGTTTCATTTTTAAGAAAATCTCCAGGAAGAGAATGGCCTTCAACATTGGGAACATGAACTTAAAAACGTTGTCATTTAAAGCTTAACAGTAGAGATGCTTTCTTCTAAAAGTAAGTACGACTTGAGTGTCGTTACACAAGTGTTCAATAATTGAGGTAAATATATTTTAAAAAAGAAAAACAAACTGCACATATCTTACTGTAGAAATATATTTAAAACATTTTTTTCTGACTATGAAATTAAGTATGACATCATGAAACAAATTTTTGTTTTGATTCTTATGAAATGTTAGATAAAAGTGATACAAACTTGAGGCCACACCATTATAAGATTGTTTACATCTAGATTTTTTTTAAGATTTTATTTATTTATTTGACAGAGAGAGAGAGATCACAAGTAGGCAGTGAGGTAGGCAGAGAGAGAAGGGGAAGCAGGCTCCCTGCCGAGCAGAGAGCCTGATGCGGGGCTCGATCCCAGGACTCTGAGATCATGACCTGAGCTGAAGGCAGAGGCTTTAACCCACTAAGCCACCCAGGCGCCTCTACATCTAGATTTTTAACTTCATTGTAAGGTGTTTACATTTTATTCTTCAGTGGTTTGAAATATCTGCAGTGTTTGAGGAGTAAGGTAATCATTTCATGAAAATTGCACTGAAATTATTGCAAAATATGAATGTGAAGATGCATACCAAGACAGTCCTTGATAATAGTACATATTTTTTTGGATGACTCAATTGTTTTCTAGCATTGCCTGATTTACCAGAGTGCTTAGGTTTCACTGGCTTTAGTTAGCTACCTCAGGGTGACAGGTTATGGTGTTACTGATTTGCTCTATGATGAGAAAGTCGACATTTGATTGTGTTATAATATTGTCTCTCTTTAAACATTTTCATGAGAAAAAGTGGAATTTTGTCTCTAATTTGTAGAATATTCTGCATCGTTGGTATTTCTTCCATGGGGTTTTAGAAATAAGTTGGAATTGTGAGTCCTGAAATATGGCCATTGACTTCTCTCATTAGCCTCTCTGGCATCTCTATGGAGTTAGTCAGAAACATGCACATGCAGCCTTCAGTATTCTATCAAGTTTAGGGGGTATTAGTTGCTGATTTAAGGCAAATTTCAGACTGAATAAGAAACTTGCCTTTAGACTGTCTAAGGAGTCACAGAAACAATGTCAATTCTATTTGACAAATATATCATTCAGTAAATATCTACTCTGATCTCATAAGTTGTGCAAAGAATGAGCATAATATTCTAAAAATCTGTCCTTAGAAGAATCTATTTCAGTGAAAGTGCCATTCTGAAAAGTGGTTGCCAATAATGCTAGAGAAACTCCACCTTTGTGTGGAATGTGCTCATTACTTCTTTTAGAAAGAAATGAAGTGGGGTGGTTGAATGTGTAATATGAAGTTTCCAGGAAATGGAAATTCAACATGAACTTTGTCTGTAGGCTGCATATGAATATCTACCTGGAATGTACATTACAGGCTTCATGACTCTCAAAAGCTCATGAAAGAAGAATGGGTGTAGTTACTAGTGGGGGAAACCTGTTAAATTTTTATTCTAGAAATCTAATGATTGATATATGTTTAAATACCAGTGAAAATTTAAATGCATGAAGTTTATGGATTTACCAAATAAGTAAACTGTTTTCATTGCCTGACTATGATAATTAAGAAGCCTATTGGGGCACCTGGGTGGCTCAGTTGATTAAGCGTCTGCCTTTGGCTTGGGTCATGATCTCTTGGGGTCCTGGGATCAAGCCCCTTCTCAGGCTCCCTGCTCAGTGAAGGGGTCTGCTTCTCCCTCTTCCTCTCCCTCCATCTCTCCCCCCCTGCTCGTGTGCACTCTCTCTCAAATAAATAAATAAATAAAATCTTTTTAAAAAGCCTATTAATTAAAGAAATATAATTTATGCATGTGATCTTTCTCTTTCTCTCTTTGTCTCTGTCACTGTCTCTATGTTTCTGTATATGTATGTAGTTTGTCTTTAATTTCTTTTTTTTTTTTTTTGGTAGGGATGCAGAAAACAAAAAGATTCAAAGACTATCAATGCAGAAATTGTATCTGGTTTAAGTATTTCCTTTCCTTTATATCCTTTTCTCTTTGTTTCTGCGTAATTATACCTACATGGAGAGAAATCTATAGTACAGTGTATCTTTATCACTTAACCTATCATCAACATTTAAGGAGGTTATGCTATCTGTCCAGCACTATTCTAAGCATTTTGCATGTACTAACTCATTAAATACTCAAATAATCATTGACAGTAAAACTATTATTATCTTGTTCCAACAATGAAGAAACTGAATGTACAGATGCTTAAATAACAGATAGAAGTGGTAAAAATGTAATTCAAACACAGGGAGTGTGATTCTAGAACATAAATTCTTGACTGATATATTTTGCTTTTCAATTCTGTGCTCTGTATTTTTCCATATAATAAAATATACTTTGCTATTAGCTACTGGTAATGGCTGCCTAATATTTTATGACGTGATATTATTTATACATGAGAGTGGAGATAAATTTGACATTACTACTTCCTATTAATTTGCATAATGTTTTTGTTGACTTTCTCTTTTTTAATAGAAAAAACAGGATGAAATTTTTTTTTCTTTTACAATGAATTTGTGTTTTTAGGAATGGTCACTAGGAGTGTTTTTTTTTATTATTAAGTTCACATTACAAATTAAAAAAAAATTCTACTGTAAATATTCCTTGATGAAGTAAGGACATATTGCCTTCAAGTTTTTGTTGCTTCTTCATTGTAGAAGGCAGCTATTAACTTGGAATGTCGTTATCTGTGAGGAGAAATGCAGATTCCAAAATTGTAGTTGCTTTAATGGCAAATTTCAAGTGAATCTGCTATTGAAGTCATTGTCTTTGCACATAAAAAATAAAGATATTTCCAAGATGAGAAAATTCTGTTTTTTTACCTTGAGAAAATTCTCACTTTGTTGTTTTCATATTCAATACCCATAGGCTGTATTTAGCAAAAAAATAAAAAAATAATAATGAAAAAAATCACACTCATTTTTCACAAGCTTAAAATGTTCAGTTCAATTATTTCATCAACTATAAGATCTTAAATTCGTACTAATAATTTCCATTTTTGATCACAAGTCTTATTTATATGATCTCAGTTTGCTTAAATAGACACTTTGAACCTTTTCACAAACTGTTTTTTTTTTTCCTTTGCTATGGTAAAAATCCATAAGATGTTTCCTTAAGAAATATACATGCCTAAATATGCTATGTATAGTTATTTGTTCACTTGTGTCTTTATATATACATACTGCTATAGACCGCATATTTGTGTCTTCCCCAAAATTTATGTTGAAAACTAACCCTCAATATGATTGTTTTAGGAAGTGGAGCATTTGGGAGGTGATTAGGTCATGAGGGTGGAGCACTCATGAATGAGATGAATACATTTATAAAAGAGCCTACAGAGTTCCCTTGCCCCTTACACCTTGCGAAGTTATAGTGAGAAGACATTATCTATGAATCAGGAAGTTGGCTCTCACCAGATACCAAATCTCAGATTTTCCAGGCTTTAGAACTGTGAGAAACAATTGTTTGTTGTTTGAGCTACCCAGTCTATTGCATTTTGTTATAGTAAGACCATATAGACTAAGAAAATATCAATATCCATTTATATCTATATCTCTATCTATATCTGTAATTCTATATTCTATCTGTATTTGTACAGATAGGTAGATAGGTAGATCGATTGATAGGTAGATAGATGAAAATTGAATAAATTGGAAATCACTAGGATTTTTTATCATAATACAACTAGACCAAAGAACAAATTTATAGCACTGTAATAACATTTTCCATAGCATAGATCATTTGATATATATATTTTGCAGTTTTTTAAAGATTTTATTTATTTATTTGACAGAAAGAGAGAGAGAGACAGGGAGAGAGGAGAGGGAACACAATCAGGGAGAAGCAGGCTTTCTGCTGAGCAGAGAGCCTGAGGAAGGCCTAGCCCAGGACCTTGGGATCATGGCCTGAGCCAAAGGCAGATCCTTAAGACTGAGCCACTCAAGTGCCCCTATTTTTGCCTTCTTAAAGCAGAGACTATTGTATTGGAAAAGGAAAGTGATTTAGACAATTAGACTTAATAATTAGAATCCATTCCACTGTCACATAAGAGAAATTCAACTCAAATTGACTTACACAAATAAGGGAACATATTGGCTATATATTAAAGACTTATTTATTTTAGAGAAAGAGAGGGAAAATGTGCAAGTGAAAGTGGGGGGAAGGTCAGAAGGAGAGGGAGGGATACAATCTCCAAAATATTCCCCATGGAGTAGGGAGCTGGATGCGGGCCCCAATCCCACCACTCTGAGATCATGACCTAAACTGAAATCTAGAGTTGGTCACTTAACTGACTGAGCCACCCCAGCATCCCTTGGCTTATATAAATGAAAAATCCAAGGGTAGGTTTGATTCCAGGAATGGCCAGATTATCAGGATTAAATAATGTTGTAAAGATTTGGCCCATTTCTGTCTCTCCACCTGCATCTCTTGTCTATGCCTTCATTTAGATTAGCTTCACTCTCAAGCAGCAATTCTCCAAACTTAGTGGCCCCTGACAGGTCCTTATAGGTTTTATAGCTAGTGATTATTCTAAAAAGAGATATTTCTCTTCCAAGAACTTCCAATAAAAGCTGGGATTGAGTGTCATTCATTCACTGGAGTCGTTTTCAAATCCCTGAAACAGGTTAATGGAGTTCATTCACTGGGTAGGCCCAAATTACTAGAGCTGACATGGGATTACCCCCATGGATAGAGATGAGGAAAGAGTATTTTCAAAGAAAAAATGATTTGAAGAAAATAGAATGAAAGCCTTGGAAGCAAAATTAAGTACACTTGACATAACATATAAAAAGGATAAATAGCTTACTGGTAGAAGAAGACTATCTTGAGCATGAAGTTTGACTGAAATTTAGAACAAACTTCTATGTTGAAAATGGTAGAATCTATAAAACTATTATTTAGAAATAGCAAGCAGATTAATACCTACCAACATGTTCTACAGTTTGGTAAATATGACCAAAGGGATCATTTAGCAGGATTATGATTAGGAAGAAAAAAATCGAGGACCTTGATAAGCTGTGAGGGAATAATGCTCACGTTGATAATATATGTAGTTTTTCAGATTACAGGACTCTCCACAAGGCTGCTTTTAGAATGTTTTATTTCTATCTCAAGAAAGAAATTGGTTTATCATTTTCATGCCAAAGTTCATGCTTATCAATGCATAAGACTGTGTGAAGTCTTTGTTAGATGCTTTTTCTATAAGATAAAGGAGATTTTTAATGAAAGACTAGTGGAAGTTTTATGGCAAATGATGATGCTTTCGGGTCCGTATGACAAAGTATAGCCCCAAACTATAGCCCATAGTCTCAGTTTTGCATGTAACACGTAACTGGTGAAGAACTTCAGTGTCTCGTGGATCTTAGAGCAATAATCCAGAGCACAGCACTTGTGGATTAGACAGGAACATCATCATCAGGGAAACATGAGGAAACTTCACTTGGCTCAGGAAAAAGCAGAATACAGAAGAAGATACTTGGTGATTACATTGACAGTTAGGTTTATGAATACATGCAGGTCCTCTGAAAGACCTATGAGAAGACTGGATTATGTTTCAGTAAATGGAAGATCATATGGCCAAAGACAAAAGTGAGAATAAGTACATTGGAGAATCAACATGTAAGTAACTTCATTGATTAGAACTCATTGGGGTGTTATGGTAATATTTATAATAATGTATAATATAGATTTTGAAAAGATATTTGTTGGTATCATGGCCATATAAAATCAAGTTTTCCTACAAATACAATTCCAAAATAATCATTTTCAAATTATGACTGTATTTACTTGTTGTAGAAAGATAGCAAGATCTAGAAGTATCTTTTTAGTTTTTTGAGTGTGGAGCTTTCTCAAAAAGCTAAAAATATGACTATTCTACAAGTCAGCATGTGTACTACTAGGTGTATATTCAAAGGATTAAAAAAAATAGTGATTTGAAGGGGAACATTCACTCCAATGTTTATAGCAGCAAATAGTCAAATTGTAGAAAGAGCCCAACTGTCCATCAGCTAATGAATGGATAAAGAAGATATGGTGTATATATATAATGGAATATTACTCAGCCATAAACAAAATTAAATCTTGCCATGTGCAATGATGTGGATGGAGCTAGAATATATAATGCTAAGGAAATAAGTCTGTCAGGGAAAAACAAACACCATACGATTTCACTTATGTATGGAATTTAAGAATCTAAACAGATGAACATAGGGGAAGGCAGAAAAAGAGAGATAGAGAGAGAGAGGCAAACCATAAGAGACTCTTAACTCTAGAGAACAAACAGGGTTATTGGAGGAGAGGTGGGTGAGTGGATGATCTAAACAGGTGATGGGCATTAGGGAGAGCATTTGTGATGAGCACTGGGTGTTATATGTATGTGATGAAT